>JAKEPQ010000737.1:0-664276 GCA_024500445.1 Entomyzon cyanotis | reverse complement strand
GTTCACCTCTGGGCTGTATTTTGCAAAATTAAAAAAAGTTTAAAAGTCACCCCTTAACCCGTAAACAGTTAACAAAATATTGTAATCGCTGGTAGCCAAGTTATCTGTTAAATAAAAAAAAATAGTTTTGCAACGGGTGTTTGGATTCTGATACAATCTTGCAGCTAATGCTAGATTGCCGAAAAAGAAAAGTAAAATGAAATACCTTACATAGATTTGTTTTGTGAATTGAAAAATTACTTAGATTTATGAAAGAAATGTGGTTTGTTACCTAGAGAGCCAAAGCAGTCTGTAATACTGCCTTTAAAGAAAGATAATAGAAGTGAATCTCTGGAATATGGTTGTTGTAGTAAAAAGAAGTGTCAAAAGCATGATTCTGTAGAGGAAGAGATTGAATTTTTAGTTTCCCTCAAAGAAGAGAAAGGGGGCAGCTGCCAGGGAGCCTCCCGCAGCATGGGATGAAGAGGGAGCGAGTAGGCATGTTAAAGGTGAAAGAATGTTGAGCCCGGTGGCAGGTAAAACCCGAAATGGAGTAAAAGAATAAGAGACAAAAATAGGGAAAGGGGGGTAATTCAAGCCCCACTCCAAGAAACTGCCGAAAGGCAAAGACCAATTACTGTTAAAATGCCGTTTTTCAGTAGCAGATTTGAGCCCCTAGAAAGAGCTCGCAAAATCATATAGAAAAGATCCTAAATAAGTGTTAAAACAACTTTTAAATGTCTAATTTGAGTGTGTGCCAATTAGATATTGTTTTAGATGCTTTTAAGTGTGTTTGCTTGTTAAAACAATCTTTTAAATGTCTGATTTAAGTGTGTGCCAATTGAGAATTGTTTTAGATGCTTTTGGGTGTGTCTGCTTAGCTGAGCTGTTTCAAGCAGCCAGAAGAGTTGCCTTAAAAGAGATGTCAAAACCAAGCTCTGCCTGCTTGCAGAGAAGAGCAAACAGAACTGGTTATGTTCCAAAATAAAACTACCTAGCAAAAATACAAACCATTTCCAAAGGGGAGTAAAAGAAGCAGGAATTCATCCTTCTCCCCACTCTGACATGTGTTATCATTAAGCAAGTTTGGTATAATATCATTAATAACTTTGATGTTCAAGTGTATTCTCATTAGATCAACAGCTAAGTGTATCCAGACATGAAACAAGGAGCCACTCAAGCCTCAGAAACAAAAAGAACTGCTGACTTCCCTCACAACTGTGAAAGCTACGGCCAAAAACTCCTGTTATGTGAATAAAATCAACTCCTGACAAAGAAGAACACGAAAGAACCATATTGGACAATATAATAAACAGTAAATCTGTTAAAAGCTGCAATGCCAAAATGAAACCCAGTAAATGTTTTTTGCTTTTATGTTTCCAGAATAGTGTTACCCACAGTGTTCCTGGATCAAGTCAGCTATCCTAGCAGAACCTTGTAATAATTGTAACAGGTATGCCTTCAAATGCAAGAAAGTAAGTAAGACAAAAAGAAAAAAAGTAGTACTCTTTTTTAAACAAATGCACATAAAACAACGGCCACATTAGTAATTAGCTTATAGACTTGAATCTAAATTTGCAAAATTAATTGTAACCATGTGTAAATCAGACAAAAATAATTTTCTTTAAAATGAAAAAAGTTTCAAAAAGATGGCTGGCTTGTCTAGTCTAATGAAGTGCTAAGACCAAGTAAGTTCTATTAATTGTCATATTTCTAACTGTTGTTAAATGTATATTTGTTTGTCTAGTGTTTAAAAATGCTAAGCCCCACAGAAGAAAGATACTGCCTTTGAAAAATTGCTAAAGATCATAGACCGTTTTGCCAAGGCTCTGCAGCCTAAAGATGCTTTTAAATTTAAAATAGAAATTACTATTCATATGAATTCCAGCATGCTTTCCTCTTTCCTTTCTGCTATCTGCTAAAAGGGGAGAGGGGAGAAAATAGTTCAAGAGTTCTAATCAGTTTATATGAATTTCAGTGTGCTTTCCTCTTTTCTTTCTGCTCTGTTTGCTAAAACCTCCACCAAAGTTGAGGAGAATGGTACCCCAATTAAATCACAAATGAGGAAAAACTAACAGTAGTCCTGATCACTGTCATGAGCCATAAGGTTAGTTACCAAACACTGAAAAAATTATTGTCTCTGAGACACTTCAAGATGCCTGTGTGCATGGTGTGTGTGTGTGTGTGTGTGGGGAGGAGGCAGGTCAGGCCTTGCCCTGGTGAGACAGTGAACTGCCCCGTACCTCACCCCAGAGCATCCCAGCTCTGCAGTGGGGCCAGCTATGGACACAGCAGAGGCAGTGTTGCATTCTCCCTATCCCAAACTCGAAAAAACCCAGAAAGTAATTCCCGCTAAGAAATGGAAAGCCCAAGAAAGTAAAAGAAAATTAACATTCCTCTTAAAAGTTCTATATAACTACTTTTCTACATGTTCTCTGTCTTTCTTCTTTCTTCTTCAAAATATTTCTATATATTCTCTATCTTTTTCTTCAAAATATTTCTATATATTCTCTGTCTTTCTCTTCAAAAATTTTAACTAGTATTAGTAGAATCAAGAAATTATGTGGAAGTGACCTTAAAAATTCAGGTCACTTCCAAAGGGGGGATTTGTTAGAAAATATATCAGGTTAAAAAATTTTGTATAACTTTAGTCAAAGGTTTTGTTTGTCTTTACCCTGGGAAAAGGAATTTTAGGTTTCTTCCAGGGCATTGCTCCACCAGATGAGGTCTGGTGAACTCAGCATACCAACAGATTGGGAGTGACCCCGAAGATAACCAGAAAGATAAAGACTATTAACAGAACATTCGCCAGGACCTTGTAGTTATCAAGAAGACATGATGGATATCACAAACGGCTACCCCAGACCACCTCCAGCAGGGCTGAAGACATCCTGGCCCGGAAAAAAAGACTGATAAGAAAAACTGAAGAATGAAGAATCTAATTAGCATCAGAGGCAAAAAGATTCGGATCCAATAGAAAACTGAATACTAAGAGTTTGCTCAACTTTAGACCAATGAACACTGACCTAATGCTTTCCTATGTATTTTTTACTGTATAAAATATCTGAAAAATCGAGTAAAAGCTGTGTATCATGGAATGATTCGCTCTGCACACCCGGGCTATGTGTAGATGAGATGATTTCTGTGGTACATCCTGGCCAGAACAACATCCTGGTGTCCTGGGTTGCAATATAGATGTATTTAAGTATTCTATTACCACCAGCTGTGAGCCGTTAGCTGCTATCACCTGCTAATGACCCACTCCCGATGACAGGCAATGGGCCATCCGTTAGCTGTTATCAGCTGCTAATGACCCACTCCGGATGACAGGCAATGGGCCATCAGGGACCCACCGTGTGACTCATGGACTTATCCCATTGTGGGATGCTCTGCCCAGGAGGGAGGAGCCAGGTGTTCCCACCTGGATATAACCTGGCCTTGGAACTGCCTGAGCTAGCCCTGTCTACTGGGTTCCCAGGGGACAAGAGCTACCACTGGATCTTCAGCTGGAGACTAGACCTTCACAGGATCACCGCTTCAACTGGACTACTTCAGTTGGACTGCTACTACCACCCTAACAGGGTGTTAGGTTGTATCTGACTTTGTCAGTGCTTTTCCTTGTATTATTTCATTTATTTTTAATTTCAATCTTGACTTGTGATCTCCCACTGGTTTGTTTTCAAACCAATACAGATTTTGGCGCCCAATGTGGGGGCACGACCTGGGGAAACTCAGAAATCCTATCACCATGATGCTCAGCTTATCTGTATGGGTACTGTATCTCGCTCTCTATATTTTTCCTCAAATGGGAAACTATCTGCCCGTCGTACTGCTCCTGTTGCGACCAGGGAATGGCATGAGAATTGCTCTATTGGTTTATTATGCCTATTGCATGGTAACCTGTGAGGCGATGAATGCCATTCGTTATATATACTCGACTTTGTCTGCCTGGCCTAACCTGAGCTGCTACGTCTGGGACCTCCTCAGCAATCGCACCCACCCTCTGGGGCTAGGAGCAGAGAGCGGTTTCTTCCAGCATTTCAGGCCAGGCACAGCCGTCTTTGACAATATTGAGTTCTCTCTGGATGCTAAGGATGGCATAATCTTCCTGTCAGTTCTGTTTTCCTTTTTCTCTGCGACCAGCACCGTGTACCTCCTGCTGAAGATCAGAACAATATTTTGTCTTCTTGAGGAGGAGAAACAAAGCAAATCAGAACAGCCGAAGCCTGTAGCAGTTGCCCCCGTCCAGAAAAAGAAATCCAAGAGCAAATCAGTCCGCATAGCGACTGATGAGGATGCGGCAGGACCATCCCACCAAGCAGAAGAGACAGAGCCAGAGATCATCACTCGCTCTCTATCCCTGGGGGAGCTGCGTGACCTACGGAGGGAATTCACCCGGCAGGCGAACGAGTCCATCTTGACCTGGCTGCTCCGCATCTGGGACGCCGCAGCTAACGACACCATTCTGGACGGAAGTGAGGCCAGGCAACTGGGATCCCTGTCCCAGGATGTGGTTATTGACCAGGGGATTGGGAAAACCCAGGAAACTCTCAGCCTCTGGCGGCGATTGCTGGCGAGTGTACGGGACAGATACCTCTGCAAAGAAGATCTCCAGATGCACCAAAGAAAATGGAACACAATAGAACAAGGTATCCGATGCCTGAGGGAATTGGCCGTGCTAGAGATCATTTTCTCGGAAAACAAGAGATTCCCCAAGAGCCCAGATAACGTCCAGCGCACTTCACAAATGTAGCTAAGATTCGCGCGGCTCGGACCAGAGATATACTCTCGTTACCTGGCAACACTGCAGTGGAGGGAAGGCGAAGACAAGGTGGGCGTGTTAGCAAACAAACTGAGAATTTACGAGGACACTGTCACCGCTCCACTACGCACCCAGGTCTCATCAGTGGAAACAAACCTGGCCAAGCAAGTCCGGAGCTTAATTGAAGAGAGCCACCAACTAAGGAAAGAGCTCAAAGAAGGATTTTTCCATGCCACACCGAAACCAACCAGAGTCTCTGCCATCAGGAGCAGACGTCCCCCAGCCAGGGAAAGAAGACAAACTCCGCGACGTGACCTCTGGTTTTTCCTACAGGAGCATGGGGAAGACATGAGAAAGTGGGATAGGAAACCCACCTCCTCCTTAGCAGCCCGGGTACGTGAATTGAAAAGAGAAACATCCACTTCAGGAGGCTCGTCTAGGTTCAACACTGCCCCAGTCTCTTGTGGACAGAACCCCAGACGGCATGGAAATGACGATATGACTGATCCTCTTGAAGGTACCTCAGGAACACATTTACAGGAGGAGAGCATTGTGCACCAAAAACAGGATTAAAGGAGTCCTGCCTCTAGCCAGGTAGAGGAAAGGGATAACCGGATCTATTGGACTGTGTGGATCCGATGGCCTGGCACGTCTGACCCACAAAGATACACGGCTTTGGTTGATACCGGCGCTCAGTGCACCTTGATGCCATCCAGGTATGTGGGGACCGAATCCATTTCTATTTCTGGGGTGACAGGAGGATCCCAGCAGCTGACTGTACTGGAAGCTGAAGTGAGTTTAACTGGGAACGAGTGGCAGAAACATCCCATTGTGACTGGTCCAGATGCCCCATGCATCCTTGGCATAGACTATCTCAGGAGTGGATATTTCAAAGACCCAAAGGGACATCGCTGGGCTTTTGGGATAGCGGCCATAGAGACAGAAGACATAAGACAACTGAATACCCTGCCTGGTCTCTCAGACAAGCCATCTGCTGTAGGACTACTGAGAATTGAAGAACAGCGGGTACCAATCGCTACAGCAACAGTGCACCGCTGGCAATACCGCACAGACAGAGACTCTGTGGTCCCCATCCATAAGATGATTCGGGAACTGGAGAGCCAAGGGGTGGTCAGCAAGGCCCACTCACCCTTTAACAGCCCTATATGGCCGGTGCGTAAGTCCAGTGAAGAATGGAGACTGACAGTGGATTACCGTGGCCTGAATGAAGTCACACCACCACTGAGTGCTGCTGTACCAGACATGTTGGAACTTCAATATGAGCTGGAATCCAAGGCAGCAAAGTGGTATGCGACCATCGATATTGCCAATGCCTTTTTCTCCATTCCTCTGGCAGCAGAGTGCAGGCCTCAGTTTGCTTTCACCTGGAGAGGTGTGCAGTACGCATGGAACTGACTGCCCCAGGGGTGGAAGCACAGTCCCACCATCTGCCATGGACTGATCCAGGCTGCACTGGAAAAGGGTGAGGCTCCAGAACATTTGCAGTATATTGATGACATCATTGTGTGGGGGGACACAGCAACGGAAGTATTTGGGAAAGGAGAGAAAATCATCAGAATTCTCCTGGAAGCCGGTTTCGCCATCAAGAAGAGCAAAGTCAAGGGACCTGCCCGAGAGATCCAGTTCCTGGGAGTAAAGTGGCAAGACGGACGGCGTCAGATTCCTTCTGAGGTCATCAATAAGATCACCGCGATGTCTCCACCAACCAACAAGAAGGAGACGCAAGCTTTCCTAGGTGCCATAGGCTTTTGGAGAATGCACATCCCTGAGCACAGCCAGATCGTGAGTCCTCTCTACCTCATAACCCGCAAGAAGAACGATTTCCACTGGGGTCCTGAACAGCAGCAAGCCTTCACCCAGATCAAACAGGAGATCGCTCATGCGGTAGCCCTTGGCCCAGTCAGGACAGGACCAGAGGTAAAGAATGTGCTTTACTCTGCAGCCGGGAGCCATGGTCTGTCCTGGAGCCTTTGGCAGAAGGTGCCTGGTGAGACCCGAGGCCGACCACTGGGATTCTGGAGTCGAAGTTACAGAGGGTCTGAAGTCAACTACACTCCCACCGAGAAAGAAATCTTGGCAGCTTACGAAGGAGTCCAAGCCGCCTCAGAGGTGATCGGCACAGAAGCACAACTTCTCCTTGCACCCCGACTGCCAGTGCTGGGGTGGATGTTCAAGGGAAGGGTTCCCTCTACCCACCATGCCACTGATGCCACGTGGAGCAAATGGATTGCCCTCATCACACAGCGCACCCGTATTGGAAACCCGAATCGCCCTGGGATTCTGGAAATTATAACAAACTGGCCTGAAGGTGAGACTTTTAAATTATCTTCAGAAGAAGCAGAGGAGCAAGTAGCACGTGCCGAGGAAGCACCCCTGTATAACGAGCTGCCGGAGAGTGAAAGACGCTACGCCCTCTTCACCGATGGTTCCTGCCGAATTGTAGGCGCAGATCGGAAATGGAAAGCTGCAGTATGGAGCCCCACACGACAAGTTGCACAGGCTACCGAGGGACAAGGTGGATCGAGTCAGGTCGCAGAGCTTAAAGCCGTCCAGCTGGCTTTGGATATTGCCGAACGAGAGAAATGGCCAAGGCTCTATCTCTACACTGACTCCTGGATGGTAGCCAACGCGCTATGGGGATGGTTAGATCGCTGGAGAAAGGCCAACTGGCAGCGCAGAGGAAAACCCATCTGGGCCGCTGAGATTTGGCAGGACATCGCCGCCCGGGCAGAAAAGCTGACTGTGAAAGTTCGACACGTGGATGCACATGTACCTAAGAGTCGGGCTAATGAAGAGCATCGTAACAACGAGCAAGTGGACCGAGCTGCCAAGGTGAAAGTGTCACAGGTGGATCTGGACTGGCAGCACAAAGGAGAATTATTTCTAGCTCGTTGGGCCCATGATGCCTCTGGTCATCAAGGGAGGGATGCAACGTACAGATGGGCTCGTGACCGAGGGGTGGACTTGACCATGGACAACATCTCACAGGTCATCCACAGCTGTGAGACTTGCGCTGCAATCAAACAGGCCAAGCGGGTGAAGCCTTTGTGGTATGGTGGACGATGGTCAAAGTACAGGTATGGGGAAGTATGGCAAGTTGACTACATCACCCTTCCCCAAACCCGCCAAGGAAAGCGCTACGTGTTGACCATGGTGGAAGCAACCACAGGATGGTTAGAGACCTACCCTGTGCCTCATGCTACTGCCCGGAACACCATCTTGGGTCTGGAAAAGCAAGTCCTGTGGAGACATGGTACCCCTGAGAGAATCGAGTCGGACAACGGAACCCATTTCAAGAATGGCCTCATAAACACCTGGGCTAGAGAACATGGAATTGAATGGATATACCATATCCCCTATCATGCACCAGCTGCCGGGAAAGTTGAACGGTGCAACGGACTACTTAAGACAACTTTGAAGGCACTTGGCGGGGGAACCTTCAAAAATTGGGAACTGAACTTAGCAAAGGCCACCTGGATGGTTAACACAAGAGGTTCTATCAATCGAGCCGGTCCTGCCCAGTCCAAACCTTTGCACACAGTGGATGGAGATAAAGTCCCTGTGGTACACATAAGAGGCTTTTTAGGAAAGACTGTTTGGATTAGTCCCACCTCAGGCAAAGGCAAGCCCATCCGTGGGGTTGTTTTTGCCCAAGGACCTGGTTATACTTGGTGGGTGATGCAGGCAGATGGGGAAACCCGTTGTGTACCACAAGGAGACCTTATCTTAAGTGAGAACTCTGTAGATGGTAATAGAATAAGGGGTGGATAATGTCCTGGGTTGCAATATAGATGTATTTAAGTATTCTATTACCACCAGCTGTGAGCCGTTAGCTGCTATCACCTGCTAATGACCCACTCCCGATGACAGGCAATGGGCCATCCGTTAGCTGTTATCAGCTGCTAATGACCCACTCCGGATGACAGGCAATGGGCCATCAGGGACCCACCGTGTGACTCATGGACTTATCTCATCCCATTGTGGGATGCTCTGCCCAGGAGGGAGGAGCCAGGTGTTCCCACCTGGATATAACCTGGCCTTGGAACTGCCTGAGCTAGCCCTGTCTACTGGGTTCCCAGGGGACAAGAGCTACCACTGGATCTTCAGCTGGAGACTAGACCTTCACAGGATCACCGCTTCAACTGGACTACTTCAGTTGGACTGCTGCTACCACCCTAACAGGGTGTTAGGTTGTATCTGACTTTGTCAGTGCTTTTCCTTGTATTATTTCATTTATTTTTAATTTCAATCTTGACTTGTGGTCTCCCACTGGTTTGTTTTCAAACCAATACACCTGGCCAGATAATAAAGTAATGCCTTGACTCTCTAACATTAAAATGTTGTTGGAGAGTTTTTGTATTTTTTCCCCGTAGATTCGGTGACAATTTTTGGCGACTCCACCGGGACAGTGCTGTTGATCACTCCATGGACTCCGGGAACGTGAGTGTCTCCCCAGCGCGCACAGAGATTTCATCCAGAGAGACCTCTCGGTCCCCGGAATCCGGTGAGTTCAACACAAGATCCCGTGCTTTTTTTGTTTAAGGCATTACTTTGGGGTAAAATACAAGGGTGACGGTTTAATTAGATACTGGAAAAATCACTAGTGATGCATGCACGTTGTCCCGGTTTCCTAGTTTGAGTCTAGGCGCCGAACCCCTGTGTTTCCAAGTTAAAGTCTCGGTTGCCTTGGTTACGAATTTGAGTCTCGGTGTCATCTTCCTGTGTTTCCGAGTTCGAGTCTCGGTTGCATTTGTTCCCAGTTCGAGTCTGGGTTGTCTCAGTTCCGAGTTTGAGTCTCGGAGCCCGGTGTGTGAGTTTGAGTCTCACTTGCTTTAGTTCCGAGTTAGAGTCTCGGATTGTGTCGGTTCCGAGTTAGAGTCTCGGTGTCCAGACGCCGTGCGGTTTCGGGTTCGAGTCCCGATGACTAGCTAAGACGCAATTGCAGAGTGTTTTGGAGTTCAAGTCTCCTGCCTAAGTTACTGTGAAAAACTTTTTTTGAACAGAGTTTGCTCCGGTGCTTTTGAATTTTTGAATGCGTGTGAGTATACTGTGTGTGTGCAAATTACCTGTTAACTTGTGTGTTTTACCGGTATAAAAACCCACGCGGGGACGCCCGCGAAATATAAATAACTTGCTGAGTGTTAAAACATTGTGAATGATTATAAAATCGTTGTGTGTGCTGTTCTCTGCGTGTGCTAATATGTATACCTCTGCGACACCTGTGTGTGTGTAACTGGCATTTGTGAACCAAAAACCCTCTTTGTGCTGCTTTAGTAGCTACACAATTCCATATGAGTTCAAAGTTATCTTCACCTACTCGAAAAGAGGTATACCCAGGAGTTCACCTCTGGGCTGTATTTTGCAAAATTAAAAAAAGTTTAAAAGTCACCCTTTAACCCGTAAACAGTTAACAAAATATTGTAATCGCTGGTAGCCGAGTTATCTGTTAAATAATAAAAAATAGTTTTGCAACGGGTGTTTGGATTCTGATACAATCTTGCAGCTAATGCTAGATTGCCGAAAAAGAAAAGTAAAATGAAATACCTTACATAGATTTGTTTTGTGAATTGAAAAATTACTTAGATTTATGAAAGAAATGTGGTTTGTTACCTAGAGAGCCAAAGCAGTCTGTAATACTGCCTTTAAAGAAAGATAATAGAAGTGAATCTCTGGAATATGGTTGTTGTAGTAAAAAGAAGTGTCAAAAGCATGATTCTGTAGAGGAAGAGATTGAATTTTTAGTTTCCCCTCAAAGAAGAGAAAGGGGGGCAGCTGCCAGGGAGCCTCCCGCAGCATGGGATGAAGAGGGAGCGAGTAGGCATGTTAAAGGTGAAAGAATGTTGAGCCCGGTGGCAGGTAAAACCCGAAATGGAGTAAAAGAATAAGAGACAAAAATAGGGAAAGGGGGGTAATTCAAGCCCCACTCCAAGAAACTGCCGAAAGGCAAAGACCAATTACTGTTAAAATGCCGTTTTTCAGTAGCAGATTTGAGCCCCTAGAAAGAGCTCGCAAAATCATATAGAAAAGATCCTAAATAAGTGTTAAAACAACTTTTAAATGTCTAATTTGAGTGTGTGCCAATTAGATATTGTTTTAGATGCTTTTAAGTGTGTTTGCTTGTTAAAACAATCTTTTAAATGTCTGATTTAAGTGTGTGCCAATTGAGAATTGTTTTAGATGCTTTTGGGTGTGTCTGCTTAGCTGAGCTGTTTCAAGCAGCCAGAAGAGTTGCCTTAAAAGAGATGTCAAAACCAAGCTCTGCCTGCTTGCAGAGAAGAGCAAACAGAACTGGTTATGTTCCAAAATAAAACTACCTAGCAAAAATACAAACCATTTCCAAAGGGGAGTAAAAGAAGCAGGAATTCATCCTTCTCCCCACTCTGACATGTGTTATCATTAAGCAAGTTTGGTATAATATCATTAATAACTTTGATGTTCAAGTGTATTCTCATTAGATCAACAGCTAAGTGTATCCAGACATGAAACAAGGAGCCACTCAAGCCTCAGAAACAAAAAGAACTGCTGACTTCCCTCACAACTGTGAAAGCTACGGCCAAAAACTCCTGTTATGTGAATAAAATCAACTCCTGACAAAGAAGAACACGAAAGAACCATATTGGACAATATAATAAACAGTAAATCTGTTAAAAGCTGCAATGCCAAAATGAAACCCAGTAAATGTTTTTTGCTTTTATGTTTCCAGAATAGTGTTACCCACAGTGTTCCTGGATCAAGTCAGCTATCCTAGCAGAACCTTGTAATAATTGTAACAGGTATGCCTTCAAATGCAAGAAAGTAAGTAAGACAAAAAGAAAAAAAAGTAGTACTCTTTTTTAAACAAATGCACATAAAACAACGGCCACATTAGTAATTAGCTTATAGACTTGAATCTAAATTTGCAAAATTAATTGTAACCATGTGTAAATCAGACAAAAATAATTTTCTTTAAAATGAAAAAGTTTCAAAAAGATGGCTGGCTTGTCTAGTCTAATGAAGTGCTAAGACCAAGTAAGTTCTATTAATTGTCATATTTCTAACTGTTGTTAAATGTATATTTGTTTGTCTAGTGTTTAAAAATGCTAAGCCCCACAGAAGAAAGATACTGCCTTTGAAAAATTGCTAAAGATCATAGACCGTTTTGCCAAGGCTCTGCAGCCTAAAGATGCTTTTAAATTTAAAATAGAAATTACTATTCATATGAATTCCAGCATGCTTTCCTCTTTCCTTTCTGCTATCTGCTAAAAGGGGAGAGGGGAGAAAATAGTTCAAGAGTTCTAATCAGTTTATATGAATTTCAGTGTGCTTTCCTCTTTTCTTTCTGCTCTGTTTGCTAAAACCTCCACCAAAGTTGAGGAGAATGGTACCCCAATTAAATCACAAATGAGGAAAAACTAACAGTAGTCCTGATCACTGTCATGAGCCATAAGGTTAGTTACCAAACACTGAAAAAATTATTGTCTCTGAGACACTTCAAGATGCCTGTGTGCATGGTGTGTGTGTGTGTGTGTGTGGGGAGGAGGCAGGTCAGGCCTTGCCCTGGTGAGACAGTGAACTGCCCCGTACCTCACCCCAGAGCATCCCAGCTCTGCAGTGGGGCCAGCTATGGACACAGCAGAGGCAGTGTTGCATTCTCCCTATCCCAAACTCGAAAAAACCCAGAAAGTAATTCCCGCTAAGAAATGGAAAGCCCAAGAAAGTAAAAGAAAATTAACATTCCTCTTAAAAGTTCTATATAACTACTTTTCTACATGTTCTCTGTCTTTCTTCTTTCTTCTTCAAAATATTTCTATATATTCTCTATCTTTTTCTTCAAAATATTTCTATATATTCTCTGTCTTTCTCTTCAAAAATTTTAACTAGTATTAGTAGAATCAAGAAATTATGTGGAAGTGACCTTAAAAATTCAGGTCACTTCCAAAGGGGGGATTTGTTAGAAAATATATCAGGTTAAAAAATTTTGTATAACTTTAGTCAAAGGTTTTGTTTGTCTTTACCCTGGGAAAAGGAATTTTAGGTTTCTTCCAGGGCATTGCTCCACCAGATGAGGTCTGGTGAACTCAGCATACCAACAGATTGGGAGTGACCCCGAAGATAACCAGAAAGATAAAGACTATTAACAGAACATTCGCCAGGACCTTGTAGTTATCAAGAAGACATGATGGATATCACAAACGGCTACCCCAGACCACCTCCAGCAGGGCTGAAGACATCCTGGCCCGGAAAAAAAGACTGATAAGAAAAACTGAAGAATGAAGAATCTAATTAGCATCAGAGGCAAAAAGATTCGGATCCAATAGAAAACTGAATACTAAGAGTTTGCTCAACTTTAGACCAATGAACACTGACCTAATGCTTTCCTATGTATTTTTTACTGTATAAAATATCTGAAAAATCGAGTAAAAGCTGTGTATCATGGAATGATTCGCTCTGCACACCCGGGCTATGTGTAGATGAGATGATTTCTGTGGTACATCCTGGCCAGAACAACATCCTGGTGTCCTGGGTTGCAATATAGATGTATTTAAGTATTCTATTACCACCAGCTGTGAGCCGTTAGCTGCTATCACCTGCTAATGACCCACTCCCGATGACAGGCAATGGGCCATCCGTTAGCTGTTATCAGCTGCTAATGACCCACTCCGGATGACAGGCAATGGGCCATCAGGGACCCACCGTGTGACTCATGGACTTATCCCATTGTGGGATGCTCTGCCCAGGAGGGAGGAGCCAGGTGTTCCCACCTGGATATAACCTGGCCTTGGAACTGCCTGAGCTAGCCCTGTCTACTGGGTTCCCAGGGGACAAGAGCTACCACTGGATCTTCAGCTGGAGACTAGACCTTCACAGGATCACCGCTTCAACTGGACTACTTCAGTTGGACTGCTACTACCACCCTAACAGGGTGTTAGGTTGTATCTGACTTTGTCAGTGCTTTTCCTTGTATTATTTCATTTATTTTTAATTTCAATCTTGACTTGTGATCTCCCACTGGTTTGTTTTCAAACCAATACAGATTTTGGCGCCCAATGTGGGGCACGACCTGGGGAAACTCAGAAATCCTATCACCATGATGCTCAGCTTATCTGTATGGGTACTGTATCTCGCTCTCTATATTTTTCCTCAAATGGGAAACTATCTGCCCGTCGTACTGCTCCTGTTGCGACCAGGGAATGGCATGAGAATTGCTCTATTGGTTTATTATGCCTATTGCATGGTAACCTGTGAGGCGATGAATGCCATTCGTTATATATACTCGACTTTGTCTGCCTGGCCTAACCTGAGCTGCTACGTCTGGGACCTCCTCAGCAATCGCACCCACCCTCTGGGGCTAGGAGCAGAGAGCGGTTTCTTCCAGCATTTCAGGCCAGGCACAGCCGTCTTTGACAATATTGAGTTCTCTCTGGATGCTAAGGATGGCATAATCTTCCTGTCAGTTCTGTTTTCCTTTTTCTCTGCGACCAGCACCGTGTACCTCCTGCTGAAGATCAGAACAATATTTTGTCTTCTTGAGGAGGAGAAACAAAGCAAATCAGAACAGCCGAAGCCTGTAGCAGTTGCCCCCGTCCAGAAAAAGAAATCCAAGAGCAAATCAGTCCGCATAGCGACTGATGAGGATGCGGCAGGACCATCCCACCAAGCAGAAGAGACAGAGCCAGAGATCATCACTCGCTCTCTATCCCTGGGGGAGCTGCGTGACCTACGGAGGGAATTCACCCGGCAGGCGAACGAGTCCATCTTGACCTGGCTGCTCCGCATCTGGGACGCCGCAGCTAACGACACCATTCTGGACGGAAGTGAGGCCAGGCAACTGGGATCCCTGTCCCAGGATGTGGTTATTGACCAGGGGATTGGGAAAACCCAGGAAACTCTCAGCCTCTGGCGGCGATTGCTGGCGAGTGTACGGGACAGATACCTCTGCAAAGAAGATCTCCAGATGCACCAAAGAAAATGGAACACAATAGAACAAGGTATCCGATGCCTGAGGGAATTGGCCGTGCTAGAGATCATTTTCTCGGAAAACAAGAGATTCCCCAAGAGCCCAGATAACGTCCAGCGCACTTCACAAATGTAGCTAAGATTCGCGCGGCTCGGACCAGAGATATACTCTCGTTACCTGGCAACACTGCAGTGGAGGGAAGGCGAAGACAAGGTGGGCGTGTTAGCAAACAAACTGAGAATTTACGAGGACACTGTCACCGCTCCACTACGCACCCAGGTCTCATCAGTGGAAACAAACCTGGCCAAGCAAGTCCGGAGCTTAATTGAAGAGAGCCACCAACTAAGGAAAGAGCTCAAAGAAGGATTTTTCCATGCCACACCGAAACCAACCAGAGTCTCTGCCATCAGGAGCAGACGTCCCCCAGCCAGGGAAAGAAGACAAACTCCGCGACGTGACCTCTGGTTTTTCCTACAGGAGCATGGGGAAGACATGAGAAAGTGGGATAGGAAACCCACCTCCTCCTTAGCAGCCCGGGTACGTGAATTGAAAAGAGAAACATCCACTTCAGGAGGCTCGTCTAGGTTCAACACTGCCCCAGTCTCTTGTGGACAGAACCCCAGACGGCATGGAAATGACGATATGACTGATCCTCTTGAAGGTACCTCAGGAACACATTTACAGGAGGAGAGCATTGTGCACCAAAAACAGGATTAAAGGAGTCCTGCCTCTAGCCAGGTAGAGGAAAGGGATAACCGGATCTATTGGACTGTGTGGATCCGATGGCCTGGCACGTCTGACCCACAAAGATACACGGCTTTGGTTGATACCGGCGCTCAGTGCACCTTGATGCCATCCAGGTATGTGGGGACCGAATCCATTTCTATTTCTGGGGTGACAGGAGGATCCCAGCAGCTGACTGTACTGGAAGCTGAAGTGAGTTTAACTGGGAACGAGTGGCAGAAACATCCCATTGTGACTGGTCCAGATGCCCCATGCATCCTTGGCATAGACTATCTCAGGAGTGGATATTTCAAAGACCCAAAGGGACATCGCTGGGCTTTTGGGATAGCGGCCATAGAGACAGAAGACATAAGACAACTGAATACCCTGCCTGGTCTCTCAGACAAGCCATCTGCTGTAGGACTACTGAGAATTGAAGAACAGCGGGTACCAATCGCTACAGCAACAGTGCACCGCTGGCAATACCGCACAGACAGAGACTCTGTGGTCCCCATCCATAAGATGATTCGGGAACTGGAGAGCCAAGGGGTGGTCAGCAAGGCCCACTCACCCTTTAACAGCCCTATATGGCCGGTGCGTAAGTCCAGTGAAGAATGGAGACTGACAGTGGATTACCGTGGCCTGAATGAAGTCACACCACCACTGAGTGCTGCTGTACCAGACATGTTGGAACTTCAATATGAGCTGGAATCCAAGGCAGCAAAGTGGTATGCGACCATCGATATTGCCAATGCCTTTTTCTCCATTCCTCTGGCAGCAGAGTGCAGGCCTCAGTTTGCTTTCACCTGGAGAGGTGTGCAGTACGCATGGAACTGACTGCCCCAGGGGTGGAAGCACAGTCCCACCATCTGCCATGGACTGATCCAGGCTGCACTGGAAAAGGGTGAGGCTCCAGAACATTTGCAGTATATTGATGACATCATTGTGTGGGGGGACACAGCAACGGAAGTATTTGGGAAAGGAGAGAAAATCATCAGAATTCTCCTGGAAGCCGGTTTCGCCATCAAGAAGAGCAAAGTCAAGGGACCTGCCCGAGAGATCCAGTTCCTGGGAGTAAAGTGGCAAGACGGACGGCGTCAGATTCCTTCTGAGGTCATCAATAAGATCACCGCGATGTCTCCACCAACCAACAAGAAGGAGACGCAAGCTTTCCTAGGTGCCATAGGCTTTTGGAGAATGCACATCCCTGAGCACAGCCAGATCGTGAGTCCTCTCTACCTCATAACCCGCAAGAAGAACGATTTCCACTGGGGTCCTGAACAGCAGCAAGCCTTCACCCAGATCAAACAGGAGATCGCTCATGCGGTAGCCCTTGGCCCAGTCAGGACAGGACCAGAGGTAAAGAATGTGCTTTACTCTGCAGCCGGGAGCCATGGTCTGTCCTGGAGCCTTTGGCAGAAGGTGCCTGGTGAGACCCGAGGCCGACCACTGGGATTCTGGAGTCGAAGTTACAGAGGGTCTGAAGTCAACTACACTCCCACCGAGAAAGAAATCTTGGCAGCTTACGAAGGAGTCCAAGCCGCCTCAGAGGTGATCGGCACAGAAGCACAACTTCTCCTTGCACCCCGACTGCCAGTGCTGGGGTGGATGTTCAAGGGAAGGGTTCCCTCTACCCACCATGCCACTGATGCCACGTGGAGCAAATGGATTGCCCTCATCACACAGCGCGCCCGTATTGGAAACCCGAATCGCCCTGGGATTCTGGAAATTATAACAAACTGGCCTGAAGGTGAGACTTTTAAATTATCTTCAGAAGAAGCAGAGGAGCAAGTAGCACGTGCCGAGGAAGCACCCCTGTATAACGAGCTGCCGGAGAGTGAAAGACGCTACGCCCTCTTCACCGATGGTTCCTGCCGAATTGTAGGCGCAGATCGGAAATGGAAAGCTGCAGTATGGAGCCCCACACGACAAGTTGCACAGGCTACCGAGGGACAAGGTGGATCGAGTCAGGTCGCAGAGCTTAAAGCCGTCCAGCTGGCTTTGGATATTGCCGAACGAGAGAAATGGCCAAGGCTCTATCTCTACACTGACTCCTGGATGGTAGCCAACGCGCTATGGGGATGGTTAGATCGCTGGAGAAAGGCCAACTGGCAGCGCAGAGGAAAACCCATCTGGGCCGCTGAGATTTGGCAGGACATCGCCGCCCGGGCAGAAAAGCTGACTGTGAAAGTTCGACACGTGGATGCACATGTACCTAAGAGTCGGGCTAATGAAGAGCATCGTAACAACGAGCAAGTGGACCGAGCTGCCAAGGTGAAAGTGTCACAGGTGGATCTGGACTGGCAGCACAAAGGAGAATTATTTCTAGCTCGTTGGGCCCATGATGCCTCTGGTCATCAAGGGAGGGATGCAACGTACAGATGGGCTCGTGACCGAGGGGTGGACTTGACCATGGACAACATCTCACAGGTCATCCACAGCTGTGAGACTTGCGCTGCAATCAAACAGGCCAAGCGGGTGAAGCCTTTGTGGTATGGTGGACGATGGTCAAAGTACAGGTATGGGGAAGTATGGCAAGTTGACTACATCACCCTTCCCCAAACCCGCCAAGGAAAGCGCTACGTGTTGACCATGGTGGAAGCAACCACAGGATGGTTAGAGACCTACCCTGTGCCTCATGCTACTGCCCGGAACACCATCTTGGGTCTGGAAAAGCAAGTCCTGTGGAGACATGGTACCCCTGAGAGAATCGAGTCGGACAACGGAACCCATTTCAAGAATGGCCTCATAAACACCTGGGCTAGAGAACATGGAATTGAATGGATATACCATATCCCCTATCATGCACCAGCTGCCGGGAAAGTTGAACGGTGCAACGGACTACTTAAGACAACTTTGAAGGCACTTGGCGGGGGAACCTTCAAAAATTGGGAACTGAACTTAGCAAAGGCCACCTGGATGGTTAACACAAGAGGTTCTATCAATCGAGCCGGTCCTGCCCAGTCCAAACCTTTGCACACAGTGGATGGAGATAAAGTCCCTGTGGTACACATAAGAGGCTTTTTAGGAAAGACTGTTTGGATTAGTCCCACCTCAGGCAAAGGCAAGCCCATCCGTGGGGTTGTTTTTGCCCAAGGACCTGGTTATACTTGGTGGGTGATGCAGGCAGATGGGGAAACCCGTTGTGTACCACAAGGAGACCTTATCTTAAGTGAGAACTCTGTAGATGGTAATAGAATAAGGGGTGGATAATGTCCTGGGTTGCAATATAGATGTATTTAAGTATTCTATTACCACCAGCTGTGAGCCGTTAGCTGCTATCACCTGCTAATGACCCACTCCCGATGACAGGCAATGGGCCATCCGTTAGCTGTTATCAGCTGCTAATGACCCACTCCGGATGACAGGCAATGGGCCATCAGGGACCCACCGTGTGACTCATGGACTTATCTCATCCCATTGTGGGATGCTCTGCCCAGGAGGGAGGAGCCAGGTGTTCCCACCTGGATATAACCTGGCCTTGGAACTGCCTGAGCTAGCCCTGTCTACTGGGTTCCCAGGGGACAAGAGCTACCACTGGATCTTCAGCTGGAGACTAGACCTTCACAGGATCACCGCTTCAACTGGACTACTTCAGTTGGACTGCTGCTACCACCCTAACAGGGTGTTAGGTTGTATCTGACTTTGTCAGTGCTTTTCCTTGTATTATTTCATTTATTTTTAATTTCAATCTTGACTTGTGGTCTCCCACTGGTTTGTTTTCAAACCAATACACCTGGCCAGATAATAAAGTAATGCCTTGACTCTCTAACATTAAAATGTTGTTGGAGAGTTTTTGTATTTTTTCCCCGTAGATTCGGTGACAATTTTTGGCGACTCCACCGGGACAGTGCTGTTGATCACTCCATGGACTCCGGGAACGTGAGTGTCTCCCCAGCGCGCACAGAGATTTCATCCAGAGAGACCTCTCGGTCCCCGGAATCCGGTGAGTTCAACACAAGATCCCGTGCTTTTTTTGTTTAAGGCATTACTTTGGGGTAAAATACAAGGGTGACGGTTTAATTAGATACTGGAAAAATCACTAGTGATGCATGCACGTTGTCCCGGTTTCCTAGTTTGAGTCTAGGCGCCGAACCCCTGTGTTTCCAAGTTAAAGTCTCGGTTGCCTTGGTTACGAATTTGAGTCTCGGTGTCATCTTCCTGTGTTTCCGAGTTCGAGTCTCGGTTGCATTTGTTCCCAGTTCGAGTCTGGGTTGTCTCAGTTCCGAGTTTGAGTCTCGGAGCCCGGTGTGTGAGTTTGAGTCTCACTTGCTTTAGTTCCGAGTTAGAGTCTCGGATTGTGTCGGTTCCGAGTTAGAGTCTCGGTGTCCAGACGCCGTGCGGTTTCGGGTTCGAGTCCCGATGACTAGCTAAGACGCAATTGCAGAGTGTTTTGGAGTTCAAGTCTCCTGCCTAAGTTACTGTGAAAAACTTTTTTTGAACAGAGTTTGCTCCGGTGCTTTTGAATTTTTGAATGCGTGTGAGTATACTGTGTGTGTGCAAATTACCTGTTAACTTGTGTGTTTTACCGGTATAAAAACCCACGCGGGGACGCCCGCGAAATATAAATAACTTGCTGAGTGTTAAAACATTGTGAATGATTATAAAATCGTTGTGTGTGCTGTTCTCTGCGTGTGCTAATATGTATACCTCTGCGACACCTGTGTGTGTGTAACTGGCATTTGTGAACCAAAAACCCTCTTTGTGCTGCTTTAGTAGCTACACAATTCCATATGAGTTCAAAGTTATCTTCACCTACTCGAAAAGAGGTATACCCAGGAGTTCACCTCTGGGCTGTATTTTGCAAAATTAAAAAAAGTTTAAAAGTCACCCTTTAACCCGTAAACAGTTAACAAAATATTGTAATCGCTGGTAGCCGAGTTATCTGTTAAATAATAAAAAATAGTTTTGCAACGGGTGTTTGGATTCTGATACAATCTTGCAGCTAATGCTAGATTGCCGAAAAAGAAAAGTAAAATGAAATACCTTACATAGATTTGTTTTGTGAATTGAAAAATTACTTAGATTTATGAAAGAAATGTGGTTTGTTACCTAGAGAGCCAAAGCAGTCTGTAATACTGCCTTTAAAGAAAGATAATAGAAGTGAATCTCTGGAATATGGTTGTTGTAGTAAAAAGAAGTGTCAAAAGCATGATTCTGTAGAGGAAGAGATTGAATTTTTAGTTTCCCCTCAAAGAAGAGAAAGGGGGGCAGCTGCCAGGGAGCCTCCCGCAGCATGGGATGAAGAGGGAGCGAGTAGGCATGTTAAAGGTGAAAGAATGTTGAGCCCGGTGGCAGGTAAAACCCGAAATGGAGTAAAAGAATAAGAGACAAAAATAGGGAAAGGGGGGTAATTCAAGCCCCACTCCAAGAAACTGCCGAAAGGCAAAGACCAATTACTGTTAAAATGCCGTTTTTCAGTAGCAGATTTGAGCCCCTAGAAAGAGCTCGCAAAATCATATAGAAAAGATCCTAAATAAGTGTTAAAACAACTTTTAAATGTCTAATTTGAGTGTGTGCCAATTAGATATTGTTTTAGATGCTTTTAAGTGTGTTTGCTTGTTAAAACAATCTTTTAAATGTCTGATTTAAGTGTGTGCCAATTGAGAATTGTTTTAGATGCTTTTGGGTGTGTCTGCTTAGCTGAGCTGTTTCAAGCAGCCAGAAGAGTTGCCTTAAAAGAGATGTCAAAACCAAGCTCTGCCTGCTTGCAGAGAAGAGCAAACAGAACTGGTTATGTTCCAAAATAAAACTACCTAGCAAAAATACAAACCATTTCCAAAGGGGAGTAAAAGAAGCAGGAATTCATCCTTCTCCCCACTCTGACATGTGTTATCATTAAGCAAGTTTGGTATAATATCATTAATAACTTTGATGTTCAAGTGTATTCTCATTAGATCAACAGCTAAGTGTATCCAGACATGAAACAAGGAGCCACTCAAGCCTCAGAAACAAAAAGAACTGCTGACTTCCCTCACAACTGTGAAAGCTACGGCCAAAAACTCCTGTTATGTGAATAAAATCAACTCCTGACAAAGAAGAACACGAAAGAACCATATTGGACAATATAATAAACAGTAAATCTGTTAAAAGCTGCAATGCCAAAATGAAACCCAGTAAATGTTTTTTGCTTTTATGTTTCCAGAATAGTGTTACCCACAGTGTTCCTGGATCAAGTCAGCTATCCTAGCAGAACCTTGTAATAATTGTAACAGGTATGCCTTCAAATGCAAGAAAGTAAGTAAGACAAAAAGAAAAAAAAGTAGTACTCTTTTTTAAACAAATGCACATAAAACAACGGCCACATTAGTAATTAGCTTATAGACTTGAATCTAAATTTGCAAAATTAATTGTAACCATGTGTAAATCAGACAAAAATAATTTTCTTTAAAATGAAAAAGTTTCAAAAAGATGGCTGGCTTGTCTAGTCTAATGAAGTGCTAAGACCAAGTAAGTTCTATTAATTGTCATATTTCTAACTGTTGTTAAATGTATATTTGTTTGTCTAGTGTTTAAAAATGCTAAGCCCCACAGAAGAAAGATACTGCCTTTGAAAAATTGCTAAAGATCATAGACCGTTTTGCCAAGGCTCTGCAGCCTAAAGATGCTTTTAAATTTAAAATAGAAATTACTATTCATATGAATTCCAGCATGCTTTCCTCTTTCCTTTCTGCTATCTGCTAAAAGGGGAGAGGGGAGAAAATAGTTCAAGAGTTCTAATCAGTTTATATGAATTTCAGTGTGCTTTCCTCTTTTCTTTCTGCTCTGTTTGCTAAAACCTCCACCAAAGTTGAGGAGAATGGTACCCCAATTAAATCACAAATGAGGAAAAACTAACAGTAGTCCTGATCACTGTCATGAGCCATAAGGTTAGTTACCAAACACTGAAAAAATTATTGTCTCTGAGACACTTCAAGATGCCTGTGTGCATGGTGTGTGTGTGTGTGTGTGTGGGGAGGAGGCAGGTCAGGCCTTGCCCTGGTGAGACAGTGAACTGCCCCGTACCTCACCCCAGAGCATCCCAGCTCTGCAGTGGGGCCAGCTATGGACACAGCAGAGGCAGTGTTGCATTCTCCCTATCCCAAACTCGAAAAAACCCAGAAAGTAATTCCCGCTAAGAAATGGAAAGCCCAAGAAAGTAAAAGAAAATTAACATTCCTCTTAAAAGTTCTATATAACTACTTTTCTACATGTTCTCTGTCTTTCTTCTTTCTTCTTCAAAATATTTCTATATATTCTCTATCTTTTTCTTCAAAATATTTCTATATATTCTCTGTCTTTCTCTTCAAAAATTTTAACTAGTATTAGTAGAATCAAGAAATTATGTGGAAGTGACCTTAAAAATTCAGGTCACTTCCAAAGGGGGGATTTGTTAGAAAATATATCAGGTTAAAAAATTTTGTATAACTTTAGTCAAAGGTTTTGTTTGTCTTTACCCTGGGAAAAGGAATTTTAGGTTTCTTCCAGGGCATTGCTCCACCAGATGAGGTCTGGTGAACTCAGCATACCAACAGATTGGGAGTGACCCCGAAGATAACCAGAAAGATAAAGACTATTAACAGAACATTCGCCAGGACCTTGTAGTTATCAAGAAGACATGATGGATATCACAAACGGCTACCCCAGACCACCTCCAGCAGGGCTGAAGACATCCTGGCCCGGAAAAAAAAGACTGATAAGAAAAACTGAAGAATGAAGAATCTAATTAGCATCAGAGGCAAAAAGATTCGGATCCAATAGAAAACTGAATACTAAGAGTTTGCTCAACTTTAGACCAATGCTTTCCTATGTATTTTTTACTGTATAAAATATCTGAAAAATCGAGTAAAAGCTGTGTATCATGGAATGATTCGCTCTGCACACCCGGGCTATGTGTAGATGAGATGATTTCTGTGGTACATCCTGGCCAGAATAACATCCTGGCCAGATAATAAAGTAATGCCTTGACTCTCTAACATTAAAATGTTGTTGGAGAGTTTTTGTATTTTTTCCCGTAGATTCGGTGACAGTCTGTGTTAAATACTTTAAAGGAGAAACTGAGTCAATATATTGTAAATGTGACCAGTGCCACAGGGATAAGTGAAACAAAGCCTTTCTTCCAACGTTTAAATTTTAAACTGGGAAAACACTGGGTGACTCACCAATTTCTATGTATGCCAAATTCTCTAAAGCCATTATTGGGCAGAGATTTATTGGAAAAATTGGAAGCAGAAATCAAAATTTCCAAAGAGGAGGAGGTGAAAGTTATAATTCCTGAATCTAAATTTGTGGAAGCAGCTACTATTCTCATACAGGAGTGTTGTGGAAAAATTCCTAAAGAAATTGAGGATACTATTATCCCAATAATATGGGCCAGTGATTTTCCCAGGAGATCCAAAAGAGATGAAACTGTGAGTATTACACTCAGGTTAGGGACGACACCGGTAAGGCACAAGCAGTACCCTCTAAAATTAGAAAGTCGTAGGGAACTAGCACCCCTGTAATGGAAAAATTCCTTGAATTTGGATTGCTAGTGGAATGTGAGTCTAAATACAACACACTTATCCTGCCAGTAAAGAAAGCTGATGGTAAGAGTTACAGATTAGTGCAAGATTTAAAGGCAGTTAACAAAATCACAGAGGACATAGATTCAGTTGTACCAAACCCCTACACTTTTCTGACCTCACTGACAAATGAACTAGGGTGGTTCACAGTTTTAGATCTCAAGGATGCCTTTTTCTGGATTTCTGTAAGTAAAAGTAGTCAAGAACTCTTTGAGTGGGAAAATCCTGAGAAAGGAAGAAAGACTCAACTCACCTGGACAGTGCTACCCCAAGAGTTCAAAAAGAGCCCAACTATATTTGGACATCAGCTGTCAAAAGAACTTGAGGACTGGAAAAAACAAGCAAAACCTTTGTATGAAGCCCTTAAGGCAGCTGAGAAAGGAACCATCAACTGGACAGACAAAACAAGGGCTGCATTTAAACAGCTAAAACATTCCTTGATGCCCGCTCCAGCACTGGGGCTGCCAGCCCTTTGGACTTTTTACATACGAGTAGCAGAATGTTGCTCTAGGGGTACTGGCACAGCACCTTGGGGACGAGCGAAGAGCTGTAGCCTATTATTTAGAACAACTAGACAATATTAGCCAAGGGTGGCCTGGGTATCTGAAAGCTGTGGCAGCAACTGTCATCTTAATACAGGAGACTCGTAAATTCACCCTTGGACTGCACATTGTTATATATGTACCCCATGCCGTGATCTCTGTGCTGGAGCAAAAGGGGGGACACTGGTTATCCCCTAGCAGAATACTTAAATACCGATATGTGTTGCTGGAACAGGACGATGTTACCCTAGAAACAACATCTGTTGTAAACCCTGCAATGTTTTTTTCACACACATTGCTTGATGAAATGCTTGAGCATGACTGTTCACAGACAATAGAAGAGACCTTTTCCAGCTGACCAGACCTGGAGGATGTGCCTCTGGAGAAGCCAGATTGGGAACTGATCGCACTGACCAGAGCTCTAGAACTGAGCGAGGAAAAGAAGGTAAACATATGGACTGATTCCAAATATGCCTTCAGTGTTGTTCATGCCCACGGAACTATTTGGAAGAAACGTGGCCTGCTGACTGCTCAAGGTAATGGCATTAAACATGCAAAACAAATACTTGCACTGCTGCAGAGCATCTAGAAGCCTACAGAAGTAGCTGTCAGGCATTGCAGAAGTCATCAAAAGGGGAAGACAACTCCTGAAGTGGGAAATCGCTTTGCTGACAAAATAGCAAGAGGGATACCAGAAAAAGGCATATTTGCAGTAGTGCCACAGAAAGAAGTAGATCTGACAGGGTTTACTCCAAAATATGACCAGAGTGACCACAAATTAATTAAATTTCTTAAGGCTGAGATTAAGAAGGATAAGTGGGCTGTTACCCCAATAGGCCAAGTTGTAGTCCCACCCCCACTCCTCTGAGAAATAGCACAGAGGGAGCATGAGAGTACCCACTGGGGAACAGAAAACCTTTTAAAACATCTGAAGAAAGTAGTAATAGAGAGAGGGATGACTGATACTGTACAGTCCATAACAAGCAAGTGTGAAACCTGTTGCAAAAACAACCTTGACACAAGCAAGAGAAAAGTGTTAGGAGTGACCAAGGCAGGGCATCTCCTGGGAGATTACTGGCAAATAGATTTTGCTGAAATGCCACGTAAAGAGGGATACAAATATGTATTGGTATTAGTTGATACTGTTCAGTAGATGGCCTGAAGCTTATCCCTGTTTGTATTGGTTTGAAAACAAACCAGTGGGAGATCACAAGTCAAGATTGAAATTAAAAATAAATGAAAGAATACAAGGAAAAGCACTGACAAAGTCAGATACAACCTGACACCCTGTTAGGGTGGTAGTAGCAGTTCAACTGAAGTAGTTCAGTTCAAGCAGCGATCCTGTGAAGGTCCGGTCTCCAGCTGAAGGTCCAGTGGTAGCTCTTGTCCTCTGGTAACCCAGTAGACAGGGCTAGCTCAGGCAGTTCCAAGGCCAGGTTATATCCAGGTGGGAACACCTGGCTCCTCCCTCCTGGGCAGAGCATCCCACAATGGGATGAATCCACGAGTCATGCGGTGGGTCCCTAATGGCCCATTGCTTGTCATCCGGAGTGGGTCATTAGCAGCTGATAACAGCTAACGGCCCACAGCTGGTGGTAATAGAATACTTAAATACATCTGTATTGCAACCTAGGACACTGTTGCACCAATGCAGCAAAGGAAATAGTGAAAGCCTTGCTCAACCACATAATTCCAAGGTTTGAAGTTCCTTTGGGAATGTCATCAAATAGGGGACCACATTTTGTTGCAACGGTAATCGAGGAAGTTAGCAAGATTCTGGGACTTACTTGGGACTTGCATACACCATACAGGCCCCAAGCAAGTGGCAAAGTTGAACGTATGAATGGAACTCTCAAGGCCCAAATTGGTAAGATATGTCAAGAAACATCTATGACATGGGTTCAGGTTTTGCCTATAGCCTTACCGAAGGTCCACATACAACCAAGGAGGGACAATATAAGTCCCTATGAATTCTTATATGGCATACCAAATCAGGTTCCGCAAACCCCAGGGAAAATTCACATGAAAAGTGTCCTGGGGTGATGATAATCCTGTGTATTCCCTATGGTTGCTTGTATGCTCAGAAATGTGGTCCTGTAGCTTTAACTGCATTCAGCAAATGGGAGGAACTCGGGTTGTTTAAAACTCTTCCCCAAGCCTCTCTGTGGGGGAGCGAGGCAGAGGAAAGGACACTCCTGGGACTGGCTGCTGCAGCTGCTGTGGAGGCTACTAGTTTTTCTCTGGGATTGCTTCTTCGTCACCTTCTTTTTTGGACCCTTTTTCCGATTTGCTTTCTCGCCCGGAAAACCCAAGGAGCTCCGGAGGACGGCAGACGAGAATCCTCTAGGGAGCTACTGGAGCAACTCCGCCCAGCCCCCGGGGGCCCCAGAGAGGGGAAACTACATCTGAGGAAAAGGACACTAAAGTTCACCAGCTGTTTACTCAGGTTTAATAACTCCTTTTCCCTTGTTTTCCCCTTCCTCTGTGCCTTGCAGGGCACTCTGCGGGTTTTGTTAAATAAATAGGGGGTTTTTTTCACTTTTATTTAAGAAATTCTGTTGTGGGTGGGGAAGGGGGTGCCAGAGTCCTTGGATTTCGGGGGAGGTGTTTGTTTGGAGTGCTCTCCACCTAGAGAAATTTGTCTCTAATCCAGGACAAAGGTAATGTGGTGGTTTTGATTGGCCCAAAACATCAGTGAAGTGTTTTTAACATCTAGGAGAAATTTGGACCCCTCAGAAGCTGTTGTAGTAGGTCTGGGGAGGTGTCTGAGGGGTGGGGTGTGGCACAAAGATGGCTCCTGTGTGTCCTGAGTGCAAGTTCTAGAATTTTTTACATCAAGTCCAGCAGAGCCAATCTCTGATAGCTCTGAAGGTGATGGACATGCTGCCGGCCAAGTTTGGGCCAATTGGAGGTGCTAGTTACGCCTCTGTGAAAACATATTTAAGAAAAATTCAAAACAAAGCAGGCACGCACTTCTTTCACTTCTTTGTAGTTGGAGGAGGAGGAGGTGGTGGTGAAAATATGTAGAGGGAGAACAGCATGGAGACGCCAAGGTCAGTGAAGAAGGTGGGGGAGGAGGGGCACCCAGTGCTGGAGCTGAAAACCCTCTGCTAGCCACAGTGAAGGCCATGGGGGGGCAGGAGGTCCCCCTGCAGCCCATGGAGTCCACAGGAGTGCAGAAAATCACCCACAGCCCACGCCAGAAGAGCAGGTGGATGCCTGGAAAAGACTGTGAACCAGTGGGAGTCTCATCTAAGAGTTAAAACTGCAAAGGCCTTGCAAAGGAGAGAAAGGCCTTGCTCCTGGCATGGAAGCAGCCTGGCCTCGGCTTGGGAGAGTCTGCACAGCACCCTATGGACAAAGAGACTCATGTTGCAGCAGAATTTCGGGCGGGATGTTGCTCGTGAGATTGGACCCACGCCAAAGAAGTTCTCAAAGGACTGTCTCTCGTGGGAAGGACCCCCTGGCTAAGTAGAGAACCTCTTTTCCTGATTGAACTGACCAGAGGACCCCTCAACCTGCCCCCTGTCTGTGTTGCTGGTTTAAAAAGAGGGAAGGGGGGGGGGTGAGTGCAGAGACTGCTTCTTAAGAGGGTGGGGGTGAGAACAGAAAGGAAAACTGTCTGGAGAGAGAGAGAAATAAGTAGAGATAAAGAGTATTTGTAGTAGAAGAATTGTGGTGATGAGTAAATTTGAAAATCTGCTCTGTGGACTGAAAAGAGACCCCACACCCTGCCCCCACCACCCGGCTTGTTGACTGTAAAGGAGGAAAGGGGGTGAATACTACAGGTTCGTAAGAGGGAGGGGGGAGTGAACCAAAACTGTATGAAAAGTTTATTTTTGCCTGCATTTATCCTCCAACTCTGTTAGGTAATTAAACACTTTTTTTGCAACTTTAAGCTTGGAACCTGGTTGCCCTCTTTTCGTGCGTCCTCCTGGCGATGTCCTGTCGAAAAAACCATGACAGTAATATTGATTTACAGAAGTACTTAATTGCTTTAAGCTCCACTTTGCAGAAGCTCCAGAGATTCGTCTTGCTGTCCAAACCTATAGGATTGGACACCCCTGCTCACCCATTTCAGCCTGGAGATTGGGTCTACATCAAGTGGTGAGACACTGACCCCTTGCAAGCTAAGTGGAAGGGACCATTCCACATTTTGCTGACCAACCTCACTGCTAAGAAAGGTTGCTGGGAAAAGACCGTGGATCAACTACTCCAGAGTTAAGAAGGCTTCTGCCCCTGAGACCATCGAAAAAACACAGACTGATGAAAATCAAGATGATGTAGTTTAAATTGTTCTTTACATGTCTGTTGTTTGCCCAGTTAGTAACCATGACTCAAGGCAGTAGCAATCTGTTCCGCTTTGAATTGACCTGAATTGATATTAGCGCATGTCTTGATGTAATTAGAAAAGTCAACATCAGTGTGATTATGTATCAGGTCCAGGGCGTTTTTACAGTCGTTGTTAGCATTTTTATAAGCAAGGGATTTTAAGACAGCATCAGCTACTGCCTGCATTTCATTTTGCCACTTAATGGCTGATTGCAATCGGTCATTAAAGGTAGTATATGGTTCATGCGGGCCTTGTCTGATGGCAGCGAAACCAGACTCGAAATTTTTTGTATCAGGTACTTTTCATAGTGCACGCAGGGCAATAACAGTAGCTTCCTCCCACGCCTGGGCGACCAGTTGCAATTGGGCATGAGCCATAGCATACATACCGGTGCCTGTGATTTGGGGTGTAGGTATATTAGTTGGGGGTCACCCGTACTATAACACACATCTTCATAGAAGTATCCATGTCATGTCCCTCTATTTTAGGAAGGAATCATTATTATATACAAAAAGCACTGTTTACGTAATACACTGGTACATATAATATGATAAAAGCTTTAAGTTCATGCCTTAATCTACTCTGCTAATTAGTTATAAACTTTTATCATGCTCTCTAAGCATTAGCTAAGGTTTTGTCTAGGCAACTGCTTTATCTTGTTTTACATTCTTTTATGATGCTCACATTTTTTGGCTCTTTACATTCTGCTATCTCTTGGGAAAGGCACCTTAGAGTAGCTCACACAGTTGAATTAAGCTTAAGAAACATATTCATATAGCTTCGTTCTGCAATCTAAATTCCAACATATATTGATTGGGGGCTGCTGATTGGCATTATTCAATGCCTGAGTTTGAGACATGTCTACAAATTCCGTCCACCAAAGAGAGTATTGTCCCCCTGTCAAAACTGTTTTAAAAAGGCATTTCCAATCCAGGGGTAACATCATATGAGATTTGGCTATAGCATCTAGTAAATCCATAGTAAAGGAGGAGTGTAAACCATTTTCCTTCATTGATTTCCTCAGTTCCATTAGCATTTCATATGATAATTGTTCATGATGTGGATTCTGATTCCAGTACACAACTGGCATAGCTTGATAGAATTCAGTGTCACCTTTTAAAGCCCATCTTTGGCATTCCTGTATAAACCTTTCTAGTTCAGGCCCTGCGGGTGGCAGTGCATCCTCATCATAGTCAGTAAAGGAATACGACGGGGCATACGGCGGTGGTCGATTTGCCATAGCCTTTCTGCGTGCAGTTTGTAAACTTTCTTCTGAACTAGGACCAGCTGCTGCCATAGCACATACTGGAGCTAGGGGAGGATACAAGTCAGATCCTTGTTCAGGATCAATAGGACCAGGATCAAAAGGATCCTCTCCTTCTGGGTTGTTCTCCTCAGGTGAAATCTCATTAACAATAACAACAGTATCTGACAGGGGTGCAGGTGGGGCATCTGCAAGAATGCGATCTGCTTCCTTAAGTTATTACAGAGCAGTATATACCATACACCAAATAATTATATCATCGGGGTGGATATCATAATGAACAACCTGGCGCATCTGTAGGCACTCCCCAACCTTTTGTCAATGAGCAAGGGCATAGGAACCATCAGGTGGATGCCAGGGACAAAATTGTTTGACCCATATAAGTAGCTGTATAAGTCTTTGGGTTTTTATATCCTTGTTCCTTGGTAATACGTAACAGTCTTTATGCAATATTTAGGATCTTGTTGCACTTTGCCCTATTATAAGAAATGTTTCCCAACCACTCGCAAAGGCTAACCTGTTCTATAGCTGGCGATGAAAGGAGCTCCTCATTGAATGCACCCACAATTGGTTCAGTTGGGTTATGCCACTGGAGACTGGGTTACTTCAGTTGAAATAAAGTCCCTGTTAAATTGGGCACCATCTGTAGCATTTGGAATGAGAATCGCGCTGTATGTGACATGAATTCTGTCTTTATCACAAAGTCATACAGTATATATACTTTTCAGCTTGAGAAGTTTTCTCTTAGTTGTTTTCTCAGTCTTTCACAATTCCTCAGTACATCTTGTCAGGTTTCACAGCTTGCTTATTCTTCCCAGGGGAGAAAAGGAAGCCTGCTTATCTGCTTCAAATCCTGTGCTGATCAATACATTTCAGCATCAGGTTTTTCGGTTTCTCGTGGGATCTCAGAGGCCTCTTCCTCTGCAACTCCACATTTGCCCAACCATTTATTGAGGGCAGCAGGTTCTGCCTGCTGTTTACAGCAACATGGACAAGGTGTGTTGATCTCTTCAGATGATACATTCAGAGGCGGAACTATTCCCCATGACGACTTTGATGAACGACTATGAAGCACTGGTGTCTTAGTTTAAGACAATTATATGGGGTGGAGACTCCAAAATTATCTACCTCCCCTTCAGTTTTAACCATTCCCCTTTCACCAATAAGGAGAGACAAATGCAAGAAGATATAAGTGAAAATGTAACAGTTTACTAAAAAAACAAAACAGCAACAACCAAGATAATGGCAATAAACACTAGATACAAAGGTGCTGGATCCTGTGGACTCCCTGGGAACAAAGAAAACAAGATGGCAGAGAACCCCCTCCCCCAAGATGGCATTTGCCATAACAGACCGTGGGGACCAAAAGACAAAGACAATATGGTGGAGGAGCCTCCTTCTCTGGACCACTGGCAGAGAGAGAGAACAAAGGAAAAATAACACAGCAACCAAGCCTCCGTGGTTCCAGAATTCCCCCCTCCCGCAAACAACAACCAATGGGGAACAGGGACAACACAAATGAAACTTGGAAGAACCATTATCGTCCAAAACCAGACAATGCTGCTGAGCTGCCGCTCCAAGCCACCCAACAGGGGCTCTCCTGGCAGCAGCAGTTCCATCAGCAGTTGGGGGTTGTAAAATACCATTTCCTGGGACTGTGGAGGTTCTGTCAGCAGTACTGTCTGGAACTGGGGCAACGGCTGACGAACTCATGGAGAGAGGTCTGACATCCCAGCGTGGCTGTCCTGAGCAGCAGTGGCAAAAAGGTCCAAAGAAAATGTCCTCCCTGGCTCCAGAAATGGTAGTTAGCATGGCAACAGCAGCCAAAAAGGTATTGCAAAATTCTCCAAAGCCCAGGGAGAACAAAAGAGATTCTGCCTCATGATGCCTCAGCTTTCTTGGGTTGTGACTGGAGAACCTGCCCCAGGCAACCCTCTTGGCAGCCCAGAGAGACAAAAGAGCACTCACAGATGTGCATTCCCTCTTTTTAAAGGGACCCAGTGCACCTCCCCTCCATGAACCCAGGGCAAAACACACAAGTTCTGTTTTCCCAGGTTGCTGAGTCTTAAAGTGACAGTAACACAGACTGCATGGATTGAATACAATACACAGTTTTGGGGTCACCTAGGTGACCTAGGACAATTGGACATGGTAGCTGTGACTTGCATGTTGCCAGCAGAGACCACTGCAGCCTCCTAGCACTCACTGAGCTTGACATGGTATGATTATCACTGCTGAGGGGCTGACTATAATACATCCTGGTGTAGATGTCCTTCAGGATTTCACAGTGGACTTTGTCCAGTGAGATCTCCATGGCCAATTTCATGTGGAAAATGTAGTTCAAGGAATTGGAGAAAAGGATAGCCAGCATGAAGGTGTCCACCTCATACACCCAGACCCCTGCGCACCCCCAAAAATGGAGCATGGAAGTGGCGAATTGGCACTGATCCGTGACACCCAGCGGGAGCCTGAGGCTGGGCAGTGTGGTGCTATGGCCACTGTGAAAATAGGTCCTGAAAGGAGAGCACAGGTGAAGAGGAAAAGGGACGTAGAAACCACTTGGGTTTACGAGGGAGATGGTCTGACCACTGGAAGATGGTCTGGCCATTGGGAGAGGGTCTAACTTAGACATTTTTCCTGAATCCTGCTGGGGTTCCTTCTGACAAAGGTCTTCCACCCACTGTCCTCTCCTCGTGGTGTTACCTGGGATTGTTCAAGATGACATCCCAGGTATTGTTGGTGATCTGGATTGCCACACTTCCCTCAAAAGATTTCCACACGAACCCTGCATTTACCTTCATCATCTCCATAGCTCTGGGCAGCTCTCTGGTGGGAAGAAGGTTTTGGAGCAGAAGAATCCAACTGCTGTTGAGAAAAAGAGCTATTATGAATGAGTAGTGTTGGGAGGAAAGGGTTAAAAGCAGAAGATTTGGCAAGGAGGAAAAAAAGGTTGTCAATCAAGTGGCCTTGCAGCTGTGAATGCTAAGAATATTCAGTGTGGGTGATGCCTATGCAGCTCCCATGGGGGCTGGGGATGTGGGTCCCCTGCGCGGTGCAGACACAGTCCCCATGCCTCCGAGACACAGTGTGGCTACTGTTGCAAGCACGGCTGACACTTCCACCATTACAAGTGGAAGCGGGGGGTGAGGGCGGGGACTTGCCCACCAGAAGTTTGCGCGGCTCCTGTAATCCCAAGCAAGGGGGGGGCTGCCCCAGTGGCACCCCTGTTGCCTCCTGTTTTTGCTGTCCAAAGGGGGGCAGTGGGGCTCGGCAGCATTGGAGACTCTTCTCCATTTGTTTGGCTTATTCCTTATATGTTTCCTGGTCCCTGTGGGAGCCCGAGTGGTTCCATGTTCGGGTGGAACACTTCTGGTCCTCCAATTGGCAAAGCACTTCCGACCCCCATAATAGGAGTGGCATATTCCATGTTAAACACCTAGGAACAAAACACTGTAAAAGCAATCAGTACCACAGGGGTGTGTGAAACAAGACCTTTCTTCCAACCTTTGAGATTTAAATTGAGAAAACACTGGGTGATCTGAAAACACTGAAAACAGGGATAAGCTTCAGGCCATCTACTGAACAGTATCAACTAATACCAATACATATTTGTATCCCTCTTTACGTGGCATTTCAGCAAAATCTATTTGCCAGTAATCTCCCAGGAGATGCCCTGCCTTGGTCACTCCTAACACTTTTCTCTTGCTTGTGTCAAGGTTGTTTTTGCAACAGGTTTCACACTTGCTTGTTATGGACTGTACAGTATCAGTCATCCCTCTCTCTATTACTACTTTCTTCAGATGTTTTAAAAGGTTTTCTGTTCCCCAGTGGGTACTCTCATGCTCCCTCTGTGCTATTTCTCAGAGGAGTGGGGGTGGGACTACAACTTGGCCTATTGGGGTAACAGCCCACTTATCCTTCTTAATCTCAGCCTTAAGAAATTTAATTAATTTGTGGTCACTCTGGTCATATTTTGGAGTAAACCCTGTCAGATCTACTTCTTTCTGTGGCACTACTGCAAATATGCCTTTTTCTGGTATCCCTCTTGCTATTTTGTCAGCAAAGCGATTTCCCACTTCAGGAGTTGTCTTCCCCTTTTGATGACTTCTGCAATGCCTGACAGCTACTTCTGTAGGCTTCTAGATGCTCTGCAGCAGTGCAAGTATTTGTTTTGCATGTTTAATGCCATTACCTTGAGCAGTCAGCAGGCCACGTTTCTTCCAAATAGTTCCGTGGGCATGAACAACACTGAAGGCATATTTGGAATCAGTCCATATGTTTACCTTCTTTTCCTCGCTCAGTTCTAGAGCTCTGGTCAGTGCGATCAGTTCCCAATCTGGCTTCTCCAGAGGCACATCCTCCAGGTCTGGTCAGCTGGAAAAGGTCTCTTCTATTGTCTGTGAACAGTCATGCTCAAGCATTTCATCAAGCAATGTGTGTGAAAAAAACATTGCAGGGTTTACAACAGATGTTGTTTCTAGGGTAACATCGTCCTGTTCCAGCAACACATATCGGTATTTAAGTATTCTGCTAGGGGATAACCAGTGTCCCCCTTTTGCTCCAGCACAGAGATCACGGCATGGGGTACATATATAACAATGTGCAGTCCAAGGGTGAATTTACGAGTCTCCTGTATTAAGATGACAGTTGCTGCCACAGCTTTCAGATACCCAGGCCACCCTTGGCTAATATTGTCTAGTTGTTCTAAATAATAGGCTACAGCTCTTCGCTCGTCCCCAAGGTGCTGTGCCAGTACCCCTAGAGCAACATTCTGCTACTCGTATGTAAAAAGTCCAAAGGGCTGGCAGCCCCAGTGCTGGAGCGGGCATCAAGGAATGTTTTAGCTGTTTAAATGCAGCCCTTGTTTTGTCTGTCCAGTTGATGGTTCCTTTCTCAGCTGCCTTAAGGGCTTCATACAAAGGTTTTGCTTGTTTTTTCCAGTCCTCAAGTTCTTTTGACAGCTGATGTCCAAATATAGTTGGGCTCTTTTTGAACTCTTGGGGTAGCACTGTCCAGGTGAGTTGAGTCTTTCTTCCTTTCTCAGGATTTTCCCACTCAAAGAGTTCTTGACTACTTTTACTTACAGAAATCCAGAAAAAGGCATCCTTGAGATCTAAAACTGTGAACCACCCTAGTTCATTTGTCAGTGAGGTCAGAAAAGTGTAGGGGTTTGGTACAACTGAATCTATGTCCTCTGTGATTTTGTTAACTGCCTTTAAATCTTGCACTAATCTGTAACTCTTACCATCAGCTTTCTTTACTGGCAGGATAAGTGTGTTGTATTTAGACTCACATTCCACTAGCAATCCAAATTCAAGGAATTTTTCCATTACAGGGGTGCTAGTTCCCTACGACTTTCTAATTTTAGAGGGTACTGCTTGTGCCTTACCGGTGTCGTCCCTAACCTGAGTGTAATACTCACAGTTTCATCTCTTTTGGATCTCCTGGGAAAATCACTGGCCCATATTATTGGGATAATAGTATCCTCAATTTCTTTAGGAATTTTTCCACAACACTCCTGTATGAGAATAGTAGCTGCTTCCACAAATTTAGATTCAGGAATTATAACTTTCACCTCCTCCTCTTTGGAAATTTTGATTTCTGCTTCCAATTTTTCCAATAAATCTCTGCCCAATAATGGCTTTAGAGAATTTGGCATACATAGAAATTGGTGAGTCACCCAGTGTTTTCCCAGTTTAAAATTTAAACGTTGGAAGAAAGGCTTTGTTTCACTTATCCCTGTGGCACTGGTCACATTTACAATATATTGACTCAGTTTCTCCTTTAAAGTATTTAACACAGACTGTCACCGAATCTACGGGAAAAAATACAAAAACTCTCCAACAACATTTTAATGTTAGAGAGTCAAGGCATTACTTTATTATCTGGCCAGGATGTTATTCTGGCCAGGATGTACCACAGAAATCATCTCATCTACACATAGCCCGGGTGTGCAGAGCGAATCATTCCATGATACACAGCTTTTACTCGATTTTTCAGATATTTTATACAGTAAAAAATACATAGGAAAGCATTGGTCTAAAGTTGAGCAAACTCTTAGTATTCAGTTTTCTATTGGATCCGAATCTTTTTGCCTCTGATGCTAATTAGATTCTTCATTCTTCAGTTTTTCTTATCAGTCTTTTTTTCCGGGCCAGGATGTCTTCAGCCCTGCTGGAGGTGGTCTGGGGTAGCCGTTTGTGATATCCATCATGTCTTCTTGATAACTACAAGGTCCTGGCGAATGTTCTGTTAATAGTCTTTATCTTTCTGGTTATCTTCGGGGTCACTCCCAATCTGTTGGTATGCTGAGTTCACCAGACCTCATCTGGTGGAGCAATGCCCTGGAAGAAACCTAAAATTCCTTTTCCCAGGGTAAAGACAAACAAAACCTTTGACTAAAGTTATACAAAATTTTTTAACCTGATATATTTTCTAACAAATCCCCCCTTTGGAAGTGACCTGAATTTTTAAGGTCACTTCCACATAATTTCTTGATTCTACTAATACTAGTTAAAATTTTTGAAGAGAAAGACAGAGAATATATAGAAATATTTTGAAGAAAAAGATAGAGAATATATAGAAATATTTTGAAGAAGAAAGAAGAAAGACAGAGAACATGTAGAAAAGTAGTTATATAGAACTTTTAAGAGGAATGTTAATTTTCTTTTACTTTCTTGGGCTTTCCATTTCTTAGCGGGAATTACTTTCTGGGTTTTTTCGAGTTTGGGATAGGGAGAATGCAACACTGCCTCTGCTGTGTCCATAGCTGGCCCCACTGCAGAGCTGGGATGCTCTGGGGTGAGGTACGGGGCAGTTCACTGTCTCACCAGGGCAAGGCCTGACCTGCCTCCTCCCCACACACACACACACACACACCATGCACACAGGCATCTTGAAGTGTCTCAGAGACAATAATTTTTTCAGTGTTTGGTAACTAACCTTATGGCTCATGACAGTGATCAGGACTACTGTTAGTTTTTCCTCATTTGTGATTTAATTGGGGTACCATTCTCCTCAACTTTGGTGGAGGTTTTAGCAAACAGAGCAGAAAGAAAAGAGGAAAGCACACTGAAATTCATATAAACTGATTAGAACTCTTGAACTATTTTCTCCCCTCTCCCCTTTTAGCAGATAGCAGAAAGGAAAGAGGAAAGCATGCTGGAATTCATATGAATAGTAATTTCTATTTTAAATTTAAAAGCATCTTTAGGCTGCAGAGCCTTGGCAAAACGGTCTATGATCTTTAGCAATTTTTCAAAGGCAGTATCTTTCTTCTGTGGGGCTTAGCATTTTTAAACACTAGACAAACAAATATACATTTAACAACAGTTAGAAATATGACAATTAATAGAACTTACTTGGTCTTAGCACTTCATTAGACTAGACAAGCCAGCCATCTTTTTGAAACTTTTTCATTTTAAAGAAAATTATTTTTGTCTGATTTACACATGGTTACAATTAATTTTGCAAATTTAGATTCAAGTCTATAAGCTAATTACTAATGTGGCCGTTGTTTTATGTGCATTTGTTTAAAAAAGAGTACTACTTTTTTTTCTTTTTGTCTTACTTACTTTCTTGCATTTGAAGGCATACCTGTTACAATTATTACAAGGTTCTGCTAGGATAGCTGACTTGATCCAGGAACACTGTGGGTAACACTATTCTGGAAACATAAAAGCAAAAAACATTTACTGGGTTTCATTTTGGCATTGCAGCTTTTAACAGATTTACTGTTTATTATATTGTCCAATATGGTTCTTTCGTGTTCTTCTTTGTCAGGAGTTGATTTTATTCACATAACAGGAGTTTTTGGCCGTAGCTTTCACAGTTGTGAGGGAAGTCAGCAGTTCTTTTTGTTTCTGAGGCTTGAGTGGCTCCTTGTTTCATGTCTGGATACACTTAGCTGTTGATCTAATGAGAATACACTTGAACATCAAAGTTATTAATGATATTATACCAAACTTGCTTAATGATAACACATGTCAGAGTGGGGAGAAGGATGAATTCCTGCTTCTTTTACTCCCCTTTGGAAATGGTTTGTATTTTTGCTAGGTAGTTTTATTTTGGAACATAACCAGTTCTGTTTGCTCTTCTCTGCAAGCAGGCAGAGCTTGGTTTTGACATCTCTTTTAAGGCAACTCTTCTGGCTGCTTGAAACAGCTCAGCTAAGCAGACACACCCAAAAGCATCTAAAACAATTCTCAATTGGCACACACTTAAATCAGACATTTAAAAGATTGTTTTAACAAGCAAACACACTTAAAAGCATCTAAAACAATATCTAATTGGCACACACTCAAATTAGACATTTAAAAGTTGTTTTAACACTTATTTAGGATCTTTTCTATATGATTTTGCGAGCTCTTTCTAGGGGCTCAAATCTGCTACTGAAAAACGGCATTTTAACAGTAATTGGTCTTTGCCTTTCGGCAGTTTCTTGGAGTGGGGCTTGAATTACCCCCCTTTCCCTATTTTTGTCTCTTATTCTTTTACTCCATTTCGGGTTTTACCTGCCACCGGGCTCAACATTCTTTCACCTTTAACATGCCTACTCGCTCCCTCTTCATCCCATGCTGCGGGAGGCTCCCTGGCAGCTGCCCCCCTTTCTCTTCTTTGAGGGGAAACTAAAAATTCAATCTCTTCCTCTACAGAATCATGCTTTTGACACTTCTTTTTACTACAACAACCATATTCCAGAGATTCACTTCTATTATCTTTCTTTAAAGGCAGTATTACAGACTGCTTTGGCTCTCTAGGTAACAAACCACATTTCTTTCATAAATCTAAGTAATTTTTCAATTCACAAAACAAATCTATGTAAGGTATTTCATTTTACTTTTCTTTTTCGGCAATCTAGCATTAGCTGCAAGATTGTATCAGAATCCAAACACCCGTTGCAAAACTATTTTTTATTATTTAACAGATAACTCGGCTACCAGCGATTACAATATTTTGTTAACTGTTTACGGGTTAAAGGGTGACTTTTAAACTTTTTTTAATTTTGCAAAATACAGCCCAGAGGTGAACTCCTGGGTATACCTCTTTTCGAGTAGGTGAAGATAACTTTGAACTCATATGGAATTGTGTAGCTACTAAAGCAGCACAAAGAGGGTTTTTGGTTCACAAATGCCAGTTACACACACACAGGTGTCGCAGAGGTATACATATTAGCACACGCAGAGAACAGCACACACAACGATTTTATAATCATTCACAATGTTTTAACACTCAGCAAGTTATTTATATTTCGCGGGCGTCCCCGCGTGGGTTTTTATACCGGTAAAACACACAAGTTAACAGGTAATTTGCACACACACAGTATACTCACACGCATTCAAAAATTCAAAAGCACCGGAGCAAACTCTGTTCAAAAAAAGTTTTTCACAGTAACTTAGGCAGGAGACTTGAACTCCAAAACACTCTGCAATTGCGTCTTAGCTAGTCATCGGGACTCGAACCCGAAACCGCACGGCGTCTGGACACCGAGACTCTAACTCGGAACCGACACAATCCGAGACTCTAACTCGGAACTAAAGCAAGTGAGACTCAAACTCACACACCGGGCTCCGAGACTCAAACTCGGAACTGAGACAACCCAGACTCGAACTGGGAACAAATGCAACCGAGACTCGAACTCGGAAACACAGGAAGATGACACCGAGACTCAAATTCGTAACCAAGGCAACCGAGACTTTAACTTGGAAACACAGGGGTTCGGCGCCTAGACTCAAACTAGGAAACCGGGACAACGTGCATGCATCACTAGTGATTTTTCCAGTATCTAATTAAACCGTCACCCTTGTATTTTACCCCAAAGTAATGCCTTAAACAAAAAAAGCACGGGATCTTGTGTTGAACTCACCGGATTCCGGGGACCGAGAGGTCTCTCTGGATGAAATCTCTGTGCGCGCTGGGGAGACACTCACGTTCCCGGAGTCCATGGAGTGATCAACAGCACTGTCCCGGCGGAGTCGCCAAAAATTGTCACCGAATCTACGGGGAAAAAATACAAAAACTCTCCAACAACATTTTAATGTTAGAGAGTCAAGGCATTACTTTATTATCTGGCCAGGTGTATTGGTTTGAAAACAAACCAGTGGGAGACCACAAGTCAAGATTGAAATTAAAAATAAATGAAATAATACAAGGAAAAGCACTGACAAAGTCAGATACAACCTAACACCCTGTTAGGGTGGTAGCAGCAGTCCAACTGAAGTAGTCCAGTTGAAGCGGTGATCCTGTGAAGGTCTAGTCTCCAGCTGAAGATCCAGTGGTAGCTCTTGTCCCCTGGGAACCCAGTAGACAGGGCTAGCTCAGGCAGTTCCAAGGCCAGGTTATATCCAGGTGGGAACACCTGGCTCCTCCCTCCTGGGCAGAGCATCCCACAATGGGATGAGATAAGTCCATGAGTCACACGGTGGGTCCCTGATGGCCCATTGCCTGTCATCCGGAGTGGGTCATTAGCAGCTGATAACAGCTAACGGATGGCCCATTGCCTGTCATCGGGAGTGGGTCATTAGCAGGTGATAGCAGCTAACGGCTCACAGCTGGTGGTAATAGAATACTTAAATACATCTATATTGCAACCCAGGACATTATCCACCCCTTATTCTATTACCATCTACAGAGTTCTCACTTAAGATAAGGTCTCCTTGTGGTACACAACGGGTTTCCCCATCTGCCTGCATCACCCACCAAGTATAACCAGGTCCTTGGGCAAAAACAACCCCACGGATGGGCTTGCCTTTGCCTGAGGTGGGACTAATCCAAACAGTCTTTCCTAAAAAGCCTCTTATGTGTACCACAGGGACTTTATCTCCATCCACTGTGTGCAAAGGTTTGGACTGGGCAGGACCGGCTCGATTGATAGAACCTCTTGTGTTAACCATCCAGGTGGCCTTTGCTAAGTTCAGTTCCCAATTTTTGAAGGTTCCCCCGCCAAGTGCCTTCAAAGTTGTCTTAAGTAGTCCGTTGCACCGTTCAACTTTCCCGGCAGCTGGTGCATGATAGGGGATATGGTATATCCATTCAATTCCATGTTCTCTAGCCCAGGTGTTTATGAGGCCATTCTTGAAATGGGTTCCGTTGTCCGACTCGATTCTCTCAGGGGTACCATGTCTCCACAGGACTTGCTTTTCCAGACCCAAGATGGTGTTCCGGGCAGTAGCATGAGGCACAGGGTAGGTCTCTAACCATCCTGTGGTTGCTTCCACCATGGTCAACACGTAGCGCTTTCCTTGGCGGGTTTGGGGAAGGGTGATGTAGTCAACTTGCCATACTTCCCCATACCTGTACTTTGACCATCGTCCACCATACCACAAAGGCTTCACCCGCTTGGCCTGTTTGATTGCAGCGCAAGTCTCACAGCTGTGGATGACCTGTGAGATGTTGTCCATGGTCAAGTCCACCCCTCGGTCACGAGCCCATCTGTACGTTGCATCCCTCCCTTGATGACCAGAGGCATCATGGGCCCAACGAGCTAGAAATAATTCTCCTTTGTGCTGCCAGTCCAGATCCACCTGTGACACTTTCACCTTGGCAGCTCGGTCCACTTGCTCGTTGTTACGATGCTCTTCATTAGCCCGACTCTTAGGTACATGTGCATCCACGTGTCGAACTTTCACAGTCAGCTTTTCTGCCCGGGCGGCGATGTCCTGCCAAATCTCAGCGGCCCAGATGGGTTTTCCTCTGCGCTGCCAGTTGGCCTTTCTCCAGCGATCTAACCATCCCCATAGCGCGTTGGCTACCATCCAGGAGTCAGTGTAGAGATAGAGCCTTGGCCATTTCTCTCGTTCGGCAATATCCAAAGCCAGCTGGACGGCTTTAAGCTCTGCGACCTGACTCGATCCACCTTGTCCCTCGGTAGCCTGTGCAACTTGTCGTGTGGGGCTCCATACTGCAGCTTTCCATTTCCGATCTGCGCCTACAATTCGGCAGGAACCATCGGTGAAGAGGGCGTAGCGTCTTTCACTCTCCGGCAGCTCGTTATACAGGGGTGCTTCCTCGGCACGTGCTACTTGCTCCTCTGCTTCTTCTGAAGATAATTTAAAAGTCTCACCTTCAGGCCAGTTTGTTATAATTTCCAGAATCCCAGGGCGATTCGGGTTTCCAATACGGGCGCGCTGTGTGATGAGGGCAATCCATTTGCTCCACGTGGCATCAGTGGCATGGTGGGTAGAGGGAACCCTTCCCTTGAACATCCACCCCAGCACTGGCAGTCGGGGTGCAAGGAGAAGTTGTGCTTCTGTGCCGATCACCTCTGAGGCGGCTTGGACTCCTTCGTAAGCTGCCAAGATTTCTTTCTCGGTGGGAGTGTAGTTGACTTCAGACCCTCTGTAACTTCGACTCCAGAATCCCAGTGGTCGGCCTCGGGTCTCACCAGGCACCTTCTGCCAAAGGCTCCAGGACAGACCATGGCTCCCGGCTGCAGAGTAAAGCACATTCTTTACCTCTGGTCCTGTCCTGACTGGGCCAAGGGCTACCGCATGAGCGATCTCCTGTTTGATCTGGGTGAAGGCTTGCTGCTGTTCAGGACCCCAGTGGAAATCGTTCTTCTTGCGGGTTATGAGGTAGAGAGGACTCACGATCTGGCTGTGCTCAGGGATGTGCATTCTCCAAAAGCCTATGGCACCTAGGAAAGCTTGCGTCTCCTTCTTGTTGGTTGGTGGAGACATCGCGGTGATCTTATTGATGACCTCAGAAGGAATCTGATGCCGTCCGTCTTGCCACTTTACTCCCAGGAACTGGATCTCTCGGGCAGGTCCCTTGACTTTGCTCTTCTTGATGGCGAAACCGGCTTCCAGGAGAATTCTGATGATTTTCTCTCCTTTCCCAAATACTTCCGTTGCTGTGTCCCCCCACACAATGATGTCATCAATATACTGCAAATGTTCTGGAGCCTCACCCTTTTCCAGTGCAGCCTGGATCAGTCCATGGCAGATGGTGGGACTGTGCTTCCACCCCTGGGGCAGTCAGTTCCATGCGTACTGCACACCTCTCCAGGTGAAAGCAAACTGAGGCCTGCACTCTGCTGCCAGAGGAATGGAGAAAAAGGCATTGGCAATATCGATGGTCGCATACCACTTTGCTGCCTTGGATTCCAGCTCATATTGAAGTTCCAACATGTCTGGTACAGCAGCACTCAGTGGTGGTGTGACTTCATTCAGGCCACGGTAATCCACTGTCAGTCTCCATTCTTCACTGGACTTACGCACCGGCCATATAGGGCTGTTAAAGGGTGAGTGGGCCTTGCTGACCACCCCTTGGCTCTCCAGTTCCCGAATCATCTTATGGATGGGGACCACAGAGTCTCTGTCTGTGCGGTATTGCCAGCGGTGCACTGTTGCTGTAGCGATTGGTACCCGCTGTTCTTCAATTCTCAGTAGTCCTACAGCAGATGGCTTGTCTGAGAGACCAGGCAGGGTATTCAGTTGTCTTATGTCTTCTGTCTCTATGGCCGCTATCCCAAAAGCCCAGCGATGTCCCTTTGGGTCTTTGAAATATCCACTCCTGAGATAGTCTATGCCAAGGATGCATGGGGCATCTGGACCAGTCACAATGGGATGTTTCTGCCACTCGTTCCCAGTTAAACTCACTTCAGCTTCCAGTACAGTCAGCTGCTGGGATCCTCCTGTCACCCCAGAAATAGAAATGGATTCGGTCCCCACATACCTGGATGGCATCAAGGTGCACTGAGCGCCGGTATCAACCAAAGCCGTGTATCTTTGTGGGTCAGACGTGCCAGGCCATCGGATCCACACAGTCCAATAGATCCGGTTATCCCTTTCCTCTACCTGGCTAGAGGCAGGACTCCTTTAATCCTGTTTTTGGTGCACAATGCTCTCCTCCTGTAAATGTGTTCCTGAGGTACCTTCAAGAGGATCAGTCATATCGTCATTTCCATGCCGTCTGGGGTTCTGTCCACAAGAGACTGGGGCAGTGTTGAACCTAGACGAGCCTCCTGAAGTGGATGTTTCTCTTTTCAATTCACGTACCCGGGCTGCTAAGGAGGAGGTGGGTTTCCTATCCCACTTTCTCATGTCTTCCCCATGCTCCTGTAGGAAAAACCAGAGGTCACGTCGCGGAGTTTGTCTTCTTTCCCTGGCTGGGGGACGTCTGCTCCTGATGGCAGAGACTCTGGTTGGTTTCGGTGTGGCATGGAAAAATCCTTCTTTGAGCTCTTTCCTTAGTTGGTGGCTCTCTTCAATTAAGCTCCGGACTTGCTTGGCCAGGTTTGTTTCCACTGATGAGACCTGGGTGCGTAGTGGAGCGGTGACAGTGTCCTCGTAAATTCTCAGTTTGTTTGCTAACACGCCCACCTTGTCTTCGCCTTCCCTCCACTGCAGTGTTGCCAGGTAACGAGAGTATATCTCTGGTCCGAGCCGCGCGAATCTTAGCTACATTTGTGAAGTGCGCTGGACGTTATCTGGGCTCTTGGGGAATCTCTTGTTTTCCGAGAAAATGATCTCTAGCACGGCCAATTCCCTCAGGCATCGGATACCTTGTTCTATTGTGTTCCATTTTCTTTGGTGCATCTGGAGATCTTCTTTGCAGAGGTATCTGTCCCGTACACTCGCCAGCAATCGCCGCCAGAGGCTGAGAGTTTCCTGGGTTTTCCCAATCCCCTGGTCAATAACCACATCCTGGGACAGGGATCCCAGTTGCCTGGCCTCACTTCCGTCCAGAATGGTGTCGTTAGCTGCGGCGTCCCAGATGCGGAGCAGCCAGGTCAAGATGGACTCGTTCGCCTGCCGGGTGAATTCCCTCCGTAGGTCACGCAGCTCCCCCAGGGATAGAGAGCGAGTGATGATCTCTGGCTCTGTCTCTTCTGCTTGGTGGGATGGTCCTGCCGCATCCTCATCAGTCGCTATGCGGACTGATTTGCTCTTGGATTTCTTTTTCTGGACGGGGGCAACTGCTACAGGCTTCGGCTGTTCTGATTTGCTTTGTTTCTCCTCCTCAAGAAGACAAAATATTGTTCTGATCTTCAGCAGGAGGTACACGGTGCTGGTCGCAGAGAAAAAGGAAAACAGAACTGACAGGAAGATTATGCCATCCTTAGCATCCAGAGAGAACTCAATATTGTCAAAGACGGCTGTGCCTGGCCTGAAATGCTGGAAGAAACCGCTCTCTGCTCCTAGCCCCAGAGGGTGGGTGCGATTGCTGAGGAGGTCCCAGACGTAGCAGCTCAGGTTAGGCCAGGCAGACAAAGTCGAGTATATATAACGAATGGCATTCATCGCCTCACAGGTTACCATGCAATAGGCATAATAAACCAATAGAGCAATTCTCATGCCATTCCCTGGTCGCAACAGGAGCAGTACGACGGGCAGATAGTTTCCCATTTGAGGAAAAATATAGAGAGCGAGATACAGTACCCATACAGATAAGCTGAGCATCATGGTGATAGGATTTCTGAGTTTCCCCAGGTCGTGCCCCACATTGGGCGCCAAAATCTGTATTGGTTTGAAAACAAACCAGTGGGAGATCACAAGTCAAGATTGAAATTAAAAATAAATGAAATAATACAAGGAAAAGCACTGACAAAGTCAGATACAACCTAACACCCTGTTAGGGTGGTAGTAGCAGTCCAACTGAAGTAGTCCAGTTGAAGCGGTGATCCTGTGAAGGTCTAGTCTCCAGCTGAAGATCCAGTGGTAGCTCTTGTCCCCTGGGAACCCAGTAGACAGGGCTAGCTCAGGCAGTTCCAAGGCCAGGTTATATCCAGGTGGGAACACCTGGCTCCTCCCTCCTGGGCAGAGCATCCCACAATGGGATAAGTCCATGAGTCACACGGTGGGTCCCTGATGGCCCATTGCCTGTCATCCGGAGTGGGTCATTAGCAGCTGATAACAGCTAACGGATGGCCCATTGCCTGTCATCGGGAGTGGGTCATTAGCAGGTGATAGCAGCTAACGGCTCACAGCTGGTGGTAATAGAATACTTAAATACATCTATATTGCAACCCAGGACACCAGGATGTTGTTCTGGCCAGGATGTACCACAGAAATCATCTCATCTACACATAGCCCGGGTGTGCAGAGCGAATCATTCCATGATACACAGCTTTTACTCGATTTTTCAGATATTTTATACAGTAAAAAATACATAGGAAAGCATTAGGTCAGTGTTCATTGGTCTAAAGTTGAGCAAACTCTTAGTATTCGGTTTTCTATTGGATCCGAATCTTTTTGCCTCTGATGCTAATTAGATTCTTCATTCTTCAGTTTTTCTTATCAGTCTTTTTTTCCGGGCCAGGATGTCTTCAGCCCTGCTGGAGGTGGTCTGGGGTAGCCGTTTGTGATATCCATCATGTCTTCTTGATAACTACAAGGTCCTGGCGAATGTTCTGTTAATAGTCTTTATCTTTCTGGTTATCTTCGGGGTCACTCCCAATCTGTTGGTATGCTGAGTTCACCAGACCTCATCTGGTGGAGCAATGCCCTGGAAGAAACCTAAAATTCCTTTTCCCAGGGTAAAGACAAACAAAACCTTTGACTAAAGTTATACAAAATTTTTTAACCTGATATATTTTCTAACAAGACCACTGGTGTAGTTCTCCAAGGGAGAACGGTGTTTTAATATAAATCACTCTTTGATTCCTGACAGCCTGCCTCAAAGGTGCTTCTAGGACAGTCCCTTTCTTTCTTGGTTTATCTCTCTTAGATCTGGTGAGTTTAGTTACTGGACTAGCACCTGCTATGGCTTCCTGGGTTACATTTCCCCTCTTCTTCCCGGTAAGCTCGCTGGCTGCTGTGGCTATAGCCCCAGCCCCGGTCTCCTCCTCCTTGGAGCTATCTGCACTGGACTCATCCAGCTTGCTTTTGAGTAGGGCTATTTCTCCCTCAGTTCTGCCACTGACTGCGCGGCGGAGTGGGTGCTGCGCCCGGCCCCCCCCTTCCCCAGCCTGGGAGGGACCAGGTATGGCGGCAGATGCACTTCCCTCCCTGCCTGGACCTGCCCCTGCTCTTTCCCTGCTTCTGCTTTCAGGGTGGCTGGTGGGCCGTGACCGGCCTGCCCCTGTTCCTCCCCTGCCTCCGCCTGCTGGGCGGCCCAGGGAGGGTGGCAGTGGAGGGGGCGGTGGCAAGCCATCCCCCATCCCCAGCCCCACCATGGTAGGGGGAAGGGGAGCTGGTGGCGGCAGCCACCTATCTCCCATCCCCAGCACCGCATCGGCCCGGGGAAGGGGGGAGGGCTGATGGCAGCAGCGGCAGCAGAGGAGGGGGCCAGGCTCCCCCCACCTCTACTGGTCCAGCTGGCCCCTGTAGCGGTAAGGGGTATGGTACTCTTTTTTGCAAGGCAGGCAGTCTTTGTTTGTATACCTCCTTCTGATTCAGGAATATAGAAAACAATTCCGCATATCTCAATTCATCAAACCTACCCTGGGCCCGAACTTCTACTAGTAATTCTGCAATTAATTTGTTTTCCAAGCTACCCAAACGAGGCTATTTCTCTCCCCCACTCAGTTTCAAAACAGGCTACACCCACAATGAGAGCCTAGTGAGTTCCTCCATGTTCAGAGGGGTTCTTTTCCCCATTAGGTCGTGCCAGTTTTTTAAGATCAGACCTACTGGGGAATCTTGCAGAATTTTTGAGTTAGCAGAAGACGCACCACCCATGTTGTGCTTATAAACAGAAAAGAAACAGCCAGAAAGAAAGTTCTTAGCCTAGAGTCTGGCGTGAGAAACGAACCAGCAGTTCCCACGCCACAGCAGAATAAGGAAAGCAAAAGATTAAAAGAGCACACACGAACAAGGTATCCTAGCAGTAGTACCACAGATAGAAATCGATCTGTCAGGGTTTACCCCAAAGTATGATCAGAAAGACCACCAGTTAATTGAGTCCCTTAAGGCTGAAATCAAAGAAAGTGGGTGGGCTGTTACGTCAACAGGACAGGTTGTGGTCCCACCCCTGCTCCTTTGGGAGATAGCTCTGCGAGAACATGAAGGTATGCATTGGGGAACAGAAAATCTTTTGAAACATCTGAAAAAGGTAGTAATAGGAAGGGAAATCACCAAAATTGTGCAATCTATAGTAAGCAAGTGTGAAATCTGCTGTAGAAACAATTCTGATACAAGCAAAAGAGTAGTGCTAGGGGTAACAAAGGCCAGAGACCTTCCTGAAGATTATTGGCAAATTGATTTTGCTGAGTTACCACGCAAAGAAGGATACAGGTATGTACTGATGTTGGTTGACACTTTTAGTGGATGGCCTGAAGCTTACCCCTGTCGCACTAACACAGCAAAAGAAGTGATGAAAGTTTTGCTCAATCGTATAATTCCAAGGTTTGGGGTTCCTTTGGGGTTGTCATCAGATAGAGGGCCAGACTTTGTTGCAACAGTAGTGGGGGAGGTTAGTTGAATTCTGGGAATTGTTTGGAATCTGCATACTCCCTACAGACCCCAGGTGAGTGGCAAAGTTGGAATGGACCCCTCAAAACACAGATTAGCAAAATTTGTCAAAAGACATCCATGATATGGGTTCAGGCCTTGCCTATAGCCTTACTGAGAATCCACATACAACCAAGGTGGAGGGACAACATAGGTCCCTATGAAATATTGTATGGCAGGCCATATCAAATTCCACATGTCCCGAGAGAAGTTCACATGAGAGGGAAAATTGACTTACAAAACTATTTAATGGCTTTAAGCTCCACAGCTTCATTGTGTTATCCAGAGCCATAGGATTGGACACACCTGCTTATCTGTTCCAGCCTGGAGACTGGGTCTATGTTAAATGGTAGGACAGTGACCCCCTGCAAGCTAAGTGGAGAGGACCATTTCAAGTCCTACTGACTACTCGCATCACGATCAAAGTTGCTGGCAGAGGACCCTGGATTCACTACTCCAGATTTAAGAAGGTTTCTGCTCCTGAAAGAACTGGAAAAACAGAGACTGATACAAACGAAGATTATAATAACATGGTTTAAACTGTTTTTTCTGTGTTTGTTATCTGCACAGTTGGTAACCATAATTCAGGTTTGGAACCAAAATTTGCATGTGGCTCTAGTCCAAAATGTATCCAAAGTTCTTCATAAAAACAACTGCTGGATTTGTACTCAAATGCCCACAATTGATGAGAATAAAAACTGGCTGTTGATTGGTGTTTTAACGGTAATTAACACTAGTTGTTGCTCTTATATAGATCAGAGTGGAAGACTTAATAAAGATTTGGCTGAAATTTGTAAACAAACTCAAATTTTACATCAGGTAACTCTCAAAGATGACTCATTAGACTTTGAAAATATCTTCCATACACTTACTTCATAGTTACCAAACTGGGCCTGGATAAAACAACTGTTCATACTAGTTGGATTTGTAGTTAGTTCCTGCATAATAGCTTGCTCTATGATTCGATGCTGTAGTTAAATATAAGTGGTAAAGACTAGACAAAATAGAAATTTTTTCAAGTCTCTAAAGGGGGGGAAATGATGCCTAAAGATTTTGGGGTTTTATATGTCTTTCAAATACTTGTAGCTTTGTAGACTGTAATACAAAGTTATAGCTTCTAGTACTTTTCTTACTCTCTCTCACAGTTTAGCTAACCTTTACTAACACATCCTTGAAATTCTGTTTAGCCTTATTCGTAAGAGAATTTCTGACAAGGACATTTTGTTTTCCATCAGAACGTAAGAAAAACTGATGCCTTTTCGCTGGTCCTAAAATCATGAGACAGATACAGGGTGATAAAAGGGGGTGACCTTTATAAGGATCCTTTGGTGCACAATTCGCCAGACGGAAAACGCCAAAGATGCACATGTAGCATAATGCATATAGAATTTTTATATGTTTTGCAAATTAGCATATCTGACAAAAATCCCCAATTAAAAGCATAATTGGTGAGTTAATTCCCCCCTCTCCATAGGGTTACAGAAAGGGTTACAGAAAAAACATCAGCAACATCACGTGCCTAGCAGGGGGCCGCGACACGGAGGAATGCTGACCACACAGGATCTGAAGCAGGATAGGCTTCCGGCTCTACTAGCTTGTGGCCCTGAGAAAAGAATAACAAACTGTCAAGATGACAGATTTATTGAGGAACTGTAAGCGGGTGGCTAAAAACAGCTTTTCAAGCTAAGGCTATAAATGTTTAACTTTACAATAAAACAGATTCACATGCCTTCAGCTTGTGCCTCTCGCTTTCATACACCACAAATGGTGCCTGAACAACAGGAACTTTGTTATTGCTAAGGTGATCCAGTCTGCTGGCATACCCTGACTGTACCAACCGTGGGTGTGTTTAGCTGATCACCAAGGAGTTCCTTTCATCGCCGGCTATAGAACAGGTTAGCATGGCTTGGATACCCAATCCTCCCTGTACAGTGGCACAGGGAAGCCGATTGGCACAATTAATACCGCTGCCAGGAATTCCCTGCTCAGCATCGATCCTACAACAGCAATGAAATGCAGGAGGGTTTGGGAGCACAGGTACCCTGCAAATATTTTGGTCAAAAATCACAGGGGTACAGCAACCATTACTCACTTGTCAAATAGGATCTAAGTCTTTTACAGGTTTAGTCGACACTGGTGCAGATGTTTCCATCATATCGCAAAAGGAGTGGCCCCCCCGAGTGGCCTCTGGCACCTTCAACTGTAATCGTTGCAGGGGTCGGCAGAAAACAAATACTGTGGCAATCTGCAAAAGACCTGCAGATCATGGGCCCAGAGGGCAAGACTGCCACCTTGTGGCTGCATGTAGTCCTGATACCAGGTACACTCTGGGGACAAGATCTGATGATGCAATGGGGCTTGGTTATTTCAACACATTTTTGATAGAGGCCACGGATGAAATGCCGCTCCTCAAACTGACTTGGCTTACAGATAGGCCTGTTTGGGTTGATCAGTGGCCCCTCAAAGGTGAGCAGCTTCATCAAGCCTGAATCCTCGTACAAGAACAATTGCATTTGGGTCACATAGTCCCTTTCACCAGCCCATGGAATACACCTATTTTCATTATTCCTAAGAAATCGGGAAAGTGGAGGCTTTTACAGGATCTCAGGGCAGTTAATGCGGTAATGGCACATATGGGACCATTACAACCAGGAATACCTAACCCTACAATGATTCCAGAACATTGGGAATTAGCAACAATTTATTTAAAAGACTGCTTCTTCACGATACCTTTACATCCAGATGATGCACTTAAGTTTGCCTTTTCTCTACCATCTGTCAATCATGAGACCCCCATGGAACGATACCAGTGGGTTGTGCTACCTCAAGGTATGAAAAACAGTCTTACTATCTGTCAATTTGTCGTTCACTCGGCAATACAAGTACAGCAAAAATATCCATCTGTTTTGCTGTATCACTACATGGACGATATTTTAATTGCTTCCGACAGCTCTTCATTGTTACGTGATTGCCTTGCTGCTTTAAAAATAACGCTTGCCAGTAGAGGCTTATGCGTAGCCACAGAAAATGTCCAAACAGAACTTCCTTGGAAATACCTGGGCTTTAAATTATTAGAAACAAGTCACCCCACAGCCAGTAACTTTTAAAACCGACATACACACATTGAATGATTTAAAATAGTTATTAGGCACTATTATTTGGATTTGCCTTTTATTGGGAATCACCACAGAAAAATTATCCCCTTTATTTCAATTGTTAAAAGGGGACCCAGATTTTTCTTCCCCATGGCAGTTGACAAAGACTGCCTGAGAAGCTTGGGCAAATGTAAGTGACAAAATCAATAAATCCTTTGCCATGCGTCAGAACCCAAATTTGCCTTTATGGTTGTTCCTAATTCTGCAATCTTTTCAACCCTATGCTCGTACTGGTCAATGTGATGTACAGGAACATCATCTCTGGCTATTAGAATGGATTTTTCTACCATATATATTTGCAAAAACTATAACCACTCAACTTAAGATGCTTATTCGACTGCTATTGATGGGACGACTCAGATGCCAGAGCCTGACAGGATATGATCCAGCAGTAATACATCTTCCTGTTGCTGCAACAGAATTAGAAAACCTATTCAGGGACTCACTGTCATTTCAAATTGCCCTTGCTGACTATGATGGGCAGTTTATCCACTCGATGCCTCAACATGAGTTGCTACAACCCTTCAAAGAACTTCCCTTCTAACCGTGACAATTACAGTCAAAGATGTCTATTCCTGATGCAAAAACTATTTTCACTGATGGGTCAGGGAAAACACACAAAGCTGTGACCCTATGGAAAAATGATACGGGACAGTGGGAACACTCAATAACCTTTCAACTCGGATCAACCCAATTGGTCAAACCAGTGGCCATGGTAGAAGCATTTCATCTTTTTTCACAGCAACCTATTGTTTGTGATTCTCTTTATGTTACAGGAATCATTGAGAGAATTGAGCATTTATTCTTGAAGGAAGCCTTTAAAAAAGGTCTTTTTGTGTTATTAACCACTTTGCGCAACTTTTTACTTCACAGCTCACGTGAATATTACATTCCGCACCTCAGGTCTCACACCACTCTGCCCTGACCTATAGTGCAGGGTAATGCGAGAGAGGGTGCTCTCGCCATGACAGTCACTATACCATAAAAATTAGAGCAGGCAAAACTTTCTCGTGATTTCTATCACCAGAATGCCCGAGCACTAGCTAAACAATTTGATTTAACTCTGCCACAAGCACAAGATATAGTGAATACTTGCTCACCATTGTGAGCAAACTCTTTCTTTGCCACAAGCATTAGGTACAAACCCACGAAGGTTGAAGCCTAATGACATTTGGCAAACAGATGTAACACACATATCGAGCTTTGGGACTTTTAAATATATCCATGTTTCCATTGATACCTTTTCAGGTTTTATAGTAGCAACAGCACACAAAGGAGAGAAATCCAGAGATGCCACCAGACGCTGGCTACGTGCTATTACCACAATGGGGGTCCCTTGTCGCTGTTGTACCTGGAACGAAGTGATTGGAGAACACACCAGCTGGTCAAAGCAACTGAAGAGAGTTTATTATGATTAATCATGCTATATACATACAGGTGAGAACAATATTCGGATTGGCCAACGGTCACCCACCCCCGGGGTGATTGGCCAAGGTGCCTCAACACCCAATTCCAAACATACTCTGTTCTCATAGTCTTTATCTTATGTTTTTCATACTTAACGTGAGAAGGAAAAGTTTCCCAAGAGAGAGGCCCTGTGTAGCCACAGCTCCCCCTTTTTGTTTAAAAACCAAAAGGTATTGCTTCTAATCCTCTGCAGGTCCCTTGAAGAAGGGAGAACAAACTCAGCATAAAGGATCTGCTCGGTAATGGCCAGTTACCAAACAGAGCCTAAATTGAATACCGATAAGGGGTCTGCTCGGTAGTGGCCAGTTACCGAACAGAGCCCAAACCAGATGCTGATTTAAGGTGGACAGAGAGACTCTCCACCAATACCATGGGTGATACATCTATCAAAACCCAATTCTATATCACAGTTCTATCAAAATTAATTCTAAACATAACATTCAAAGTCCTTGCTTTCTGACTCCATAATAAAAGAAACTTAAAGTTCAGTCTCTGCTTGTGGAAGGACCGTCTGCCTGATGGTCGATATCTTGGCCATCTTTAGAAGGATCATTCAGTTGATGTTCTGCATTCTGGTTATGGTTTTGAGGGTGCCGGTTCTGTCTCTGGAGCCGCAGGTCAGGGTGAACGCATCTTGCAGGCAGCCATCGTGCCCCAGTATCTGTGGAAACGCAAGCATACCCACGACCCCAAGCAATAAGCTCATGCGGGCCTTCCCAGGTGTTAGTAAGTAGGTTCCGTACCCAGACCTTCACCCGGGGCAAGTGCGTCTCGCCTGATGACTGCAATGAGAGAAAATGGTTCAAAATAACAGGATTATTCGAATTTGGTGGCACTGTGAGGTGATTGATTGTATACAAAGCTTTTTCCAGTCGGCTCTGTGGTGTTTCCCCGTGCATTCCCCCTTTCTGCTTTTCCAAAACACACTTCAAAGTACCGTGAGTGCGTTCGACAATGGCTTGGCCAGTAGGAGATTGCGGAATACCAAATGTATGGTCTACACCCCATAGGTGCAAAAACTGCCGCGTCTTCTGCGAGGCGTAGGCAGGGTCATTATCAGTTTTCACAGTAGATGGCATGCCCAGGACCGAGAAAGCCAATTTCCCAATGGGCAATGACATCGTGGCCCTTTTCTCCAGTATGAGCAGACGCCCACATGGCTGAGGAGAAAGTGTCAATAGACACGCGCATGTATTTAAACCGGCCAAATTCAGGGATGTGCGTCACATCCGTCTGCCAGAGCTGCAAGGCCTTTAGGCCTCTGGGGTTTACCCCCGGTGGCAGAGATGCAGCGAGTCCATGGCAATCAGCACAAGCGCTGAGAATGTCACGAGCCTCAGTTGGCGTCAATTGAAACTGCTTCTGCAGGGTATGTGCACTCTAATGAAAGAAATTGCTCGATGCCTTGGCTTGGCTTGTGCAATTTTGTCAGGCTGAGGTGCCATCCACACAGGGTTGGCTAGCATGTCAGCCCTGGCATTGCCTTCTGTTATAAAACCTGGTAAGTTGGTGTGGCTTCGAATGTGCAAAATGTAATATGGATGCACTCGAACTTGAATTGCATTCCACAAAGTTTGCAATAGTGAAAACAGAGCCGCATGATTGACTTCCTTTAGAAGTAAACAATCTAAACGCTTGGTTATATCTGCTACGTAAGCAGAGTCAGTGACCAAATTCAAAGGCACCTGAGAGAACCGCTGAAAAGCCATGGCAACTGCTTTCAATTCAACCAACTGAGCAGAGCCTGTCGCGTGGCCTTTCAGCACCTGCCACTCAGATCCTTCCTTCCAGGTAACAATGGCCTTTCCTGTTTTCCCAGAACCGTCCGTGAAGATGGTGGGTCCGTGAACTGGCACCTGGCTGTTCTTTGGCCGCAACGTAAGATTGATTGAATTTGCCAGCTGCAGCAATTTGTGGCTGGGCAGATGATAAGCAATCTGCCCTGAGAAACTTTGCAGTGCACTTTGCAAAGGAGCGCTGTTAGCAAGACTCCATTCAAAACTGTCCCGTGGTATCGGAACAACAATCGTTGCAGGATCCGCTGCCATCAATTGTAAACACCGATAACGGCATTTAGTTATCAGGCAAGGTATCAACTCTAACAATGTGGGTGCTGTCTTTTTTGTCTGATGGGGCAAAAAGACCCATTCCAGGATGTGCAAAGGGTCATCCCATTGTTTGTTCCACTGGCCAATGATACCTGTAGGATGGAGGTCTGGAGCAGTAATGAAAACAGTGATGTCAGTAGAGGGATCTACTCGATAAACCTGATGAGCAGAAACAGCTTGCTATACTTCATTCAGCACCCGTCGCGCCTCGGGAGTCAATTGCCGAGGTGAGTTTAGATCAGAGTCCCCCTTTAAAATATTAAAAAGTAGGGAAAGTTGTGCATTGGTTAGTCCCAAATACGGACGTAACCAGTTGATGATGCCTAGCAATTTTTGGGCATCATTCAGAGTCTTAATAGTGTCTGAGAACTGCACCTCTTGATGCTGTATGGTTCGATCCAAAATTTTGACTCCTAAATATTTCCAAGGAGGCTGTTGTTGAACTTTCTCTGGAGCCACTTGCAACCCATAGGAATGCAAGGCATCGAGCAGTGGAGGCTTCAACCTCCACAACTCATCCTGGGTGGCTGCTGCCACCAGGATATCATCCATATAATGGTAGCAGAGCGCCTCAGGAAACTGCTCACGGATTCTGGACAAGGCCTGCGCGACATACCATTGACAGATAGTCGGGCTATTTTTCATGCCCTGAGGTAACACTTTCCATTGAAATCTCTTTACAGGCTCCGCATTGTTAATTGCAGGCACAGTAAAGGCAAATTTTGACCTTTCATTGGGGTGCAAAGGGATTGTAAAAAAACAATCCTTCAAATCAACGATCAAGATTTCCCACTCTGTGGGAATCATCGTAGGTGAAGGCATGCCAGGCTGTATGCTCCCCATACTTTCCATCACTGCATTAACTTTCCGGAGATCTTGCAACAGTCTCCATTTCCCTGATTTTTTCTTCATCATGAAAACTGGGGTGTTCCAGGGACTGGTAGAAGGCTCAATGTGTCCCTGTTTCAGTTGCTCCTGAACCAGCTGACAAAGGGCGACTAATTTGTCTTTTGGCAGGAGCCACTGTGGTTCCCATATAGGTGTTTTGGTCAGCCATCTCAGAGATCGCGTGGAATACGGTGCACCCTTGCACACAGTGACCCCTATTAAAAATTTGTCGTGATTCACACCCCCCAAGCTGCCAACACGTCCCGTCCTCAGAGGTTAATTGGAGCTGGAGTGACATAAGGCCGAATGGAGGCCGTGTGTCCCTCTGGATCCTTCACCAACACAGGTCGCTTACTCAGTCGGCTCTGTGTGGTTCCTCCCAACCCTGCGATATTCGGTCCCGCAGGGGATAAAGGCCACGAAGGAGGCCATGAAGCGGAGGAAAGGATCGTTGCATCAGCACCTGTATCGATCAAACCTCAGATTCGAATGCGATGCGGACGTGCTTTTGACATGATGAGGGTACAAGTCATCTGTGGCGACTCAGTAGAGATGTTTGCAGCCCAGTAGACCTGCGGAAGTCCCGGCAGTTCAGTGCTGTCACCTCCGCCAACTTGCTGGTCTACCCTGGGAACAGAAGACTTAAAAGGCAACAATTGAGCAATGTGAGTCTTTTCAGGAATGGTGACAGGGGGGTCTGATGTGGAAACCGTAGCGTGAACCTGGCCCTTGAAGTCAGCACTTATGAACTATGGAAGAACAAGGATCCCTTGGCTGGTGGCCTCAGGCCCTGCCATAAGCAGAGCACCGGCCCCCTGATCCAGGGGACCGTCCACATCCAAGGGAACCCTGTGGGCATCGCCAGATTCGAGGACGACTGTTGCTGCGGTGTAGGCGTTGACTCGGGCTGAGCCTTTGGTGCCTCCTCCACATTGACCAGGTAAGCCTGGGCCGTCACCCTGTTCTGGGGGAACTGTCGTGACGGGGGGCAAATCCCCCTTTTTGCACCCCTCTTCACGTTTCCCGATAGGGATCGACCATCTGCATGGTACTGCGACCTGCAATAGTCTGAGGTGTGACCTGGCCTACCACACCTCTTACATTGAGGAGTCTCGGTCCCCGAATTTCCCTTTTTCTCCGAATTTTCTTTCTGCTTTGATTTGACCCGTTTCTGTTTGTTCCCAGCTTTGGGCTGTTTTTTGTCCCTGATCAGCGGGTCCCTGATCAGGTGACAGAAATGCAGCCAAAACGGATTTCCCATGATTGTCTGCCTGCACTCTGGCACAAGCTCGTACCATGTCTGTGACAGAAGGATCCCCTGGTAGGGCATTGATGATCCTTCTACACTCGTCATTGGCATTGTCCCTTGCCAAGTGTTTGCACAAAATCTGTCTCAGCGATGGATCCTCAATCTGCTTTTCCAAAGCTGCTGCCAGCTTCTCAACAAATCTCAGGAAAAGCTCAGATTGCCCCTGCTGTATCTTTGTGTACCGTGTTTGTGGGGCGACCAACTCTATAGTTTTCAAAATGGCTCCCATACCGAGCTGTTGGGCTTGCTCCAGGATCCGAGGATCCCAAGCAGCTTGAACGTTGGGGTTAGTGAAATGTCCCTTACCCATGAGGACGTCAGCCCCAACCATGCTCCTAGGGTCCTCGGAAGGCAAGGACATATTTTTCTTCAGCTGTTGGTCAACCATTGCTTTCCAATTTTCCTCAAAGGCGCTGTATTGCATGGGGTGAAACAGCACCTGAGCCAGACACATAATATCAAATGGAGCAAGCAAATCACTATTTATCAAGCTAAGAAGTTGCATAACGACCGGGGAAGAGACCCCGTAGGTGGCGACCTTGGAAGCTAGATCAACCGTGACTTTCCACGCAATGGAGGTGGGGCTGTTCTTTGTGTCCATGGCGTCCGGGCCAGGCACAAGCACCGGAAAAGCCTGAGCGCCCCCTTGCAGGAAGCCAGCATCACCCTGACCAGCCGTAGCAGATTTGCAGCCCTCCCGTTGTTTCGGCATCCCTGTATTCTCTATAAGTTCCCAGTCTCCCGCCTCCAGCGCGCCCTGCTTGACTGATTCCCAGAACTGCAGGGAGTCACATGGGTGGAATATCCCCACGCCGTTGCGGCATCTCCAGGGGTTACTTAGAACCCAATGTTTTTTCTTCGCCGCCTGTTCTAGCCTCCGCCCAGGAGGAAGAATTCCCTCCTCATCACTGTCTGAGTCGTCAGTGTAAGGCTTGCTATCCGCATGCCCCATCACAAATGACGGTGACTGGCTGGACACGGTGTCCGCGCTGAAAAACTGCGCGGTGATGAGGTCGGGGGGAGGGGCAGGGGGACGGCGGCATCACCAGCGCGCCACCAGGCGCTTTCGCCAAGCCTGCCAGCACAGCACCAGCACGCTGTGCCAGGGCTGCATTCGCCACAGAACCCGCCAGGGGAAACGGTACTTGCCCGTGACCGAAATGTCCCCGCGCCATCGCCGCCATGTTGGCTGCCGGGTCAGCAGGAAACCCAGACCCTTTCCGGGGTCCAGAGGCAGGGACTTCCGGTCCAGCCCAGCCCGCGCAAGGGATCCTGTGTGAGAGTTCCGCCACATCCCGGCGGATCCCGGACACTTCGGCCAGTAAATCCTGAAAAAACCGAAACGGAGGAGGCTCCTCTGCGTTCGACACAGAGGCCCGCGCCTCCGAACCACGGGAAGCCTGTGCCTGCATGGCTTCCGCGGAAATGTCAATCAGACCCCACAGCGGAAGCACCGCCCGCCGGAGGCTTCTCTTCTGGCCCCTGCCAGGCCAAAATGGCGGCGGGATCTGGAAACTGCACTGGGGCCGCGCTGGGAAGCAGCCGCCCGCCCGAGCCTGGCGCCACGCCAGACCCCCTGCACCGACTCCTGCAGCCGCGGCGGCCGAAGCCGCCTGCCGCGTGGGAAGCAGAACTCCCGGAGCCGCAGGCAGTTTGAAAGCAGCCAAGGTAATCTGCAGCCCTTCCCGCGCCGCGGTTGCACCACCCATCTCAGCCCCGCCAGTCCCTGCTGATGACACCGGCTGCCTGCGGGGAGGGGCCGCGTCGGCACCATTTTTCAGGGGTGGGGGGGTTCTGGATCTGCCCATTCCGCAGCGGCAAAAGAGGGGGGACTCCTGCCGCCGCCTCGTCAGAGCCGGTTTTCGGCCCCTCTTTCTTCAGCATCTTGGCCAGCTGTTCTGTGGGATGGACGTAGCTGCGCTTGAGAAGGTCGTTCGGAGAAACATATTGGGTTTTTGTGGCTGCATCCGCCTCCAATGATGGGACTTCAGACTCAGTCTGGGTCGGCACGTCTTTCATGCACCGCTCAGCAACTGAAAGCAGAGGGTCTATACCCTTGCAAGCCTCAATCTCGGCATTATAAAACTCCTGTCCCTTCAACGCGTTCCAAATCTCTCTCCAAATCCCATGAAAGCGGATTGTGGTCTGGTCTCCAAATATCATCTCTGTGGCCAGAGATCGGCCGACAGTGAGACAAGACTCACAGTCCATCAGCATGTCCCAGACCTCCGGAACCCACTCCAACAACTCCTGAGCGACCTGCGGCATCTGAGCTGCCGCTGGGTCATCCTCAGAGTCCTCCAGAGAAGCCTGTAAAAGTTCATCCACAGGCATGGGAGACTCCATCGCCATATCAGGATCGGCCACGCCGTATGGCGGGCAGGGGGGTGGGTCCAGAACCAAACGAGCTGTGTACCTGTAGCTGCCCGCAGTACGCGTCGGTGGTCACCAGATGTCGCTGTTGAACAGCTAGCGGAGTGGAGAAACCAGACAGAGTCCCAGGTGGCACAAATTTGAATTTATTAATTAATTTTAGAACTTATATAGACTTTCACAGGTCGTCTGGATTGGGTCAATTCAAAACCTCCCCCTAGGCCGATTGGCCCGGCTTGAACTGCCTATCTTTCCAGAGACCGTTTCAATAACATCAAAACTTTATTTATAAAACACAGGAAGAAGAAGAGAAAATTCCCATGGGAAAGAATCTGTGTTGCCACAGCTGGCTGCACTGGCACGTTATCAATTAAAGCCGTCTGCTGCACCAGGGTTGAAGCAGCCAGATCAGCGTGCCGCTCTGGGGCCGCCTCTGCCGCTGGAACCGTCGCTGGGGCCGGCGTATCATGCCCGGAATCCATCTGAGTCCCTGTCGTCACTCCCGCTTTTGTGGTGGGATGAGCCCCGGCCATCTTCCGGATTGCTGGAGCGGGCACTTCCGGCCCACGCTGCCGCTGGTCGGGAGTCTCTCGCGAACGGGTCTCCGCTAAGTGCTGACAGATTCCAGTAAGCTGGTGCAAGATATCCATTAAAAGCTGGTCCGAGAGGGTGGGTGGGGCCTGCGGGAACCCAGGCATCTACGCAGCCGGAGTGTAGGGGTTGCCTTCTGGAGGGACCGCGGCCACTGCTTGGGAAAAGCCAGCCGGCACATGCGCAGCCGACGGGAGGGGGTTTCCTCCTGGAGTGGCCACGGCTGCCACTTGGTGTGGCTCGGGCCACGCCAGGTTAGGTAGTGCAGCCGGCATTCCCGCCCCTGCGGTCTGAACGGGCGGAACCGGGGTCGGCCCCTGCCCGGGCTGCACTGGTGGGGAGGAATCGGCGGCGCCGCAGAGGTGGCAACCGAGGAGCTCTGTCAGCTCTTCTCCTGTTTCAGTATCTCCGCGAGCTGTTCCACAGGCGAGGGATACTGCGGCGGGACGTAGTCCTGTGGCGAATTATATTTCTGCTGCACGGGCCCGCTCGCCATAGCTGGCTCGGTCAGGGGTGGGGACTCCTCAGACCGGCCGTCACCGGCCAAGATCAAGGAATCTAGGAAGAGAGAGGCATCGTCTCCCCCCATATCAGCTTCCTGTTGTTTTAAGGAGTCCATGTACGATATAAACGTACGGGTTTTGGGTTTCCATAAATGAGCTCTTGCCAGAGCGCCCCACCAACTCGCAACCACATATCCGTGTCCACTTTGGCCTCTAACACTTCCGAGAAGTCATGGTCCACAGCCCAGTCTAACAGGGCACTGACCAAGCGCTGTGTCCACTTGACCCTTGGACCGCCCCAGGTATCCTTCAGGAGCGACAGCAGAATGCCGTCTTTTGGGAGGGAATGATCCATTTTCCTCCCGTTCCCCAAGGCTGGTGGGGGGGGGGGGGGGGGGGGGGAAGGGGGATGAGGTCTGTTCCATACCTTCTGAAAACAGTGCATGTAGTACACATTGGTGGTCACCAGATGTCGCTGTTGTACCTGGAATGAAGTGATTGGAGAACACACCAGCTGGTCAAAGCAACTGAAGAGAGTTTATTACGATTAATCATGCTATATACATACAGGCGAGAACAATATTCGGATTAGCCAGCGGTCACCCACCCCCCAGGGTGATTGGCCAAGGTGCCTCAACACCCAATTCTAAACATACTCTGTTCGCACAGTCTTTATCTTATGTTTTTCATACTTAACGTGAGAAGGAAAAGTTTCCCAAGAGAGAGGCCCTGTGCAGCCACAGTCCCTCAACAGATAAAAACAGATAATGGACCCTCATATACATCTCATAAAACACAAGAATTTTTCCACACTTGGGGTATCAAGTACGTTACAGATATTGCCCATTCTCCAATGGGGCAAGCCATAGTGGAGAGGGTACATTATATATTAAAACACATTTTAAATAAATAAAAAAGGGGGAACCCCGTAGGTATACTCCCTCAAGACCAGCTTGACAAATCAACCTGTGTTTTAAATTTTCTTAATCTTTCCACTAGAGATGATTTGACAGTCCATCAGAGACGCCTAGGTCAGACCGCTGATGGGGAAGGAGTTTACCCAGAAGTTACATACCAAGATGTACATAGCGGTCAGTGGAAAGGTCCAGTTCCACTGTTAGCTTGGGGGAGAGGTTATGGACGTGTTTCTTTAAAGGACCATATTGCCTGGCAGCTGTAGTAGAGGCATTTTGTCTCTTTTCAGGACAACCTATTAACATTGTGATTCTCTTTATGTTACAGGAATCGTTGAGAGAATTGAGCATTCATTCCTGAAGGAAGTCTCTAACAAAGATCTTTTTGTGTTATTAACCACTTTGTACAACTTTTTCCTTCACAGATCTCATGAATTTTACATTCTGCACCTCAAGTCTCACACCACTCTGCCCTGACCTATAGTGCAGGGTAATGTGAGAGAGGATGCTCTCGCCATGACAGTCACTATACCATATAAATTAGAGCAGGCAAAACTTTCTCGTGATTTCTATCACCAGAATGCCCGAGCACTAGCTAAACAATTTGATTTAACTCTGCCACAAGCACAAGATATAGTGAATACTTGCTCACAATGTCAGCATATTTTCTGCCTGGAGGTTGAGTCCAAACTTCTCCCCTAGCCTTGCACTGATCAGAGATCCCCTTCCTTTCCATTCCCTCTGTTCCTATGAGGATTGTGCCAGTCCATGAGTCATCTCTCTCCCAAGCCAACGTATCTTTTTCCCCTCCAGTCCTCTGCCTGCCTATCCCTCCATCTAGAGGGCTACATTTTTGGATCCAAATCCTGGTGTAGCCAGACCACCTTCAGCCAGGCACTGGAAGGAATGGGTCAGATCTCATCTGGGAAAAAAAAAAAAAAAAAAAAAAAAAATCTCTAAATCTCTTCTCTTTCCTTCTGCTTTCCTTCCTCTGCAGCAAAGGAGAAAACAACTCTGGGCTTCTTCACATGCCATGTGTTGTGAGGAAAGTTTTAAAAATTGAAGATTTGGCAAGGATGATAGATTCACTCAAATTGTAGCTGAGGAGGCTTCACATATTTACTGCTGATTATCTTCTGTATGCTTTGAGGAGGAGAACTTCTGTAGAAATAATATAAAAGCTATCAGAAACTTAAGAGGCATCTCTCACAGACAGGGTTGAGCCTCCTGCTGGGATAGAGGGAGCAAAAAGCTCAGAGTTCATAAAAGCACAGCATTGTGATAAACTGCACTTGTGTGGCCCCTTGATATACTGGGGCAGGCAGAGGGTCCCCCTGCCCTGCTAGGATCAAACTAAGCCTAATGGTGCCTGCATCCCCGTTTTGTGTCTCTACAACCTTTGTGTGTCCTGGGACCCTTCAGTTAATGAGGTAATGAAATAAATCTACTCTGCGTACTTCAGCTGTGGGTCATGATCACCTTGGTTACTTGTATCTATCAATTCACACACCTTGTGATCAGGTGAGAAGTTTGGGGTTCCCATGAGCTGTGTCACCTTTCACTACAGGGTCATTTATGCTTGAGGTTTCCTGCAACTGAGTAGATTTCATTTGGGGCTTTTTTTCTGGTAACTTGTTCTGCTTTGTGTCTGGAAATGGCAGCAGCAGACAAACCTGGAGAAAAAAACTAACATGGTGGGGCATCAGAGGTGGATGGGGATCCCCAGGGCTGTGGTTTAGCTGAGGCAGTGATGAGGGCAGGATGAGGTCTACTGTGTTTTGGGGAGAAAAAGGGTGCAAGGAAGCTCTGAAATGCAAATCAAAGCCTTTTTGGTCACTGGCTGAAGGGTTTGATGGAGCTAAGATGTGGGACATGGCAAAGCCATATGGAGATGTCCTATCACCCCTCTCCAATTACTTCTCTTCCTCCCTCCAGACAGAGCATGAGTGACATGAACAAACACAAATTTCCCATTTCCCTTCACCCCTTAGTCCTTCTTGGACATCTAGTGGATCAGCTTGTCACTGGAACTGAGGGAAAAACAAAAACCCTCCAACAACATTTTAGTGTTAGAGAGTCAAAGCATTACTTTATTTCTGGTCAGGATGTTTTTCTAGCCAGGATGTGCAACAGAAATCATTTCATCTACACATAGCCCAGCTGTGCAGAGAAAGTCATTCCCCCAAACTTTATACAGTCAAAATCCATAGAACTTCATTGGTTTAATGTTCATTGGTCCAAAGTTGTGTAGTTCTTAGTATTTGGTTTCCTATTGGATTTGGATTTCTTTGCCTCCTATGCTAATTAGGTCTTCCTTCTTATCGCTCTTTTCCCAGACCAGGTGTCTCTGATCATGCCGGGGGAGGTTTGGAGTTGATGTTTGGTTAATGGCCGTTAATTAACGCTGATGGTCCTTATCTTTTGTGCCACTCCCACTCTGTTGAGATGTTGAGTTCATCAGATCTCACCTGGTGGAACAATGCCCTGGAAAGAAACTTAAAATTCTTTTTCCCGGGGAAAAGGCAAACAAAACCCTTGATTAAAGTTATATATAAAAAAAAAAAATTAAATTGGTATATTTTCCAACAAGATGGGACCTCTGGTGGACTTTCCTGATGGGAAGACCTCGGACCTCACAATCTCTCTCGTAGTTCAGAACTGCTGGCAACAGGTCCTGGTGCTGGTGGATGTGCCTTGGGGCAATGTCTCAGTGGGCTCCAGCCATGTGAGATGAGGTCTGCAGCCAAGACTTGGGTGTTTGGTGGATAACTAAACATCTATGAGACCTTCAGAGACCACTGTAAAGGGCCAAAATCAGAGGCAAAGCCCCTTTAATTAATGGAATTTTAATTAATTTATGCCCAAGAGCCACCACAATGAAGCAAATTCTTCTCCTGCAACCAGCTTGGGCAGCCTGTTTGGCTGAGGGCTGTGTCTCTGGGGCTGCAGATTAATAAATTGCATCTCCAGGGGGCTAGAGAGCTGCTTTCAGCTGTTGGAGATACATTGCAGGTGGCATTGAGTCAAGGGACATGACCTTGGGCCGATTTCCCCCTGCCATAACCATGGGGGACTGACAATTCACCATGGTCCCTGCCACAGATTCCCCCAGAACCTCGGAGCCTTTCTGTGGTGTGATAGCTGGTCCTCCAGCTGTGAGGGCTCCCGGACATCTCTTCCTTTGCAGCACTTTTGAAATGCCATGAGCTTCTACTGGGGTGTGAGGCTCTTCACTGTGGACACCTGGACTTGCTGTCCTGCAAGTGAGATATCATGATTGATCAATAGATGGTGTGGGACCATCCCTGCAGAAAGAAGTCTCCATGGGGTGCACAGCCCCAGCCTTGGTGGGAGTTCTCTCAGGTGTCCCAGAACTCACTTAGCACTAACTAATCTTGCTCGAATTATTATCTGCAGAAGAAGACAGATGCCTGTCCCGTCCCGCTGTAAAAAGGGAGTCGGGGAGGATCCTTTTTCATAGATTTCTCGGACAAAAATAACGCGCAAGCACGGCAATTTTATATCTAAGAACTGTTTATTGATAAAGAAAGATGAGTGTTCCTACCGAAGTGGGATAGAAAAGGGAGAAAAGAGGGGGAAAAAGGGGCAGAGAGAGAAACAGAATACCAGGACAGATTGTTACCACTGTACCCCAGGCTCCCTGTCGGCGTCAGCTTGGTAGATGGAGCATGTGTGCTACTAGCTGTGATCAATCTGCGTGGCTCCTGTGGCGGGCTGGGTGCGATTTCCAAACAGCAGCAGGCTGCGTGTCACTTCCGTTGGTGAAGAACAGGTTGCCGTGGCTAAGGGCGCACTCGTGGAGCAGCTGCGGGTTGTCAGGGTTGGGGCGTGGCAGCTGCGGGCAGCGATAGCTGCGCCATCGGGGAAACAGCAGAGCACTAGGTTGTCGCAGCAACGGGCTGCCTCGGGGAAGCGGTGAAGGAGGGCACACGGACAGGTGCAGACAGGGAAGACAGCCAGGGAAGAAGCGGGACTGCAGGTAGAAAAAGGCAAGGGGGGAGGGGGGCCAAGCTGACCCTCCGGGTGAGACCCCACTCCCTCCAAGAAACCCAAAGAAAAATGCCCTCTGGTTGTGTCGCAGTTAACTGCTTTTATGTGCTAAGGCTCCTTCCATAGCCTGATTTCTTGGGCATTTTTTCCAGGACATCCAGGGATCTGCCCCACCGGCAAGGGGGGTGGGGGTGTCGCTTGCAGCCCAATCGTGGAAGCTTTCTCTCCCCTGATTGGCTGTGAGGCTAAGCCTCCCCAGGGACAGGGCTCCCAGCACGTGTACAGCCCCTACAGTAATTTTTCACCCCATGTGTAACACATGTTGAGGCATGAATAAAAATCAAATTGGTCAGTCTCAAATCGCCCAGAGGGCAGCTCTGGGCTAATGGCAATGCTACTGTTCCTCGGGACTTTTTCCCACCTAAACAGCAAATACATGGAGAAAGGGTCACCCCAAAGTGTCCCCTCCTCCCCTTGCTGTGGGGATGTCTTGGTTTGAAAGACAAATGTCTGCCAAGGAAGGTGGGAACTGAGGCATGGATTAACTCCACAAGTCAAATAGTTATGAAGTGGTATGTGTTTATTCCAGCACTGGAAGGTGCATGGGGGGTAGCCCCTCCAAAAACATGCATGCCTCAGCAGCACTTCACTAGGTTTATATTAGGTTACAGGTTACATATGCATGAAGTTACACAAAGCCCCTATACATATTCATTACTTATTCCCACTTTGCATTATAATGAGTTCAAAGTTCATTTAAATATGCTTGTGCCTGCGCAGTGCCACTCGATTAATTGAGTCGGTGTGCTTTGAGAGTCGTGGGAGGCAGTAACCGGAATATTCATTGGGATGAACTCTTCCCCCTGTCTCCTTGCGCGTGCTCCCTTGGTTCTTGGTTCAAGTCCAAACCTTAAAACTAACTTGAGCCAGTTCTGGGGTCCGTGAGCAGGATGTTCGGTCACCATAAGTAATTTTTTTTATCAATTATTTGGCTTTCTTCTCTGTATCCTCCCTTTTGCCAGGCAGGCACAAAATCATTAAGCAAATGATACATTGTTTTCAGCAAGCAGTTACTAGTGAATCATTATACAACCCCTGGCTTCCTAAATCAGTTCCATAAGATTATTATCCAACTTCTAGCTGCCCCCTAAATTAGTAACTTCTAGCCTCTCTAAATCAGGAACCTTCCTGGAATGGAAAGACAACCCCTCCCTCCAGATTATTGTAACCTTGAAATTACGGGGCTTCCAGGCAAAAAAATATATGAAAAGGAATAACAGTTCTTTACTAGAATATATATATATAAACGAGACAGAACAAACAACAAAACAATAACAGAAGTTTCTCACCCGCTGAGCAGTTTCCCCTTTGGTGTAGTTATGATCACGGTCGGCAGGGGGCGGTGGCGGCTCCTGTGAGGCAAAAGCTGCAGTGACTCACTTGCAGCTGGCAGGGACGAGGCAGAGAAGGTGCAGCAGCTCACTCGCGGCAGGCAGGGGGGTGCTTCGATGCAAGCTTGGAACCTCCCAGGGGAGCAATGGAGGCCCGGAAGAAAGGGAGGAAGGGAGCAACTCCCCCAAGACCTCACGCAAGCGGCGACTGGTCCTGGCACTACCAACGACAGCAGGCACAAGCTGGGGAAGGCACGCAGGGCTCGACTGCAGTGCTGAGCCACCGCACAGGAAGAGATATTACAGAGACCGCCCCAGCTCTAGGCGGCACACTGCGCGATGGCCCTGGACTCCCAAGCAGCAGGGAGACCCGATCGCAGTGATGAACTGAAGCGCAACAAAGTTCCTTAGCCAAACACACAAAAAAACTCCTGCAGCAACCACACAACTGACTCCACCAATTCCCCGGCAGAAGGAAGGCAGGCAGGACCCACCCCCCAAAAGGTTTCAGGCACAGGAGCAGGCAATTCCAAAATTTCAGTGGGCAACAAGAAAAAGATTTAAAAAAAAACATTAATGGCAAAAGGCTGTCCAGAAATAACATCGGCCTGTTACATGATGAGGGTGGACACCACGCAAAGAGGGACATGGCAAAAGGCAGAGATGTTTAATGCTTTCTTTGCCTCTGTCTCTGAAAGGAATAAGGGAGTGCCTTTACAAACTGTGAGTCTGATAAGACTGAGTGAGTGAGTAAGATAAGACTGATACTGAGAGAGAGAAGAAACAATGGGAAGGAGTTCCATAGGAATTCCACTGATTAACTTGCCCAAGACTGTGTTAGTAAACTACAAGAACAGAGACATAAGAAAAAGAAGAAGGGGGGGGATGTATATTAGAAGGGGGTTTGCATTAGGCGTTTTGGTAAGTCTGTACCTCTCGAGTACCTCAGCCAATGGGGAACAAGACAGAAATGTGGCTGGGAAATTAGGATAAAAGAGGCTGTGTCCTCTAGCAATTCGAGACACCCCATGGGAAATGCCCATGACCCCTCCCTTTATTCATTAAAAAGTTACAGGACTCCTCTGTCTCCTTTTTGGACATAAACCTCTGGTGTTTGTGGATTCATTTTCCTAACAAATGGGGACTCGCCGGGGAGCCTTCCACCGTCGGGGGGTGGCCTGCAGCAAGTGGAGCTGAAGGTGCGCCTCACCCAGTTTCGGTGATCAGCTCCTTTCAGTGGTGGCTGGCACTGGGCGATTGATTGGGTTCCCACGACTGTCCAGGAGACAGACGAATGGCAGACCAGGGTCATCCTTGAAGAGTCCACAGGAAAGGACCATTGAAGATCTCACCGGTGAGTACAATGGGAACTTTGGGGAGTAAACCTGGGAGGGCACCCATGGAGGGTAGCACAGGTAAAGCTGGGAAGGGGTACTGGCAAAAGGGATGATGATCCCAAAATATAAGGACATGGATGCTTGAGGGGGGCAGTAAGCAAGAGTCAAAAAAGGGTCTCGATAATCCATGCCCGGGGGGATGGGGGCAGTAAGGGGAGTCGAGAAGCGGTCTTGGCAATAGGGTAATGCAGAGAAATATGGTTAAGGCAAGGAGTGGTAGGACCGGGCGCAGAGGTGCGGGCCCGCGAGCACGGGCTGGGGCCTGTGGGTTGGGGAGGTGTGGGGCTGGGCTGGGGCTGTGGGACAGCTGCGGGCTCAGCGCCGGGCAGTCCCTGACCCCGCCACCCCCTAGGGCAGGGGAAGCAGTGGCCCCCCCAGCCTCCATGAGGCTGAGGATGCCCCAATCACCTGTGGTGCCTCCGGCCATGCCCACCAGGAGTGCCGGAGGGGGTCTGCGTTTGGACACTGCGAAAGGAATAGCTGGAAAATGCAGATTGTACATGGAAGGATTAGGATTGTCTGTTAAGGATTTTGTTTGAGTCACTGGAATGATTTTGTAATGTGGGAGAATGAGCACCCACAGGCAGTAGAGTGGGGGCTAGAGGAAGGGCAGAATAACCCCCTGAATGAACTGGTTAGAAAGATAGAGCAAGCAAGTGTATGTGAGAAGGGATGAAGAAAAGGCAAAGGCTAAGGGGATGCCAAAGTTATTAGAGCCCCGGAGGAATAAACTGCAGAGCCCAAGGTGGAAGGGGGGGCGCCTGGGACAGAGGGGACAGGGCCGGCCACCAGGATGTGGCAAAGGCATTCCCTCCTCTGCAAGGGAGAGCTGACCAAAGCAGCAGTTCGGAAGGAATCAGTGTGCTATCTGCAGGGCATAGGGACACTGGAAGTGGGAATGTCAGCAGAAACGGCTGGATCCTCAGGAGGAGGAAGTCTAGTGATTAATAGAAATGAATTGTTAGGGATGTAAAGAGCTCCCATTATACCAGGGACCCACCACACAGGAGCCCTTGATAATGTCAGGAAAATGAATCCACAAACACCAGAGGATTATGTCCAAAAAGGAGACAGAGGAGTCCTGTAACTTTATTCATGAATAAAGGGAGAGGTCATGGGCATTTCCCATGGGGCATCTCAAATTGCTAGAGGACGAAGCCTCTTTTTATCCTAATTTCCCGGCCACAAATTCCCCCTCTCTTTCCCCATTGGCTGAGGTACTCGAGAGGTACAGACTTACCGGAACGCCTAACGCAGACCCCCACAATATACATCCCCTAATGTAGACCCCCTTAATACACATTCCCCCTTCTTTTTCTTATGCCTCTGTTCTTGTAGTTTATTAACACAGTCTTGGGCAAGTCAATCAGTGGAATTCCTATGGAAATCCTTCCCATTGTTTCTTCTATCTCTCAGTATCGGTCTTATCTTACCAGCGGTTTGTTTGTAAAGACACTCCCTTATTCCCTTCATGGGGTGATACATGCATATAGGAATTTATGGGAAGAAAGATGTTTACTATCCTGCAGGGGAAAAACTTTAGCTCATGAGAGCCTAATTTGTAGCCTATTGGAGGTGGTGAATTTACCAAAAAGGGTGGTAATAATACACCTTAGGAGACACCAGGTGGCGTTCTCAGAAGAAGCAATAGGTAATCAACTAGCTGATGAAGAAGCTCAGAAACCTGCACTGCTGCCAGAAACCTCTAAGATCCTCTCTTTGCTCCCAGTAGCTCCACCACTGCCAGAGAAACTGTATTGTCCACCAGAGGAGCTGGGGAGCATTTAAAGGATTGGAGCAGAGGAAAGAGAGGATAATTTGTTTACAAAGGATGGCAGGCAGTGGATGCCAGGAGCTCTGGCCTTGCAAGTGATGCCTGATGGTTTTTTTGTCCTTTCTCTTTATACTCTTTTTTTATACCCTTTTTATACATTTTATACCCTTTCCCATTCCCTGTACCTTTCACTCCCTGTACCTTAGCCCTACATATCTATAACCCTTGTACTCTGATATTTAGCCTAGTTTGGGGTTCTTTGGGGAAGACGAAACATTCCTACTATCTCAGAACTAGAGGCTCCAACCTTGGATGGAGCCTCCTCTCTGGAACATGTTTTTGTAAACTAGATTGTAGCCTCATTTAGGGGGAAATAATTAGAATAGGGGGACAATTACTTCATTTGTTAAGTTTCTTAATGGGGGATTTTAGGTAGATATGCTAATTTTTAAAGTCCATAAAATTGTATACACGTTGTACCTAGTGTGCTTTGTCGGCGTGATTCCACCTTTGACAAAGGGGCACCTGGGATCCTATTAAAACCAAGGTAATACCCTTTTTCCCTATGCTGCTGTGTCTGCCTCTTATTTTTACCAGCTTTTAAGGCATCAGTTCTGGCGAGCCAGCCAGGAGGGAAGGGGACCTGGAGTTCTGATTCTGGATCGAGAAACACTCCGCTGCACCCCTGTCCTAGGTTACAATATAGATGTATTTAAGTATTCTATTACCACCAGCTGTGGGCTGTTAGCTGTTATCGCCTGCTAATGACCCACCCCTGATAACAGACAATGGGCCATCAAGAAACCACCACATGACTCATGGACTTATCTCATCCTGTTGTGTGATGCTCCGTCCAGGAGGGAGGAGCCAAGCATTCCCACCTGGATATAACCTGGCCTTGGAACTGCCTAAGTTAGCCTTGTCTACTGGGTTACCAGAGGACAAGAGCTACCACTGGACCTTCAGCTGGAGACTGGGCCTTCCACAGGATTACCGCTTCAACTGAACTACTTCATTTGGACTGCTACCACCACCCTAACAGGGTGTCAGGTTGTATCTGACTTTGTCAGTGCCTTTCCTTGTATTATTTCACTTATTTTAAATTTTTCCTATTAAAGTTTCATCCTGACTTGTGATCTCCCACTGGTTTGTTTTCAAACTAATACAACCCCCCACTTGCCGGCACTACGGGAGGGAAGCAGTGGTCCAGAATTGCGAAAACCAGGGAGTTTCCGAAAAACCTACCGCAGAAACACAGTAAGAGAGGTGAGATCAAGGGAGAAGGGTTTTATGGTTTTATTGCTAGCTAGCATCTGGGGGAGATCTCCAAGGGCAGGAGTGTGGCCAGGGGGGCCATAAAGGAGGGGTTTTTACAACCTACTCCACTCCTGCAGGGGGGCTGTGAGGAGAAGGGGACGCTCTTCATTACTACTCACAGAGGGCCACACAGCGGCTCACAGGGAGCCGTGGCTCAGGGGGAGCTGTGGCCCAGGGTTGGGGGTGTAGGTTCGTCTACCAAGAGGTGGTGGTTCGAATCTCACCAGGGTCTCTGAGCCGCGCGCGTGCACTCTTTTAAGCTTGCTTACTTTACTCTGCTGGGGTGTGGGAGCCGCGGGTTCGTTTCTCGCGCCAGATTTTAGGCTAGGAACTTTCTTTGCGGCTGTTTCTTTCTGTCTATAAGCAAAATATGGGTGGTGCATTGTCTACTAACCCAAAAATCCCACAGGATTCCCTACTGGGCCTGATCTTAAAAAACTGGCACATCCTAACGGGGAAAAAACCCCCCTGTACATGGGGGAACTCACTTGGCTTTCCCTGTGGGTGTGGCCTGTGTTGAAACTGGAGGGGGGAGGGAAATGGCCCCGTCTAGGTAGTTTGGACAACCAACTAATTACAGAACTACTTGTAGAGCTTCAGGTCCAGGGCAGGTTTGATGAGTTATAGTATGCAGAGTTGTTTTTTATATTCCTAAATCGAGAAGAAGCATACAAACAAATGAAAAAGGGCTTCTTTGAAATGGTTTTACAAAAGAAGAAAAAGAAAAAAGATAGGAAAAAGCAGCCTCTGACCAGGGCTGAGGAGATAGACATGACAGACATGGATTTGGTAGCATCCGCTTTGCGCGGGGGGGTATCATACCCCCAGCCTCAACAGGGGCCAGCTGGGCCGGGGGGGAAGCTGCCCAGCTCCCCCTCCCCCTCCTTCTCCTCCCCCTCCGCTGTTGCAGTTGTTGGCTCCCCCCTTCACCTTGTGGATACAGGGCTAGGGACGGGGTATGGGTGGCCACCACCCCCTCCGCTGCCACCCTCCCCAGATCGCCCTGATGGCGGTGAGGGAAGAGCGGGGGCAGGCTGGTCACCACCTACCCGCCGCACTGAGGGCGGAGGCAGGGGCAGAGCAGGGGCAGATCCAGACTGAGAGAAGCACGTCTGCTGCTGGCCCCTCCCAAACTGGGGAAGGTGGGAGCAGCAGGCGGCACTCACTTTGCTGCGCAACTGGTGGCAGAGCTGAGGGAGAAATAGCTCAATTTAAGCATGAGCCAGATAAATTCAGTGCAGATAGCTCTGAGGAGGAGGAGGAAACCGCGGCTGGGGCTGTAGCCACAGCAACCAGCGGGCTTACTGAGAAGAAGAGGGGGAAAATAGCCCGAGAGGCTATAGGGGCTACTAGTCCAGTTGCGAAACCTACTAGATCTAAGATAAATCAAGGAAGGAAGAGGCTGTCCTAGAAACACCTCTAAGGCAGGCTGTCAGGAACCAAAGAGTGGTTTATATCAAAACTCCTTTCCCCCTTGGAGAGCTCCAACAATGAAAAGAGTGAGTCGGGACATAAAGGGAAAACCCAGAGAGGGTAGCCATGTGGTTTGAATTAGCCATCAAGGCACAAAACCCAGACTAGAGTGATCTAAATGTAATGCTGGATGAAGTACTAGATAGTACAGAAAAGGAGATGGTCATCAAGGTTGCTGTAAATGCTATAGAGACTCAGATTACAGCTGGTACCCTTCAAGGACCTGTTAGTGATATTTTTCCTCAGATGGATCCAGGGTGGGACCCCAATGTGCCAGAGCAGATGGCCAAATTAAAACAGTATCAAAAGTGGATAGTTCTTGAGCTAAAATGTGTTATCCCTAAAGCGGTAAATTGGGCCAAATTAAATGAAATTAGGCAAGATGTAAATGAGACCCCTACAGACTTCCTGAATAGGCTCAAAGAGGCTGCATGGAAATACACAAATTTAGACATAGATTCCCCGATGCAGCAATCCCACTTAGCCTACATATTTATAGGCCAATCTACAACTGACATAAGGAAAAAACTGCAAAAAAATAGATGAGTATGATATAAATAAGTTGTTGAATGCAGCCGGGAAAGTATATCAAAATAGGGATACAACAGGTAAGGATACAGAAGATAAGGGGGGTAAACCCCACCACAAGAAGAAACATGGTCAGGGAAAGTCATCTGGTAAACTAAAAAAGGGTCCACCTCACCCTCCTCTAGCCGAAGACCAATGTGCCAACTGCAAGAAGAAGGGACACTGGAAGAACGAGTGTCCTATGTGGGCGAAACAGATGCCCCCAGCTTCTGAGTTAGCTGTGGATGGGAATTGATGGGAACCGAAGGCATTATCCACCCCAGCAGAGCCTTCGGTTATAATTAAGCTGGGGAAAGATAATGTTGAATTTTTAGCCGATATGGGGGCAACATATTCTAAGTTTACTTGGGATACTTTTATCTTTGCAGCTTGACTACTTGTTTTATACCTGTTACGCGAAGCAGGAATATTGTCCTGGATTAATGATAAAATTCTCTCTCCTCCGAGAGCTAAGGGCTCTGACACCCCCTCCCCCCACCCACAACAGAATTTTTTAGATGGAAGTGAAGAAAAAACTATTTATTTAATAAAACCATGCAGAGTGCCCTGCAAGGCACGGGGAAAGGAGTTATTAAACCTGATTAAAAAGTTCTTTTTTTCCTCAGATGTAGCTTCTCCCCTCCGGGCCCCCCTTGGGGGGCTGGGCGGAGCTTCCCGAGAGCTCTGCTGTCCTCTGGGCTCCCTTGGGTTTTTGGGCAACAAAGCAGATTGAAGAAAAGGGGTCCAAATGAAGAAAAAAATGAAAAAAAACCCCAACCGGAACAGAGCCCACTCTGACAGCCGTCCCAGCGCACAGTCCCTGGAGAGCGAGATTCCTCCCCTCCCCCTCCTCGCTCCCCCCGCAGCGAGCCTTGGGAAAAGTTTTCAAAACAACTCGCATTTCTCTCTGCGGCTGAACGTAGTTAAAGTGACAGGACCACATTTTTTTGAGCATATAAGCCAACGATAGCGAATAAAGGATTATCATAACATCACTCCAAGACATTCCATGCCTTATTTCATATTGTTTGCTTAAAGCTTACCCTAACATTTTTTAACTTTAAACACACACATATATATATACATATATGCATATATACGTATATACACATAATTATGTACAAATAATATTATTCAGTAAATGGTGATATGTTGCCATCTCAACCTTACATGTAGCCCTCACCCAAAATTAAATCTCTCTGAGGGACACATCGTGTTTCTCTATTTTCTTGCATTATCTACCAAGTACACCCTGGTCTCTGAGCAAAGACAACCCCACGGATGGGTTTGTCTTTATGTGAGGCAGAATCAATCCAGACAGTCTTCCCTAACAAGCCTCTGGCATGTACTGCTGGAACCTTGTCTCCATCCACTGTATGTAGAAGCTTAGACTGGGCAGGACTTGTTCGGTTGATGGAGCCTCGGGTATTGACTAAGTGGCTTCTGTTAAATATCGCTCTTAATTCTTCTAAGTTCCCCCACCCAGTGCTTTTAGGGTGGTTTTTAACAGTTTATTATACTGTTTTACTTTGCTAGCAGCTGGTGCATGATAAGGAATGTGGTACACCCACTCAATGTTATGGTCTCTAGCTCAGTTGTTTATGAGGCTATTTTTAAAATGAGTTCCGTTATCTGACTCAATTCTTTCAGGGGTACCATGCCTCCACAGGACTTGGTTTTCAAGGCCCAGGATAGTGTTACGGGCAGTGGTATGAGGCACAGGGTAGGCTTCTAGCCACCCAGTGGTGGCTTTTACTATTGTGAGCACATAGCGCTTGTCATGGCGGGTTTGAGGCAGTGTGATGTAATCAATCTGCCAGGCCTCACCATACCTGTATTTTGACCACCTTCCACCATACTACAGGGGTTTCACCCGCTTGGCTTGCTTGATGGCAGCACACGTTTCACAGTCATGGATAACTTGAGAGATGCAGTCCATGGTTAGATCCACCCCTCGGTTTCGTGCCTACTTATAGGTGGCATCTTTGCCCTGATGGCCAGAGGCATCATGGGCCCATCGAGCTAGGAATAAATCTTCCATATGCTGCCAATCTAAGTTTACTTGGGATACTTTTATCTTTGCAGCTTGACTACTTGTTTTATATCTTTTGTGGTCAGGACAGGACCAGAAGTAAAGAATGTGCTTTACTCTGCAGCCGGGAGCCATGGTCTGTCCTGGAGCCTTTGGCAGAAGGTGCCTGGTGAGACTCGGGGTCGTCTATTGGGATTCTGGAGCCGAAGTTACAGAGGGTCTGAAGCCAACTACACCCCAACAGAGAAAGAAATCTTAGCAGCATACGAAGGAGTCCAAGTTGCCTCAGAGGTAATTGGCACAGAAGCACAACTCCTCCTGGCACCTCGACTATCAGTGCTGGGGTGGATGTTTAAAGCAGAGGTTCCCTCTACTCACCATGCCACCAATGGCACATGGAGCAAATAGATTGCCCTTATCACACAGCGTGCCCGTATGGGAAATCTGAATTGCCCTGGGATTTTGGAAATAATTACAAATTGGCCTGAAGGTGAAGATTTTAGTCTGATTGAGGAAGATGAGCTGGAACAGGTGACTCATGCGGAGGAAGCTCTGCCATACAACCAACTGCCAGCAGACGAAACACACTATGCTCTTTTCACTGATGGTTCCTGTCGTCTTGTAGGGACAAAACGAAAATGGAAAGCAGCTCTGTGGAGCCCGACACGACGGGTTGCAGAAGCTAAGGAAGAAGAGGGTGGATCGAGTCAATTTGCTGAGCTCAAAGCCATTCAGTTAGCCCTGGACATTGCTGAAAGAGAGGAAGAGCCAAAGCTCTACCTCTATACTGATTCATGGATGGTAGCTAATGCTCTATGGGGTTGGCTGGAAAAGTGGAAGAAGGCTGGTTGGCAGCATAGGGGAAAACCAATTTGGGCAGCTGAAGAGTGGAAAGACATCGCTAGCCGGGCAGAGAAACTACCTGTGAAGGTCCGCCATGTAGACGCCCATGTCCCCAAGAGCCGAGCCAGTGAGGAGCACCAAAACAACGAACAGGTAGATCAGGCTGCAAAGATAAAGGTGTCCCAGGTAGACTTGGATTGGCAGCATAAGGGAGATTTATTCCTAGCTCGATAGGCCCATGATGCCTCAGGCCACCAGGGCAGAGATGCCACCTATAAGTGGGCACGAGACTGAGGAGTAGATCTAACCATGGACTGCATCTCTCAAGTTATCCATGACTGTGAAACGTGTGCTGCCATCAAGCAAGCCAAGCGGGTGAAACCCCTGTAGTATGGTGGAAGGTGGTCAAAATACAAGTATGGTGAGGCCTGGCAGATTGATTATATGACACTGCCTCAAACCCGCCACGGTAAGCGCTATGTGCTCACAATAGTAAAAGCCACCACTGGGTGGCTAGAAACCTACCCTGTGCCTCATACCACTGCTCGTAACACCATCCTGGGCCTTGAAAACCAAGTCCTGTGGAGGCACGGTACTCCTGAGAGAATTGAGTCAGATAATGGAACTCATTTTAAAAATAGCCTCATAAACAACTGAGCTAGAGACCATGGCATTGAGTGGGTGTACCACATTCCTTATCATGCACCAGCTGCTAGCAAAGTAAAACGGTATAATAAACTGTTGAAAACCACCCTAAAAGCACTGGGTGGGGGAACTTATAAAAATTGGGAGCGACATTTAGCAGAGGCCACCTGGTTAGTCAATACCCGAGGCTCCATCAACCGAGCAGGTCCTGCCCAATCTGAGCCTCTGCATACAGTGGATGGAGACAAGGTCCCAGCAGTACATGCCAGAGGCTTGTTAGGGAAGACCGTCTGGATTAATTCTGCCTCACATAAAGACAAACCCATCCGTGGGGTTGTCTTTGCTCAGGGACCAGGGTGTACTTGGTGGATAATGCAGGAAGATGGAGAAACACGATGTGTCCCTCAGGGAGATTTAATTTTGGGTGAGGGCCACATGTAAGGTTGAGATGGCAACATATCAACATTTACTGAATAACATTATTTGTACATAATTATGTGTATATATGTATATATGTATATATATATGTGTGTGTGTTTAGAGTTGGAAGATGTTAGGGTAAGCTTTAAGCAAACAATATGAAATAAGGCATGGAATGTCTTGGAGTGATGTTATGATAATCCTTTATTCCTCATCGTTAGTTTATATGCTCAAAAAAAAAAATAAAAGTGGTCCTGTGACTTTAACTATACCCAGCTGCAGAGAGAAGAGCGGGTTGTTTTGAAAACATTTTCCCTAAGCTCGCTGCAGGGGAGCAAGGAGGGAGGACTCTCTCTCTCTGGGGAGACGGCGCGCTGCGACGGCTGTCGGGGTGGCCAGCTCTGTTTCTGTTTTCTTTTTCATAATTTTTTCTTTGTTTGGACCCTTTTCTTTGATCTGCTTTGTCACCCAGAAAAACCAAAAGGGCTTGGAGGACAGCAGAGCTTCCGGGCAACTCCGCCCAGCCCTGCCAAGGGGGGCCTGAAGAGGAGAAAGTACATCTGAAGGAAAAGGACACTAAGATTACCAGCTTTTTATTCAGGTTTAATAACTCCTTTTACCCTGTTCTCCCCTTCCCCCTGTGCCTTGCAGGGTGTGGTGGTTTTGATTGGCCCAAAACATCAGTGAAGTGTTTTTAACATCTAGGAGAAATTTGGACCCCTCAGAAGCTGTTGTAGTAGGCCTGGGGAGGTGTCTGAGGGGGTGGGGAGTGGCACAAAGATGGCTCCTGTGTGTCCTGAGTGCAAGTTCTGGAAGTTTTTACATCAAGTCCAGCAGAGCCAATCTCTGATGGCTCTGAAGGTGATGGACATGCTGCCGGCCAAGTTTGGGCCAATTGGAGGTGCTAGTTACGCCTCTGTGAAAACATATTTAAGAAAAATTCAAAACAAAGCAGGCACGCACTTCTTTCACTTCTTTGTAGTTGGAGGAGGAGGAGGTGGAGGTGAAAATATGTGAGGGAGAACAGCATGGAGATTGCCAAGGTCAGTGAAGAAGGTGGGGGAGGAGGGGCACCCAGTGCTGGAGCTGAAAACCCTCTGCTAGCCACAGTGAAGGCCATGGGGGGCAGGAGGTCCCCCTGCAGCCCATGGAGTCCACAGGAGTGCAGAAATCCACTCACAGCCCATGCCAGAAGAGCAGGTGGATGCCTGGAAAAGACTGTGAACCAGTGGGAGTCTCATCTAAGAGTTAAAACTGCAAAGGCCTTCCAAAGGAGAGAAAGGCCTTGCTCCTGGCATGGAAGCAGCCTGGCCTTGGCTCGGGAGAATCTGCACAGCACCTTATGGACAAAGAGACTCATGTTGCAGCAGAATTTCGGGCGGGATGTTGCTCGTGAGATTGGACCCACGCCAAAGAAGTTCTCAAAGGACTGTCTCTCGTGGGAAGGACCCCCGGCTAAGTAGAGAACCTCTTTTCCTGATTGGACTGACCAGAGGACCCCTCAACCTGCCCCCTGTCTGTGTTGCTGGTTTGGAAAGAGGGAAGGGCGGGGGGTGAGTGCAGAGACTGCTTCTTAAGAGGGTGGGGGTGAGAGCAGAAAGAAAAACTGTCTGGAGAGAGAGAGAAATAAGTAGAGATAAAGAGTATTTGTAGTAGAAGAATTGTGGTGATGAGTAAATTTGAGAATCTGCTCTGTGGACTGAAAAGAGACCCCACACCCTGCCCCCCCCACCACCCGGCTTGTTGACTGTAAAGGAGGAAAGGGGGTGAATACTATAGGTTCGTAAGAGGGAGGGGGGAGTGAACCAAAACTGTATGAAAAGTTTATTTTTGCCTGCATTTATCCTCCAACTCTGTTAGGTAATTAAAGCACTTTTTGCAACTTTAAGCTTGGAGCCTGTTTGCCCTCTTTTCGTGCGTCCTCCTGGCAATGTCCTGTCGAAAAACCATGACACAGGGCACTCTGCATGGTTTTGTTAAATAAATAGTTTTTTTCTTCACTTCCATCTAAGAAATTCTGTTGTGGGTGGGGGAGGGGGTGTTTGTTCAGAGCTCTCCTTACCTAGAGAATTTTATCACTAAACCGGGACACCTTGCTTGATTTCCTACATACTGGAATGTGTCTTGCAACATCTTGCGCTCTAAGAAAAGTGTCCTTAAAGAGCTGCTAGCTCTGGTCAGCCCCTTTCTCCTTAAGGACAGTTACCATGGAGATCTCATTGACCAACTCCTTAAACAGCTGGAAGTTCGGTCTTGCAAAGTTCAGGGCCTTGACTTTGCTCCTCGCCAGCCTCACACTCCTTGAGATCACAAACTCAACCAAGGCATGGTTGCTACAGCCCAGGTTGCCACCAATCTTACCTTTCTTCATGAGCTTGTCCACATTGGTGAGCACTAATGCCTTAAAAGCTGGTAAAAATAAGAGGCAGACACAGCAGTAAAGGAAAAAAGGGTATTACCTTGGTTTTAATAGGATCCCAGGTGCACCCTTGTCAAAGGTGGAAACACGCTGAGGAGCACACACATGTACAACGCGTATACCATTTTATGGACCTCACAAATTAGCATATCTACCTAAAATCCCCCATTAAGAAACTTAACAAATGAAGTAATTGTCCCCCTATTCTAATTATCCCCCCCAAGTTAGACTACAGCCTAGTTTACAGAAACATGTTCCAGAGAAGAGGCTCCATCCAAGGTTGGAGCCTTTAGTTTTGAGATAGTTATAAATGTTTCATCTTCCTCCCCTGGAGAACCCCCAAACTAATCTAAATTTCAGACTACAAGTTATAAACATGTAGGGCTAAGGTACAAGGAGTGTTTGTGAAGGGTACAAGGAGAGGGAAAGGATATAAAAATGTATTAAATGATACAAAAAGAAAGGACAAAAATCATCAGGCATCAGCATCAGGTCCACTAATGCCTCACCTGTGGTTGATTTGTCTAATACCTGGACCAGGAAATTGTCCTCTAAACACTCCAGTGATTCCTTAAAAGCTGGTAAAAATAAGAGGCAGACACAGCAGCATAGGGAAAAAAGGGCATTACCTTGGTTTTAATAGGATCCCAGGTGCACCTCGTCAACGGTGGAAACATGCCGAGGAGCACACTGTGTACAATGCATATACAATTTTATGGACCTTAAAAATTAGCATATCTACCTAAAATCCCCCAATAAGAAACTTAACAAATTAAGTAATTGTCCCCCTATTCTAATTATCCCCCCCCTCCAAGTGAGGCTACAGTCTAGTTTACAAAAACGTGTTCCAGAGAGGAGGCCCTGTCCAAGGTTGGAGCCTCTAGTTTTGAGATAGTAGGGATGTTTTGTCTTCCCCAGAGAACCCCCAAACTAGGCTAAATATCAGAGTACAAGGGTTATAAACATGTAGGGCTAAGGTACAGGGAGTGTTTGTGAAAGGTACAAGGAAAGGAAAAGGGTATAAAAATGTATAAAAAGGGTATAAAAAGAAAAGACAAAAACTATCAGGCATCACCAGGAGTCTCCTCTATTGTTTGCAGCCAGCTGTATTGCTTTCCCAACCAAAACCAGCACACCAGCAGATGTTCAGGTGTTTGAAATTCCCCATCAGGATGAGACCTTGCAAGTGTAATGCAGACTATAAAAACAGACAGCCTTATCTTTATAATTTTTTTACATCCCTCTCAATTCATTTTGCTTCCAGTAATTCCTTCCCCACAAAACAGATTTTGCCCTCTTCTCCCTTCAGCTAGCACACTGTTGACACAAGGAATTGAGTACCCTAAATGGCTTTGGGGCACATGACTGATGGCCATGCCCCGACCCTCAGTCTTGCCACAGTGTTAATATCTGTCCTGCTGGACAGCTATGCAAGACTGCCCTCACTCCCAACCTTAGCATATACATGGTGCAAGTGAACCATAAAAGAGATGCCCAAATGGTGTTTTACAGACTGCAGAGCCCTCACTGTGCACCTGGTGTCACCACCTCTTTTTTGCAGCTGCAAAATTTTTTCAAAATACAGCTTAAAATGACATGCAAAATTAACATTATGAAAGCATGCAAGCAAATCCTGATTGTCCAAGGGTCAGTTATGTGATCATGATGTGGCAGGATGTCCCCCCCATTTTCCCTTTCACATAGCTGGTGCATAAAGATAAACTCAGGTTGTGTCAAAAGCCCAGCAGGAGGTTATCTCTTGGCACCCGAAAGTCTGAGACCTCTAACCTTGAATCCATATCTTGGTATGGAGAAAGGATGTGGGGAAAGATTAAGGAAATGAGTACGTGACCGAAAGACACACTTTTACACTATAAAAAATGCACGAAATGTCACAGAGGCAGAAGTTTACTACACACCCTCTGAAAATGTGCAAGGAGCTTCTCCCCAGAGTCTGGACACAGGGTCTGCTGGTTACTTTGTTGGGGACTGAGTGAAAGGATTCCAAGGTATACTTCACCACTAAATTGGCTGGGTAAGATACATTTGGTTCCTAAGTTATATTCTTTCTTGCTAGTAATAATAATAGGTACCTTTTAATGCACTGCATTTTTAGCTACTCATAGTTTTGCTTTTATTTTATTCCTGTGTAGTATGTAGTTTTGTCCTAAGTCTTAAATGTCTGTTATTTTCTGTGTCTAATAAATGATAATTTATGTCATATTAGACCTAATCGGCCATTATTAAAGAACTTGAGAACGAGACTGGGTCTTGGGGTGCTAGCCATCCCAATAGAGCTACTGCCTGCTGTCAAAGGCCTAGACAAAAGGCAGAGATTCATCTAAGCTCCTGTCTCCATTCGTAACACATGAGTGGGAAGGGAAATAGTTAACATGAGCTTGAATGACCACCAAGATGCCCCTGTGTGGTGGTTTTGATTGGCTCAAAACATCAGTGAAGTGTTTTTAACATCTAGGAGAAATTTGGACCCTTTAGAAGCTGTTGTAGTAGGTCTGGGGAGGTGTCTGAGGGGTGGGGTGTGGCACAAAGATGGCTCTTGTGTGTCTTGAGTGCAAGTTCTGGAAGTTTTACATCAAGTCTAGCAGAGCCAATCTCTGATGGCTCTGAAGGTGATGAACATGCTGCCGGCTAAGTTTGGGCCAATTGGAGGTGCTAGTTACGCCTCTGTGAAAACATATTTAAGAAAAATTCAAAACAAAGCAAGCACGCACTTCTTTCACTTTGTAGTTGGAGGAGGAGGAGGTGGTGGTGAAAATATGTAGAGGGAAAACAGCATGGAGACGCCAAGGTCAGTGAAGAAGGTGGGGGAGGAGGGGCACCCAGTGCTGGAGCTGAAAACCCTCTGCTAGCCACAGTGAAGGCCATGGGGGGGGCAGGAGGTCCCCCTGCAGCCCATGGAGTCCACAAGAGTGCAGAAAATCACCCACAGCCCACGCCAGAAGAGCAGGTGGATGCCTAGAAAAGACTGTGAACCAGTGAGAGTCTCATCTAAGAGTTAAAACTGCAAAGGCCTTGCAAAAGAGAGAAAGGCCTTGCTCCCGGCATGGAAGCCGCCTGGCCTCGGCTTGGGAGAGTCTGCACAGCACCCTATGGACAAAAGAACTCATGTTACAGCAGAATTCGGGTGGGATGTTGCTCATGAGATTGGACCCACGCCAAAGAAGTTCTCAAAGGACTGTCTCTCGTGGGAAGGACCCCCTGGCTAAGTAGAGAACCTCTTTTCCTGATTAGACTGACCAGAGAACCCCTCAACCTGCCCCCTGTCTGTGTTGCTGGTTTGGAAAGAGGGAAGGGGGGGGGGTGAGTGCAGAGACTGCTTCTTAAGAGGGTGGGGGTGAGAGCAGAAAGGAAAACTGTCTGGAGAGAGAGAGAAATAAGTAGAGATAAAGAGTATTTGTAGTAGAAGAATTGTGGTAATGAGTAAATTTGAAAATCTGCTCTGTGGACTGAAAAGAAACCTCACACCCTGCCCCCCCACCACCCGGCTTGTTGACTGTAAAGGAAGAAAGGGGGTGAATACTACAGGTTCGTAAGAGGGAGGGGGGGAGTGAACCAAAACTGTATGAAAAGTTTATTTTTGCCTGCATTTATCCTCCAACTCTGTTAGGTAATTAAACACTTTTTGCAACTTTAAGCTTGGAGCCTGGTTGCCCTCTTTTCGTGCGTCCTCCTGGCAATGTCCTGTCGAAAAAAAAACCATGACATTTTTTGGTGGCCCGTACGGGGAAAGAGTCATGAGTGTTTTGAGATAAGGACACTGACCAAGAGAAGTTATGGGCAAACAAAAATTAATTTCTGTTTTAAAGTAAAATTGTAGTAGAAGTCCTAGGGGTGGATTTATTCTATATAGCATGTTGATTTTGATGATTCTTAAATATGTGTTTCGCAGAGGCGAGGGGTGGAATGTGGTGGTTTTGATTGGCCCAAAACATCAGTGAAGTGTTTTTAACATCTAGGAGAAATTTGGACCCTTCAGAAGCTGTTGTAGTAGGTCTGGGGAGGTGTCTGAGGGGTGGGGTGTGGCACAAAGATGGCTCCTGTGTGTCCTGAGTGCAAGTTCTGGAAGTTTTACATCAAGTCCAGCAGAGCCAATCTCTGATGGCTCTGAAGGTGATGAACATGCTGCCGGCCAAGTTTGGGCCAATTGGAGGTGCTAGTTACGCCTCTGTGAAAACATATTTAAGAAAAATTCAAAACAAAGCAAGCACGCACTTCTTTCACTTTGTAGTTGGAGGAGGAGGAGGTGGTGGTGAAAATATGTAGAGGGAAAACAGCATGGAGACGCCAAGGTCAGTGAAGAAGGTGGGGGAGGAGGGGCACCCAGTGCTGGAGCTGAAAACCCTCTGCTAGCCACAGTGAAGGCCATGGGGGGGGCAGGAGGTCCCCCTGCAGCCCATGGAGTCCACAAGAGTGCAGAAAATCACCCACAGCCCACGCCAGAAGAGCAGGTGGATGCCTAGAAAAGACTGTGAACCAGTGAGAGTCTCATCTAAGAGTTAAAACTGCAAAGGCCTTGCAAAAGAGAGAAAGGCCTTGCTCCCGGCATGGAAGCCGCCTGGCCTCGGCTTGGGAGAGTCTGCACAGCACCCTATGGACAAAAGAACTCATGTTACAGCAGAATTCGGGTGGGATGTTGCTCATGAGATTAGACCCACGCCAAAGAAGTTCTCAAAGGACTGTCTCTCGTGGGAAGGACCCCCTGGCTAAGTAGAGAACCTCTTTTCCTGATTAGACTGACCAGAAAACCCCTCAACCTGCCCCCTGTCTGTGTTGCTGGTTTAAAAAGAGGGAAGGGGGGGGGTGAGTGCAGAGACTGCTTCTTAAGAGGGTGGGGGTGAGAGCAAAAAGGAAAACTGTCTGGAGAGAGAGAGAAATAAGTAGAGATAAAGAGTATTTGTAGTAGAAAAATTGTGGTAATGAGTAAATTTGAAAATCTGCTCTGTGGACTAAAAAAAAACCTCACACCCTGCCCCCCCACCACCCGGCTTGTTGACTGTAAAGGAAGAAAGGGAGTGAATACTACAGGTTCGTAAGAGGGAGGGGGGAGTGAACCAAAACTGTATGAAAAGTTTATTTTTGCCTGCATTTATCCTCCAACTCTGTTAGGTAATTAAACACTTTTTGCAACTTTAAGCTTGGAACCTGGTTGCCCTCTTTTCGTGCGTCCTCCTGACAATGTCCTGTCGAAAAAAAAACCATAACACCCTGAAATTCTTCTAAGGTTTGGTCACCACTGTATCTGTTAAAACTTCCTGTATTGAAAGATTAAAACCTTGTTCATTCACACAATCACTCTACATTAATCAACATATTTTTACAGCCTCTTTGGTCTAAGAGTCCAAAGCCCTGCTTTGCTTACTAAGAAAACATGAAGGTTCAAATAGAAAAATCTCTTTAAGACGTGCAGAATAGCTCCAGGTACGCTAATTCTCCACTATGTACTTGTACATTTACTGCAGAATATGCTTAAGAAAAAAAAAGCCTTAATATTAGATCTTACTCTTCTGTTCTATTGAATTTTTGATAAAAGCAGCAAGATTATCTTTTTTTCCCCCCCCTAAAAATTAGCCAGTGATTCACCCCAATCGAGCCCAGAGACACTTCAGAGACCAAGTCAGAGAAGTGGGTATTTGCTTTATTCGATGCACCGGGTGTGGAGGAATTCTCTCCTCCGAACACACACACCTCAGTACCCCCAAAGACACAGTGTTATAGGTAAAAGTCATGAATATTCATTAATATTCCCCAGGATAGGAGTGGTTATACAAATCATTTCTCAGAAGTCATTAATATCATTAGCATGTGCACCACGCATGCTCTGTATGTCCTGGTGGTCTTTGGAGACCCCCAAAGACCCCTCCAGGGTGAAAGTCCTTCATGGGATGATTCAGTGGTTTCTGTGCTGGTTTCAAATGCATGCTTGTACATCTTAGCTGATAAGCCATCAGGCCAGAGCTGTTACCTACATTCACTCCTCTCTGAGAAGCTGTCAGCTGCAATTTAAATTTGAATTAGAGCTCAGCCTTCAGCCCTGGACAGGCACCGTGCTGGTGGAAGGGGGCAAAAGCTCAAAGAAACAAGGATGGTTGAAGTGCAAATAGATTTGGGTTTCCTATTTGACCACTTCTTTCTCAATCCCCCCTTTTCTTTTTTTAATTTGTAATTCTTTACAAATCTTGTATGTCATGAAAGTAAGTACCTTTCTCTATTTTATATCTAAGTTTGTACTTTTGCCATTGAGCATAAGCATCGCGATTCTAAGTACATAATATCATACAACAATAACTACTAATACAAACAGTAAGCAACAATGCAATTATACAAATAACTATTACAAACAATTGTTTAACTATGCTGTAAGTTTGTCCCATACCTCTTTAAAACCCTAAGAAGTGTCATCTAAAGTGATCTGATGCAATGTTTGCGTTTTGTCCAAAATTGTCTGCAAATCTGTTCCTATTCGTTTATTCAAATACAACAAATCTAATGCAAGTCTATTTTGCATGGCTAGTTGTGAGATGCTCTTAATCTCGATTTGCTGTGCTCTTATGGCATCTTATTGCACAGCGACCTTTCCATCCCAAGGGTAACACTTTATGGGTACTGTGTTCATATATCTAATATCAACCTTGCCCTGGGGGTACTGGCCAACTCTTGGGCTTTGGTCTTACCTTAGTTTGATTTTTATTTTACATATTAGCCCCCCTATAGGTCTAGAATTTTGAGCAGTTATTTTGAAGAAAAAGAAGAAAGACAGAATCTATAGAAATTCTAAGAGGAATGTTAATTCTTTTGGCTTTCTTGGGCCTTCCATCTTATAGCGGGTTTCTCTGGGGTCAGGGATGGGGAGAATGGAGCACTGCCTCTGCTGTGTTCATGGCTGGACCTCACTGCAGGGCTGGGATGCTCTGGGGCTGAGGTAAGGAGCAGTTCACTGTCTCACCAGGGCAAGGCCTGACCTGCCCCTTCCCCATACAACACCACACACACAGGCATCCTGAAGTGTCTCAGAGACATTAATCTTTTCAGTTTTTGGCAGCCCACATCATGGCTCCAGACAGTTATTAGGACCACTGATAGCTTTTCTTGCTTGTAAAATGGGGTACTTTTCTTCCCCACCTTGGTGGAATTTCTAGCAAACAGAGCAGAAAGGAAAGAGGAAAGCATAAATGATAACTGACTAAGACTCTCGTACTGTTAGTTTTCTTTGCTTGTGATCTAATTAGGCTATCTTTTCCCCCTTTTTTCTAGTCCTTTATTTTACTCTCTGTAAATCTAGATTATCTTTCAATTCACAGAAAAAATATGCTCACAAATATTAGCCACCCACAAAAATCAACAGACATTCAAGATCTTTTCTATGTGATTTTGCAAGCTCTTATCCAGGACCTCAAATGTGCTACTGAAAAACGGCACTTTTAACAATTCGCCTCGGTAGCTTGCCGAAGTGGGGTCTGAATTACCTATCCTCCCTTCCCTTTTGGTGGGAATTCTAGCAGAGAGAGGAGAAAGGAAAGAGGAAAGCATCATATGAACGGTAACTGGTCTTTTAAATTTAAAATCATCTTTTAAATTGCAGAGCCCAAAGCCTGGCAGATTGGTTCATGATCTCTAGTGATTTTTCAAAGGCAGTATTTTCCTTTTGTGGGGCTTAGCATTCTCAAACACTGGACAAACAAATATGAATATAACAGCAACAGTTAGAAATGTGGCAATTACTAATACTTAGTAGAATAGCCAGCCATCCTTTTGAAACCTTTTCATTTTAAAATAAAATTATCTTGTTATTGTTATACTTCAATTTCGCAAATTTAGATTTAAGTCCGTAAGCTAATGTGGCTGTTGTTTCATGTGCATGCATTAAAAAGGATATAGCTTTCTCTTTTTTTTTTCCTGGCTTACTTACCCCTTTGCATCTGAAGCCATACTTGCCATTACAATTATTACAAGGTTTTGCTCGGATAGCTGACTGTGGATAACACTGTTCTGGAAATACAAAAAGCAAAACCATTTAATGTGTTTCATTTTGGCATTGCAGCTTTTAACCGATTTATTGTATATTATATTGTCCAATATGGTTCTTCCGTGTTTCTTTTTGTCTGGAGTTTCACATTAGAGAGGAGTCTTTGGCCGTAGATCTCACAGTCATGAGGGAAGTCAGCAGTTCTTTTTGCTTCTGTGGCTTGAGTAGCTCCTTGTCTCACATCTGGACACAGCTTTTTATCTGATGAGGACACACTTAAGGATGTTAAAACAAACTTGCACAGTGATAACACATGTTAGAGTGGGGAGAAGGATGAATTCTTGCCTCTTTCAACTCCCCATTGGAAATTCTTATACAAATCAAGTTTCTAATAAGTGAGAAATTAAGATCTAATGAACTAATATTTTACTTCTGCAGGTTAATAAAACTCTTTCTTCTTATAATTTCTTAAATGCATGTATTACTCTATATGCATATGTAGAATTAGTAATCACTATCCTGCCCCAATATAGTTCGCAGGATCTCACAAGCACCTACAGCTCTGCTGCTCGAGCTGACCATGTGAGAGGCAATGTCTCACTTATTTGAACTCTCTTCCATTAATGATAGTGTATTTTTCAAATTGTTACTCTTCTACTATTCTTGAAGACTCACCACCAAACACATTCCCTCCCCCAGACCAGGGAGTGCCCCGTGAATCTTCCCTAGCCTGGGTCTGGAGATTTATCCCCTGAATGCCGTGCAGTCATGGGTTCTCTTCGACCCCCTCAAGGAGGCTGAGTCAAACCCCCTCGTTTTTCAATTCCAAATCCTCTTTTTTTACTAAACAAGATTCACAGTACAATAACCGTGCTGGCCATTCACCCAGATGCTCTTTGAGTCAATAAATCTTCAACTTGGTGTGAAACTTATCAGGTCTATTCCTATTGTCAGCCCTCGGGCCTCATTTACCATCAGAACCCTGGCTGCACAACTTTGTAGATAATGCGGCCAGCCTCTGGTTACATTCTGAGACAATGAATAGCCTCTAGCCACTGGATCTGGCAACTTACAAAAATTAGCATCAGGCCGCCGTGTTCTCCAAAAGTGGCTGCCAAATTTTCAAAGCATGGGAGAACAACACTTTTTGCAAAAGCTATTTGCAGACTAACCGTATACTTTACAGAATTGGCCTCAGGATTTTAACCTGCCAATTCTGGCTTTTCATGACAACAAACCATGCAGAGATGACTGAACTCCCTTGGGAATTTGAACTTGGCACACATTGTCACACTCTTGGCTGCCTGAACAGCCTGGAAAGTGGCTGAGATACACACCTTGTCTATACCTTCCCCTCAGCAGTTCTAAATTTCTTCTCCTCAGCAGTTAATTTGCATTTCCTCTAAGGCAATTTGTCTGGCTGCTTGAAGGCTAAAGAACTCAGAAGCACTTGAGCAAAACTTTGTTCATACAAAAACCAACCACTCAGAGTAACCCAGGCAGGAGACTTTAACTCTGAAATAGTTAATTACAAAATTTGGTATATCCTTTATACAAATTAAGTTTCTGAGGGTTCTTACACATGGAACTTTAGGGGTTTTTGTTTTGATTTTTTTTTAAACTAAACTCCAAATCCTCGTGTACACCAACAGAATCTTGAATTCACCATGCACTTGTATTTTAAACACAGTAACATTTTAGTAGTTATTTTAAATAGAGAATACCCAATTATACTATTACTATTGATTTATTTTCATCATCTATTATACCATTTTTCTTGAGGCTGCCCACACTTTTGGGTTTATTTCAGCACGACCTCTCAGACAAAGATACCACAGTGTTAGCTTTTGTAGTTCTTCACAATATTAATGAGCATTCCCACTTTAGCCATCAAATTTCTTTCTAGTAAATTACAATTACAATTAAGAACAAACAGAAATTAATGCATTTCAAACTTATTCCCCACATCTACCAATAGTGGCTGAACAAGGAGCACACTTCATCTTTTCCACTCACCCCTTGAATAATTAAAGATTTTGTTGACAAAACTCCCTCCCTGAGGGACAAAATTCAAAGTGAATCAAGAGCCTTGACATCTCTTCTCGATCTAGGCCCACCTTAAAAGTTATCAAGGGCTCCTGTGTGGGGTGTCCCTGATATAATGGGAGCTCTTGACATCCTTAACAATTCATTTCTATTAATCCCTGGACTTCTTCCCCCTGAGGATTCAGTTCTTTCTACAGACATTGCTGCTTTCAGTGTCTCTCTGCCTTGCAGATAGCACCCTGATCTCTTATCAGCCGCTGCTCTGATCAGATTTCTCCTGCTGAGGAGGAAATGCCTTTGCCACGGCCTGGTGGCCAGCCCTGTCTCTTATGCCCTCTGCATAGTTTTATTAAATAAATAGTTTTTTCTTCACTTCCATCTAAGAAATTCTGTTGTGGGTGGGGGGAGGGGGTGTCAGAGCCCTTCGCTCTCGGAGGAGAGTTTTATCATTAATCCAGGACAATAACAAATACACAGGTAATGATAAATATTTTCATAGTCTGTTAAAAAAAAAACCAAAAAGAGTTTAATGGGTAAAAATCCCTATAGGATATGTCCTATAGATTTACATTTCACAGAAAAAGTAATGTGCCTAAATGCTCACATTAGATATTTCTTCATGTGTTCAGGAGCACAAATATTTTATTTACAAGATGTTAGTAGTACCTGGAATTTCACTAAACTCTAGTTTTATGCCCAAGAAATATGCATTTGAACATATCTGATGTCAGAGGTTGCGGGGCATTGGAATTTTTTCTCCATCCCTGTTACTAAGCAACAAATGTCTGGGTGATTAGAGCCATCAATTCTTTTGTAAGAGACAAAAGGGTGTGCTAGGTGGGGCAGGGGAAGGAGGCAGCCGGCCGTTTGGGACTGGCACTCTGTCATCGGACACCGGGAGGAAAGGGACTGCTCTTTGCTTCTGGGTGAGACCACAGGAGATCCAACTGTACTTTGTCTTCTCCTGGCTGGGTGAGCTTTGATTCAACCTCTTTCCCACTGGGAGTGCACGTTTTCCCGGCTGCATTTCTCTCAGCAGCTGCTGGGGAGTCTGGCTGTCCCTGCCACCCGCCCCGCTTTCCTTTGCACGAGACCACAGTGTCTGCCATGACTGCAGAATCTTTGCTACCTCGCTGGCTAGCCTGGGAGAGCCACCACCAGCCCCAGCACCTGTGCCACCCCACTTTGTCACTCCGAGCTGCCTGGCTGCCTGCTTCTCAGCCTGCCCCATTACCAGCTGCATGAGGCTGACCTGACCCTGCGCCACAGCGCTACCTGCAGCCGCTCGACAGTCATCGCACCTGCCCTGCCTGATCAGGAGCTCAATAGCGCCCCTACTGCTTGTGACCGTGATTACACCACAAGGGAAAGTGCTCACCAGCTCAAAAAGTCATCTGCTATTGGTTTCTGGTTCTATTTGTGGTTGCTATTATTGTTATTGCTTGTTTATAGATACTAGTAAAGAACTGTTATTCCTTTTCCCATACCTTTGCCTGAAAGCCCTTGATTTCAAAATTAAAATAATTCGGAGGGAGGGGAAATCGCATTCTCTGTCCTAAGTGAGGGTTCTACCTCTCTTAGCAGACACCTGTCTTTCAAACCAAGACATCTGAGTAATGCATTTTTTGCAGTTTGTGAGTAAAATATTAAGGCTCTATTGGTGGTGTGTGTGTCAAAATCAGAACTGCAAATATTAAGATTTCAGCAGCCACATTTACATGTCATTACCTGCAAGTACTATACATTTTATAGAATAAATTAGTTAATTTTCTTACTGAATGTAAGTCACCAAATTTAGAATTCATTCATAGGGGAGAAGCTTCATGAGAAGGCACAGCCAACCTAATGCTCAACTGCCAGCAGACTCCCACTCACCCCACAGTATCTCACTCCCTCCATCCACACCAGCTCTGCAGCTCCTTCAAACCCCTTGCTTACCACAAGGGTTTAGCAAACTGAACCAGGAATGGAAAGGGTCAGTTAAGCACAAGGGCTGGCATGAAGACCAAAAGAAACAGGCACCTGGGAGAGGGGGCTGCTGCAGCACAGTCTAGCTGGTCAGGGCCAGCCACCCCATGCAGCAAGGTGGGGGGGGGGCTGCCCGGGGCTGGAACTCGCCAGGCACTCACGCGGCTGCAGTAAGATGTGGAGCCTCAGGGGACGCGAGTCGTTGCGGAGGCATGACATCATGAGAAGTGCAGGAACGACATCTGAGGTTTCCAGTCTTTATTAGGGTTCACAATCCAGGGTTCAGGGGGGTGGAAAAGGGGGGAGAGACAGGGGAGGATGAGGGTGCTGGAAAGCTGAGATGTCGAACCCCAAGCAAAGCTTTCGCCGAGGCTTATCAGGCAAGGGGACAGGGGCGGAGCTAGGGAGGGGGATTGGTAAGCCAATAAGCTTGCAGCATGGAATAGTACAGGCTTTTGCTAGAGAGAAATTTTTGAAACAGATCACATTGCAACAGGGGGCCACCTCTTCCAGCAGCAGCAGAAATCTGTCTGGTAGTGTCCATCCACCTTGCAAAGTTTCAACCCTATTCTTTCTGCAGATCCATTCTTTAGCCTCAGGCTTTTAAGTCTGTTCTATGACTATACTAACTACTCTCAGTTTACTCCCAACTGAAATACTTTTAGACCTCTCACAAGCTGAAGACAGAAAGTTACACACACTGGTCTCTTCACCTATAGTCAAGGTTTTCAAATGAAGCCAACACCAGGCTACTCCACAAGGGCTATTTGCTAACGTTCTGCCTTTCTTAAGTCACTTCTTGTAGGAGGGAAAAAAAAAGGTAGAGGACCTTCTCTTTAGAAAGATTTGGGGTTTTTTTAGCCTGTATCATTAAAGAAGAAATGTTTGGTGTTGCCTCACTTTATTTTAAAGAAAAAAATTAAACAACATCTAATAATGGAATCTGGAGCTGGAAAAAACTTTTTAGAAACTTTTATCAAGGGAAGAGAACACTGCAATGAGATTTTTTAGCAAGCAAACTAATAACAAAGCTGCTGTTGTATTTTCAAAGTGTTTGTGAGAATTCACCTAGTGACTCCTCAATTGCTTGTGTTGGAGGTTAGGATTTTCCTTTTGTTTTCATTCTCTTAGGGAATTTTTTTTCCCATTTGTTGCTAAGAGACAATAACGACCAGTACTTAAGAGAGACAAAAGATGTACCCAAGGAGGAGGGAGAGGAGTGCACCTGGCTGCACTTCTCTTATCTGAGGGGTTTCTTTTGGAGGGGCAGAGATACCGTGAGATTTGGGCTAGGGGAAAGGGCCTGGGTGCAGTGCCTAGCTCTCTCGCTCTCTAGGCATCCGGGGGGGGGGGGGGCGGAGACAGGTTGCTATGGGAAGAATTCACCACCACTGCGGAGTTCTGTTGATTTAGGGGGCTAGAGGTTGGATAATGATTTACTAGAAGCTGCTTGCTAAAAACAATATATTGCTTGCTTAATGGTTTTTGCACTTGCCAAGCAGAAAGGGAGGATACAGGAGTAATGCAAGATCAATTGATCGAGTTAAACCACTGTGACTAGATATCCTGCTTTCAGACCCTAGAACCGACCCAAGTCAGCTCTGAGGTTTGGACTTGGACCAGGAACTCAGGGAGCATGCAAAAGGAGGCAGGGTGAAGAGTTCATCCCAAGGAATATTCCTTACTTCCTCACCCAGAGACCACCAGAGACCCATGCCCACAATAATCAAGTGGCACTGTGCAGGCACAAGCACATTTAAATGAACTTTGAGCTCATTATAATACAAAGCAGGGATAGATAATGAATATGTACAGGGGCATTGTGTAACTTCATGCATATGTAACCTGTAACCTGATATAAACCAAGAGAAGTGCTGCTGACAGTGTGCATGCTTTGGAGGGCTCCCCCCATGCACCCTGAGGCTGGAATAAAGCATACCTACTTTACAACTTTTTGAGTTGTGGAGTCCATCCATGCATCACCATCTCCTACTTTTCTTCTACTGTGAGTGGGGCTCAGCTTGTAAGAGCAGCCATTGAACCGATACCTTATTAACACCCTACCTCACTGGAAAGGACTTTCACCATCTACTTGGGTGCCTCAGGGGAAAACCCAGGACCCCAAGCCCCTCCCCCTCTGAGGGAGCCTCTCCCGGTTCAGGACCTGGGCTGCCACGGCTCAGCCCTGCCGTTTTTCTGCCACTGCTCCAGGTTTTTTGCTACACTGTAACCCTGCACCCCCCTGCCTGCTGGGACACACCTCGGAATCTTCCACAGCTGCAGAGTTTCTGCTACCTCTTGCTTGCTATCCCAGGTGAACTTGCCACAGCCCATCCCACCATCCATCCAGAGGGGCAACAGGATAGGCTGCCCCTGTGAGGTTGTAACGGAAGCCCCTTTTCCATCCCTTCTGCAGGCTGCACCTGCCGTTATTCACCTGAGAGAGATGCAACTGAGCTCGCGCCACAGCGCCCCCTGCTGCCGCGGGGAAATCATCGCACCTGCCCTGCCCAGCCGGGAGCCCAATGCACCCCCTGCCGGCTGTGACCATAACTACACCAAAGGGGAAGATGCTTGGTAGCCCAGAGAAGGCTGGTACTGGGCTTCTGGTTTTGTTTGTTGTTGCTGCCGTTGTTGTTTGTTTGCCTTGTTATACATACTACTAAAGAACTGTTATTCCTTTTCCCATATCTTTGCCTGAAAGCCCCTTGATTTCAAAGTTATAATAATTTGGAGGGAAGGGGGTCAGATTCTTTATTCTAAAGGAGGTTCCCGCCTTCCTTGGTAGACACCCATCTTTCAAACAAAGACAGCTTGCCACAAGCATTTTTGGGACAGGCATAAGCTCTAGTGTTCCCTTTTTACACATGGAAAACTGTGGCACAGGGAGTCTTTGGGAATGTGTGATCACAGGTGCAGCCCAGCAGTGCCACACTCCACAAGCCAGCTCCAGGACACACTTCTTGTGGCTGTTGAGTAAGTTAGCACAGCTCAGGCACAGCACTAACAGACCAGATTCATCTTGCACCTGATGAGCTTAGAGTGCAAGTTTGCCTGCATTCACCCATGCAGACAAGCCCTATTAGACTTCACAAGCATCAAACAAGATGCCCAGGGATTATTGATTCCTATAGTCCCTGACAGTATCTACAACTTGGACCATACTTTCATTCAAGGCTGCATATTCTGATCCATGACCAGAAAACAACACAAGAACTAAAGCTCCATCTTCAGCAACAAGATGCTCCAGGCTCATCAGCCCCAATATCCAATGAAAGATTCTCTAGAGACTCAGAAGTAATACACAGATATGCAAAGATTAATAAAGGAAGCAAAGGAAGAAAAAAGTAAAACAGGCACAAGTTAGATTTAAATTTAAACAAGACAGCGATACACTTTATGGGAATTTTTGTCCAGATGCATTAACCAGGATGTGCTCAGCTCCACTAGGCCTGGAATTAGTGCCTTCCTGTAGCAAGTTCCTCTCTTCTGTGCTTAAGTTCCCCCTGTGGTGGCTTATCTTATGGCAAGTTCCTTCTGTGGCCTTGACAGTGTTTGAGGCAATTGTGATATTGAAGTCTCTTACACCCTCCTCTGCTGGACAGGGGAGAGAAAATATAATGAAAGGCTCATGAGTTGAGATATGGACAGGGAGAGATCACTCACTGATTACTGTCATGGGCAAAACAGACCTGACATGAGGAAATTAATTGAATTTATTACCAATCAAATCAGAACAGCATAATGAAAAGTAAAACCAAATCTTAAAAACAATTTCCCTCACGGCCCCCTCTTTCCCAAGCTTAGCTTTATTCTTGATTCTCTACCTCCTCCCGCCAGTGACGCAGGGGGACGGGGAATGGGGGTTATCGTCATCACATGCTGTTTCTGCTGCTGCTTTTTCCTCAGGGGAAGGACTCCTCCTGCTCCAATGTGGGGTCACTCCCCACAAGAGACAGTCCTTCACAAACTTCTCCAATGTGACTCCTTCCCACAGGCTGCAGTTCTTCACAAACTGCTCCAGCATGGGTTCCCCATGGGGTCACAAGTCCTGCCAGCAAACCTGCTCCACTATGGGCTTTTCTCTTTATGGGTCCACAGGTTTTTCCAGCAAACCTGATCCAGAGTGGGCTTTCCTCAGGGTCACAGTCTCCTCCAGGCATCTGCCTGCTCCAATGTGGGGTCGTCCATGGGCTGCAGGTAGATCTCTGCTTCACCATGGACTTCCATAGGCTGTAGGGGGACAGCCTGCCTCACCATGGTCTTCACTATGGGCTGCAGGGGAATCTCAGCTCTGGCACTGTAATATAAGCTAAAATATTCTAAGCTCTTTCCTTTAGCATGAAGCAATTACATATTTTATTAGAAGCTGACCCACATTTAATTTTAAAATACCACTCATGCTTAATACATATGCAGTCCTGTGCTTTGACACTCTTATCTCAGAAGAGCAAAAACAGGACTGCATTTTGGAATTCCAACTATCTAGGCACAGATCGAAGTCAACCCTAACACATTTCTTTTGCCTTGAAAAGTAAAAAATTAAAAATTAAATTTAATTAAAATGAAAAGAAAATAAGTGGCTTGCATTTGTGCAGTTGCTTGTGCAGGCGTGCGCACATCTCTTGTTCCTCCTGGTCATCCATCCCCCCGCCCCCCTCCTTTGCATATTTGCCTAGAGAAATTTAAGTTGGGCCCCCAGTGGAGCCAACTTTTTGTCTGGAGAGACTGGAATTCCTTTGTGCAGCCCTTCAGGTGCTCTCCTGCTGACTTGTGTACCCTTTCCAGGCTCTGGGCATCTCTTGCTGGCTCTGGCATCTAACTAGTATGAGTGGATGGCATGTCATCCCACACCTTATCACTGTTAAACCTGATGATATCCCAACTCCCCCATCATATCTAGTTTAAAGCCCTATCAATATTCCCCTCTAGGTCCTGACCAAAGACCCTGTGTTGGTCAAACCACAACAGACCCTCTTCCCCTTTTGAAAGAGGTGAATCCCATTTGATGACAGCAAGGCTGATGCCATAAAGGCTATCCCACTGTCAAAGAAACCAAAATTTTGGTGGCGACACCATAATAGACTGCGTCTGTCTGTTTCTTTCAGTGTGACTGCCTGTGATGCCTGATGATTTTTGCCTTTTCTTTTTTATATACCTGCTGGGCTTTGACCCTGACTAAACACCAGGCACCTCGACTCTCTCTTGCTGCAGGAAAAAAAACCTGCAAAAATACACATCAATCTCGTGAGTCAAATGAGATAGGACATTGCTAGGAGGATGCACGAAAAAAGGGCAAACAGGCTCCAAGCTTAAAGTTGCAAAAAGTGATTTAAGTACCTAACAGAGTTGGAGGATAAAATGCAAGGCAAAAATAAACTTTTCATACACTATTTTGTTCACTCACCCCCTCCCTCTTACGAACCCATTTTTATTCACCCCCTTTCTTCTTTTTTAACCAACAAGCCTGGGTAGGGAGGCAGGGTGTGGAGTATTTTCTCAGTCCACAGAGCAGATCCATAAATCTATTCATCACCACAATTCTTCTACTACAAATACTCTTTATCTCTACTTATCTCTCTCTCTCTTCAGGCAGTTTCTCTGCTCTCACCCCCACCCTCTTAAGAAGCAGTCTCTCCACTCACCCCCCTTCCCTCTTTCCAAACCAGCAACACAGACAGGGGGCAGGGTGAGGGGTTCTCTGGTCAGTCCAATCAGGGAGAGGGGTCCTCTACTTAGCCATGGGGTCCCTCCCACAAGAGACAGTCCTCTGGGAACTTCTTTGGCATGGGTCCAATCTCACGAGCAACATCCCATGCAAATTCTGCTGCAACATGAGTCCTCTTGTCCATAGGGTGCAGACTCTCCTGAGCCGAGGCCAGGCTGCTTCCATCCCAAGAGCAAGGCCTTTCTCTCCCTTGCAAGGCCTTTGTAGCTTTAACTCTTTCGATGAGACTCCAAACTGGATCACAGCTTTCTCCAGGCATCCACCTGCTCCTCTGGTGTGGGCTGTGGGTGGATTTCTGCATCCTTGTGGACTCCATGGGCTGCAGGGGGAACCTCCTGCTCCCCCCATGGTCTTCACCACAGCTAGCAGAGGGTTTTCAGCTCCGGTGTCTGGAGCACTGGAGCACCTCCTCCCCTACCTTCTTCACTGACCTTGGCGTCTCCATGCTGTTCTCCCTTCACATATTTTTACCTCCTCCTCCTCCTCCTCCAACTACAAAGAAGCGCGTGCCTACCTTGTTTTCATTTCTTCTTAAATATGTTTTCACAGAGGCGTAACTAGCACCTCTAATTGGCCCAAACTTGGCTGGCAGCATGTCCATCACCTTCAGAGCCATCAGAGATTGGCTTTGCTGGACTTGATGTAAAAACTTCCAGAACTTTCACTCAGGACACACAGGAGCCATCTTTGTGCCACTCCCCACCCCTCAGACACCTCCCCAGGCCTACCACAACAGCTTCTGAGGGGTCCAAATTTCTCCTAGATGTCAAAAAATACTTTACTGAAGTTTGGGCCAATCAAAACCACCACAATACCCTTTTATATATTTTCTGTACCCTTTATATGTTCTTTGTACCCTTAACCTACATGCTTGTAATTTTTGTAGTCTGATATTCTTGCTTAGTTTTGGGGTTCTGCAAGGCAGAAAGACCAAAATTCACAGTAGGAGGCCAGAGAGCCCTATACTATCTCAAAACTCGAGGTTTTAACCTTGGTTGAAACCTCCTCTCTGGAACATATTTTGTAAACTGGGCTCTAGCCTCATTCGGGGGGGGGGGTTCTTTAAAATAGGGGGACATTACTTAATTTATTAATTTTCTTATTGGGGGATTCTAGACAGATATGTTATTTTGCAAGGTCCATAAAATTATATACGCATTTTACAGGGTGTGTGCATCTCGGCGTGTTGCACCTCTGAAGAGCTATGCACCTAGGATCCTATTAAAATACCAAGGTAAAACCCTTTTACCCCTTTAACTGTGTCTGCCTCATAATTCTAAGACCAAGCGAAAGGCAACACCTGCACCTGGAAGAATAGAGGAAAAAATAATCTGTGCTCCTGATTCCCTCTCCAAGAATCCCAAGGTTTTGAAGTTTCATGACTTCAGGTAAAAACTGGTTCCATGAGGCTCTGGAAGTGTAATCTCCTGTGTTACCAAATGTCCAAAATATTGGAATCAGACTCTCCAACACAAAAGTTGTGTTAAAGAGGGCATAATTTATTCAGGCCTGAGGTGCACACAGGAGATTCTAACCTAAGGTGGACATGTGATTCTAAAAGAGGGTTACTTATATACGGTTGCTAAATGCATAGTACAATTCACCCATATCCATAAATCCCACCCCAAGTGATGCCGAATTGATTTTTGCTTTTTTGCTTTTATATATTCTCTATATTCTTTACATATATATTTTTAGCTCTGTAGCCTATTATTGTATTTGTAGCTAGCGTTTTACCTTCTCTATTAGACAGAAAGACAAAATGCATTCCCCATCAGCTCCGAGCCCTGGGGGTCCAAGGTTAGGCTCTCTAGGAGCCAAGGTTGAAACCAGCTCCTCAAGACATATTTCATAAACAAAGTTTAGTTCCTGTCTAAGGGGGGTGGGGGGGGAGGGGTTAAGAAAAGGGTAGAACCAGGGAGGAATTACCTCATCACCTATGTCTCTAATTGGGGATTCTTGTCAGATATGCTAATTTGCTAAATATATAAAAATTGTATCCTCTTAATGTTACATGTGCATCTTTGGCACTTTCCATCTAGTGTGTAGTGCACCATGAGGATCCTTATAAAGGTAACCCCTTTTTATCACCTGTGTCTGGCTCATACTTTTAGGACCAGTGAAAAGGTATCACAAGTTTCCAGAGATTCAGTCCTTTGTTTTGTCTATCACTGCATTCTTGGGCCAGATGTCTTCTTATCTCCCAACTGTCATTGCTGAAAGCAACTTTCACAGGCTTTGTTTCTCTGCTAAAAGTTTCACAGGCACAGTAAATATTGAAATAACCCTTTTGGTATCACCTTGAAGAAAAATATTTGCTGCGGAGCAGAAAGGCCTTGCAAAGTGAGGGCCTTGCTGCCCTTGTAAAATCCTTGCTCTCTTCTGTTAATTTGGCTAACTAGAAAAGCATTCTGGGAATGACTCAGCTAAATTAGAGGTGAAAAACAAGTTACATAGTTGTAAAACAATTATTAGAACCAATAAGTGCTCACACCATGGGGCTCGTGGTTGGTTACATCTGATGCCTGTTCCTATCATGGTCTATGGTGGTTGGTTAAGCACATTTGTTGTGTCTCACAAGAATGTAAACTCATAACAAACTAATAGTTTAAGAACCCTGGATTTTTGCAATAAAGTGTCTTCGCCATACCATTGTGGAGTCCGAGTGTACTCTTAAAAAACATCACAAATGGTGCCTACTGTGTGAGATGAGAATTCGGGTATCTGTCCTGTCTGCGGTGAGACCCACAGAAATGAAGTGACCACTGAAAGGAAATGGCTGCCGGCTGGCAATCAATCATCTCGGGGGAAGGATTGAGCCATGGGGAACATGGATAATATTACTACAGAGGAGCAGTCTGTCCATGACTTAATGAAGCAGTTGCTAGAAAAGCATGAGAAGACTATGTCCTCTCATTTGCTTAAGTGACTTTTGAAATGGACTACAGCTGATGAAAAAGGAGTAACCTCTGTAAGCACTTTTACTGATGACCTGTGGGAGACACAGCGAGCAGCAGGGAACATAAAGGGAGGAAAAATACTCCTTGAGCCCAAACAGAAGCTCTTGCATCAGCAGAATAGAGACATTTCAAATGCTAGGAAGATTAGAGGACCCTCAGACTCCGACGACGACAGGGGACCTGCTTGGCGAACCACTGTCTGGTGGAGGTCAAATTGCTGCCACAGCCTATGAAATTGGGCTGGACTGTGAGTATCAGGGAACCGGGAGGCTTCCCAAAGGCGTCGGTGCAGTTTAAGAGGTATTGCAATATATTCTCCACAATGGAGCACCTTTCATTGTTCATCACGGAACTCTGTAATTGTTCTTTAAATGAGAGAAGCCTTTATGTTAATATCTCTCCTCCCGGGGGCTGCTCGGTGGGTCGGGGCTTTTTGGCAGGGCGGCGGGGCCGTTACTCACTATATGCTTCAGTGCATCGGGTGCGGCTCGCAGCGCTCCGTGTGTCCCCTGACCCGAGCAGAGCCATCCTGTTTCTGTTTAAACTCCAGCAGAGCAGCCCGGGATGTTGTCCTCAAGGAAGGCAAGAGAAGCTGCGCAGAGGAGGCAGCGACCAGACCAGAAGCAGCGCGGCCAGCTCCGTTGCTTCTTCCCCCCCCCTTCCTTCGCTTTCCCCGCGCGGCTTCCCCCAGCGACGGAAGAGCAGGCAGATGCAGGCTGCTCTGCGCGGGGGCCCGGGGGCCCTTCCAGGCCTGCACCGGTCGATTTGTGAATGTATTTTCAAAGTGCCTTTTTAATTAGTGCAATTGAGTTGTATTTTATGTGTTTCCACTTTTTGCAACGAGAAAGCATTGCAGCAAGATAAGTGGACTAATGATGATAACAACTTGATTAATGGCTGTTCCAGAATTTAAGACCTTTCCTCTGCCTGCAGACTACTAGCACCTGATCTTCCAAATAAGGACTGCATGAGTGCTGTGTTGAGAAGTCAGTTCTTCAATTGGCAAGTTTAGTAGATATACCTGAAGTATTTAATTTGAACAAAAAATGTTATGTTCTGCTCAGTTTAACATATGTATTACCTCAGCTTTATTGTGATTTGCAAATTGAGGCTATGATGTCATCCAACTCTGATAAAACTGAGGGATCAATGCTAAAACCATAGGGTAAATTTGTTTTTCCGTGCCTAGCCCAGGAGTTTACAGAGCTGCGTTGGCACTCATCCAATGAAATGTTTGGAGGATGGCTGGGACTGCAGCTGTGTGACCTTGACATGCCAAAGCTACTTAGGACAAGGCAAATAGTACAAAATCATTGCAGGCACCTTCTATTAGTCCCTGGAATACACCTATTTTTTGTGATGCCATAAGGAATCAGCAAAGTTAATTTTTCAGGCTGTCTCCTCAGAGCATCATTTATCCTTATGTGCATACTATCCTGACTTATGGACAGGCTCAGCATCTTAATCAGCATGGATGCAGGTAGCCCTTGACAAATTCGGTAGAGCCCTCTTTGGAATATTTAGGGTGAATATTAACTGGACAAGATGTAAGGCTATAGCAATTAACTTTGGAGCCTGATGTCAAAACATTGAATGATTTGCAGAGGTTCCTGGGAACAGTTAACTGCACGGGGCCCATGCTGGGCTTGGCCCCAAGTGTGTTGTCTGCAGAGGCTATTCAGGAGTTGGATGCAGCTGGCTCATGGTTCTCTGCTGTGGGGGTGGACAGCGTAGTGCTAGCTTTACCTGTTCACTTGTACAGCTTTAATCGGGCAGTTTGAATGTGACTGCTTTGCCATGCCAGCATTTCAAACGAGTGCAGCCATTCACTGCTTCCACTGTGTGGTTGGGGGTCACCCGTACTATAACACACATCTTCATAGAAGTATCGGTGTCATGTCATTTATTTTCAGGAAGCAAGCATTATTATATACAAAAAGCACTGTTCACGTGTCTAATCTACTCTCCTAATTGGCTGAGGCTTTTTATCACACTAAGTATTAGCTAAGATTCTGTCTAGGTAACTGCTTTATTTTGTTTACATTCTTTTATGATGCTCACATTCTTTGGCTCCTTACATTCTGTTATCTCTTGGGAAAGGCACCTTAGAGTCGCTCACACGGTTGAATTAAGCTTAAGAAACATATTCATATGGCTTCGTTCTGTGAGCTAGGTTCCAACACTGTGTTCTTCACTGACACTTGTGAATTATATTTGTTATGCCTGATGGTTTTTGTCCTTTCTCTTTATACTCTTTTTATACCCTTTTAATACATTTTATACCCTTTCCCATTCCCTGTACTTTTCACTCCCTGTACCTTAGCCCTACATGCTTATAACCCTTTGTCTTGGTTTGAAAGACAGGTGTCTGCCAAGAGAGGTTGAACCCTCCCCCAGGACAGAGAATGTGATTTCCTTTCCTCCCTCCCTCCGAATTATTCAATTTTGTAAATCAAGGGCTTTCAGGCAAAGGTATGGGAAAAAAGGAATATCAGTTCTTTACTAGTATCTATAAACAAGCAATAACAATAATAGCAACCACAACTAGAACCAGAAAACCAATAGCAGATGGCTTGTGAGCTGCTGAGCCTTTGCCCGTGTGGTGTAATCACGGTTGCAAGCAGCAGGGGCGCTGTTGAGCTCCCGGCCGGGCAGGGCAGGCGCGATGACTCCCGAGCGGCTGCAGGTGGCGCTGTTGAGCTCCCGGCCGGGCAGAGCAGGTGCGATGACTCCCGAGCGGCTGCAGGTGGCGCTGTGGCGCAGGGTCAGGTCAGTGTCCAGCAGCTGGTAATGGCGGGCAGGCTGAGAAAGCGCGGAGGGCAGCGAAACGGCTCGGAGCAGCGAGAAAGCAGGGCAGCAGGGGCGGGCGCCGGCTCTCTCTCCCCGGCCAGCCAGCGAGGCAGCAAGGATTTCTGCAGTCACAGCAGACGCCGCGGTCTCGTGCGGCAGAGGGTGGGGGGGCAGGCAGCAGAGGCCGCGGGACTCTCCCGGCAGCAGCTGCGGGAAAAACGCAGCCCGGGGGGAAAACGTGCCCTTCCCCGTGGGGAGAAAAGGTTGAATCCAAGCTCACCCAGTCAGGAGAAGAGAAAACAGGGCACAGTTGGATTCCCTCTGGTCCCAGCCAAAAAGCAAAGAGCAGCCTCTCCTCTCAGCGTCCGAACCACGAGAGAGAGGTTCCAAGGCCTCCCTCTTCCCTTCACCTGCCTCGCCCAAGCCCAGCTTTTGTCTTTTACAAAAGGCTTGATTGCTCTAAACATCTAACTATTTGTTGCTTAGTAACAGGAATGGGAAGAAATTCTCAACCCCTGACACCCTTGTACTCTGATATTTAGCCTAGTTCGGAGTTCTTTGGGGAAGACGAAATATCCCTACTATCTCAGAACATGAGGCTCCAACCTTGGACGGAGCCTCCTCTCTGGAACATGTTTTTGTAAACTAGATTGTAGCCTCATTTGGGGGGGATAATTAGAATAGGGGGACAATTATTTCATTTGTTAAGTTTCTTATTGGGGGATTTTAGGTAGATATGCTAATTTTTAAAGTCCATAAAATTGTATACACATTGTACCCGGGTGTTCCTCGGCATGATTCCACCTTCGACGAGGGGGCACCTGGGATCCTATTAAAACCAAGGTAATACCCTTTTTCCCTATACTGCTGTGTCTGTGTCTTCTTTTTACCAGCTTTTAAGGCATCAGTTCAGGTTAATGTCAAAGCAGTTTAAAGGTGGTGATTGCCAAGGTGGGTGGCTAGGTGTGGCACCAGTTTGCAGAGTATCTCACGGAGGCTGTGCCTTTGTGGCTACTTATGTGGCTACTTGGTCTTGTCCGCCCACTGAACTCACAGAGTTGCATGTGCAGAAATTGTGGCAATAAGGATAATCACAGGAAGTCGTCTTACCATCTGCGAATTGAGCAGGTTTTAGATGCAATTTGCCAAGATATAAAATGTTATCATTTTTCTGAGTAAGGCCGCACTTTGGAAAAATCCTGGCAAACTTATGCCTATAGTAGAAAACTATTGACTGTGAAACAGGCATTTTTAATAATGCTTATACGTGGTGGTGGATGAGACCACCTCGGGAACTGCTGGGGAGCCGAGCTGTCCTGGGACAGCAGGGATTCGATGGTGGGAAAATTCTAAGGTTTAAGATACACCCCTTGGGAATAGGATGGTCCCTCCCTAGACTATGTAAATCCTTCTATGTTGATTGGCTGTAACCTAACCCCTGACTCCACCCCTCCCTTCTCCCCATTGGTTGTTGTATTCCCCCCACCTTCTTCCCATCCCTGTGCCCTCAAATGATTGGTCTGTATCTCTATATCTAGGGAAACCCAGAGTTTCCCTTTCTCTTTCATTCCTGAACCCTTCAGAATAAACATCTGGAATATCGGGTTGATTGAGCACTCTGGATTCTTTGTCTCTGGTAACGCATGGGCTATCCAGCTCCCTGGGTGAGTGAGTGTCTGTGCCTTCCACCGGCTCAGGTGTGATAAGGGTTGTTCTGCACAGCACCAAACAAGTGTTGGCCAGGGTGATCTCACTAAAGCCACAGAGACGCTTTCGGTGAACGCAGAGGCCTAGTCCACTCCCCACCACCCACTGCGATAAGTGGCGCCCGATACAGGGACCTGAAAAAATCCCTGAAAGTGTCTCGGAAGGCTTTGTGCCACAGATGTCACGTTCGGAGCAGCTACTTCACTCGAAAACAGGTCTAAGTTTTATTAGATTTGTTTAAAGAGGCAGTCAACAAATCTCCGCTTGTCTCGGATGGGAGAAATCGGCTGAACCCAGGGAACCACGCCGAAAGTTTATTTCATTCTCGGAAGTCTCGAAGGTTGGTAAGTGGGGCCTCGCTTGAGTGATCTTTTTGTATTTTTTTTTTTTGTTTTTATTTTATCTTTTCCTTTCGGTGTTGGGAAGTATTTTGTGGCTAGCACAGGTTCTTCCCGTGGGAACATTTTGCTATATTTCATAAACAAGATAAAGTTTGGATGTTTTGCAAACAACTTCTCCGGATTGGGTCAGTTCGGGCTTGGCCAATTGGGCCTAGGGGGAGGTCTCGGGCTGACCAATCTGGGGCACCTCTGTAAACTCTATATATATGGAATTCAAAACAATAAAGCTCTCTTCTCCTCTCTTTCCTTGTCTGAGAACTTGGGTCATTCCTCAGCTAGCCGCTCAACAGCGACAGTATTTATTTGGGGAGGATGGGTGGGAAGCTGACCCATCCCCAAATGGAACTATATACCCTTCTTAAAACCACCCTTAAATCAGATAATTCCCAATTTTCCAAGGGGAATTTAAAATGTTTTGTTCGTTGGATTTTTAACTTCTTTCTGGATGTTTCTGTGGTTTCTGTTCAGTCTCTTAGTTTCTGGAATAAGGTTGGGGAGAAACTAACGATTCTCACACAGAGTGGGGATCAATCCGTTGCTAGGTTTTTTCCTTTGCTGGTAGTGATTTATAAGTCTGTTAAGAATTCTAAGACTGAGTCAGTTCTGCCGGAAAATTCGTATCTCTCTTGTGCTGTCTCCCCTATGTCTGTCCCCCTTCCCTCTGTCCCTAATCCACCAGAACCTCAGGGGGGAGAAGATACTGTAACACACCACGTGGCGCGGAGGAGCTGCCATCCCTCCGACTTTTCTCTCTCTCCCCTTTCCCCTGCTCCAACCAGGATTGATCACCCCGGTTCGAGCCTCTCCCTCACCCTCCTTCCAGCACCCCAAAACCTCCCTACCTCAACTTCATGTTTTTTACAAGATGGCACAGGCCACGTGTCGGCCGTACCCCTTCCTCCACCAGGACAAGATGGCTCCCACCACGTGGCAGGACAGGCTGTGGTGCCTTCTTCTAACAACTTGAATTTTCCCGGGCTAGCGCGCTGGCCCTGCCCCCCGCGGTATCGGGTGTCCCTGCGCCGGCCCCACCCCCCCGCAATATCGGGTACCCCTGCGTTGGCCCCGCCCCTCGTATCATCGGGTGTCGTCCCTGCGTCGGCCCCGCCCCCTCGCGGTATCGGGTATCCCGGCGTCGGCCCCGCCCCTTGAGGGGAGTTCCCACCCAGGCGCGGGCCCCTCCCTCATTCATGCCCCCCTCCCCGGCGGTGCCACCCCCTGCAGCTCCGCTCCTCCCTGGTCCCCATGCCTTCAGAGCTGGCCAGCGACAGAGGGGGGAGCCGCCCCTGCCGCATCCAGTCCCGGGACACTCCCCCCTCCTTGGAAGAGGAGGACAGCGATCCCTCTGATGAAGACCCCCTGGGTCGAGATATGCAGGCAGGCTACAGAGAATGGGGACTGGGAAATAGCAAAGAAGATCATGGTCACAGCTGCCCCAGTGCACTACAACAGGGTGGGAGGGAACCCCCGCTGGGAAGCCATCCCATATGCACAGTTAAAAGAAATGTGTAAAGCAGGGAAGGATTTTGGGCGTAATTCCCCTTATTTTAAAAACCTGATTCAAGCTACCTTTGCTGCAAATGTGCTAGTCCCACACAATATAAAAAACCTTATGGCATGTCTTCTATCTCTGGGGGAGTATATGCTCTGGGACAGAACTTGGAGAAAACAATTAAGACACCTCCTGCAGGTATATCACAGAGACCCTAAATGGGCTCACATAACAGTAGATGATCTTTGCGGGGAAGGAAATCTGGGAAAACCCCAAGATCAAGCAAGGCAATTGCCTGAACTGATTTTGGAAGATATCAAAAGGGAAGCTGACAGAGCTTTGCTCGCAACTCCCGATGATTCCACCCCCCTCTAAATTTTTTCACCATAAAACAAGCAATCAATGAGTCCTTTATAAAACTCTTTGACAGACTAAAAGAGTCAGTTGAAAAGCAGGTTGGGAATTCAGAAGCCCAAAAGGAGCTTGTATTGGTTTGAAAACAAACCAGTGGGAGACCACAAGTCAAGATTGAAATTAAAAATAAGTGAAATAATACAAGGAAAAGCACTGACAAAGTCAGATACACCCTAACACCCTGTTAGGGTGGTAGTAGCAGTCCAACTGAAGTAGTCCAGTTGAAGCGGTGATCCTGTGAAGGTCTAGTCTCCAGCTGAAGATCCAGTAGTAGCTCTTGTCCTCCAGGAACCCAATAGACAGGGCTAGCTCAGGCAGTTCCAAGGCCAGGTTATATCCAGGTGGGAACACCTGGCTCCTCCCTCCTGGGCAGAGCATCCCACAATGGGATAAGTCCATGAGTCACACGGTGGGTCCCTGATGGCCCATTGCCTGTCATCCGGAGTGGGTCATTAGCAGCTGATAACAGCTAATGGATGGCCCATTGCCTGTCATCCTGAGTGGGTCATTAGCAGGTGATAGCAGCTAACGGCTCACAGCTGGTGGTAATAGAATACTTAAATACATCTATATTGCAACCCAGGACATTATCCGCCCCTTATTCTATTACCATCTACAGAGTTCTCACTTAAGATAAGGTCTCCTTGTGGTACACAACGGGTTTCCCCATCTGCCTGCATCACCCACCAAGTATAACCAGGTCCTTGGGCAAAAACAACCCCACGGATGGGCTTGCCTTTGCCTGAGGTGGGACTAATCCAAACAGTCTTTCCTAAAAAGCCTCTTATGTGTACCACAGGGACTTTATCTCCATCCACTGTGTGCAAAGGTTTGCACTGGGCAGGACCGGCTCGATTGATAGAACCTCTTGTGTTAACCATCCAGGTGGCCTTTGCTAAGTTCAGTTCCCAATTTTTGAAGGTTCCCCCGCCAAGTGCCTTCAAAGTTGTCTTAAGTAGTCCGTTGCACCGTTCAACTTTCCCGGCAGCTGGTGCATGATAGGGGATATGGTATATCCATTCAATTCCATGTTCTCTAGCCCAGGTGTTTATGAGGCCATTCTTGAAATGGGTTCCGTTGTCCGACTCGATTCTCTCAGGGGTACCATGTCTCCACAGGACTTGCTTTTCCAGACCCAAGATGGTGTTCCGGGCAGTAGCATGAGGCACAGGGTAGGTCTCTAACCATCCTGTGGTTGCTTCCACCATGGTCAACACGTAGCGCTTTCCTTGGCGGGTTTGGGGAAGGGTGATGTAGTCAACTTGCCATACTTCCCCATACCTGTACTTTGACCATCGTCCACCATACCACAAAGGCTTCACCCGCTTGGCCTGTTTGATTGCAGCGCAAGTCTCACAGCTGTGGATGACCTGTGAGATGTTGTCCATGGTCAAGTCCACCCCTCGGTCACGAGCCCATCTGTACATTGCATCCCTCCCTTGATGACCAGAGGCATCATGGGCCCAACGAGCTAGAAATAATTCTCCTTTGTGCTGCCAGTCCAGATCCACCTGTGACACTTTCACCTTGGCAGCTCGGTCCACTTGCTCGTTGTTACGATGCTCTTCATTAGCCCGACTCTTAGGTACATGTGCATCCACGTGTCGAACTTTCACAGTCAGCTTCTCTGCCCGGGCAGCGATGTCCTGCCAAATCTCAGCGGCCCAGATGGGTTTTCCTCTGTGCTGCCAGTTGGCCTTTCTCCAGCGATCTAACCATCCCCATAGCGCGTTGGCTACCATCCAGGAGTCGGTGTAGAGATAGAGCCTTGGCCATTTCTCTCGTTCGGCAATATCCAAAGCCAGCTGGACGGCTTTAAGCTCTGCGACCTGACTCGATCCACCTTGTCCCTCGGTAGCCTGTGCAACTTGTCGTGTGGGGCTCCATACTGCAGCTTTCCATTTCTGATCTGTGCCTACAATTCGGCAGGAACCATCGGTGAAGAGGGCATAGCGTCTTTCACTCTCCGGCAGCTCGTTATACAGGGGTGCTTCCTCGGCACGTGCTACTTGCTCCTCTGCTTCTTCTGAAGATAATTTAAAAGTCTCACCTTCAGGCCAGTTTGTTATAATTTCCAGAATCCCAGGGCGATTCGGGTTTCCAATACGGGCGCGCTGTGTGATGAGGGCAATCCATTTGCTCCACGTGGCATCAGTGGCATGGTGGGTAGAGGGAACCCTTCCCTTGAACATCCACCCCAGCACTGGCAGTCGGGGTGCAAGGAGAAGTTGTGCTTCTGTGCCGATCACCTCTGAGGCGGCTTGGACTCCTTCGTAAGCTGCCAAGATTTCTTTCTCGGTGGGAGTGTAGTTGACTTCAGACCCTCTGTAACTTCGACTCCAGAATCCCAGTGGTCGGCCTCGGGTCTCACCAGGCACCTTCTGCCAAAGGCTCCAGGACAGACCATGGCTCCCGGCTGCAGAGTAAAGCACATTCTTTACCTCTGGTCCTGTCCTGACTGGGCCAAGGGCTACCGCATGAGCGATCTCCTGTTTGATCTGGGTGAAGGCTTGCTGCTGTTCAGGGCCCCAGTGGAAATCGTTCTTCTTGCGGGTTATGAGGTAGAGAGGACTCCCGATCTGGCTGTACTCAGGGATGTGCATTCTCCAAAAGCCTATGGCGCCTAGGAAAGCTTGCGTCTCCTTCTTGTTGGTTGGTGGAGTCATCGCGGTGATCTTATTGATGACCTCAGAAGGAATCTGATGCCGTCCGTCTTGCCACTTTACTCCCAGGAACTGGATCTCTCGGGCAGGTCCCTTGACTTTGCTCTTCTTGATGGCAAAACAGGCTTCCAGGAGAATTTGGATGATTTTCTCTCCTTTCCCAAATACTTCCGTTGCTGTGTCCCCCCACACAATGATGTCATCAATATACTGCAAATGTTCTGGAGCCTCACCCTTTTCCAGTGCAGCCTGGATCAGTCCATGGCAGATGGTGGGACTGTGCTTCCACCCCTGGGGCAGTCAGTTCCAGGTGTACTGCACACCTCTCCAGGTGAAAGCAAACTGAGGCCTGCACTCTGCTGCCAGAGGAATGGAGAAAAAGGCATTGGCAATGTCAATGGTCGCATACCACTTTGCTGCTTTGGATTCCAGCTCGTACTGAAGTTCCAACATGTCCGGTACAGCAGCACTCAGTGGTGGTGTGACTTCATTCAGGCCACGGTAATCCACCGTCAGTCTCCATTCTTCACTGGACTTACGCACCGGCCATATAGGGCTGTTAAAGGGTGAGTGGGCCTTGCTGACCACCCCTTGGCTCTCCAGTTCCCGAATCATCTTATGGATGGGGGCCACAGAGTCTCTGTCTGTGCGGTATTGCCGGCGGTGCACTGTTGCTGTAGCGATTGGTACCCGCTGTTCTTCAATTCTCAGTAGTCCTACAGCAGATGGCTTGTCTGAGAGACCAGGCAGGGTATTCAGTTGTCTTATGTCTTCTGTCTCTATGGCCGCTATCCCAAAAGCCCAGCGATGTCCCTTTGGGTCTTTGAAATATCCACTCCTGAGATAGTCTATGCCGAGGATGCATGGGGCGTCTGCACCAGTCACAATGGGGTGTTTCTGCCACTCGTTCGCAGTTAAACTCACTTCAGCTTCCAGTACAGTCAGCTGCTGGGATCCTCCTGTCACCCCAGAAATAGAAATGGATTCGGTCCCCTGTCGGGGGTTGAGAATTTCTTCCCATTCCTGTTACTAAGCAACAAATAGTTAGATGTTTAGAGCAATCAAGCCTTTTGTAAAAAAGACAAAAGCTGGGCTTGGGCGAGGCAGGTGAAGGGAAGAGGGAGGCCTTGGAACCTCTCTCTCGTGGTTCGGACGCTGAGAGGAGAGGCTGCTCTTTGCTTTTCGGCTGGGACCAGAGGGAATCCAACTGTGCCCTGTTTTCTCTTCTCCTGACTGGGTGAGCTTGGATTCAACCTTTTCTCCCCACGGGGAAGGGCACGTTTTCCCCGGGCTGCGTTTCCTCGCAGCCGCTGCCGGGAGAGTCCCGCGGCCCCTGCTGCCTGCCCCCGCCCTCTGCCGCACGAGACCGCGGCATCTGCTGTGACTGCAGAAATCCTTGCTGCCTCGCTGGCTGGCTGGAGAGAGTGCCGGCTGCCCTGCTTTTCTCGCTGCTCCGAGCCGTTTCGCTGCCCTCCACGCTTTCTCAGCCTGCCCGCCATTACCAGCTGCTGGACGCTGACCTGACCCTGTGCCACAGCGCCACCTGCAGCCGCTCGGGAGTCATCGCGCCTGCCCTGCCCGACCGGGAGCTCAACAGCGCCACCTGCAGCCGCTCGGGAGTCATCGCGCCTGCCCTGCCCGGCCGGGAGCTCAACAGCGCCCCTGCTGCTTGCAACCGTGATTACACCACACGGGCAAAGGCTCAGCAGCTCACAAGCCATCTGCTATTGGTTTTCTGGTTCTAGTTGTGGTTGCTATTATTGTTATTGCTTGTTTATAGATACTAGTAAAGAACTGATATTCCTTTTTCCCATACCTTTGCCTGAAAGCCCTTGATTTACAAAATTGAATAATTCGGTGGGAGGGAGGAAAGGAAATCACATTCTCTGTCCTGGGGGAGGGTTCAACCTCTCTTGGCAGACACCTGTCTTTCAAACCAAGACATCCCCACATACCTGGAGGGCATCAGGGTGCATTGAGCGCCGGTATCAACCAAAGCCGTATATCTTTGTGGGTCAGACGTGCCAGGCCATCGGATCCACACAGTCCAATAGATCCGGTTATCCCTTTCCTCTACCTGGCTAGAGGCAGGGCTCCTCTAATCCTGTTTTTGGTGCACGATGCTCTCCTCCTGTAAATGTGTTCCTGAGGTCCCTTCAAGAGAATCAGTCATATTGTCATTCCCATGCTGTCTGGGGTTCTGTCCACAAGAGACTGGGGCAGTGTTGAACCTAGATGAGCCTCCTGAAGTGGATGTTTCTCTTTTCAATTCACGTACCCGGGCTGCTAAGGAGGAGGTGGGTTTCCTATCCCACTTTCTCATGTCTTCCCCATGCTCCTGTAGGAAAAACCAGAGGTCACGTCGCGGAGTTTGTCTTCTTTCCCTGGCTGGGGGACGTCTGCTCCTGATGGCAGAGACTCTGGTTGGTTTCGGTGTGGCATGGAAAATTCCTTCTTTGAGCTCTTTCCTTAGTTTCTGGTGGCTCTCTTCAATCAAGCTCCGGACTTGCTCGGCCAGGTTTGTTTCTACTGATGAGACCTGGGTGCGTAGTGGAGCAGTGACAGTGTCCTCGTAAATTCTCAGTTTGTTTGCTAACACGCCCACCTTGTCTTCGCCTTCCCTCCACTGCAGTGTTGCCAGGTAACGAGAGTATATCTCTGGTCCGAGCCGCGCGAATCTTAGCCACATTTGTGAAGTGCACTGGACATTATCTGGACTCTTGGGGAATCTCTCGTTTTCTGAGAAAATGATCTCTAGCACGGCCAATTCCCTCAGGCATCGGATACCTTGTTCTATTGTGTTCCATTTTCTTTGGTGCATCTGGAGGTCTTCTTTGCAGAGGTATCTGTCCCGTACACTCACCAGCAATCGCCGCCAGAGGCTGAGAGTTTCCTGGGTTCTCCCAATCCCCTGGTCAATAACCACATCCTGGGACAGGGATCCCAGTTGCCTGGCCTCACTTCCGTCCAGAATGGTGTCGTTAGCTGCGGCGTCCCAGATGCGGAGCAGCCAGGTCAAGATGGACTCGTTCGCCTGCCGGGTGAATTCCCTCCGTAGGTCACGCAGCTCCCCTAGGGATAGAGAGCGAGTGATGATCTCCGGCTCTGTCTCTTCTGCTTGGTGGGATGGTCCTGCCGCATCCTCATCAGTCGCTATGCGGACTGATTTGCTCTTTGATTTCTTTTTCTGGACGGGGGCAACTGCTACCGGCTTCGGCTGTTCTGATTTGGCGATGGTCTTTGTTGAGAGGTCGACTGCTCTTTTTGTTCTTTTCCTCTTGCCTACTGATTTGCTTCGTTTCTCCTCCTCAAGAAGACAAAATACTGTTCTGATTTTCAGCATGAGGTACACGGTGCTGGTCAAAGAAAACAGAACTGACAAAAAGATTATACCATCCTTAGCATCCAGAGAGAACTCAATATTGTCAGACGGCTGTGCCTGACCTGAAAGGCTGGAAGAAAACGCTCTCTCCTCCTAACCCCAAAGGCTGGGTATGATTGCTGAGGAGGTCCCAGACGTAGTGGCTCAGATTAGGCCAGGCAGACACAACTGAGTATATGTTCCGAATGGTATTCATCGCCTCACAGGTTATCATACAATAGGCATAATAAACCAGTAAAGCAATTCTCATGCCATTCCCTGGTCGCAATAGAAGCAATACGACAGGCAGATAGTTTCCCATTTGAGGCAAAATATAGAGAGCGAGATACAGTACCCACATAGATAAGCTGAACATCATGGTGATAGGATTTCTGAGTTCCTCCAGGTCGTGCCCCACATTGGGCGCCAAAATATGTATTGGTTTGAAAACAAACCAGTGGGAGATCACAAGTCAAGATTGAAATTAAAAATAAATGAAATAATACAAGGAAAAGCACTGACAAAGTCAGATACACCCTAACACCCTGTTAGGGTGGTAGTAGCAGTCCAACTGAAGTAGTCCAGTTGAAGCGGTGATCCTGTGAAGGTCTAGTCTCCAGCTGAAGATCCAGTAGTAGCTCTTGTCCTCCAGGAACCCAGTAGACAGGGCTAGCTCAGGCAGTTCCAAGGCCAGGTTATATCCAGGTGGGAACACCTGGCTCCTCCCTCCTGGGCAGAGCATCCCACAATGGGATAAGTCCATGAGTCACACGGTGGGTCCCTGATGGCCCATTGCCTGTCATCCGGAGTGGGTCATTAGCAGGTGATAGCAGCTAACGGCTCACAGCTGGTGGTAATAGAATACTTAAATACGTCTATATTGCAACCCAGGACAGAGCTGCTGTGTGCACTAGCAATGGCAAATGCTAATGAGAATTGTAAAAAAATCCTTCGAGCTCTCCCTCTAGATCCAGCTCCTACCCTCAACCAGATGATTGAGGCTTGCACCAAATTAGCATCCCCTGAGGCGACCATAGCCCAGGCAGTTTCACAAGGGGTGGTGGAAGCATTAGCAGCGTCACATGAAACACAGCCTAGATGTTATAATTGCGGGAGTTTTAAATACCTGGTTAAAGACTGCCCCAAACCAAAGCATGCTAAGAAAAATACTAACAAAAATACTGAGACTGTACCCCCAGACTGTCCCTGCCAGCATCACCATCAAAGCATCAGGGAAACGGACAGGGAAGCGCGGTGTGGCCCCGCGCAAAGACAGAAAATCAACAGCCGTCTCTCCCTGTCCTGCAACCCCTGCCATGGACTGTAACTGCGCACCGCACTGGGAAAGAGGCAAAAGACTCCATCTTGTAAGTACTGATACACACCACTTCCGCAATGGAACTCAACAACACATACACACAGATTTTGAAAAACCTTTTGACAGGACTGAGGCGCGGAATGACTCCACAACTCAGATAGTTATGAAGTAGGTATGCATTTATTCCAGCTGAGGTGCATGGGGGGTAGCCCCTCCAAAAGCATGCACACTGTTAGCAGCACTTCACTTGGTTTATATTAGGTTACAGGTTACATATGCATAAAGTTACACAGAGCCCCTATACATATTCATTACCTATCCCCGCTTCGTATTATAATGAGTTCAAAGTTCATTTAAATATACTCGTGCAAGCGCAGTGTCACAGATTAATTGTGGGCGAGGGTCCCAGATGATTAATGACGGCGAGTCAGTAGTCTTCCGCACGATGAACTTTTCACCCTGTTCCCTTGCGCTTGGTCCCTTGGTTCTTGGTCCAAGTCCAAGCCTTAGAAGCAACTTGTACCAGTTCTAGGGTCTGAGAGCAGGATGTTCGGTCACAGTAGTTTTTTTCAATTATTTGGCTCTCTTCTCTCTATCCTCCCCGATACTAGGTAGGCACAAAATCATTAAGTGAATAATACATTGTCTTCAGCAAGCAAATCTTAGTAAATCATTATCCAATCTCTGGCCTTCTAAATCAGTTCAAAAATTATTAATATTATTATTATTATCCATCTTCTATTTCTCTTAAATTAATAAATTCTAGCTCACCCTAAATGAAGGACTGTGGACATCTTGGTAGTTGGAGACACCAAGCACGGTCCACCTGAACTTTCCATTTTACCTGAGGTGCACAAAGTAGACCCCAGTGGACGAGTACAAATTTCTGTCTCCTATAACAACACTCCCTGGTTTCTACCAAAAGGTCAGGTGGTAGCACAAGCTATCATCCTACCTGAAGACCACCCCAGGTGCCACAGAACACCTTCCATATAGTGGGCAGAAATTGTGGGTGCAGACAAGCCTATGATGCATTGTAAACTGCACAACGGGAAATCCACTGCTTACTTGACAGGGATGGTGGACACAGGAGCCGATGTAACCATCATTTCTCGAGCAGAATGGCCCCAGGACTGGAAAATCAAACCAGCAGGCGGGAGAATCACAGGCATAGGAGGATCAGCAACTTCCCAGAGGAGTACAAATAATATCATCATAGAAGGCCCTGAGGGACACACAGCCACCATACAGCAATTTGTAATTGACTCTGGTTTTACCCTCTGGGGCAGGGACCTCTTTGCCCAATGGGGGACTCAGCTGGTAATCCCACCTCCATCTCAGGATATCTAGTTGGGGCCACTGGGAGGCGCTCCACCCCCCCCTTACCTGGAAAACAAACGACCCAGTGTGGGTGGCCCAGTGGCCCCTCAGCAAAGAGAAGCTAAGTGCTCTAGAGTCCCTGGTGGAGGAGCAGCTTGCCAAGGGTCACATTGTACCATCTAATAGCCCTTGGAACTCCCCTGTCTTTGTCATATGGAAACCTGGAAAAGACAAGTGGAGGCTCCTCCAAGACCTCAGGAAAATCAATGAAGTCATTGAGGATATGGGTCCCCTGCAGCCTGGCCTGCCCTTGCCCTCAATGCTTCCTCGGCATTGGAAGCTTGCTGTCATAGACATTAAAGACTGTTTTTTCACAATCCCCCTACACCCAAGTGATGCTCCCCGGTTTGCCTTCTCTGTGCCATCCCTGAACCAGCAAGCCCCCCAGCGCAGATACCATTGGTGCATGCTACCCCAGGGTATGAAAAATTCTCCAACCATCTGCCAGTGGTACGTGGCCCGTGTCCTGTCCCCCATCCACAAGGAATTTGTGTGTTCTGTCATTCTCCACTACATGGAAGATGTGTTAATTTGTGCACCAGATGATAAATACCTAAACTTGACTCTGGAAAAAACTATTCAAGCCATTGAAAAAGCAGGGTTCGAGATCCAGCAGGAAAAGATTCAGAGCACCTGCCCATGGACTTACCTGGGACTCCGCATCAGCGAACAGACCATCGTACCCCAGTTGCTCACCATCAAAGACAACCCGAGGACACTCTGGGACTTCCACCAGCTGTGTGGTTCTATAAACTGGGTTCGTCCTCTTCTGGGAGTTACAACGGAAGACCTTGCACCACTGTTTAACCTCCTGAAAGGCTGCAAGCACCTGGACTCACCCCGAGTCATCACAGAGGAGGCCCGGGAATCCATCACTGAGGTACAGCTTGCCCTGTCTTCTCACCAAGCCCATCGGACAAGTCCTGAGTTACCCTTTAATTTCATTGTTCTGGGTAAGTCACCCACGCTACATGGACTGAGTTTTCAATGGGACACTGCACAAAAAGACCCACTTCTTATAATAGAGTGGATCTTCTTATCACATCAGCCACTCAAAACCATAACCACACAACAAGAACAAATAGCCCAACTAATTATGAAAGCCAGAGCACGCCTCCGTACCCTTGTAAGGTGTGATTTCACCTGCATCTATTTGCCATTGGCCAATAATTCCTTAGAACAGGTACTCCAAACAAATGAACACCTTCAGTTTGCTCTGGATAGTTATCCAGGCAAGGTTTCAATTCACCATCAAATCCCTGCTGTCCCAGGACAGCTCGGGTCCCCAGCAGTTCCCGAGGTGGTCTCATCCACCACCATGCTTATAGTTATCACAGGTTACTCCTGAAGCTGACTTATGTGCAATCATGACATATTTGCCACACCTTTAAAATCTTTCCAGTTAATCCTGCAGAAATTCAGCCCTCTAGAGTTCTATGTTGCTGCTATCTCATTCACTACTCAGTTGTTTGCTTGCAAATTTTCAGTAGTTTTCTTGTAACAATTGAGTCAAAATGAGTTAAATTCTGCTAGATTTGAAACCTTTAAAGTAACACTCTCAACTTTGAATGTAGTTTTGGTAAATTTAAGGCTCAAAAGATGCAAAGGCATCCAAAGTGACTACTTCACTGAATTCAAGGGAATTTTTTTTCACAGGTATACCTTGAACAATGTCTGTGTGCATGCGAGTGTGAAAGTGCCGCAGCAAATGTACTAGGAGTGCTGTTCTAGCGTCTTAAATATTTTAGATTTGTAAGTTAGGCTTGTAGTAAATTCTATATTAATCAATTGACTCAGAAAAGGAGTGGTAAGTGGCGCTTGCTGCATGATTTGAGAAAAATTAATGTGGTGATGGGAGACATGGGTGCCCTGCAGCCAGGGTTCCCATTGCTTTTTTACCATTCCACTGCATCCTGACGATGCTCCGAAATTTGCTTTTTCTGTGCCAAGCCCTAATGTACAGGAACCCCTGAAGCAGTTACATTGGGTAGTGCTACCACAAGGAATGAAAATTAGCCCAACCATATGCCAGTGGTTTGTGGCAAGTGTTTTGAGCCCTGTACATCAGCAAGCGCCCAAGGCTCTCACTCATTTCCCATTATATGGACGATCTCCTTGTGGGTGCCTCCCAACCTGATGTTATGCAGAAAGCCCTAGCCCTTACCACAGAGTTTAACTTCTATTGAAGCTACATTCTGTTAAGCGTTAGTTTTAAATTCTGTTAAGTTTAAGTTCTGTTAGGTTTAATAAGTTCTGTTATGTTTAAGTGATGTTATGTTTGGGTGACGTTAAGTTTAAGTTCTGTTGAAATATGCTCATTTAATTAAAAAATACAGTTCTTTTGTTATAGAGATAAGATGGAATCAACTCCGACAATTCTGATGGAAAATTGGTGAGCAACTGGTTAAGAACATAAAGCTGATAAGTTATATAGAAATGTGTGAAGATGCGATTTATTGGATCCTTAATTTCATCACAGGTTCTGTGGATGTAGATGTTCTGCATAGGTTAATCAAGATGATTGTTCATAGCAATCTTTGCAGTTTTATCTTCCATAGGTAACACAGAAGAATGGGTAACAATTTGAAATTATGGATATTATTAATTGAAAGATGCTTTGCTTTATTGTCATATATGCATAGATGTGTGGAGAATATTTCTCGCTTTTTTAGAATGGTTATTGTTACTGTATTAATGATTCTGAATATGATGTTAATGTAATGGCATGAATTCCCTGAGCTTTTATAAAGAGCATTATCCAGAAGATATTATTTGATGTTACTCATATATACATTCCTTTAGTTATTTGCAGTTTGTTTATGGTACCATTGATTACTTAGTTAAAATTAAATTACAATGCTGGCTGCTTTAGAAAATTCCATATAACCTTGTGTAGTTATCTGCAAGAAATGTATTATTTTAAGGAACGTTCCTAATTGATATTAATAGAGGCTTGTTTGTAGGATGTTTTAGGGAGACCGTCCCAGTTGAGGCCTAGGCTCTGGCCAAGCCCTGGCCCTGGCTGGTTGGGAAGTATGCCATCAGACCCAGGTGTTTTTGCACTGAAAATGTGATTGAGTCACTTTGACTTGCTGATTTGGGCTTATGAAAGCAGGCCCTTGTCGCTGTTGAGCGGCTAGCTGAGGAATGACCCAAGTTCTCAGACAAGGAAAGAGAGGAGAAGAGAGCTTTATTGTTTTGAATTCCATATATATAGAGTTTACAGAGGTGCCCCAGATTGGTCAGCCCGAGACCTCCCCCTAGGCCCAATTGGCCAAGCCCGAACTGACCCAATCCGGAGAAGTTGTTTGCAAAACATCCAAACTTTATCTTGTTTATGAAATATAGCAAAATGTTCCCACGGGAAGAACCTGTGCTAGCCACAGCCCCTCTTCCATGTAAACTTGGAATCCTTGCCTGGGAAAGGTTCTCCAGGTCCTGCCTGCAAAATGAGGTTCCCCAGTGATTGCAGACTCTAGGTGATAGTAGAGTGGTTAGACAATTGATGATGTATCTTCCTAAATCACTATCCTTTCTCTCATGTACCAATGCGTGCATGTAGAGCTGAGCATGTAGTAAGCTTATTGTTTTATTCCATGTATTGTTATACCTTTGTGTTGTTTTCATATTCATACTGAGAGAAGCACATGTTGCCAAAAACAAAAAGGGGGAGTATGGCTCCTCAAGAACAATTAGATAATGCAATATTTAAGCTAAAGTTTTTTGAATGCAGATCATCAGTTCTGATCTCCAAGAGTGATACTGCTCTGAAGGTTTGCACATGCAGAACCAATTTCCAAAAGTTTTATGTAAGGATCCACAATTAGGTGCGCAAGGACAAGACCCAGATGATTTACTAACCTGGGGAAGAGGGTATGCATGTGTTCTATCTCTAACAGGTCCAAAGCAGTTACCTGCTCGTCTGGTAAAAACTGTACCGTGAGTCTGAAGGACCAGTCCAACAACCTGATACCCCAGCTAAGACATGACACCAATCATCAGCACGCGGGTGAACCCAGAGATAACAGGGAGAATGTTGAAGCAACTACAAAAAAAAACTGGCGTCTTGATGCACAGTGTAGGAGCACCACCAGCCCCAGATAACACCTTCCTGGCCTACCTAGCTAGCGACAGTACCGTAAGAATTCTGCAATTTCTTTGGACAAACATCAATCGCCACCGAGGAGACGAGGCCCAGTGAGAGAAAAATACCTAATCAGCATCCAGCCCTTGTAGCCAAGGCAGGAGCAGGGGTAGGGCTGCCAGGAACATGGCTGTGCCTGGAAGCTTACAGAGGCAGCCTGCCAACAGAGACCTTGTGTCCCACTGCAGCCACCATCATACTGTTGTGTTCCTGCTGACCTTCTTCAGTTATTTCCTGCACCATGCTTCCAGAAAGACATTCAGTAATGTCAAAGTTAGCATTTCCAGCTAATGGACCTCTCTCCTGCCTAAACAGCATGGCCCCTGAGCTCTAGCCATATGAGCTCTGCAACATTAGCCACTTACCTCCAAGTACAGAAGAAGGAGCTGTCTTCCTGGGGACATTGGACACCATCCTTTTGGTTTCCCATGCTGTGGGTCTCTTTGTCAGTGACATGATTGTTTTTGACAGGTTTTTATTGTTTGTAATCTGTATCCCATGTATTTTACCTTGTGTCCAGCAGATGATCAGTAATAGTCTTGATAAGGTAATGGCTCTACAGGTGCAAACTGTTTTAGCATTAGGGTATATGAACCCTTTGCACAGAAAACAAAAAAGGGGGAGATGTTGCAGAGCAGAAAGGCCTTGCAAAGTGAGGGCCTTGCTGCCCTTGTAAAATCCTTGCTCACATCTATTACTTTGGCTAACTGAAAAGCATTCTGGGAATGACTCAGCTAAATTAGAGGTGAAAAACAAGTTACATAGTTGTAAAACAATTATTAGAACCAATAAGTGCTCACACCATGGGGCTCGTGGTTGGTTACATCTGATGCCTGTTCCTATCATGGTCTATGGTGATTGGTTAAGCACATTTGTTGTGCCTCACAAGTATGTAAACTCATAACAAACTAATAGTTTAAGAACCCTGGATTTTTGCAATAAAGTGTCTTCACCATACCATTGTGGAGTCTGTGTGTGCCCTTAAAAAACACCGCAAACATTCATCCCTATATCCTCACATTTATCACCACAGAAGTATAACTGGCATTCTGGAGGCATTCTTGGCTTCTTACATGGAACATGGCAAGATAACCAGTTGGATGTATATCAGCCAAGCAAGTCTAGTGTATTGGCAGGGAAGATAGAACACCTTTTCTCCATAGCTAGGACTTGTTTTTTTCACCATAGCAGTTCTTCATTCCTCTTATTAGTCTTGAGGATAGCAATGCTGGAGGGCTGTTACTCCAGAAAACAGGAATTCTGAAATCTAAGCTCAGAAGTTCTCATAGGAAGAAAAAAATAACTGGAAAGAGTTTGCATAAAGACACAAAAGTTAAAAAAAATGTTATAAAGTGAGAAATTTAGACTTTCAGATATCTTCCTCTCACAGGATTAATTTTTGAGTAAGGAAATAGCTCTTGGCAAAGTTTTTGCTTGCTGGAATAGAGTCAGAATCACAGTCAGACGCCTGTATGCATATTATCATTTTCCATAAAAACAAAACCAGAAAAATCTATGATCTGATGGGCCTGCAGATAATGCAGGGCTAAGCATGGATGCTTGGAAAACCTTAGTCAAGTCAGGTACTGAAAAGACCTTCTTGTAAAATACATGCCTATGACTATAAAAAAGATCTGAGCCATCAAACCAAAGACTCTAAAGAAATGGGGAAAAGATATTAACCACTATAAGATTTTATATAATAAAGGCCTGGAAAAATCAGAGAAATTAGCAGTACTTTCCAGGCCAACAGATCATCAAGATAACCTGCACACTGTGTCATGGTTTAGGAATGGTACTCCCCAATTCAGTGCCCCCACTGACACTCTCCAAAACCACACTGCCACACTCTCTTGATCCCCCTGTTTTCCCCTTCCACTTACCGCTCTGGTGGGATGGAGTTAAGAACTGGAGGCTGTAGTAGGTTGACCTTGGCCAGACACAGATGCCCACCAAGCTGCTCTATCACGCCCCTTCCCAGCAGGACAGGGGAGACAAAATAAGATGGAAAAAACCTTGTAGGTTAAGGCAATTTTCTAAAGTTAAAAAAGTGGAAGTTTGTGTGTGCATAAGCAAAGAGAAGAAAAGTTTATTTTCTACTTCTCATCTCATCAGCAAGTGATGTTCAGCCACCTCCCAGGAAGCAGGGCTTCAGCTCATGGAGCAGTTGCTCTGCAAGGCAAATGTTGCAAATAACAAATGCCCCATTACCTAACACTCTTAACAAAGATTTCAGCAGTCCATTATACCTCTCAATCTTTCCAGAGGCTTGTGGGTGATGAGGTATGTGATATATCCACTCAATACCATGTTTCTTTGCCCAGAAGTTTATGAGGTTATTTCAAAAATGGGTCCCACTGTCTGCTTCAATTCTCTCTGGGGTACCATGTTGCCACAGAAGGTGTCTCTCAAGGCCTAAGATGGTGTTTCAAGCAGTAACATGGTTTACAGAGTGTTTCCAGCCACCCAGTTGTTGCCTCTACCATGGTGAGCACATAGCTCTTGCCTTGGCATGTTCATGTGTGGTGGTTTTGCTTAGCCCAGAACATCAGCAAAGTATCTTTAGCATCTGAGAGAAATTTAAACCCTTCAAAAGCTGTTGTGGTAGGCCTGAAGAAGTGTCTGAGGAGTGGGGAGTGGCACAAAGATAGCTCCTGTGTGTCCTGTGTGAAAGTTCTGGAAGTTTTTCACCGAGTCCAGGAGAGCCAATCTCACATGGCTCTGAAAGTGATGGACATGCTGCTGGCCAAGTTTGGGCCAATTAGAGATGCTAGTTATGCCTCTGTGAAAACATATTTAAGAAAAAATCAAAATAAAGTAGTCACGCACTTCTTTTTAGCTAGAGGAGGAGGTGGAGGTAAAAATATGTGAAGGAAGAACAGCATGGAGACACCAAGGTCAGTGGAGAAGGTGGGGGAGGAGATGCTCCAGGCACCAGAGCTGAAAACCCTCTGCTAGCTGTGGTGAAGACCATGGGGGAGCAGGTGATCCCCCTGCAGCCCATGGAGTCCACAAGGGTGCAGAAATCCACCCACAGCCTATGGAGAGGTGCCCATGCCAAAAGAGCAGGTGAATGCCTGGAAGAAGCTGTAATCCAGTGGGAGTCTCATATAAAGAGTTAAAGTTGCAAAGGCCTTTCAAAAGGGAGAAAGGCCTTGCTCCTGGGATGGAAACAGCCTGGCTTCGGCTCGGAAGTCTGCACCCTATGAACAAAAACCCCACATTGCAGCAGAATTCAGGCGGGATGTTGCTCGTGAAATTGGACCCATGCCAAAGAAGTTCGCAGAGGACTGTCTCTCATGGGAGGGACCCCATAGCTAAGCAGAAGACCCCTCTCCCTGTTGGACTGACCAAAGAAAAAACCCCTTACCCTGCCCCCTGCCCATGCTGTTGGTTGGAAAGAGGGAGGAGGGTGAGCAGAAAAACAGTGTCTTAAGAGAGAGAGGAGTGAGCAGAAAAACGGTGTTTGTAATAGAAGATTTGTGGTGATAAATGAATTTACAGACTAATAAAAAACTCTATACCCTGCCCCCTACCCTAGCTGTTGGTTGGAAGAAGGGAGGAGGGTGAGAAAAAAAAATGGTGTCTTAAGAGAGAGGGAAATGAGTAAAAGAATGGTGTCTGAAGAGATTATTTTTACTTCTCATTTATCCTCCGACTCTCTTAAGTTAATAAATCACAATCACTTAGCAACTTTAGGTTTTGAGCCTGTTTTGCCTTTGGTGCATCTCCTCTCACCAGGGCTTTATCTCAACTCATGAGCTCAGTGTATGTGCGTTGAACAGTTTTTTTCTCCCTCTCCTGCACATCTGCAGCAGGAGAGAGCAGAAAGAGCAAATGTCGTAAGTGCCTGGCATTTAGCCAGAGTCAAACCTTGACATCGTGGCAGTGGTCCAACCTAGTCAATTTGCCAGGCCTCACCATATCGGAAACCCAGCCACCCCCCTCTATTACAGGGAGATTTTACTCGCATGGCTGGCTTGATAGCAGCACATTTCACATGTGTGAGTAACCTGTGTGATGTGAATAATCTGTGTGATGGCCTCCATGGTAAGGTCCACCCCTCAATCGCAAGCCCATTTGTGTGTTGCATCTCTCCCTAGATATCCCGATGTTTCATGGGCCCATCAGGCTACAAATAGCTCACCCTTCCTCTCCCAGTCTGTCTACTTGAGCTGTTCCAATTTTGGTAGCCTTATCTAACTGTTCATTGTTTCAATGTTCTTCAGTGGCACGACTTTTGGGCACATGAGCATCTACATGATGTGCTGCAGTGAATTAGCCCTAAATTTATAATTTCTGTTCCAGAATATTCCCCCAGCTAAAACATCCCATTGGTTAAAAGTCATGTACCGTCCCCTGCAATACTGTTACAGGTTTGTAAGCCTGCTCTTCACCCTAAGACCCTTTCTGATAGGTCCTCCGGGGCTGGGCACACCCCGTTCTCGCTGCCCTTTTAACACTTTGCAGAACCAGGCCTGGGACTTCTGGGTTTTTGGATTCTAGGCGACCTCATCCTTTACCTCGTCCTCCGCCCCTGTTCCTACAATAAATCTTCTAGAATCCCAAGCGCAGGAGTCTACGTCTCTTTCATATTTACCGCCTTCTTAAAGCGCTACCGTTCTCCTGGAAGCCGCACTCGCTCGATTGCGTCATCGCAGCTGTGCACCCGGTATGTGTTCAGCGAGGCTAGCCGCCTTTCCGTTGCTGCTTTTGGGCGGCTGGCAACCTTTCGGGGATCAAAGTAGCAATGATGTACCATCAGAGTCATGTTTTCTACCCATGCAGTGATGTCTTGCCCCAGCGCAGCAGCCCAGATGGGTTTACACGTGCAGTGCCAATTGCTCTTCTTTCATTGCTGCAGCCACCCCTACAGGGCATTAGCCCCCATCCAGGAGTCAGTATAGAGTATAAGCCATTTTTCTCGTTCCACAATCTCTAGGGCTGGTTGGATGGCTTTCACTTCTGCAAACTGACTTGACTCGTCACCTTCTTCAGTGGCCTCAATGATTCATGGTGTGGGACTCCACTCAGCAGCTTTCCACCTCCAATGGTTTCCGACCACATGGCAGGATACATCAGAAAATAGAACAAAGCCTCTTTTGTCTTCTGATAACTCATTATATGGTAGGTGTGTTTCGAGTATGTGTCATCTTCTCAGACAACGCTCCAAAATCTCTGCCTTCTGTCCAGTCTATAATCTCTTCCAGAATTCCTGGGCAATTGGTTTTCCCCAGTCAAGCTCATTGTATGATTAATGCTACCCATTTACTCCATGTAGCGCTGGTTGTGTGATGTGTCGAAGGGATGTTTCCTTTGAACATCCAGTGTAGCTCAGGCAATCACAGTGCCAAGAGGAGACACACTTCTGTCCCAACAACTTCTGAGGAGGCTCAAAGGCCCTAATAGGCTGCTAATAAATCCTTTTCAGCTGGAGTATATAAGTATGCATGTAAGTATACATATATATACATATATATACATATATATACATATATGTATACATATATACAATATGCATTGACTTGTGATCCTTGATAACCCCAGCTCCAAAATCCTAATGGTCAACCTCAGGTTTCTCCTGATGTGCTTTGCCAGAGGCTCCAGGTGAGACCATGTTCTCCAGCTGCAGTGCAGTGTATGCTTTGTACATCTGGTCCTGTCTGAACAGGCACAAGCACTACCACATGAGCTATTTCCTGTTTGATCTGCTCAAAGGCCTGTTTTTGCTCAAGCCCCCACTCAAAATGGTTCCTCTTCTTGCTATAACACAGAATGTACATTCTCCAGAACCCCACAAGGCCTAGGAAAGCTCGTGTTTCCTTCTTATTAGCTGGTGGAGACATAGTTGCTAGTTTGTTAACCACCTCCATAGGCACATGATGGTTCCATCCTGCCATTTTATTCCCAAGAACCGAATCTCCTGTGCAGGTCCCTTTACCTTACTTTGTTTTATGGCAAAACCAGCTTTCAGAAGAATTTATATTTTCTTCCCTTTCTCCAAAACATCTTCTGCTGTATTGCCCCACAGTATGATATCATCAATATATTGCAGGTGTTATGGAGCTCCACCCTGTTCCAGTGCAGTCTGGATCAGTCCATGGCAGATGGTGGGGCTGTGTTCCTGTAAGGGTCCATCAAAGAATCAAGTTCTGTCTCAACATTTCTCATCAGAAACTACAGGTGCAGGACTTATGCAGGGAATGCTTTGTACCTCCCAAAGCTGGTACAGAGCAAGTGCTGTGTATCTGCCCCAAAGCTGGTATGGAACAAGTGCTTTGCACCTGCCTAAGCTGGTACAGAACAAAGGCCTTGTGCCTGCCAAAGCTGGTACGTGACGAAGGCTTTACACCTGTTGCCCTGACACCCATTATCGTGAAAAATCTATGACACAAAACGGGACTACCAACCCATAAAACCCCTGCTATTCACTATTGTGAGAAAACCTGCCTCCAAAGCCGACCATGCCTCGGACACTCCTCCCTTGGCATGTGTAGCCTACCAAGTGGAGTTTGGTATATCTCCACAAGATTTAAGGGGGAGCAAAGGCGGGTCGCAAGGAGGGACCAGGTGTATGGACTAGCATAAAAGACAGCTCTGGAATGACTGAATTCTGAAGATCTTCCCCATCACGAGATCACATTGACTGACAAAAAGGCAGAGGAACGCCTTCTGGACAGGGCCCCCAGAGACGCCGGATGTCTGTGGACCTGTGGTGGTAGCTATAGACCCCTTTTCTTCCCTTTTCTCCCTATCTTTCCCCAATTTTCTCTCTCTCTCTCTCTCTATCGCAGGCCGCTTTATGGGCTAAATTAATAAAGTTCCTCTTTGGATTGAAATTTAACTCCCTTGACTTGTTGAATTATTTGTGCTTTATTTTCTTTTTGCACTCGGAAATCATAGCTGGTATGAACCATCACGTGTCCGCTTATAAGTGGACCGTGACATAAATTGGCATCACGGACAGGATCCTGATGGAGACAGAGGGGTAAAAGCCCTCCAAACTCATTTTTTGAGGACTCTCTTGGGATTCTGGCTATCAGAACTTAGTGTGCAAAAAAGGGGAGTTAAATTTTCATTTTAGTGACACCTGAGAAAGGGTAAGAGTGGCCATTGGCGAGTATCTAACTTTCTCAAGTGAATTTGAGCTGTTTTTTGTTGTTGTATTGTTTTGAAGTTGTTTTGTTTCTGAGTCAGGATAGAGAAAATGTTTCTCAAGTGAATTTGAGTGGTTTTGGTTGTTGTTTTTGTTGTTGTTTTGTTTCTGAGCCAGGATAGGGAAAATAATGACTGAAAAACAGGACAATAGAGATTCTCAGTTAATGTTAGGGATTTATTTTTTGCATTTTTGGCTAAATATGGTGCTCGACCCTCTCCTATTGGGGAAGATTGGGCTTGAGAGAATTGGGAAAATTTGCAGAGTATAGTAGACCAGATTTCTTTACTAAAGAAAGAGGCTAAGGTTAAGTTTTTACTACCAGGAAAAAGCAGGGCACTAGTTTGCTCTGTTTTGGGTGCCAGCTTGGTCGCAGCCATTAAAGATCGTCTTAGGCTGCGTAGTAATGAAGAAAAGATCATAGAATCCTTAGAAAACCTGGTGCACTGTCACCAAACAACAATTTCCAATCTGGAAAAGGAATTAGAGCACAAGGAAGAAGAAATCCATTCGTTAAGGGTTGCTCTTGAAGTAAATCATATTAATTCACAGAACACTAGTTCACAGGATATTGTATCATCAGGATCAATTAACCCGATGTATCCACAAAAGGAATTGGAACAGATGAGAAAACTTGATGAAAATCCCCCTCATTTAAGACCCTTAATCAAAACTGAATTTTCTTACCTTAATGATGAAGATACAGACCCCCACATAACCACCAAGGAAACACCCTATTCTGCCACTGAACTAGCAAAGTTAAAAAGGGAAAATGGGTGTCTTATCAAAAAATCTGAAACAGAATATTTGTGGCGTGTGTCTTTAACTGGGGGTGACCAAATTCAGTTGAAAGGGAGGCCGAGGGTTACTGGGGCCATGGAGTTTTCTTAACAACAGGCGATCTCTGGGCCACATGGTCTTTAACTTAGCGTGCTGCTTACTGGGCTGGAGGGTTAAACCCTCTGGACAGGGGACACCCCTTGGCAATAATAGGCACAACTGGCCGATTGGCCCAGCCTTGGCCAGTGGCACATCCATCTTTGCTTCTTGCAGCTTCTCACAGAAGCCACCCCTGTTGCCTCTCCACTATGAAAACCAGGCCATGCAAACCCAATACTCAATTGCATACCCTTCTGCATGAAAGCAAACTGTGGCCTGCACTCTGCTTCTCTGGATTGAGAAAAATGCATTAGCGATATCAATTGTGGCACCACTGGGCTGCCTTTGACTTCAGTTCATATTGAAGTTCCAACATGTCCAATACAGCAGCACTGAGAGGCAGCGTGACTTCATTCAGGCCACAATAGTCTATGGCCAGCCTCCATTCCTCATTAGACTTTTGTACTGGCCACATGGGGCTGTTAAAGGGTGAATGAGTCCTGCTGATCACTCCTTGGCTCTCCAGTCAACGAATTAGTTCACGGATGGGAGTTACAGATTCTTGGTTGGTGCGATATTGCCACTGGTGCAACTGTCCTGGTCTCAAATGGCACTTGTTGGTCTTCAACTTGCAGCAATCCCACAATGAAGGGATCTTCTTGATGCCTGATGATTTTTGCCTTTTCTTTTTATATATCTTTTTATATTTTTTATACTTTTTATATATTCTCTGTATCCTTTGCCTACATATGTGTAATTTTTGTAGTCTAATATTCTAGCTTAGTTCTGGGGTTCTGCTAGGCAGGAAGACCAAACATTCTCAGTAGGAGGCCAAAAAGCCCTATACTGTCAGAAGAACCTAGGCTTCAACCCTTATTGAAACCTTCTCTCTGGAACATATTTTGTAAACTGGGCTCAAGCGTCATCTGTGGGGAGGAGGGGGGAGGGAATTCTTTAGAGTAGGAGGATCATGCCATTTTATTAAGCTTCTTATTAGGGGATCCTTGTGAGATATGCTAATTTGCAAGGTCTATAAAATTGTATACGCATTTTACAGTGTGTGCATCTCGGCACATTCCACCTTGAAGAGTTGTGCACCTAGGATCCTATTAAAATACCGAGGTATAAAACCCTTTTATTCCTTAACTGTGTCTGGCTCATAATTCTAAGACCAGCAAAAAGGCAACATTCTGAGAGGCCAGGCAGGGTGGATAACTGTTTGATTTTCTCTGTATTCACAGTGCCTACACCAAAAGCCCATCGATACCTCTTTGGATCCTTGAAGTACCCTTTCCTGAGGTAGTCAATGCCAAAGATACAAGGGGTCTCTGGTTCAGTCACAGTGGGGTGTTTTTCCAATTTGTTCCCTGTTAAACTCACCTCACCCTCTAATATAGTGTATTAGTTTGAAAACAAACCAGTGGGAGATTGCAAGTCAGGATTATAATTTAACAGGAAAACTAAAAATAAGTGCAATAATACAAGAAAAAACACTGACAAAGTCAGATACAACCTGACACCCTGTTAGTCAGGATGGTGGTAGCAGTCCAAGTAGTTAGGTTGAGGTGGTGATCCTGTGGAAGGTCTGGTCTCCACCTGAAGGTCCAGTGGTAGCTCTTGTCCTCTGGGAATCCAGTAGACAGGGCTGCTTATACCATTCAAGAGCCCAGGTTATATTCAGGTGGGAATGCTTGGCTCCCTCCTGAGCGGAGCATCTCACAATAGGATAAGTCCATGAGTCATGCGGTGGGTTCTTGATGGCCCATCACCCGTTATCAGAGGTGAGGCATAGCAGGAGATAACAACCAGTGCCCCACAGCTTGTGGCAATGAAATAATAAATACACCTATATTGCAACCTAGGGCATATAGACAACTCCTGGCATTCCCCTGTCAGTCCAGAGATCCATGTGGGTTCTGCATTCCAGTGCCTTGATGGCATCAGTGTGCACAGTGCACCAGTGCCCACTAAAGCTCTACACTTCTGTGAGTCTGCTGTGCCAGGCCATTGAACCCATGTGGGAACTGACAACTAGCCTGCCTCAATTCACAGAGACTGAACAGACACAATCTGTTCATACCCGTGAGAATCTTGGTGTTAACATGAACAAGAAATAAAAACAACCCAGAAGAAACCTGCACCTGTGGGAAGGAGGTTGTTGTTGCAAAGATAGCATTCTAACTATAGGTAACCAATGAGTTTGAAATGTAGTAAGTTAGGAGCCGATGAACACGTAATGCACATGCTATGAAATAGTATAAAAGAAGCTCTGTAGTAATAAAGATCAGCTCTTTTTCCTCCATGGACTGAGTTGTGTCGCCTATACATGAGTGTCGTGTCCGACTCAACAGCGACAAATCCACACAGTCCAGTATCATCCCCTTCCTCCTCCTGGCCAAAGGCAGGGACCATCTATTCCTGTTCCTGGTCAGAGTATTCACTGTCTTACCTTTGAGATGCCAGTCCAGAACTCCCCTCATTGCCTATAATCAAAAGAAAAAACCCTTGCAACAGTGTTAGAATAGTAAAGTAAAAAAGCAGACTTTTATTTGGAAGCTTCCAGGTGTCCCAGTGGTGATGGGGCACCCCCGGCACCAGATTTCTACAATTTTACAAGTTTAATTAATTAGGTGTTGTGGTTTAGAACACTGGCCAAATGCCAGGCACCCATGATATCTACTCACTTGTTCTCTCCCTTGCCACAGCTGGACAGAGGAGAGGGAAAAAAGTTAACACAGAAAGAGGGTTATGAGTTAAGGAACCCAGAGAAAAACCCTCCAAGGACAAAACAGGCTCCTCTTAAGTTACAAAGTGATTTATTACTAACATGAGTCAGAGGAGGATACTGAGAAGTAAAATAAAGCCCTTAAAGACACCATTTCTCCACTCACCCCCCTCCCTCCTTCACACCAGCAGCACAGGGGGACAGGGTATCGGGGTTTGGTCAGTTCATCACCAAGATCTTCTTCTGCTGCTTAGGGAGAGGAGTTCTTTCCTCTGCGTTGCCATGGGGTCCCTCCCATGGGAGGCAGATCTCTGCGAACTCCTCCAGCGTAGATCCATCTCATGAGCAGCTGCTCTTCCAAAACTGCTGCAATGTGAGTTGCCCTCACAGGCAGACAGTCCTCCCAAACTGCCGCGGTATGGGGTCCCTCGTCCACCAGGATACAGACCTTCAAGGCTAGGCTGTTCCATCTTGGGAGGAAGGCCTCTCTCTGCATGGGGACTCCTGCTAGATCACAGCCTCCTCCAGGCATCCATCAGCTCCAGCATGGGCACCTCCCCCATGGGGTGCAAGTGGATCTCTGCATCCCCCGTGTACCACATGGGCTGCAGGGGGACAACCTGCTTCCCCATGGTCCTCACCATGGCTTGCAGAGGATTCTCGGCTACAGCGCCTGGAGCACCTCCTCCCCCACCTTCTTCACTGACCTTGGCGTCTCCATGTTGTTTTCCCTCACATATTCTCACCTCCTCTTCCTTCTCTGACTAAAAAGAACTGTGTGCACACATTGTTTTGATTTCTTCTTAAATATGTTATCACAGAGGCATTACCACCATCTCTAATTGGCCCAGGCTTGGCCAGCAGCATGTCCATCATCTTCAGAGCCATCAGAGGTTGGCTCTACTGGGCATGGTGGAAGCTTCCAGAAACTTCTCACATGAGCCATCATTGTGGCCCCCCCAAAAACCAGGCCAAACAAAACCAACACATTAGGATATCTTACAGGTACATCCAATAGGAGATTCAAGTTACCCCAGGGTTGGAGGTTAGGGAATTTTTCCCCATTATGTTGCTAATGAACAATAATGACCGGGTACTTTAGAGATACAACAGAAGTTGCCAAGCTCAGGGGAGAAGGGCACCAGGCTGCACTTCTCTTATATGAGGGTTTCTCTGGGAAGAGCAGAGATATAGCGAGAATTGGGCTGGGAAAAGGGAAGCTGGGGCAACTGCTAGCTGTCTTGCTCTCTCGGCTTCGGAAGAGGATGGTCGAGCTGCTGCTGGTGATGCCTGATGGGTTTTTTTCCTTTTTATTTTACTTTTATACTCTCTTTATATATATCCTTTATATATATCCTTTTACCCTTCCCCATTCCTGTACTTTTTACTCCCTGTATCTTAACCCTACATGTTTATCACCCTAGTACCCTTGCCCTGCTCAGAATTCTTTGGGGAAGACAAAACATCCCCACAATCTCAAAAGCATGAGGCACCAACCTTGAACAGGGCCCCCATCACTGAGACATGTTTTTTGTAAACTAAGTAGTAATCTTTTTGGGGGGAGGTAATTTTAATAAGGGGGCAATTACTTCATTTGTTAGACTCCTTATTGGAGACTTTTAGATAGGTATTCTAATCTAGGCTGTCCATAAATTGTATACGGGGGATAGCATCGGAGCTTTCTGCTTGTTCGTCGGTGCGCATCTGGGATCCTATTAAACCAAGGTAAAACCCTTTTCCTGTACTGTGTGTCTGCATCTAAAAATTTTTTACTAGTGATTTAAGGCATAAGTTCTGGCGAGCCAGACAGGAGGAGAAGGAACCCCGGGTTCTGATTTTGGACCGAGAAACACCCCGCTGTATCCCCCCCACTTGCCGGCACTAGGGGAGGGAAGCGGCGATTCAGGATTGAAATCCGGGAGTTTTCCGAAGACCCTACTGCAGAAACACAGCTAGAGATGTAAGATCAAAGGGGTTGTTTTATGGTTTTATAGCTAGCTAGCTAGCATCTGGGGAGATCTCCAAGGGTGGGAGCGTGGCCAGGGGGCCATAAAAAGGGGGTTTTTAACCGCTCCGCTCCCACAGGGTGGGGGACTGTGAGGAGAAGGGGACGCTCTTTGCTATTACTCACAGCGAGCCACATAGGGCTCACGGGGGGGCTGTGGCTCAGAGGGGGCTGCGGCCCACAGGTTGGGGTGTGAGTTCAACTACCGAAGTTCGAATCCCGCCAGGGTTTCTAAGCTGGACACGCGTGGTTTTCAGGCTTGCTTTCTTTGCTCTGCTGGTTCTGTGCTAATCTATAGGTTAGGAACCTTTTCTTACTGTTTCTTTCTAAGTAAGATATGGGTGGTGTGTTATCTACCAACCCAAAAATCCCGCAGGATTCCCTGCTGGGTTTGATTTTGAAAAACTGGAATCTGTTGACAGTAAGAAGCGTTGATTTACATTCGGGTGAATTAATCAGACTTTCACTGTGGGTGTGGCCTGTGCTGAAACTGGAAGGGGGGAGTAAATGGCCTCGGTTGGGCCGTTTAGATAATGAACTTATTACAAAGTTACTCGTAGAACTCCGAGTTCAGGGCAGGTTTAAGGAGTTAAGATACGCAGAATTGTTTTCGATATTTCTAAATCGAGAAGAAGCTTATAAGCAAATGAAAGAGAACCGCTTTGAGATGGCTTTACAAAAATTGGAAAAGAAAAAAGATAGACAGAAACAGCCTCCAACGAAAGATGAGGAGATAGACATGACAGACACAGACTTGGTGGCACCAGCTTTACACAGGGGGGCATCACACCACCCACAATGGGGGCCGGTGCCCCCTCTCCTCCCCCCCTTCCTCCTCCTCCTCCTCCTCCCCCACCGCCATTCTGGCCGTCTGCCCCCCCCTTCACCTACATGATACAGCACGGGGAACAGAGGAGGTGTGGCCTCCTCCTCCCCCACTGCCACCATCCCCCGACCATTCTGATGACGGGGATGAGGGCGGGAGCAGGGGCGGAGACAGGGGTGGAGACAGGGGTGGAGACAAGGGTGGAGACAGGGGTGGAGGCAGGGGTGGAGGCAGGGGTGGAGGCAAAGGGGGGACCGGGGGCGGAGGGAAGGGCGGAACCGGGACTGACCGGGACAGAGAGGGAAGTACGTCTACCGCTGGCCCCTCCCAGACTGGGGAAAGGGGGGCGGCGGGCGGCACCCTCTCCACAGCTCCACTAGGGCTGAGAGGGAAAAATCCAAATCAAGCATGAGTCAGACGAATCCAGTGTAGATGTAGATAGCTCGGAAGAGGAAGGAGAAACCGAGGCTGAAGCTGCAGGCAGTGAACCTGCTGGGAAGAAAAGGGGGAAAATAGCCCGGGAAGCTATCGGAACTGTCAGTCTGGTAGCAAAACGTACTAAATCTAAGAGAGATGAATCAAGGAAGGAAGAACCTGCCCTGGAAGTACCTCTAAGGCAGGCTGTCAGGAATCAAGGGATGGTTTATATCAAAACTCCTTTCTCCCTCGGAGAACTCCGACAATTGAAAGAGTCAGTTGGAACATACAGAGACAATCCAGAGAAAGTAGCCATGTGGTTTGAATTAGCTATCAAGGCACAAAACCCAGATTGGAGTGACCTAAATGTAATGTTAGATGAAGTACTGGATAGTAAAGAAAAGGAGATGGTTATCAAGGCTGCTGTAAATGCTGTGGAAACTCAAATTGCAGCTGGAACCATTCAAGGACCTGTTGGTAATATTTTTCCTTTGATAGATCCAGGGTGGGATCCCAATGTGCCAGAGGAAATGGCCAAATTAAAACAGTATCAAAAGTGGATAGTTATTGGACTAAATTGTGCTATTCCTAAAGCAATTAATTGGGCCAAAATATACGAAATTAGGCAAGGTCTAAATGAGACCCCCACAGATTTCCTGAACAGGCTCAAAGAGGCTGCACGGAAGTAAACAAACTTGGACTTGGATTCCCCATTGCAGCAATCTAATTTAGCCTACATATTTGTAGGCCAATCTACACCTGATATAAGGAAAAAGCTGCAAAAATTGGATGAGTATGATCTAAATAAGTTGTTGAATGTGGCCTGGAAAGTATATCAAAATAGGGATTCAACAGATAAGGATACCGGTAAACCCCACTACAAGAAGAAACAGGGTCAGGGGAAAAGAAAGGGTCCACCTCACCCTCCTCTAGCCGAGGACCAGTGTGCCATCTGTAAGAAGAAGGGACACTGGAAGAACGAGTGTCCAATGCGGGCGAAGGAGACGCCCACGTCTTCTCAATTAGCTGTGAATGGGAATTGACGGGGACCGAAGGCATTATCCACCCCAGCGGAGCCTTCGGTTATAATTAAGCTGGGGAAAGATGATGTTGAATTTTTGGTTGATACGGGGGCAACATATTCTGTGTTAAATACTTTAAAGGGGAAACTGAGTCAAGATACTGTAGATGTAATTGGTGCCACGGGGGTAAGTGAAACAAGGCCTTTCTTTCAACCTTTAAGATTTAAACTGGGGAAACATTGGGTGACTCATCAATTTTTATATATGCCAAATTCTCCAAAACCATTGTTGAGCAGAGATTTATTGGAAAAATTGGAGGCAGAAATTAAATTTTCCAAGGAGGAGGGAGTGAAAGTTATAATTCCTGAATCTAAATTTGTCGAAGCAGCTACTATTCTTATCCAGGAATGCTGTGGAGAAATTCCTAAAGAAGTTGAGGATGCGGTTATTCCAATAGTATGGGCCAGTGATTTTCCCGGGAGATCCAAAAGAGCTGAACCTGTGAGTATTGCACTCAAAGCGGGAGCAACACCGGTAAGGCAGAAACAATACCCTCTGAAATTAGAAAGTCGTAGGGGACTAGCACCTGTAATTGAGAAATTTCTCAAATTCGGGTTGCTAGTGGAATGTGAATCCAAATACAACACACCCATCCTGCCAGTAAGAAAGGCTGATGGTAAGAGTTACAGGCTAGTGCAGGATTTGAGGGCAATCAACAAAATTACAGAGGACATACATTCAGTTGTACCAAATCCCTACACCTTTCTGACCACACTAACAAATGAATTAGGGTGGTTCTCAGTTTTAGATCTTAAAGATGCCTTTTTCTCTATTCCAATCCACAAAGATAGCCAGGAGCTTTTTGCTTTTGAGTGGGAAAATCCTGAGACAGGAAGAAAGACTCAACTAACTTGGACAGTGCTACCCCAAGGGTTCAAGAACAGCCCAACAATATTTGGACACCAGCTATCAAAGGAACTGGAGGACTGGAAAAAACAAGAATCAAAAGGAGAAATCCTTCAATATGTTGATGACATCCTGATCGCAGCAAAAACACGAGATGACTGCATCCAACTCACTGTAAGTCTTTTGAATTTTTTGGGCATGTGCAGATACCGAGTCTCAAAGAAAAAGGCACAGGTTGCTAAAGAAACTGTAGTATACCTGGGGCTGGAAATCTTCCGTGGTCATCGACAACTTAGCAGAGAACGGAAAGAAGCTATCTGTCGGCTTCCAGAGCCCCACACGGTGAGAGAGATGCAAGCTTTCGTCGGCATGGTAGGTTGGTGTCGACTTTGGGTGGCAAGGTATGGAATACTAGTAAAGCCTCTGTATGAAACCCTTAAGACAGCTGAAAAGGGAACCATTAACTGCACAGAGAAAGCGAAAGCTGCCTTTAAACAATTAAAACATTCCTTGATGTCTGCTACAGCTTTAGGGCTGCCAGATTTAACAAAGCCCTTCGAACTATTTACATACGAGCGGCAGAATGTAGCTCTCGGGGTGCTAGCACAATATCTTGGGGAACAGCGAAGAGCTGTGGCCTATTTTTCAAAACAGCTAGACAATGTTAGCCAAGGGTGGCCAGGGTGTCTGAAAGCTGTAGCAGCAACTGTCATCCTAATCCAGGAAGCTCGGAAATTCACCCTTGGGCAGTATATTGTCGTATATGTACCCCACGCTGTGATTTCTGTGCTGGAGCAAAAGGGGGGATGTCGCTGTTGAGCCGCTAGCAGGGAAGGAAAATCCGGATTCTCAACATATATATGTAGACTTTTCAGAGGTCACCCAGATTGGTCAGTCAGAAACCTCCCCCTAAGCCTGATTGGCCAGGCCTGAACTGTCCAAATCTCGAGACACTATTTTTAATAACATCCAAACTTTATCTTTGTTTATAAAACACAAAAGAAATTCTCATGGGAAAGACCTGTGCTAGCCACAGCTCCCCCTTTTGTTTAAGAACAGAAGGCATTGCTTGTGAGCCCCAATGGGTCAGCATGAAGGATCTGTTTGGTAATGGCCAGTTACCAAACAGAGCCTGGTTGAAACTCAAGAAGGGGTCTGTCTGGAGGTGGCCAGCCACCGAACAGAACCCGAACCAGATGCTGATTAAGATGGTCAAAGAGGCCCCATGCAATACCCTAGACAGAGTATATATAAAAACTAATTCTACATATAAATCTGTAATTCAACAAAACATGCAAAGTCCTTGCTTTCTGACTCCATAAATAAGTTTCAGTCTCTGCTTGTGGAAGGACCGGCTTCTTGGTCATCATCAGAAGGATCGGTGTTCGGCATTCTGGTTGCCGTTTTGAGGTTGCTGGTTCTGTCTCGGGAGCCGCAGATCAGGGCGGACACATTTTGCAGGCAGCCATCGTACCCCAGTATCTGTGGAAACGCAAGCATACCCTCGACCCCAAGCAATAAGCTCATGTGGGCCTTCCCAGGTGTTAGTAAGTAGGTTCCGTACCCAGACCTTCGCCCGGGGCAAACGCAACTCGCCCGATGACTGCAATGAGAGAAAATGGTTCAAAGTCACAGGATTATTCGAATTTGGTGGCACTGTAAGGTGATTGATTGTGTACAAAGCTTTTTCCAATTGACTCTGTGGTGTTTCCCCATGCATTCCCCCTCTTTGCCTTTCCAAGACACACTTCAGAGTACTGTGAGCGCGTTCCACAATGGCTTGGCCAGTAGGAGAATGCGGGATACTGAATGTGTGGTCTACACCCCATAGGTGTAAGAACTGCCGCGTCTTCTGTGAGGCGTAGGCAGGACCATTGTCGGTTTTCACAGTGGCTGGCACCCCCAGGACCGAGAAGGCTAATTTCCAATGGGCAATGGCATCACAACTTTTTTCTCCAGTATGAGCAGTTGCCCACATAGCTGAGGAGAATGTGTCAATAGACACATGCACATACTTGACTCGGCCAAATTCTGGAATGTGTGTCACATCCGTCTGCCACAACTGTAAGGCCTTTAGACCTCTGGGGTTCACCCCCGATGGCAGAGGAGCAGCGAGTCCGTGGCAGTCAGCACAAGCACTGACAATGTCACGAGCCTCAGCTGGCGTCAATTGAAACTGCTTCTGCAGGGTATGTGCACTCTGATGAAAGAAATTGTGCGATGCCTTGGCTTGCGCAATTTTGTCAGGCTGAGGCACCACCCATGCAGGGTTGGCTAACATGTCAGCCCTAGCATTGCCTTCTGTTATAAAGCCTGGTAATTTGGTGTGGCTTCGAATGTGCAGAATATAATATGGATGCACTCGAGCCTGAATCGCCTTCCACAGGGTTCGCAATAGCGAAAACAGAGTCGCATTATTGACTTCTTTTAGAAGTGAACAATCCAAATGTTTGGTTATGTCTGCTACATAGGCAGAATCAGTGACCAGATTCAAAGGCACCTGAGAGAACTGCTGAAAAGCCATGGCAACTGCTTTCAATTCAACCAGTTGAGCAGAGCCTGTCTCGTGGCCTTTCAGCACCTGCCACTCAGATCCTTCCTTGCAGGTAACAATGGCCTTTCCTGTTTTCCCAGAACCGTCCGTGAAGACGGTGGGTCCATGAACTGGCACCCGGCTGTTCTTTGGCCGCAACATGAGATTGAATTTGCCAGCTGCAGCAATTTGTGACTGGGCAGATGATAAGCAATCTGCCCTGAGAAATTCTGCAGTGCACTTTGCAAAGGAGCGCTATTAGCAAGACTCCATTCAAAATTGTCCCGTGATACTGGAACAACAATCATTGCAGGATCTGCTGCCATCAATTGTAAACAACGATAACGGCATTTAGTTATCAGGCAGGCTATCAATTCAAACAATGTGGGTGCTGTCTTTTTTGGCTGATGGGGCAAAAAGACCCATTCCAGGATGTGCAAAAGATCATCCCATTGTTTGTTCCACTGGCCAATGATACCTGTAGGGTGGAGGTCTGGAGCAGTAATGAAAACAGTGATATCAGTAGAGGGATCTACTCGATAAACCTGATGAGCAGAAACAGCTTGCTGCACTTCATTCAGCACTCGTCGTGCCTCAGGAGTCAATTTCCGAGGTGAGTTTAGGTCAGAGTCCCCCTTTAAAATATTAAAAAGTAGGGAAAGTTGTGCATTGGTCAGTCCCAAATACGGACGTAACCAGTTGATGATGCCTAGCAACTTTTGGGCGTCATTCAGAGTCTTAATAGTGTCTGAGAACTGCACCTCTTGATGCTGTATGGTTCGATCCAAAATTTTGACTCCCAAATATTTCCAAGGAAGCTGTTGTTGAACCTTTTCCGGAGCCACTTGCAACCCATAAGAATGCAAGGCATCGAGCAGTCGAGGCTGTAACCTCCGCACCTCATCCTGGGTGGCTGCTGCCACCAGGATATCATCCATATAATGGTAGCAGAGTGCCTCAGGAAACTGCTCACGGATTCTGGACAAGGCCTGCGCGACATACCATTGACAGATAGTCGGGCTATTTTTCATGCCCTGGGGTAACACTTTCCATTGAAATCGCTTTACAGGCTCCGCATTGTTAATTGCAGGCACAGTAAAGGCAAATTTTTGGCCTGTCATTGGGGTGCAAAGGGATTGTAAAAAAACAATCCTTCAAATCAGCGATCAAGATTTCCCACTCTGTGGGAATCATCGTGGGTGAAGGCATGCCAGGCTGTAAACTCCCCATACTTTCCATCACTGCATTGACTTTCCGGAGATCTTGCAACAGTCTCCATTTCCCTGATTTTTTCTTAATCACAAAAACTGGGGTGTTCCAGGGACTGGTAGAAGGCTCAATGTGTCCCTGTTTCAGTTGCTCCTGAACCAGCTGACAAAGGGCGACTAATTTGTCTTTTGGCAGGGGCCACTGTGGTTCCCATATAGGTGTTTTGGTCAGCCATCGTAAAGACAGCGTGGAATATGGTGCGCCCTTGCACACAGTGACCCCTATTAAAAATTTGTCGTGATCCGCACCCCCCAAGCTGCCAACACGTCCCGTCCCCAGAGGTTCACTGGAGCTGGAGTGACCTAAGGCCGAATAGAGGCCGTGTGTCCCTCTGGATCCTTCACCAACACAGGTCGCTTACTCAATCGACTCTGTGTCGTTCCTCCCAACCCCGCGATATTCAGTCCCACTGGGCACAAAGGCCACATAGGAGGCCACGAAGCGGCAGAAAGGATTGTTGCATCAGCACCTGTATCGATCAAACCTCGGACTCGATGTGGACGTGCTTTCGGCATGATGAGGGTACATGTCATCTGTGGTGACTCATTGGAGCTAGATGCAGCCCAGTAGACCTGCGGAAGTCCTGGCAGTTCAGTGCCGTCACCTCCGCCAACTTGCTGGTCTACCCTGGGAACAGAAGACTCACAAGGCAACAAGTGAGCAAGGCAAGTGTGTGCAGGAATGGTGACAGGAGGATCAGGAGTGGAAACCGTAGCATGAATTTGGCCCTCGAAACCAGCATTTATGAACTCTGGAAGAACCAGGATTCCTTGGCTAGTGGCCTCAGGCCCTGTCATGAGCAGTGCACCGGTTCCCTGGTCCAGGGAGTCGTCCACCTCCAAGGGAACCCTGTGGGCATCGTCAGATTCTAAGACGACTGTTGCTGCAGTGTAGGCATTGACTCGGGCTGAGCCTTTGGCGCCTCTTCCACATTGACTGGGTAAGCTTGGGCCATCACCCTGTTTTGGGGGAACTGTTGTGATGGGGGGCAAATCCCCCTTTTGCACCCCTCTTCACGTTTCCCGACAGGGGTCGACCATCTGCATGGTACAGCGACCTGCAGTAGTCTGAAGTGTGACCTGGCCTACCACACCTCTTACATTGAGGAGTCTCGGTCCCTGAATTTCCCTTCTTTTCTGAATGATCTTTCTGTTTAGATTTGACCCATTTCCGTTTGTTCCCAGACTTGGGCTGTTTTTTATCCTGATCAGCGGGTCCCTGATCTGAGGACAAAAATGCAGCCAAGGCGACTTTTCCCTGATTTTCTGACTGCACCCTGGCGCAAGCTCGCATCATCTCCTGCACAGAAGGATCCCCCGGTAGGGCATTGATGATCCTCCTACACTTGTCATTGGCATTGTCTCTTGCCAAATGTTTCATCAAGATCTGTCTCGTGGACAGATCATTAACCTGCTTTTCCAAAGCTGCTGCCAGCTTCTCAAGAAATGACATGTAAAGTTCAGATTGCCCCTGCTGTATCTGCGTATACCACGTTTGCAGGGCAACCATCTCAATAGTTTTCAAAATGGCTCCCATACCGAGCTGTTGGGCTTGCTCCAGGATCCGAGGATCCCAGGCAGCTTGAACGTTGGGGTTAGAGAAAGGTCCCTTACCCATGAGGACATCAACCCCAACCATGTGCCTAGGGTCCTCGGCAGGCAAGGACACATTTTTCCTCAGCTGATCCTCGACCAGCGCTTTCCAATTGTCCTCAAAGGCGCTGTATTGTACGGGGTGAAACAGCACCTGAGCCAAATACATAATATCAAATGGAGCAAGCAAATCACTATTTATCATTCTAAGAACTTGCATCACTGCCAGAGAAGACACCCGAAATGTTGCGACCTTGGTCGCTAGGTCATTTGTCATGCGTCATGCGATGGTGGAATGGCTGTTCCTTGTGTCCATGGCATCCAGGCCAGGCACATACACTGGAAAAGCCTGAGCGCCCCCTTGTGGGAAGCCACCACCATCCGAACCTGCCACAGCAGATTCGCACCCCTCCCTCTGTTTGGGCAATCCAATCTTCTCTATAAGTTCCCAGTCCCCTGCCTCCAGCGCACCCTGCCTGACAGATTCCCAGAACTGCGGGGGGTCACACGGGCGAAAAACCCCCATGCCGTTGCGGCGTCTCCAGGGGTTCGACAGAGCCCAATGCCCCTTCTTTTCGTCGCTCGCGCGAGCCTCCGCCCAGGAGGAAGAAAACTCTCCTCATCACTGTCCAAGCCGTCCGAGCAGGGCTTGCAATCAGCACTCCCCATCACAAAGGATGGCGAGCGGCCGGAGGCAGCGTCCCCGCCAAGAAATTGTGCGGTGACCGGGACGGGGGAGGGGCAGGGAGACGGCGGTGCCACCGGCGCGCCGCCGGGCGCGTCTGCCACGCCTGCCGGCACAGCGCCAGCACGCCGCGCCAGGGCTTCATTTGCCACAGAACCCGGCAGGGGAACCGGCACCTGCCCGGAGCCAAAGCGTCCCCTCGCCGCCAGCACCAAGCCGGCCACCGGGCCGCCAGGAAGTCCAGACCCCATCTGGGGACCCGGGGGATGGACTCCCTGGCCAGCCCCACACGGACCGTGGGGCCTGCACAAACAGACCTCCATCCGCTGCCGAATTTCAGCCACTTCGGCCAGTAAATCATGGAAAAACGAAAGCAGAGGAAAGACCGCCGCGCCCGGCACAGACGCCACGTCCGCTGAGCCGCAGGGAAGCCGGGTCGGCCCGGCACCCGCGGGAACGCCAATCAAAGCCCCCGCAGCGGAAGCACTGCCCGCCGGCGACTCCCCTTCTTGCCCCACGACTGCGCCGGGGAGCGACCCTGACTGCCAGGCCCCAGCCGCAGCCAGCGGCTGAGCCGGCGCCTGCTCGCACTGCCCCGACGCCACGGAATCTGCAGCACCCGTGGCCACCGCAGCCTGGGGCTGTGCCGCCGCCGCGCCGGCTGGGCTCGACAAAATGCCGGCCTCTCCTGAGCCAGCCGCCGCCCGTGCGGAAACCCCCGCACCGGCTGAAACCACCGGCAGATCCGGAACTGGAACCTCTGCAGCCGCAAGCGTCTGGCATGCAGCCAAAGCGAGCAGCCGCAACTCCTGGTCCTCTGCAGCACTCCCCACCCCCACCCCACCAGCCCCCGCCACGCATCCCAGCTGCCCATGGGGGAGGGGCATCCCGGCGCCATTCCGCAGGGGAGGGGGTGGGGTTCTGAGGCTGCGCACTCTGCGGTGGCAAAGGCGGGGGGACCTTCACGGTGGCTGTGTCATAGCCGACCCGCGGTCCTCCATTCTTCAGCAACCCGGCTAGCTGCTCTGTTGGGTGGACATAAGTGCGCCTAGGTAGGTCAGCTGGAGAAACAAACTGAGGCCTCGCGGCCGCATCCGCCGCCAGGGACAGGACATCAGAATCTGTCTGGGTTGGCGCGTCCTTCACGCTCTGCCCCACGGCCGAGAGCAGGGGTTCCACGCCCGTGCAACCTGATAGCTGCGAGTCATAGAATGCCTGCCCTTCCAAAGCGTCCCAAATGTCTCTCCAAACCCCATGGAAGCGGACCGTAGACCTATCTCCCCGCATCCACTCCATGACCAAAGCGCGGCAGACCACGAACCAAAAATCACAGTCCAGCGCCACATCCCAAATGGCCCGGGACACGTGGCCAGCGACCCATTCCAACAAAGCCCGAGCGACCCGCGACGACTGATCGGACGCAGGGTCATCCTCAGAGACCTCCAAAAAGGCCCGTAAGAGTCCATCGGCAGGAACGGGGGGGTCCATGTCCGTATCAGAATCAGCCATGCCTCAGGGCAGGCGGGGGGGAAGTCGGGCCCAGGGGCAAGACTGCTGTGTACCTGCAATTGCGCGCAGTACACGTCGGTGGTCACCAGATGTCGCTGTTGAGCCGCTAGCAGAGAAGAAAAACCCGGATTCTCCGCGTGGCATAGAAAAAGCGCTTTATTGTTTGAATCCAACATATATATAGACTTTTCAGAGGTCACCCAGATTGGTCAGTCAGAAACCTCCCCCTAGGCCTGATTGGCCAGGCCTGAACTGTCCAAATCTCGAGACACTGTTTTTAATAACATCCAAACTTTGTTTATAAAACACAAAAGAAATTCTCATGGGAAAGACCTGTGCTAGCCACAGGGGGACACTGGTTATCCTCTAGCAGAATGCTTAAATGCCAGGCTGTATTGTTGGAACAGGACGATGTCACTCTAAAAACAACATCTGTTGTAAACCCCGCAATGTTTTTGTCATCCACACTGCTCAATAACGTACCTGAGCATGACTGTTTGCAGACAATAGAAGAAACCTACTCCAGTAGACCAGACCTGAAGGATGTGCCTCTGGAGAATCCAGATTGGGAACTTTTTACTGATGGGAGGAGTTTCATACGGAACGGTAAGCGTATGACAGGCTACGCAGTGACCACCACAGATGAAGCAATTCAAGCAAAGGCCTTGCCTTCAGATGTATCATCACGGAAAGCGGAACTGATTGCACTGACCAGAGCTCTAGAACTGAGCGAGGGAAAGAAGGTAAATATATGGACTGATTCCAAATATGCATTCAGTGTTGTTCATGCCCACGGAGCTATTTGGAAAGAACGTGGCCTGCTGACTGCTCAAGGTAATGGCATTAAACATGCCAAACAAATCCTTGCACTCCTGCAGAGCATCTGGAAACCTACAGAAGTAGCTGTGTTGGGGGTTGGGTACATTAGAATTTCTCCCCATTCCTGTTACTAAGCAACAAATAGTTGGGTGTTTTAGAACCATCAAGCCTTTTGTAAAAGACAAAAGCTGGGCTTGGGCGAGGCAGGTGAAGGGAAGAGCGAGGCCTTGGAACGGCTCTCGGGGTTTGGATGCTGAGAGGAGAGGCTGCTCTTTGCTTTTCGGCTGGGACCAGAGGGAATCCAACTGTGCCCTGTTTTTTTCTCTTCTCCTGGCTGGGTGAGCTTTGATTCAACCTTTCTCCCCACTGGGAAGGGCACGTTTCCCCGGGCTGCGTTTTTCCCACAGCTGCTGCCGGGAGAGTCCGGCTGCTGGGAGAGCCTGGCTGCCCCTGCCACCCGCCCCTGCCCTCTGCCGCACGAGACCGCGGCGTCTGCTGTGACTGCAGAAAATCCTCGCTAGCTGGCTGGGGAGAAAGCCAGCTCCTGCCCCTGCCGCTCCGCTCGCCGCTCCGAGCTGCATTGCTGCCTGCTTTCTCAGCTCTCCGCCATTATCGGCTGCCACTACCAGACCTGACCCTGCGCCACAGCGCCACCTGCATCCGCTCGGGAGTCATCGCGCCTGCCCTGCCCGGCCGGGAGCTCAACAGCGCCCCTGCCGCCTGCAACCGTGATTACACCACACGGGCAAAGGCTCAGCAGCTCACAAGTCATCTGCTATTGGTTTCTGGTTCTAGTTGTGGTTGCTATTATTGTTATTGCTTGTTTATAGATACTAGTAAAGAACTGATATTCCTTTTTTCCCATATCTTTGCCTGAAAGCCCTTGATTTACAAAATTAAATAATTCGGAGGGAGGGAAAAAAATCCCATTCTTTGTTCTAAGGGAGGGTTCAACCTCTCTTGGCAGACACCTGTCTTTCAAACCAAGACAAGCTGTCATGCACTGCAAAAGTCATCAAAAGGGAAAGACAACTCCTGAAGTGAGAAATCGCTTTGCTGATGAAATGGCAAGAGGGATAGCAGAAAAAGGCATTTTTGCAATAGTGCCACAGAAAGAAGTAGATCTGACAGCATTTGCTCCAAAATATGATCAGAGTGACCAAAAGTTAATTAAATCTCTTAAGGCTGAAATTAAGGAGGGTGGGTGGGCTGTTACACCCATGGGCCAGGTTGTAGTCCCACCCCCGATCCTTCGAGAAATAGCGCAAAGAGAACATGAGAGTACATACTGGGGAACAGAAAACCTTTTAAAACATCTAAAGAAAGTAGTGATAGGGAGAGGGATGACTGATATCGCTCAGTCTGTAACAAGCAAGTGTGAAACCTGCTGCAAAAACAACCCTGACACAACTAAAAGAGTAGTGTTAGGAGTGACCAAGACAGGGCATCTCCCGGGAGATTACTGGCAAATAGATTTTGCTGAAATGCCACGGAGGGAAGGATACAAATATGTATTGCTATTGGTTGATACATTCAGTGGATGGCCTGAAGCTTATCCCTGTCATACCAATGCAGCAAAAGAGGTAGTAAAAGCTTTGCTCAATCATATAATTCCAAGATTTGGGGTTCCCTTGGGGATGTCATCAGATAGGGGACCACATTTTATTGCAACAGTGGTCTGGGAAGTTAGCAAGATCCTGGGACTTACTTGGGACCTGCATACTCCATACAGGCCCCAAGCAAGTGGCAAGGTTGAACGTATGAATAGAACCCTCAAAACCCAGATTGGAAAAATTTGTCAAGAAACATCTATGACATGAGTTCAGGCTTTGCCTATAGCCTTACTGAGGGTCCGCATACAACCAAGGCGGAGGGACAACATAAGTCCCTATGAAATTCTATATGGCAGACCATATCAAGTTCCACACATTCCAGGTGAAATTCACATGAGGGGAAAAATTGATTTACAGAAATACTTAATGGCTTTGAGTTCCACTTTGCAGAAGCTCCAGAGATTCGTTGTCCTGTCCAAGCCTATAGGATTGGACATCCTTGCCCACCTGTTTCAGCCTGGAGATTGGGTCTACATCAAGGGGTGGGACAGTGACCCCTTGCAACCCAAGTGGAAGGGACCATTCCAAGTCTTGCTGACCACCCTCACTGCTGTCAAGGTTGCTGGGAAAGGACCGTGGATCCACTATTCCAGAGTGAAGAAAGTTTCTGCTCCTGAGACTACCGAGAAAACAGAGACTGATACAAATCACGATGATGGTTAAATTGTTCCTTACATGTATGCTGTTTTTCCAACTGGTAACCATGACTCAGGGCTCAGCCCAGGAGTTGCACAATACTGTGATGCAAAATGTATCCAAAGCTCTTAATATGAGTAATTGCTGGATCTGTACTCAATTACCACCTCTAAATGGGAAGGGGAAATGGTCATTGATTGGTAACAGCAGCTGTTGTTCTTTTGTGGACCAGGATGGGAGAATCAGAGAGGATTTGGAAGAAATTTGGAAGGGAACTCAAATTCTACATGAAGTGAGTTCAAGAAATTACACCTTGAAATTTGACCAAATCTTCCATGCCCTCACTTCATGGTTGCCAGACTGGGCCTGGGTGAAAGAAACATTTATAATGATTGTAATTGTAGTTATTATTTTTGCCATAGCTAGTGGTGTAAACCAATGTTGTAGGTAGAGTAGTTTAGAGACTAAACAAGGTAAAAGCTTGTTAGTCTCCAAAAAGGGGGGAAATGATGCCTGATGGGTTTTTGTCCTTTTTATTTTACCTTTATACTCTCTTTATATATATCCTTTATATATATCCTTTTACCCTCCCCCATTCCTGTACTTTTTACTCCCTGTATCTTAACCCTACATGTTTATCACCCTAGTACCCTTGCCCTGCTCAGAATTCTTTGGGGAAGACGAAACATCCCCACAATCTCAAAAGCATGAGGCACCAACCTTGAACAGGGCCCCCATCACTGAGACATGTTTTTTGTAAACTAAGTAGTAATCTTTTTGGGGGGAGGTAATTTTAATAAGGGGGCAATTACTTCATTTGTTAGACTCCTTATTGGAGACTTTTAGATAGGTATTCTAATCTAGGCTGTCCATAAATTGTATACGGGGGATATCGTCGGGGCTTTTGTTCGTCGGTGTGCATCTGGGATCCTATTAAACCAAGGTAAAACCCTTTTCCTGTACTGTGTGTCTGCGTCTAAAAATTTTTTACTAGTGATTTAAGGCATCACTGGGGGGGGAAGAATTCGCTGCTGCTGCCGGAGCCCAGCCTCATCCTGCTTTCTCTCCTGCTGTGGGTGAGCCTCTGCTCGTAAGAGCAGCCATTGCACTGGGACCTTATTAACACCCTGCTTCACCAAACAAAGGACTCCTCACCATCTGCTTGGGTGCTTCAGGGGAAACCCCGGGATCCCTGAGCCCCCTCCTCCTCCAAGGGACTCTCCCGGCTGTGTTTGGGAGCCAGACAGTCACTGCCAAGCCCCCGCCATTTCTCTACCACTGCTCCAAGGTTTTCTTTGCTACATTGTAACTCATACCCCCTGCCCTGCCGGGACACCCCACGGTTCCAGCTACAGTTGCCAAGTTTCTGATACATCTCATCTACCACTCTGGGACTTTGTTCATCCCTGCCTTCCCAGCCTACTATCCAGAGGAAGTCCATAAAGGAAGCCCCTTCTCCATCCATTTCTGCCGGCTGTGTCTGCCCTTACTGCGTGGCAAGAGATGGCTGAAACTCGTGCCACAGCGCCCCCTGCAGCCCCAGGGGAATCATTGCACCTGCCCTGCCTGGCCGGTAGCCCAACAGCACCCCTGCCGGCTGTGACCATAACTGCACCAAAGGGGACAGCATGTGAAAGCCCAGAGAAGGCTGTGACCGGGTTTCTGGTTTCCTTTGTTGTTGCTGCCTTTGTTGTTGTTTGTTTGCCTTGTTATACATACTAGTAAAGAACTGTTATTCTTTTTCCCATATCTTTGCCTGAAAGTCCCTTAATTTCAAAGTTATAATAATTTGGAGGAAGGGGGGGGTCATATTCTTTATTCCAAGGGAGGTTCCTGCCTTCCTTGGCAGACACCCATCTTTCAAACCAAGACACCCAGTAACCTACCCCTGGGTCAACCTCTCAGAGTTGGTCCAAGGGCTTCTTTGCCCCACTTTTTGTTATGACTTTTCAGATTCTGGTTGAAAAACAAAATGTTCTTCTTGTAGCTATTCTTCCTGACAATGACTATATATTATTTCAGGAATGTGTTTAGAAGGTCAGCTTATTGTTCTGAAATCTAAGGGGAAAGGTGGGAAAAGCACTGAAGCTAATTAAGGAGCTATATAACAATGTAATAGTGGTTTACAGAGCTACAAATATATGAAAAATATAAAAAGAAAAAATCTTTTGGCATCATTCCCCCCGTCCTGCTTTGAAAGACAGATGTCTGCCAAGGAAGGTGGGAACCTCCCTTAGAATAGAGAATATAACCCCCCTCCCTCGGCATTATTATATCTTTGAAATCAAGGGGCTTTCAGGCAAAAATATGGGAAAAGGAATAACAGTTCTTTACTAGTATTTATAACAAGGCAATAATACAGAAACAACGGTTTAAACTGACGAAGTCAGAATACAACCTGCCACCCTGTTAGTCAGGGTGGTGGAAGCAGTCCAGTTAAATGGTGGCTGCAGTCCCATTGGAATGAAGGATGTGGTCTGTTGAAGTGGTGATCCTGCAGAAAGGTCTGGTTGGTCTCTGGAGGTCCAGTGGTGACTCTTGAGCTCTTCTCCTCTGGGAATCCAGTGGGAGTCGTGCCTCAGTGTTCCGGAGTCTCATCTTATATGCAGGTATGAATGTTCAGTTCCCCTCCTCTGGGCAGGGCATTTCACAATGGGTTGATGTAATCTTATGACTTGTTCCCAGCAAACTTGATAGCCCCTGGAGGTGTTATCAGGGCTGAGTCTCTGGAACTCCATGAGCCATTCCCGGAGTCCTTGATAGCCCATCAGCGGAGATGGCCCCTGGAGGGTGTTATCAGGGCTGAGTCTCTGGAACTCCATGAGCCATTCCTGGAGTCCTTGATGGCCCATCAGCGGAGATGGCCCCTGGAGGGTGTTATCAGGGCTGACTCATGTTGAAGATAAAGACCACTGCCCCACCTGTTTTTAACAGCTTATGAAGATGGTAATAGAATACGTACTTTTGGTTACACCTTCCATGTAACCTAAGACACCCCCCTTTAGAGACTTGACAAAATACTATATTGTCTAGTCTTTACTACTTATATTTAACATGAAACCATAAAGATAACCAGAAACTATGGCATTTCCTCATGCAGTATAGTATTATGCAGAAACTAACTACCAATATAACTAGTATGAACAGTTTTTTAACCAGGTCCAGTTTGGTAACCATGAAGTGAGCATACAGAGGATATTTTCAAAGTCCAATGAGTCATCTTTGAGAGTGACTTTATGTAAAATTTGAGTTTGTTTCTTGATTTCAGCCAAATTGTTACTGATTCTCCTACTCTGATCTTCATAAGAACAACAATTAGTGTTAATGACAGCACCCACACCTCCTTGTAAGGTCAATAGAAAATCGAGAACCACTCTGTTTTGCAGAACCACCCCAGATAAACCTTGGACTTCTTGTAAGGCTGTGATTGCATCTGAAGTTTGATTCTCAATATATTTGACAATGGCCAAAATGTTAACAATTGCATTTTTTAATTCAATTATTCCCAAAGAAGGAATAAGAGCCTAATTGCACTATGAACAGTAATGGGACACTCAACAAGGGGATTGTTGGATTTTTTCATCCTCCTTACATAGGTTTTCATCCACCAACTTTGTTTTTCAGTGTGATCAAATATTGTTATGCTTGGAATTACAGCCAGTAGAGCACAGGGCCGGTCTTAATCAAAGGGCAAGAATTTTGAGGCCTCATTTTCACATATCCAATACTATCCTGACCCTTGTAGGGGAGCCATTCTCCACGGATCCTGTGCCAACCCTATTATTATGGTGTTGAAGGTTAGGATTTGTTCCTTTTTTTTTTCTTTCTCTTAGGGAATTTTCTTCCTATTTGTTGCTTAAGAGACTGGAACGATGGAAACTTAAGAGAGATAAAGGATGTGGCCAGGATGGGGGAGGGGCTAAAGTTTGCTACTGCTTCTTAGCTGGGACGGTTTCTCTTGGGAAATGCAGAGATACCGCTGATTTAGGGGTCTAGAGGTTGGATAATGATTTACTAGAAGCTGCTTGCTAAAAACAATGTATCACTTGCTTAACGGTTTTTGCGCTTGCCAAGCAGAAAGGGAGGATACAGGAGGAATGCAAAATCAATTGATCAAATTAAACCACTGTGACCAGATATCCTACTTTCGGACCCTAGAACCAGCCCAAGTCAGCTCTGAGGTTTGGACTTGGACCAGGAACTCAGGGAGCATGCGCAAGGAGGAGGGTTGAAGAGTTCATCCCAAGGAATACTCCATTTACTGCCTCCCAGAGACCACCAGAGACCCATGCCCACAATAATCACGTGGCACTGCGCAGGCACAAGCATATTTAAATGAACTTTGAACTCATTATAATATGAATCAAGGATAAGTAATGAATATGTATAGGGGCATTGTGTAACTTTATGCATATGTAACCTGTAATCTAATATAAACCAAGAGAAGTGGTGCTGAGGTGTGCATGCTTTGGAGGGGCTACCCCCCATGCACCTCCAGCTGGAATAAAAGCATACCTACATCATAACTTTTTCAGTTGTGGAGTCCACCATGAGATTTTGGCTGGGGAGTTAGAGGCTGGGCTTGACCCTCACTCGCTCTCTCACTCTCAGGATCAGAGGTGAGACAGTTGAGGTCTTGGTGTCGAGCTGCTGCTGACAGAAGAATTCACTGACACCCTGGAGTTCTCTCCTGCACTGATCTCCTTACTGTGGGGGACCCTTTGCTCATAAGAGCAGCCATTGAACTGGGACCTTTTCAACACCTGATCTCACTGGAAAAGATCCTCACCATCTGCTTGGGTGCCTCAGTGGAAAACCTGGGACCCCGACCCTTGACCCCCCCCGGAGGGAGCATGTCCTGACTGTTTGCAGGAGCCTGGCTGCCACTTCCCAGCCCCGCTGTTTTCTGCCGCTGCTTCAGGCTTTTTGCTGCACATTAACTTGACACCCCATGTCCTCCTGACCCCAGCGGCTCCTGGCACAGCTTCAGAGTTTTTTGCTACACTTTGTTTGCCACCCCGGGTGTGCTCGCCTCTGCTGTTCCAGCCTGCTGCTCCAAGGTTCCTGCTTACAGTCCATTTCACAATCCAGATGGGGCACTGAGACTGGCTGCTTCCTGTGAGTTTACAAATCATGGTTACCAACTGTGCAGATAACGAACACAGAAAGAACAGTTTAAACCACATCATCTTCATTTGTATCAGTCTCTGTTTTCCAGTTGTTCTGGGGCAGAGGTCTTCTTAACTCTGGAGTAGGGAATTTAGGGTTCTCTGCCTGCAACTTTGACTGCAGTGAGAGAAGTCAGCAGGAGTTAAAATGGTCCTCTCCGTTTAGCTTGCAGGGGGTCACTGTCCCACCATTTGACATAGACCCAGTCTCCAGGCTGGAACAGATGAGCAGGTGTGTCCAATCCTATGGGTCTGGATAACACAATGAACCTCTGGAGCTTCTGCAAAGTGGAGCTTAAAACCATTAAATAGTTTTGTAAGTCAATTTCCCCCTCATATGAATTTCTCCTGGGATATGCAGAATCTTATATGGCCTGCCATACAATATCTCATAGGGGCTCATGTTGCCCCTTCACCTTGGTTGTATGTGGATTCTCAGTAAGGCTATAGGCAAGGCCTGAACCCATATCATGGATGTTTTTTGGCAAATTTTGTTAATCTATGTTTTGAGGGTTCCATTCATACATTCAACTTTGCCACTCGTCTGGGGTCTGTAGGGAGTATGCAGATCCCAAACAATTTCTAGAATTTTACTAACTTCCTCTACCACTGTTGCAACAAAGTGTTGCCCTCTATCTGATGACAACCCCAAAAGAACCCCAAATCTTGGAATTATATGACTGAGCAAAACTTTCACCACTTCTTTTGCTGTGTTAGTATGACAGGGGCAAGCTTCAGGCCATCCACTAAAAGTGTCAAGCAACATCAGTATGTAACTGTATTCTCTTTTGTGTGGTGACTCAGCAAAATCTATTTGCCAAAAATCTCAAAGAAAATCTCTAGCCTTTGTTACCCCATTACTACTTTTTTGCTAGCATCAAGATTGTTTTGACAGCAGATTTCACACTTGCTTACTATAGACTGCATAATTTTGATCATTCCCCTTCTTATTACTACCTATTTCAGATATTTCAAATCTTCTTTCTGATCATACTTTGGTGTAAACCCTGACAGGTTGATTTCCTTCTGCAGTATTTCTCCCAGAATACTTTGTTCTGCAGTCCTTTTTGCTGTTTCATCAGCACAGCAATTCCCTAATTTGGGAGTTGTTTTCCCCTTTTGATGAGCTAGCTTTGCAATGCATAATAGCCACCTCTGTAGGCTTCCAAATACTCTGAAGAAGTGCAAGGATCTGTTTAGCCTGTTTGATTCCATTACCTTGAGCGATCAGCAGCCCTCTTTCTTTCTGGCTGGCTTCATCGGCATGCACAACACTAAATGCATATTCGGAATTAGACCATAATTTTACCTTCTTTCCTTTGCTCAGTTCTAGAGCTCTTGTCAGTGCAATCTGCTGAGCTTTCTGTGATGATACATCTGATGGCAAGCCCTTTGCCTTGATTACCTTGTCCGTAGTTGTCACTGCATATTCTGTCATTTACCAACTTCTTAGGAGAATTTGGCAAGCAGAGAAACTGATGAATTTTGGCAATGGAAGGCAGGTCTGTCTAGGCCTGTCTCAGGCTCACAAACACCGACCATGTTACAGACAACCTAATACCCGTGAGAAGCCTACCATGAACAGAGGCAAGAAGTAAAAATAAAGTGTGGACAACATACCGTACCTGTGAGAACCTCAGCGTGGACAGAAGCAAGAAGTAAAACAAAGTCTGGACAACAGCTAATCAACAAGACAGAAAGAGATGAAGGAATTTTGCACCTGCAATAGGGAGGCTCTTTTTCACAGAAGTTGTTTCCTAGGAATAAATAACCAATGGTGTTGTATGACAGGTTTGAGGAGTCAGTGACTGTGTGGCACGAATGCTAGAAAATAGTATAAAAAAGACTTCATAGTGAGAAAGGAGTGGTCAAATAGATAACCCAAATCTATTTACACTTCAACCATCCTTCTTTCTTTGATCTTTTGCCCCCTTCCACCAGCACTGCGCCTGTCCAGGGCTGAAGGCTGAGCTCTCATTCAAATTGTGGCTGATAAAAACAGGATTCCCTTAATCTTATCAAGATAAAAGGGGGAAAAAGAATCCTTTTGAAGCCAAGCACAAGAAATCGCTGAATAATATTAATGACTTACAAGAAATAATTTGTATAACCACTCCTATCCTGGGGAATGTGATGAATATTTATGAATTCTACCTATAACACTGTGTCTTTGGAGGTACCGGTGTGTGTGTTTGGAGGAGAGAATTCCGCCCACACCCGGTGCACCAAATAAAGCAAATACCCACTCCTCTGACTTAGTCTCTGAAGTGTCTCCAGGCTCGATTGGGGTGAAAAAGTAGCAATAAAACTCTCTTTATCTTTCACCTTCCTTCCTGTCTTGGAGTCGTGTTTTTGCATTGTGTGTCCATCTCTACTGCGACAATGAATCACCCAGTGTTTTCCCAATTCAAATTTCAAAGGTTGGAAGAATGGTCTCATTTCACTTATCCCTGTGGCACTAACCACTTTCACAGTATCTTGACTCAGTTTCCCTTCTAAAGTGTTCATTTAGACAGGGCTCTGTTTGCCTATAATCTGTTTCTAGGGAGTTTGGACAGCCGTTTTTGGCTCCTTGACTCTGGTGCGTATTGTAAAAGACACATCGATTCTGATAGACCAGGCAAATGGCTTGTAGCTGGATCCTGCCTTCCCCTCTTGGGTAGCAGAGAGGAGAGGGGCAGATAGGGTAGCCCCATTCCCATGCACTGCAGGCATGGTGGGGCAGGAGTGGCTGCGCGAGTCCTGGGGCTGTGGGGCCTGTAAGGGTCGATCAAAGAATCGAGTTCTGTCTCAACATTTCTCATCAGAAACTACAGGTGCAGGACTTACGCAGAGAATGCTTTGTACTTACCTGAAGTTGGTACGAAGCAAATGCTTTGTACCTGCCTAAGGTGGTACAGAACAAAGGCCTCCTGCCTGCCAAAGCTGGTATGTGACGAAGGCTTTGCACCTGTTGCTCTGACACCCAGGGGAATGGTAGCGGGTTGGGAAAGCAGTAGAAATGAAAGAGGTGTAGGCTTCTGCGATTGGGGTTACAGCAGGTTTATTGTAGGATCGCAGGGGGAGGCAGGCAGGGCGGAGAACGAGGGTCGGTATCGGGGCGGCCAGAATCTGGAACGCAGAAGCCCCGAACTAGAGGCTCCACAATGTTAAAGGGGGGGAGACGGGGCGTGTCCAGCCCCCGAGGGCCAACCAGGGAAGGTCCGAGGGAGAAGGGCAGGGTTACAAACCAATGACCGTATTGCAAGGGAGGGTACATAACTTTGAACCAATGGAATGTTTTGCTGGGGGAACATTCTGGAACATAAATCATAAATTGGATAAAAGCAGGGAGTTATACTGGGCCAATCTACTGCAGCAGAGGTCCACGTACCACTGACAGATGGTGGGTGAGTTCTTCATGCCTTGTGGGATCACTGTCCATTGATACCGCTTAGCTTGCTTCTGTTGATTGACGGACGGAACAGTAAAGGCGAACTTCTTGCAGTCATCTGGGTGTAATGGGATTGTGAAAAAACATTTTTTTAGGTCCACGACTGCAATATCCCATCCCCTGGGCAGCATAGCTGGTGTAGGCATCCCAGGCTGGAGACTTCCCATGTCTGTCATGACAGCATTAACTGCCCGCAGATCATGCAGTAAGCGCCACTTCCCCGATTTGTTCTGGATGACAAACACAGGGGGGTTCCATGGGCTCTGAGATTCCTGCAAATGTCCAGCTTGCACCTGCTCCTCCACGAGGTGCGTTAGATGTTGGAGCTTCTCTTCTGTCAGCGGCCATTGCTTGACCCACACCGGCTCCGAAGTAGTCCATGGAAGTTTTAAGGTGGGTCGAGAGGAGCCAGCAATGACTGCACTCAAAAAGGGGTTACAAGACGACATCCCCATTGAGCTAGGGCATCACGGCTGAAAATCCAGAGAGGTGTAGACAGGACGTAAAGACATACTTGGGCCACCAGTCCTTCTTTCACGTCAGTGAGGGTCAAATGGTGGCAGCTTACATGCATGGGGGTGGCTCCCCCAATGCTCTTGACGTAGCTGCTGACAGGCTCCAGTGGCCAGGCTTCAGGCCAAGCATCCCTAGGGATGATTGTGACATCAGTCCCAGAGTCAAGTAGCATAGCCTTTCTCTGCAGGGTGACACCACAAGGCCCATTAATGTTAACCATCTGGGTAGGTTTTTCAGTGGTTATTACCTGTGTGAATGCCACTGTTGGGGCTCCAGTGGATCCAAATCCCTTTCGGCCTCGGGAAACATCCTTGGCATTGAGTATACTGGCTCTAAAAGGAACAAGCTGAGCAATCACACTACCCCATGGGATGGTAACCAGGGGACTCAAGGTGTAAATCATGATGCTTATAGTCCCTTCAAAATCAGCATCAATTACTCCAGGTACCACAAAAATGCCTTGATGTGATGTTGAGGATCGCCCCAACAGGAGGGCCAACAGTCCATATCCTAGGGGTCCATTACAAGTGGAGGGAACAACATGCACTGGATTGTCAGCAAGGTTTACTGTGTATCCCACAGCCAAATCGACTCCGGCGCTGCCTCTGGTGGCGGCTGCAAGTTCGTCGAGACAGCCGCCACTTGCGGGTATTTGATTGTCATCGCGCCCCCGTGCCTGGCGCTGAACTTCCCGTTTCCCTGCAGCGGCGTGCCATCCCTTTTGAAACGTGAGCGGCATTCCACTGCTCTGTGGCCAAATCTGTCACATTTACAGCACACCCCCCCAAATGGGTTCTCTTTAGGGGCATTTTTTGGGCAGTTTTTCTTAAGGTGTCCCTTTTCTCCACAATTGTAACATCCTACACAAGGTGCTTTTCAGGACCTTTGGTCCCCTCTACTTTGCACTACTGCAGATTTTAAGGCAGCGGCCATGGCTGTTGCATGAATTTTGGCTTTTTCTTCCTCGTGTATGAGTACAGGGATTTTTGAGCAGGCTTCTACCATTTGGCTAAGCGTCGCTCCCCCACGTAAGCCAGCAATAATCTGCTGGCATTGTGCGTTAGCATTCTGAAAGGCCAGATCTTTTCCTACAGCGGATTTTGTGGCAGCATCAAGTGTGGGTGCTGCATCAAGGGCGGCTTTAAGCCGATCTATAAACTGCACGTATGGCTCGTTTGGTCCTTGTATAATTTTTGTATATGGAAGAGCTGGCGTTCCCATTTGGGGTAACTCTTGGAATGCAGCCAGTGCAAGTGCTTGGCTTTGCTAGGTCACTCGAGGATTGAGGGCGGCTTGAGCAGCGCCATCTTGATATTGACCCTCTCCCATAAGCATATCGATGGTCACGGCGCAGAGTGGGTCATCCTGGGCTCGCGCCTCTAAATTGGCAAGCATAGCGACCTCACACTTCTCCTTCCACTTATCTTTAAATAACATAAAGGCAGTGGGCAGCAGCACGATTTGGAAAAGGTTTTTGATATCCAGGGGAACCAGGTCCTGATTCGTGAAAAACACCTGCCATCTTGATATTGACCCTCTCCCATAAGCATATAGATGGTCATGGCGCTGAGTGGGTCATCCTGGGCTCGCTCCTCTAAATTGGCAAGCATAGTGACCTCACACTTCTCCTTCCACTTATCTTTAAATAACATAAAGGCAGTGGGCAGCAGCACGATTTGGAAAAGGTTTTTGATATCCAGGGGAACCAGGTCCTGATTGGTGAAAAACACCTGCACCAGGGTCCGCACTTGTCGGTTGTTATAGCCATATTCCATGACAGTCTTTTGTAACTGACTCACAGTTTTCTAGTCAAAGGGATGCCAGACCCTATTGTTACCAGTCACTATAACGAGCATAGAGATAACCTCATATGGCAACCTGACCCCTTCAATGACAGCGTCTCTTATGACCCCGTGCCATTGCTGGCCAGCATTGTAAGATGGGTCTCTTGGGGGGCGCATCTGGGGCCCCAGAGGATGCGGGCGCAGCCTCGCGCTTGCCCTCCCCCTTGTTTTCTTCTGTTCCTCCCATCACTTTGGATTTAAGCCAGCCTGTCCACCCTGATGCATCGGTTGTAGATCGCGTCTGCTTGGGCTCTCCGCCCACCTTTTCCCACCAGTCCACTATGGCCCATATCTCTTGCGTTGTCAGTTTGCCATCTGGGCCAAATTGAGATTGCAAGTAATTGTCGGCCTCTTCGATGGACATTTCCCTGTCCTTGACACATTCAATCACCCATTTCTGCTTTTTCGAATCACTCACGGGAGCAAAGGCAGGCTCTGTAGGGGAGGGGGCAGAGGGCTCGACCAGTTCAGATGGTAAAAATGGATTGGTAGGTTGCATGGGTTGTTCCTCTCTGAGGAACCGAGCCTCTACGGCTTGCAGCCCCTCTACGATAGCCTTGTGAGCTCTGCTATAAGCCTCTTTGACCTTAGTTTTTTTAGACCTGGCATCCAGTCACTGCATTTTCCCTAGTAATTGCCTTATAGCTCTCTCCTGCGCTCGGAGAGCCTCTCTGGTCTCCTCGTTAACCAGGTCAGGGTATCGCTGTGGCTTGCCCTCCCACTTGTCTATTTCCATTGGCAGCAGCACTTGGCTCGGATCTGCAGCTTCCTCGCTACTGGAGTGGAGAACGGGACTGCTTGGCGAGGGGGGGTGGCTGCGATGGGGGAGGAGGAGGGGGCAGCTCGGGGGAATTCCACGGAGCTATATTTATCTTGGGTCCTGCCCAAAATTCCCTTTCCACTTGAGTGGCCGGGCACACAAGTGTTTCTGGCAACAGGGAGTCAGTTTTCTGGGCTTCTGCCACTTTTTCCTGTTCTTTCCCATTTAAACTCTTTCCAGCCTCTTCTATAGCTCTCCGTGCAGCGGCAGTAATTTGAGCCTCCTCCTGTAATTGCTCGACCATAAATGTGACAGTTCTCCACACTGGGGCATGCTTTATTGCTTCCTTGTTTTTAACAGTTATTCCATCCCAGAGCTCCTTTCTTACTTGCTCCCATGCGTTCAGATTAAACAACTGATCAGGTTTAGCCTTTAATCCTTTTCTCCGACACCACCATAACAGTGCTGTGAGGTCAGCCTCATTCAGCTCAGTATCAGTTCTCATTGCCAGCTGAAGCAGGCTGCTCACAGCTGCTTTTTCTACCACTGATACAGCGTTTCCCATCCCGCCGATCTCTGGCTCTCGTGCCAGTTCGCAGGCCTGCTCCTGCCTCCCTCGGGCAGCCTGGCTTACCTCGCCGGCCGGCGGGATCCTCGCGTTCTCCCGATCACCCTGGTGCTGCCACTAATCTGTCCTTGCGAATCACGTCGGGGTCACCAGTTGTCAGGGTTTATTAATCCATGCAAGACGGGAACAACATAATACCAATGTGATGCAGAAAGTCGTCCAACTTTATTCTTCAGCAGTGCTTCTTTTAAAGCTTTTTACCTTCCATACACGGAACACAGAACTTCTACATATGGTTCGTACACACGCCGTGCAATTATATAATTGGTTATAGGTGATAAACACAAGCTAAGCATGCACTATATGATTGGTATATGCAGATTTACTAATTTTGGGCAATATTTCCTGTATTCCTTGGCCAGCAAGTCATCTTCTACTTTTGGGCAAGATCCGGTTTTCTCTGGCCAGCTGCTAGCTTTCTTGCAGCATCAGCAAAATACTTCCTCTTATCTATCTTCAAAGACTTTCATAGGTCTGTTAAGACAGACCAGCTGTTAAGACAGGCAAGACCCCAACAAAGACTGGCAGTCTTCCTCAGAATGCACTTTTCACCTTTTCTTGGGGAGCATTCCCTGTCTCTCCCTTGCTGTTTCAGCAGTTTCTACCCCAGTTCTAACCACCTTTTTTCCTGTTTTCAGCTGCTCCTGCTCCTCATATCTTTCCGAAGGACATTGTTTCTTAAGGCTATGGCTAATATTTGCTTACTTATTTGTTAACTTCTTATTTGTCAACTTCTAACATTTGTAATGCTTACAGGGGTGAAATTACTTTCTCTTACTATTTCCCCCTCTTCATACTTTTTAAATTCTTTTACAATTCTTGCACATCCTGAAAATATGTGCCCTTCTCCAACCTGTGCCTTAGTCTATGCTTCTGCCATTGTCCATAAGCATTTGAATTCTAATGGCACAAGGTTAAACAGCAATAGCCAAAAATACAATGCATAAGCAGTAATACAGTAACACCTATTATTACAAGTATCAAATATTTGAGCCAGGACAAATTGGGTAACCAGGAGGTGAGGGTCTCCCATAAATCTACTGACCAAGAGGTGTCATCCTTGGTAACCTCATGTAGTACCTTAGTATGTTCCCAAATCGAATGGACATCTGTTTATATCTGTCCACTTTGATCCACGTAGGTACAGCAACTGGACTTAACTAGCACACATACACCTCCCATTTGTGCTGTTATCATGTCCAACACCATACGATTTTGGAAAACTACTCCTTTCAGAGAGTTTACTTCAGTTTCTAATCTCTCAATTGCATCTGCAATTGCATTAAAATTCAACTCCATCTCTGCAGAAATGGTAACAATTGCTCTTTCTAGTTGAACAACTCCTAGAGTGGGAAATAAGGCAGGTATGAAGCTGTGAAAGCCTGTTCCATACCTTATTAGTGGATTAGATGGGACACTTGGACTGATCCTTCTATCAGCCCAAAGACCTCAAACTATTCCAGATAACCTCTGTCTGGGACTGTATTGTGCCAAGGGTTTTAGATAACTTGCAAAACAATATCCTTTCCATAATCTAGGTAGTTGTTTTCTTGCTTTGCCACCAATGTCCTGGTGTCAGGGGACATGTTCATACTCCATGAAGTTGGACAAAATCTGGTGGCAAATCCTTAAGGTTATATAATGAATAATTAAAAGATCTCCACAGGGTAAAGTTAAGATCAAAGGTTCCTACCTCCAGAGTGTTTCTACAGTTAGTTTCCTTAGTACGCACTCTTGAATCATGTCTGATTTTGTTAGTATTGTTAATACATTGACTATCCACACTAAAAGAATAAAGTAAAAGTAGGTATCCTAAATAAAATCGGGGCTCTTCTGATTTAGGAGGGCTAGAAGTTACTAATTTAGGGGGGCTAGAAGCTGAATAATAATCTTTTGGAACTGATTTAGGAGGCCAGAGGTTGGATAATGATTTACTACCAGCTGCTTGTTGAAAATAATATATCATTTCCTTAATGATTTTGTGCCTGCCTAGCAGAAGGAAGGATACAGAAAAGAAGGTCAAATAATTGATAAAAATCACCCACTGTGACCAAACATCCTGCTCTCGGACCCCAGAGCTAGCTCAAGTCAGCTCTAAGGTTTGGACTTGGACCAAAAACCAAGGGAACATGCGCAAGAAGACAGGGTAAAGAGTTTATCCGAAGGTGTCTGCTAAGAGAGGTGGAAACCTCCCTTAGAATAGAGAATGTGACCCCCTTTCCCTCTGAATCATTTTAACTTTGGAATCAAGGGCTTTCAGGCAAAGATATGGGAAAAGGAATAGCAGTTCTTTACTAGTATCCATGACAGAGTAAACAAGCAATAACAAGAATAGCAACAACAAACAAAAACCAGAAACCTGGTGACAGATGTCCCTGGGCTGCCAAGCACTTTCCCATTTGGTGTAGTCACAGTCACAACCAGCAGGGGTGCTGTTGAGCTCCCAGCTGAGCAGGGCAGGTGCGATGGCTCCCGAGCAGCTGCAGGTGGCACTGTGGTACGAGGTCAGGTCAGTCTCACGTGGTTGGTAATGGCGGCTGGGCTGGATGGCAGGATAACGTGCAGCAGAGCTCAGAGCAGCGAGCTGGAGCGGCAGGGCTGGCTCACCCAGACTAGCCAGCAAAGGTGGCAGAAACCCCGCAGTTATGGCAGCTGCCGTGGTGTGTTCCAGTGAGCGGGGCGGAGGCAGTGACAGCCAGACTCCTTCGCAGTTGTTGCAAAAAACGCAGCCGGGCAGGCGCGCGCTCCCAGTGGGGAAAAAGGGTTGGGATCCCACGCCCTTTTCCAAGCAAGAGCTCACCCAACCAGGAACAGAAGGCAGAGCAATTGGCCAATTGCTGTTTAATTAAATGGTTCATCTTCTCCACCTGCCCACTTGCCTGTGGTCTTTATGGAGTGTGTAATTGCCAATGGATTCCAAGGATTCTACTCATTCCTTGCACTATTTGTGCAATAAAATGAGGTCCTCTGTCAGAGGAAAGTTCTCTCGGGACTCCAAATCTGGGTATAATTTCTTGCAATAACGCCTTCACTACCTCCCGGGCCTTGTTTGTTCTACACAGATAAGCTTCAGGCCATCCTGAGAAGGTATCTGTGAGGACTAAGAGGTACCTACATGTGGGGATTAAGAATGCTGCTGCAGAAGCAAATCGTTGCAGGGACCTTTTGGCCCTGGTTAATATAACACCTTGGGAAAGACCAACAACCCGAGTCTAGAAGGAACTGGAGCAAGGAACAGGACAAGACTGTATGTTTCTTATGCTTTGTGGTTTGTTAATAATTTAGCAACAAGATTGTGATCTTGTAACTGCAAGAAGTACAGGACGTCTAACTAACAGAAACAGCACATACAGCCTGTTCACAATTGCTGAACCATAGGCTTTTGTAAGGATATATAAGAGCTGCTTGAGAAAAAAATTTGGCTTTGCTTGCACCCAGCGAGTCCGTTTCTCAGTCGCCAACACCTATATCCCCCTTTTCTTGGGAGCTCTGAAAAATCAATTTGCCAAGTGTCTCCTGGGTAAGTGCCTCTAGGGATTGCCCCTATTTGCACGGGGGTGGTGCAAAGTCCTGTGTCGGAGTTTGACCCTGGCTAAATGCCAGGCACCCTGGCTTTTTCCTGCCGCAGACATGCAGGAGAGGGGAAAGAAAAGAAAACTGTTAAAACGCACCAAATTCATGAGTTGAGATAGGACATGGACAAGGGGGACACACAGAAGAAAAAGGGCAAGCAGGCTTCAAACTTAAAGTTGCCAAGTGATTTAATTACCTAAGAGAGTCAGAGGATAAATGAGAGGTAAGAATAAGTTTTTCAGACACCATTTGTTCACTCACCCCCCTTCCTCTTAAGACACCATTTTTCTATTCACCCCCTCCCTCCTTCCAACCAACAGCCCAGGTAGGGGGCAGGGTATGGGGTATTCTCTTAGTCCACAGAGCAAGTCCATAAATCTATTCATCACCACAATTCTTCTACTACAAATACTCTTTAGCTCTGCTTATCTCTCTTTCTCTCTAGACAGTTTCTTTGCTTTCACCCCCTCCCTGTTAAGAAGAAGCCATTCACCCCCCTCCCTCTTTCCAAACCAACAACACAGACAGGGGGCAGGGTGAGGGGTTTTTTTCTCTGGTCAGTCCAACAGGGAGAGGGGTCCTCTACTTAGCCATGGGGTCCCTCCCACAAGAGACAGTCCTCTGGGAACTTCTTTGGCGTGGGCCCGATCTCACGAGCAACGTCCCGCCTGAATTCTGCTGCAACATGAGTCCTCTTGTCCATAGGGTGCAGACTCTCCCGAGCTGAGGCCAGGCTGCTTCCATCCCAGGAGCAAGGCCTTTCTCTCCTTTGCAAGGCCTTTGCAGCTTTAACTCTTTATATGAGACTCCCACTGGATCACAGCTTTCTCCAGGCATTCACCTGCTCCTCTGGCTTGGGCTGTGGGTGAATTTCTGCACTCCTGTGGACTCCATGGGCTGCAGGGGGACAACCTGCTCCCCCCATGGTTTTCACTACAGATAGCAGAGGGTTTTCAGCTCCAGTGTCTGGAGCACCTCCTCCCCCACCTTCTCCACTGACCTTGGTGTCTCCATGTTGTTTTCCCTTCACATATTTTTACCTCCTCCTCCTCCTCCTCCAACTACAAAGAAGTGACTACTTTGTTTTGATTTTTTCCTAAATATGTTTTCACAGAGGTGTAACTAGCACCTCTAATTGGCCCAGACTTGGCCAGTAGCATGTCCATAACCCTCAGAGCCATCAGAGATTGGCTCTGCTGGACTTGATGAAAAACTTCCAGAACTTTCACTGAGGACACACAGGAGCCATCTTTGTGCCACTCCCCACCCCTCAGACACTTCTTCAGGCCCACTACAACAGCCCTTGAGGGTTTCAAACCTCTCCCAAATGTTAAAGATACCTTGCCGATGTTCTGGGCCAAGCTAAACCACCACAACCTGCAAGATCTCAGAGTAATAAATTGGGTAACAGAACCTATGGGTACCTTGCAACCAGGGCTACCCACTCCTTCAATAATTCCCCAGGATTGGCCAATTGTTGAGATTGATCTTAAGGATTGCTTTTTTATGATTGCATTGCACGCCGATGATTGTTATAGCTTTGCATTCTCTTAACCCAGCGTAAAGCGTGAGACACCTATGAAAAGGTATCATTGGGTTGTTTTGCCACAAGGTATGAAAAATAGTCTAACAATTTGCCAGCTTTTTGTAGCCAATGCCTTTGAGCTGGTCAGACAGAAGTTTTGCAATGCTTTGATATACCACTATATGGATGATATTTTAATTGCTTCACAACATTAAGCTGAGCTTGACACCATCCTTTCACATATGATTCCGAGGCTGGAATCTTATGGCTTACAAATAGCTCCTAAAAAAGTACAAAAAATGGCACATTGGGAATACCTTGGATGGTGTATAAGTGAGAAATTTATCCACCCACAATCTCTGAAATTGATGCCTTCTGTAAAAACATTACACGATTTCCAAAAGTTGTTGGGCACAATAAATTGGGTTAGGCTGATGCTCGGCATCACAAATGAAGAAATGAGCCCTCTTGTTCAAATTGCTGAAAGGTGATGCTGATTTGTTGTCTGCATGAACACTTACAAAGGAGGCACACCTTGCCCTTGAGACAATTGCTGGCAAAATTAGCTTCTATAATGCAGCCCATTATATTGAGGATTTACCTGTAACTCTTTTTGTAATTAATAACACTTTTCAGCCCTTTGCTGTTCTTGGTCAGGTAGCCACAGATGGCAAAGATGTTTATTTTTTAAAATGGGTATTCCTCCCCCATACTTCTATGCTGTTACCAAAGGCAGACAATGCGCCAGTCAAATATGAGGGCGCGATCCTTATATCATTGTAATTCCTTTACAGAGGCACGAATTTGATTCTTTACTACGAGACTCAATAGCTTGTGCTGTTTCTCTTGCTGATTTCTTAAGGAAATTTTTATTTCATTTACCATCTCACAAACTCCTTCAGGCTCTGAATTCTCTCCCACTAAGTGCTAACTCCTTTGTCACCTCAGCCCCAATTCCAAATACAGTAACAGTGTTTATAGATGGATCAGGAAAATCTCACAAAGCTGCGGTTGACTTGGCACGATGGAGCCGAGTGGAAGGATCATGTTGTTATGCAGGCTGGCTCTGCGCAAGTAGTCGAACTCAAAACTGCAGTAGAGGCATTTCATCTTTTTCCTAACTCACCTTTTAATCTCATAGCAGATAGTGCATATGTTACCGAAATACTTCTGTGAATGCCTGACATTTCTCTGAATGTTGTAAATACTGCTGATATGACCCTGTTACTTGTTGATTTATTATCTCTTATTCGTTCTCGTCATACACCATTTTTTTGTCATGCATAATCATTCTCATACTAACTTACCAGGTCCCCTAATGGAAGGGAACATTCGTGCTGACTGCTTGACGGTGGCAGTCATATTTAATCAGACATTTACAGCTGCCTCAGAATTTCATGCCTTTTTTCATCAAAATGCTGCTGTTTTATCTAAGGATTATGGTATTTCAGTGTCCCAGGCATGCATGATTAATAATGCTTGCCCTGACTGCCAGCATTTTTCTTCTCCTAGTGCACCCAGTGGGATAGTATGAAGAGGGCTGGCAGCCTGCCAATTATGGAAAACTGATGTTACGCATTTTCCGTCTTATGGTTGGCAGAAATTTGTTCACTGTTCTGTTGACTTATTTTCAGGCTTTTTAGTCACCACCCCACACACAGGTGAATCTGCAAAGAACATTCATCACCACCTTCTCCGTGCATTTGCGACAATGGGTTGGCCACAGAAAATTCACACTGATAATGGCCCTGCTTATCAATCTAATTCTGTTGCTATGTTTTTACAGGCCTGGGGTGTTTGCCTCTCCTTTGGGATTGCCCACAACCCCTCCTCTCAGGGGCTTGTAGAACAGATGAATCGCACACTCAAAAATTCTCCTTGTTAAACAGAAAAGGGGGAACACCGGAGTTGCACGGCAGGATGAACTGGATTTTGCTTATTTTACTTTAAATTTCTTAAATCGCTCTAATGACCCTTTCACTTTTACAGCTGCAGAACGTTACTTTTAAAGCCCCAAAGTTAGGCTGCAACATCCTAAGGTATTGAATAGGCAGCTTCCTGATACAACCGCCTGGCATGGACCTGCTGATTTATTAACATGGGGTCGAGGATATGCTTGTGTTCTATCCCCTACAGGTCCATTGTGGGTGCCGGCTAAAGCTGTCAAACCATACCATGAACTGGAAGGACACCCAGCAGAATCCTGTGCTGGAGATGATCAAATTGAAGCTGACCAACCCCTCAACAGGGAAGAGGAGGAAGAGAAGTGACAACATAAAATGGGGTGATCTCAAGGCTCTGAATGCTGAGGCATCTAGAATGATGCAGTGTGTGGGGGCAGAACCCAATGCTGCAAATACCTTCTTGGTCTATATGGCCATTGTATTGTCTAATTGGAAAGTAAGACCTTTGCTTTACATTTTGCTATTTAGTTCCTGTGTTACAGGTGTCAATGCACAAATCTACTGGGCTCATGTTTATGACCCTCTGGTGTTTCATCCAGTAACCTGGTAGGACCCAAAAATTCCTATTTCTAATAACAACTCTAAAATACTAGGAGAAGCATGGATCCCTCTGTCTGGGTCATTAAGTAACGGGACAGACTGGCTATCAGTTGAAGGAAATCAAACATTTGTAGCAGACTCCTATCCCCTATGCTTAACTGCTCGCAGTGACAGCAATTGCACCCCTTTCACATTACACATGCATCTGATAAAAAATTATACTGGCAAAAAGACTACCTTACGAGCAGTTGAAATTCCAGGGGTTAATACATCACATAACCCCATAAACACCACCACAGCTCCGAATAATATTCCCATATGTCAGCTTAAAGCTGTCTCACCCTCGGTGCATATTTCATGGTCTCTGTGCAGGATGGAAAACCCTGAGCAACATCAGATACACTCCCTTAATATATCAGTGTCAGAATGGGGCCCGCAAGGTCATTTTATCTGTAACAATGCCAGACTTGATGTAAATAGCTCCTGCTCAGGAATCATTAGCTGGAGGAATGGAGGACTCTCAGGGTATGTCACACATCCGTGACGCCAATGGTGAATCCCTCCCTCATACAGTTCATTGGCAATTAATGCTCCCCTTCCTGCCTCCATGAATATGGGCTTTGTGTTATTCTCAGGTGTCATCTACCTATTGGATGAATGCCACCTATGTCAAAACTCTTGATACCATGATCTGCACAATACATGCCTATGCATTCTTATTAACAACAAATATGGCAGTTGAACCTTGCAATCAATCTTATTGCATTACAGACATTAACCCTATGTACACTTCCTGCATCACCCCTGAAAATATAACTGAGAGGAATTTTACTTATCTCTTACCCCTACATCAGCGTGCAGAACTATGGATTCCTGTGAATCTTACACGGGAATGGGAAGGGGAATTAGGAGTCATGTATCTAAAACACTTGTTTTTAAAGGAGTCCAAACAAGCTAAGAGATTTAGTTTCTGGTTTATTGCTTTTATTGTATTTGCTATTGTTCTTTTAGTATCATCTACTATTGCTATTACTGCCTTAACAGGATCAATAAAAACAGCCCATGAAGTTAGTTCTGTAATGAGTAATTTCACAGAGGGGCTGCAAATGCAAACAGTAATTGATCAACAAATACTGGCACACTTAGATGCCCTTGAGGCTGCTTTGCTATGGGTAGGATAAAAACAAGATGCCCTAAATACTCTCTTACGCCTTCACTGTGATTGGCAGCATACTGACGCAAACATGGGTATGACCCCTGTAGAATGGAACGACTCTGAAACTTCCTGGGATAAGGCGAAGGCTCATTTAAAAGGGGCATTTTCTATAAATATGGATAAAAACATAAATGCATTAAGAGAAAGCATTAGAAAACAATCTCAAAAGCTCCAAACCATGTCTGCACAGAGCTTCTATGAAATACTCGCTAACAGCTTTACCTAGCTCAACCTGAAAATTTGGTTTGAGGGACTGAATTTATGCATATGGCTATTTGACGCTTTGGGGATGGGTCTCTTTCTTATTCTTGTTACAGGACTTCTTTGCCTCTGGAAACTGTTCTGAGTTGGCAAAAAGGCAGAAGCAAATGTAATGTCTGCCTTTGTAAAAGATTCCTCCTTAAACAAAGAAGGGGAGATGTAGAAGCAGTAGCCTGCTCCAGCCACCCTGACCTTGATAACAGTTCTGTTACCATGGGAAAGCACATTCCAAAGGATCAACTCCAGTCATAAACACCTATGCAAGAATGCTTTGATGTGTAACCCAGAAGACTGGGTTGTGGATATGTGTGTGTGAATGACGACAGAGAGCAGAAACATCGCTCTACTCTTCTTGGTTTTGTGTGGTTGCTTTGTCTCTCCTGCTGCCTGGCTGCATAATGATCCTAAAACTTGTATGCAGAAAAAACATATAAATACTTAAGTGTGTGCAATAAAGATGATCCTGCCAGATGAGAAGCGGAGGTCTGTGTTGTTATTCGTCAAACTGCTACAGTTGACACCTTCAGTGGATGGCCTGAAGCTTACCCCTGTCATAATAACACAGCAAAAGAAGTGGTGAAAGTTTTACTCAGTCATATAATTCCAAGATTTGGGGTTCCTTTGGGGTTGTCATCAGATAGAGGGCCACACTGTGTTGCAACAGTAGTGAGGGAGATTAGTCGAATTCTGGGAATTGCTTGGGATCTGCATACTCCCTACAGACCCCAGACGAGTGGCAAAGTTGAATGTATGAATGGAACCCTCAAAACACAGATTAGCAAAATTTGTCAAGAGACATCTATGACATGGGTTCAGGCCTTGCCTATAGCCTTACTGAGAATCCACATGCAACCAAGGTGGAGGGACAATATAAGTTCCTATGAAATATTGTATGGCAGGCCATATCAAATTCCACATATCCCAGGAGAAATCCATATGAGAGGGGAAATTGACTTACAAAACTATTTAATGGTTGTGGTGGTTTTGATTGGCCCAAAACATCAGTAAAGTATTTTTTAATATCTAGGAGAAATTTGGACCCCTCAGAAGCTGTTGTGGTAGGCCTGGGGAGGTGTCTGAGGTGTGGGGAGTGGCACAAAGATGGCTCTTGTGTGTCCTCAGTGAAAGTTCTGGAAGTTTTTACATCAAGTCTAGCAGAGCCAATCTCTGATGGCTCTGAGAGTGATAGACATGCTGCTGGCCAAGTTTGGGCCAATTAGAGGTGCTAGTTACGCCTCTGTGAAAACATATTTAAGAAGAAATCAAAACAAGGTACACACGCACTTCGTTGTAGTTGGAGGAGGAGGAGGTGGAGGTAAAAATATGTGAAGGGAGAACAGCATAGAGACACCAAAGTCAGTGAAGAAGGTGGGGGAGGAGGTGCTCCAGGCATGGGAGCTGAAAACCCTCTGCTAGCCGTGGTGAAGGCCATGGGGGAGAGCAGGTTGTCCCCCTGCAGCTCATAGAGTCTACAGGAGTGCAGAAATTCACTCACAGCCCATGCCAGAGGAGCAGTTGGATGCCTAGAGAAAGCTGTGATCCAGTTTGGAGTCTCATTGAAAGAGTTAAAGCTACAAAGGCCTTGCAAAAGAGAGAAAAGCCTTGCTCCTGGGATGAAAGCAGCCTGGCCTCGGCTTGGGAGAGTCTGCACAGCACCTTATGGACAAAGAGACTCGTGTTGCAGCAGAATTTGGGCGGGATGTGGCTCGTGAGATTAGACCCATGCCAAAGAAGTACCTAGAGGACTGTCTCTTGTGGGAGGGACCCCATGGCTAAGTAGAGGACCCCTCTCCCTGATTGGACTGACCAGAGAACCCCTTACCCTGCCCCCTGTCTGTGTTGCTGGTTTGGAAAGAGGGAAGGGGGGTGAATGGAGAGACTACTTCTTAAGAGGGTGGGGGTGAGAGCAGAGAAACTGCCTGAAGAGAGAGAGAGATAAGTAGAGATAAAGAGTATTTGTAGTAGAAGAATTGTGGTGATGAATAGATTTATGGACCTGCTCTGTGGACTGAGAAAATACCCCATACCCTGCCTCCCTACGTGGGCTTGTTGGTTAAAAAGAGGAAACGGGGTGAATAAAAATGGGTTTGTAAGAGGGAGGGGGGTGAGTGAACAAAATAGTGTATAAAAAGTTTATTTTTGCCTTGCATTTATCCTCCAACTCTGTTAGGTAATTAAATCACTTTTTGCAACTTTAAGTTGGAGCCTGTTTGCCCTCTTTCTTTCTTCGTGCGTCCTCCTAGCAATGTCCTATGTCATTTGACTCATGAGATTGATGTGTATTTTTGCAATTTTTCTCCTGCAGCAAGAGAGAGTCGAGGTGCCTGGCGTTTAGTCAGGGTCAAAGCCCGAGAAAGTGTGCCTTGTGTGGTCAGCAAGTATTTGTTTTCCCACATTCTCTCTTCATTCCAAAATATGAGTTAAGGTTAGAGGTTTTAGACTTTCGGGCACCAAGAGATAACCTCTGCCAGGCTGTTAACCCAACTAGAATCATCTATCTCTTCCGCAACTGAGCAGAAAGGGGGAGGGAGGGAGGGGAACATCCTGCTACAGCCCTACAAGCTAAGTGGAGAGGAGAGAGGACCATTCGAAGTCCTGCTGACTACTCAGTAGTCAAAGTCACTGATGAAGGGCCCTGGATTCACTACTCCAGATTTAAGAAGGCTTCTGCTTCTAGAAATAACTGGAAAAACAGACTGATACAAATGAAGATGATAATAACATGGTTTAAACTGTTCTTTCTGTGTTTGTTATCTGCACAGTTGGTAACCATGATTCCGATTTGGACCCAAAATTTGCATGTGGCTCTAGTCCAAAATGTATCCAAAGCTCTTCATAAGAACAACTGTTGGATTTGTACTCAAATGCTAACAATTGACAGGAATAACAACTGGCAGTTGATTGATGTTTTAATGACTAAGACAAACCATTCTGAGAAATGGGAACAAGTCACTAAGGCCTACCTGCCTATAACCCTAAGCGGCCTACTACCTGATCAAGAAAATTATAAGGTTTCCTGTGTGATTTTTAATGTCACAGGAAAGGTCATTCTCCCTCCGTATTGTCATAAAACCAAATCTGAAGAAAAGGAAAGCCCAAAATCATTAATAGCATGGGCACAGACACCATGGAGAATGGTTCCCCCACAGGGGTCAGGATGGTATTGGATATGTGAAAATGAGGCCTCGAAATTCTTGCTCTTTCCATAAAGATCAGGCCTGTGCTCTCAGGGCTGTAATTTCAAACATAACAATATTTGATCACATTGAAGAACAAGTGGGTGGATAAGAACTTATATAAGGAGGATAAAAAGAACCAATAATTGCCTCGTTTAGCATCCCACGATTTTCCATAGTGCAATTAGGGCTCTTATTCCTTCTTTAGGAGTAATTGATTTCAAAAATGCAATTGTTAACATTTTGGCCGTTATCAAATATATTGAGAATCAAACTTCAGATGCAATCATGGCCTTACAAGAAGAAGTTAAGGGTTTATATCATGGGGTTCTGCAAAACAGAAGGGCTCTTAATTTTCTACTAGCCTCACAAGGGGGCATGTGTACCTTCATTAACACTAATTGTTGTTCTTATGTAGATCAGAGTGGAAGGATTAATAAAGATTTGGCTGAAATTTGGAAACAAACTCAAATTTTACATCAGGTAACCTTTGAAGATGACTCATTGGACTTTGAAAATATCTTCCATACACTTACTTCATGGTTACCAAACTGGGCTTGGATAAAACAAATATTCATACTGGCTATATTGGTAGTTGGTGTCTGCATAATATCTGGCTGTATGATTCAATGATGTAATTTCTGGTTATCTATATGTTCTAATGTTAAATGTAAGTGGTGGAGACTAGACAATATAGAATTTTGTCAAGTCTCTAAAGGGGAGGGAGGGAATAACGCCTAAAGATCTTTAGCTTTTTATATATTTTTCATATATTTGTAACTTTGTAGACTGTTTATATGTAGTTATAACTTCTAGTACTTTTCCTGCCCTGTCCCATAATTTAACAAACCCTTACTAATACATTCTTGAAATTCTGTTTAGTCTTGCTTTTAGTCTAGTGAGGACACTTTGTTTTGCACCATATATAGTGGACTCAATAAAGTGTAGGGCTAAAAGATTGGGGGGAGGGGGGGAGGCTCCAATAGGGCAGAACCCAGGGGAAAATTACCTAACCAACTGTTCTTCTAATTGGACAATATTTGTTAGATATACTAATTACTAACCTTATAAAAATTGTAGAAATACTGTATCACATGTGCATATCGCCATATTATGCACCTGAAAGCTTTCAATTAAAAACTTGCTTTTATATTATCATTTTAACACAGTTTGTAAAGGTTTTGTGTTTTATTCCAGGCAACAATACAGACTGCAACCAATCAACAAGAGACATCTCTTAGCAGAGGGAATAAAAATGTAATGATTAAGGCAAAAAGAAGGCTGACTCTTGCAGCTATGTTCTTGGACACTCAGAAATAAATTCATTTAAGGAAAGTTACCAAGGATTGCTAGACAGAAACCAGAAAATATGTAGCTCAGCTTCTTCTGTGCTTTAAAATTACTTTCCTCCTGGGAAAGTTTCATCATACAGTTATTGAGACATTTTCTCTGATGTAAATTCCTACACCTATTCAGAAAGGCCATGTTACCAAAGGTGACAGATATCATATTGCACTTACTGTATCTCAGCTAGATAACAACCCAAATTTGCAATATAAAGTTGTTCAAGGACAAGATAAAATATCAGCATTCACACATCCAAACAGATACTTAACATGGAAATGCCAAAAGACACTGCTTCAATTTTGACCATTGATTTTGTAGAATCCCCAAAACTGTAAAGAATTAATATCCATGTGCAGAAAAACAGAAAATGCCTAACTGCTCTAGAAGGAAATTAAGGCTGAGTCTGAAATGAAAATATAGAATGCCAAAAGCAGCAGCAACTTGCAAGAACCTTCGTCAGATACGTTCTTGCAATTTGCAAAAAATACAGTTTGATCCAAGCAGGTTTAATATAACCAAAGTATCTGTAGAACTTAGGGACTTGAAAAAAATACAGAATGGGGAATCTCAAGATTACTCTTTTTGTGAGCAAAGGCGTCTTTTTCACAGACTAGTGCAGGTGCCCTAATTGGCAATAAAACTCATCTTCAAATGTTCTTAAATGAACTCCTAGTCCCTTTATCTTCAGTAGAGGCAATTTTCACTCAGAGTCCTTATTGTACAAGCTCAGAAAGTAGACAAAAATAATAAAAAAACCCCAAACCCAAAGAAAAACACAAGTGTCAGAATAAAGATATCCAAGTTTTAAATATAGTTCTGCTACAGCCTCTTTTAATATGCTGCACAAATTCTTAAATTCTCAATTTTCTTCATTTTTATGAATATGACATGGCAGCAATACATTTTAACTCACAGGACAAGTACAGAATTATGAGCATTTACAAACCATTCTGATTTCCTTAAAATGAAAGGACCTAGACTAGCACAACACATTATATCAGACCTTAGAATGAGCTGATTTTAACTGAGCAGCAAATTAGTTACAAGAAAGTAGAAATTAGAAGGAGATTATTCAAACACAGTGGAAAGTTTGAGTAAAGACAGATACAGTTTAGTGCAGATACATATACCCATTGGCTCTGTTTGCACACACAAAATGGAAGTTACTGCATCTCCTAATAATATTTCAAAAGAAGCTAACCATTTAATGAAGTTTCAACTGCATTATTTTAATTCAGTAACCCTGTATGTTCTTATAAAGCATGAAATATTTGCATAGAGACACACATCTCCATTCTAATTTTATAAACACAGAAGGGAAAAACCAGGATGTATACAAAATGAAGCTTTGTACTTTTTTCATCAACTGCAAACTACAAAAACCCCAGAAATTTCCCATCTCCTCAACAACACTACCCCTCTTCCTCAAAAAATTAGGTGTAATTTTGCATTTAACACCAGACACAATTTCCCAGTTCACATAGAGTTCTATACAGTATTATTACAATCAGAACAATTATTAGAATTACCAAAGTTTCTATATTCACAAGCTAAGTTGCATAGTGATGACTATGTCCAAAAAGTAAAGTATGCATCAGGTTGTTTTTATGGTTCATCCTCTGAAAAATGAAAGAGTTTCATCAGAAAGAACATAAAATTCTAGGTCCAGTTTAATATCCAAAATTTCATGTCTACATATGCTTATACAGACCACAAAAACCATGGTAGCAAAAAATAAATCAATTTGACCTGCATAACAAGGATATAACTGAGGAAAAGTGTTTTCAGAATGGTCCCAGGGAAATTATTAAAACTAGTTACAGAAATTAAAGATGTGTGAAGGTGCCTTTCTATAATGACAAGCCTAGAATTATAGTTTAGAATATAAATTCTTGCATATTCTCAAGCATTTCAGTGAGATACACTAGTGGTCTTTTTCAAGACATTGAATACTTTTTCTGTGTCTCTTATGGCAATAATATAAGGGTTGTCAACTTCACTGAAATACATCAAAACCTAAGGCAAAATAAATGCAAAAAAATTAATCCATTATTAAGGTTCACAATAAGAAAGTAACAAGCAGTGAGGCATGCAAAAAATCAGATTTCAGTACAGACAGTATTCATGCCACATATAGTTCACTAAAAGCAATAAAATACTGAAAAAGGAATCACATCAAAAATGTACAATAAACCTATTAACACTGTAAACAAATTTCGCTGAAAACAGATGTAAAATTTCTAGAATGGCTTCACTAACAAACCCCTACACTCCGGGCATTTTGGTTCATGTTATATTAAGGTAAACAAACAACTACTCATGCTTCATCTCACATCTGTTGTTAGCTGTAGTTAACATCTCCATACTTCATGCATCCTTGTGGCAGGACTTCCCCCCTACCACAGAAGAGCTTATCTGTTCTATCAGCTGGTGTGATAATTCTGGGCATTCACCCCCTCACACAAATGGATGAAATAACCCAGATGGGATATGTGTCCGGTAAAGGAGTTATTTCTGACACCAGAGAGATGGGGTACAATAATCCCGGCTGATAAGGATGTGGGGAGATAAACTGGAATTTCTCACTGACAGACATTTCACTTTACAAACTATAAAAGCTACACAAACTTTCACGGAGGCAGAAGTCTCCTACACACACCCTAGAAACGTGTAGGACTTCTCCCTGGAGTTTGGACATACATTTCATGGATACTTTCCTGGGAATTGAGTGAAGGGATTCTATGTGTACTCCATCATCAATTCGGTGGTAAGTTACACTGACTTCTAATCTATACTATGTGGCAGCACAGAAACCTTTCCCACGGGAATTTTTCTCTTCTTCTTCTATGTTTTATAAATAAAGATAAAGTTTTATGTTATTGAAATGGCCTTTTGGATACAGGTGGTCAAATGCCTGGGCCAATCAATCCCTGGGGGCAGATGATTGTTGGTCCAATCCGAACGGCCTTCTGATGTGTATATAAACCTGTTAATTATTTTAATAAAGTTAGTTCTTTCTAGCACTCAAAAGGACTCTCCTCTTCACTCCGCTAATGGTCCAACAGCGACATCTGGTGACCACCGATGCATACTGCACGCAACGAAAAGGTACACCGGCACCCTTGCCCTTCCCCCGCCCACCGCGCAGCACGGCTTGGTTTTGGACTGGAAATCCAGCGGCCACAGGAAAGCAACACCTGACCAGGGTTTTAATGATGTGGGCTGCTGAGAATGGGGTCCCAGAAGTCTGGGACACAGACGTGGACTGTCCTTTGTGGCTCAAGGTTTGGAAGGCTTTGTGGAAAGAGATGATATTCGGAGACGAGAAAACCATCCACTTGCACCGGACGTGGCGAGCTGTCTGGGACGCGTTAAGGGGACAGGAATTTTACACTGCAGAGCTGGACGCGGCTCTCTGTCTGGAGTCCTTGCTTTCGGACGGCGAGCACCGCACAGAGGAAACCCCAACCCAGACTGACCCCATGGCCCCACAGTCAGCAGCAGATGGGTCCAAAAATAGCAAGTATAATTCTCCAATTGATTTTACCTTACGCACTTACCCCCACCCAAACGATCAGCTAGCGGAGATGCTGAAGAAAGAGGGAGAATGGGCTGGCCCCGAGACGCCAGCAGCGGCAGGAGTTTCCCCCCTCTGCCTCCGCAAAATGGGGCAGCCCTCCCCCCCATCCGGGCCGCTGCTGGAGGTCCCAGCCATGGCACAGGCTGCCCCGGGGGCAGGGATTGACAGTGCAGGAACGGCTGGCCCTGCCGTGACGCGGGTGGGACAGCAACAGACCCCGGTTCCATCCAGAACAGCCACGGACTCCGGGGTCCCAGCCGCCTTGCCGGCCGCGTGGGCTGCGTGGCCCATGAGGGAACCAGAAGAGAAGCCTCTGGCCATCGGTGTTTCTGGTCTGGGAGATTTGATTGACATATCCACTGAAGCGCTGCCAGGGAAGGCTTCCTGCGACTCAGGTATGCAGGATTTTGGGTCTCTGCCAGATGAGCCCCCTTCATCTCGGCTTTTAATGGATTTACTGGCCAAAGTGGCCGGATTCCACCAAGATATGATAGAAATCTGCTCGCAGCACGTCCAGCGCTCAGGCTGGACTGGAGCAGAAGTCCCAGCCCCAAGACCCCGGAAGGTGTCTGGGCTCCATGCTGCGGGGAGACCCGAAATGGCGGCGGGAGCATGGGGGAATCCGGGAAACAGACAGGTACCGGTCCCTCTGATGGTTTCAGTGGCAGATGCAGCCTCGGCACAGTGCGCTGATCCAGCCGCTTTCGTGCCGATGCAGCTAGCGGTTTTAACTGACGCTGTGCTAGTGAACTCGGTGAGCGCACTGGATGCCGCGCCTGTATCGCCGCCATCCTCTTGCCCATCCCCCAATCCCATCTCTGTGCCCTTTTTCGGCACGGACACTGCGTCCAGCCAGACCCCGTCCTTTGTGATAGGGCTCGCAGATAGCAAGCCCTATGCTGATGATTCAGACAGTGATGAAGAGGGGTTCCTTCCTCCTGGGTGAAAGCTTGAGCTGGCGGGGAGGCGAAAAACGCATTGGGTACTGAGGAACCCTTTGAGGTGCCGAAACAGAGCGGGGCCATTACGCCCACGTGACTCCCTGCATTTTTGGGAATCAGTCAAGCAGGGAGCGCAGGATGCGGGACACTGGGAACTTACAGAGAGATTAGGGATGCCAAGATGACGGGAGGGCTGTGGAGCTGCGGCAGCAGGTCAGGGTGATGCTAGCTTCCTACAAGGAGAATCTCAGGCTGTTCCGGTGTTTGTGCCTGGCCCAGACTCGGATGAGAAAAGCAAGCATGACGTCATTGCATGGAAGGTCGTAAACGACCTTTTAACGAAAGTAACAATTCACGGAATCTCTTCTTCACATGTTATGCAAATTATTACAGTGATAAATAGTGATCTGCTCGCTCCATTTGATATTACATATTTGGCTCAAGTCTTGTTTCACCCCATGCAATACGGAGTTTTCGAGAAACATTGGAGAATGATAGTTGAAAAACAGATAAAGGAGAATATGTCCTTGCCTTCTGAGGACCCTAGGCGCATGATTGGGGCTGATATCCTTATGGGTAGAGGATATTTCACTAACCCCAACGTCCAAGCTACTTGGGATACTCAGATTCTGGACCAAGCCCAACAGCTCTGTATGGGAGCCATCACAAAAACTATGGAGATGGTCGCCCCAAAAACACAGTATTCAAAAATACATCAGGGGCAATCTGAGCTTTTCCTGACCTTTGTAGAGAAGCTAGCAGCAGCTTTGGAAAAGCAGGTTGAAGATGATACATTGAGACAGATATTGTGCAGGCAGTTGGCAAGAGACAATGCCAAAGATGAGTGTAGAAGGATCATCAATGCCCTACCAGGGGATCCATCAGTCACAGACATGGTACAAGCTCGCGCTAAGGTGCAGGCAGACAGTCAAGGGAAATCTGTCTTGGCTGCATTTCTATCGCCTGGTTGGGAACCCCTGATCAGGGACAAAAACAGCCTAAAGCTGGGAACAAATGGAAACAAGTCAAATCAAAGCAGAAGGAAAATTTGGTGACTGGAATTCCTCAGTGTGGGAGGTGTGGTAGGCCAGGTCATTGTCCAGAATACTGCAGGTCGCAGTACCATGCAGATGGTCGACCCCTGTTGGGAAACATGAAGAGGGGCGCAAAAGGGGGATTTGCCCCCCATCATGACAGTTCCCCCAGAACAGGGCGGTGACACAGGCCTATCCAGTCAATGTGGAGGAGGCACCCAAGGCTCAGCCCGAGTCAACGCCGACACCGCAGCAACAGTCGTCCTAGAATCTGGCGATGCCCATAGGATTCCCTAGGATGTGTACGGACCCCTGGATCAGGGATTCAGTGTGCTGCTTGTGGGAGGACCTGAGGCCACCAGCCAAGGGATCCTTGTTCTTCCAGAAGTTATAGATGCTGACTTCACAGGCCAGATTCACGCTACAGTTTCCACATCAGACCCCCCCATCACCATCCCTGAAAAGACTCACATTGTTCAATTGTTGCCTTTTGAGTCTTCTGTTCCCAGGGTAGACCAGCAAGTTGGCGGAGGTAACAACACTGAACTGCCAGGACTTCCACAGGTCTACTGGGCTGCTGCCATTTCTAATCAGTCACCACAGATGACATGTACCCTCATCATGCCGAAAGTGCATCCGCACCGAATTCGGATCCGCGGTTTGATTGATACGGGTGCTGATGCAACGATCCTTTCCTCCACTTCATGGCCTCCTTCGTGGCCTTTATCCCCTGTGGGATCAGCTATGGCAGGGCTGGGAGGAACCACACAGAGCCAACTGAGTAAGCGACCTGAAGGACCCAGAGGGACACACGGCCTCCATTCGGCCTTATGTCACTCCAGCTCCAATTAACCTCCGGGGACGGGACGTGTTGGCAGCTTGGGGGGTGCAAATCATGACAAATTTTTAATAGGGGTCACTGTGTGCAAGGGTGCACCGTATTCCACGCTATCTCTGCGATGGCTGACTAAAACACCTATATGGGAACCACAGTGGCCCCTGCCAAAAGACAAATTAGTCGCCCTTTGTCAGCTGGTTCAGGAGCAACTGAAACAGGGACACATTGAGCCTTCTACCAATCCCTGGAACACCCCTGTTTTCATAATTAAGAAAAAATCAGGGAAATGGAGGCTGTTGCAAGATCTCCAAAAAGTTAATGCAGTGATGGAAAGTATGGGGAGCATACAGCCTGGCATGCCCTCACCTACAATGATTCCCACAGGATGGAAAATCTTGATCGTTGATTTGAAGGATTGTTTTTTCACAATCCCTTTGCACCCCAATGACAGGCCAAAATTTGCCTTTACTGTGCCTGCAATTAACAATGCGGAGCCTGTAAAGAGATTTCAATGGAAAGTGTTACCTCAGGGCATGAAAAATAGCCCGACTATCTGTCAATGGTATGTCACTCAGGCCTTGTCCAGAATCCGTGAGCAGTTTCCTGAGGCACTCTGCTACCATTATATGGATGATATCCTGGTGGCAGCATCCACCCAGGACAAGTTGCGGAGGTTACAGCCTCGACTGCTCGATGCCTTGCATTCTTATGGGTTGCAAGTGGCTCTGGAGAAAGTTCAACAACAGCCTCCTTGGAAATATTTAGGAGTCAAAATTTTGGATCGAACCATACAGCATCAAGAGGTGCAGTTTTCAGACTCTATTAAGACTCTGAATGATGCCCAAAAATTGCTAGGTATCATCAACTGGTTATATTCTTATTTGGGACTAACCAATGCACAACTTTCCCTGCTTTTCAACATTTTAAAGGGGGACTGATCTAAACTCACCTCGGAAATTGACTCCTGAGGCATGACAGGTGCTGAATGAGGTGCAGCAAGCTGTTTCTGCTCGTCAGGTTAATCGAGTAGATCCCTCTACTGATATCACTGTTTTCATTACTGCTCCAGACCTCCACCCTACAGGTATCATTGGCCAGTGGAACAAACATTGGGATGACCCTTTTCACATCCTGGAATGGGTCTTTTTGCCCCATCAGACAAAAAAGACAGCACCCACATTGTTCGAGTTGATAGCTTGCCTGATAATCAAATGCCGTTATCAGTGTTTACAATTGATGGCAGCGGATCCTGCAATGATTGTTGTTCCGGTATCACGGGACAGCTTTGAATGGAGCCTTGCTCATAGCGCTCCTTTGCAAAGTGCACTGCAAAGTTTCTCAGGGCAGATTGCTTACCATCTGCCCAGCCACAAATTGCTGCAGCTGGCAAGTTCAATCAGTTTTACTTTGTGGCCAAAGAACAGTCGGGTGCCAGTTCATGGACCCACCGTCTTCACGGACGGTTCTGGGAAAACAGGAAAGGCCATTGTTACCTGGAAGGAGGGATCTGAGTGGCAAGTGCTGAAAAGCCATGCGACAGGCTCTGCTCAGTTGGTTGAATTGAAAGCAGTTGCCATGGCTTTTCAGCGGTTCTCTCAGGTGCCTTTGAATTTGGTCACTGACTCTGCTTATGTAGCGGATATAACCAAATGTTTGGATTGTTCACTTTTAAAGGAAGTCAATAATGTGGCTCTGTTTTCGCTATTGCGAACCTTGTGGAAGGCGATTCAGGTTCGAGTGCATCCATGTTATATTTTGCACATTCGAAGCCACACCAAATTACCAGGTTTTATAACAGAAGGCAATGCCAGGGCTGACATGTTAGCCAACCCTGCATGGGCGGCACCTCAGCCTGACAAAATTGCGCAAGCCAAGGCATCGCACAATTTCTTTCATCAGAGTGCACATACCCTGCAGAAGCAGTTTCAAATGACGCCAACTGAGGCTCGTGACATTGTCAGCGCTTGTGCTGACTGCCACGGACTCGCTACACCTCTGCCACTGGGGGTAAACCCCAGAGGCCTAAAGGCCTTGCAGCTTTGGCAGACGGATGTGACACACATCCCTGAATTTGGGCAATTCAAGTATGTGTACATGTCTATTGACACTTTCTCCTCAGCTATGTGGGCAACTGCTCATACTGGAGAAAAAGTTGTGATGCCATTGCCCATTGGAAATTAGCCTTCTCGGTCCTGGGTGTGCCATCTACTGTGAAAACCGATAATGGTCCTGCCTACGCCTCGCAGAAGACGTGGCAGTTCTTGCACCTATGGGGTCGTGGGTGTGCTTGCGTTTCCACAGATACTGGGGTACTATGGCTGCCTGCAAAATGTGTTCGCCTTGAGCTGCGGCTCCAGAGACAGAACCAGCAACCTCAAAATGATAACCAAAATGCAGAACACCAACCGAATGATCCTTCTGATGATGGCCTGGACACCGACCGTCAGGCAGACAGTCCTTCCACAAGCAGAGACTAAAATTTAAATTTTTTATGGAGTCAGAAAGCAAGGACTTTGAAAGCATGTTTTAACTGAATTATAGAATTGTAATATAAAATTAAGTTTTATAGATGTATTACCCAAGGTATTGCTGGAGAGTCTCTCTGTTCACCTTAAATCAGCATCTGGTTTGGGCTCTGTTCGGTGGCCGGCCACTGCCAGGCAGACCCCTTATCTAGGCTCTGCTTGGTAACTGGCCACTACCAAGCAGATCCTTCATGCTGAATTTACATAGGATCACAAGCAATACCTTTTGGTTCTTAAACAAAAAGGGTGTGCTGTGGCTTCACAGATTCTTTCCCTTGGGAATTTTTCTCTTCTTCTTCTATGTTTTCTAAATAAAGATAAAGTTTCATGTTATTGAAAGCGGCTTTTGGAAACAGGCGCTCAAACGCCTGGGCCAATCAATCCCTTGGGGGTGGATGATTGTCAGCCAATCTGAATAGCCTTCTCGCATGTATATAAATCTGTTAATTATTTAATAAATTTAGTCTTTTAGCACTCTCTGACTATTTGGGACTCTTCACTCCAACATCGGTTCAACAGAGATAGACAAGAATCCGTTTGAAGCCAGCACAGAAACTGCTGCTGAAAAATGATTTGTATAACCACTCCTATTCTGAGGAAGGTGATGAATATTCATGAATTTTACCTATAACACTGTGTCTATGGAAGTGCCGAGGTGTGTGTTTGGAGAAGTGAATTCCCCCACACCCGGTGCACCGAATAAAAGCAAATATCCACTTCTCTGACTTTGTCTCTGAAGTGTCTCCGGGCTCGCTTGGGCGAATCACTGTCCCCTTGTCACGGTCCACTTATAAGCAGACGTGTGGGGGTTCGTACCAGCTATAATCTCAGAGTGCAAAAAGAAAAGAAAGCACAAAAATCCAGCAAGTTAAGGGAGTTAAATTTCAATCCAAAGAGGAACTTTATTAATTTAGCCTGTAAAGCGGCCTGTGATAGAGTGAGAAAGAGAAAATTGGGAAAATATGGGGAGGAAAGGGAAGGAAAGGGGACTATAGCTACCACCATGGGTCCACAGATGTCCATCGTCTCTGGGGTCCTTTGCCTCTTCAAAGATCAATGCGATCTTTTGGTGGGGAATATCTTCGGAGTTCAGTCACTCCAGAGCTGTCTTTTATGCTTTTATGCTTAGTCCATACACCTGGTCCCTCCTTGCGACCTGCCTTTGCTCCCCCTTAATTCTTATGGAGATATGCCAAACTCCACTTGGCAGGGCCAAGGGAGGAGTGTCCAAGGCATGGTCGGCAGGTTTCTCACAATTGTGAATAATGGGTGTCAGGGCGACGGGTGCAAAGCCTTTGTCACATACCAGCTTTTGCAGGCACAAGGCCTTTGTTCTGTACCAACTCAGGCAGGTGCAAAGCATTGGTTTTGTACCACCTTAGGCAGGTACAAAGCATTCATTCCGTACCACCTTAGGCAGGTACAAATCATTCGCTCCGTACCAGCTTCAGGTAAGTACAAAGCATTCTCTGGTACGTCCTGCACCTGTAGAGTCTGATGAGAAATGTTGAGACAGAACTCGATTCTTTGATCGACCCTTACACCCCTCCGATACCCAGAGAGCAAGAGAGCTAGGATCTGTATTTAGCCCCCTTCCTTGGCCCAAGTCTCCTGGCATCTCTGCTTTGCCGAGAGAATTTGCCATGATTGCTGTATTTTGCTTGATTTTCAATTATTAAACTGTTCTTTTCTCAACCTACAAGTTTTACTTTGATTGTCCTCTGCATTCCCCCATGGTGCGATAGGAGAGAGGGGGGGTTGAGCAAGTGGCTGTGTGGTGCTTCATTTCCAACTGGGCTTAAACCATTACACTGTTATAGTAATTCCTGTAACATACAACTCAAGTCATGGCTGACAACAATTTAAAAGTATATCCATTACAATCTCCACCCCTGATCTTTTTGGGCCAGGTTATAGCATTTAACATTGCAATGAACTCCCCTTATTCCCAGCTTGGCTGCAACAAGGGGTTTCCTGCTAGAGCCCACCATTAGTAGAGTCCCCATCATAGTCCTCCATGGCTGCAGGAATATAGTTTCCTCACCATGGTCTGCACCACGGTCTGCAAGGAATCCTCAGTTCCCCTGCTCCAGCGTGGGGTCCCTCCCATGGGAGACAGTCCTCCACAAACTTTGCCAATGTGGGTCATTCCCATGGGCTGCAGTTCTTCACAAACTGCTCCATTGTGGGTCCCTCATGGGCTCACAAATCGTGCCAGCAAACCTGCTCCAGCATGGGCTTCTCACGTGGTGTCCTAGTTTTGGCTAGGACAGAGTGAGGGGGCAGAGCCTAGAGCTGTGTGGGTGTGTCTAGGTTGTTTATTCTATACCACTCACATAATCACTGGGTGGCATGGCTTAGGGTGGAAGAAAAGGTAAATGTGCAGATTTTCTTCCCTTTTATTCTGGGGGAGCAAAGCGGTGAACAGAGCGCAGCAGTCAATGCGATCTGGGTGTGGTCAGTGTGGTTCAGGCAGAGCGGAGCAGTCGGTGAGGACCAGGTGCAGTCAATGAGGTTCAGGCAGAGCGGAGCAGTCGGTGAGGACCAGGTGCAGTCAATGAGGTTCAGGCAGAGCGGAGTGGTTGGTGTGGTGTGGCACAGATGGTCCAGCTTGAAGGGTTTGTCCATCATTGTTTTTTGTTGGCTTGGGCTCAGGGGGAAAAAACCACCAGCTGCGGTGGTGCCTGCCATTTTCTCCTTTGTCTTGGGAAGCCATGTGGCTCCAGTTGTAATGTCATCCTCCATTTTCTCATTTGTTTTGGGAAGCCACATGTTGCTGGCCATGGTAACAACGTGTCAGTCAGACTTCCGTAAGCAATTTTTGCATGTAATCACACTTTTATACACTGTTGTTATTAGCACTGTTGCTGTTACTGTTTGGTTTTCCTTATCTCACTTGTGTTTCTCTAGTACATTATCTCAACCAATTATCTCCTCTTTTAGTCCCTTTCTCAATGAAGGGGGTGGGAAGAAGGGAAGTGGCTCCTTGAAAATAATTTCCAGCTGATTTTAAACCACATTTTAATTGGCGCCCAATGTGTGGCTTGAAATGGTTGATCTGCAGAGAGCAGGTTGGAAACGATTCTGATCTAAGCAGGTGTAGATTAGTTACATTCCACTATTTGGAGGATTTCTTCAATGGTTTGGAAGTTCACCCCTGAACAACCGCAGGACCCTGCTGAAGTGATAAATATGAGAAAGAAAAATGCTGTGGCAGTTATGCAATGTCCTGGGCCCCAGCTGCTATTTATCAGACACTGCTTGATAGTAGAGAGGACCCTCAGGGGGAGGAGGAGGAAAGCAGAGTAACTGGCACCATGGCCACTCAAACTCAGCTGAACCAGAGGAACAACCCATGCCGGTAACAGTTGTACGTATATAGAAGAAGAAATCCAAGAAAAAAATCAGTTTGCTCAGGGAGGGATAAAGAGGAAGCCGGGCCCTCACAACAGAGGAAGAGGCATGGCCAGAGATAATAATCTGATCCCTATCCCCAGGTGACCTGTGAGATCTGTGAAAAGATTTCAGCTGCCAGTAGAGTGAGCCCATGGTGACCTAACTGCTCCGATGCTGGGATATCACGGCCCAAGATATGGAACTACATGGTAGTGAAGCCAAGCAGCTGGGATCCCTGTCCATGGATGTGGACATTGACAAGGGGATTGGGAAAAGGACAGAAACTCTCAGCCTCTGGAGACAACTCCTGTAAAGCATGAGGGGAAGGTATGTTTTCAAGGATGATCTATCGGTGCACTGAGACAAGTGGAACACCATGGAGCAAGGTATCTAGTACTCAAGAGAATTAGCTGTGCTGGAGATACTCTGTAAGGATTCAAGTAACAAGCACTCCCCTATAGATCTAGATGAAGTCTAGGGCACACAACCATGCAGCAGAAGTTCCTATGGAGCATGCCATTGTTGTATGCCAATTCATTGGCGGTGATGTCATGGAAAGAAGAACAGTGAATAATTTGGTTGCTCAACTCTGGCAATATGAGGAAAGTCTCCCTTCCTGTGGGCCTGCATCTCAGACACAGGAAGACTGTCCAAGAACTTCCAGCAATTTAAAGAGGAAATGTCCCATGCCCCGCTATTAAGTCTCTGCTATTAAGAGCAAGCACCCCCCTGATCAAAAGAGAGAGGGAACACACCATGAGGTAGGTAACCTGTGATTTTACCTGCATGACCACAGAGAGGACATGAGGAAATGGGATGGAAAACCCACCTCTGCCCCCGGAGCATGGGTATGTGAGTTGAGAGGAAGAACAAGCACCACGGGAAATTCTCAAGGATAAATGCCACTCCAGTTTCCAGTGGGCAAGTCCTCAGACAGAATGGAGGGCTGATGTTATTTCCTATCCTCTTGAAGGGACCTGCAGTTCATCATTTTTACAAGAAGTGAGAAACGAGTACCATGACCAGAATTAGAGGAGCCCTGCCTCCAGCCAGATGGGGGAAAGGGACAATTGGATCTACTGGACTGTGTGGATCTAATGGCCTGGCACATCAGACCCACAAGAGTATAATGCTTTAGTTGACACCAGTGCACATTGTACCCTGATGCCATCAGGATATAGTGGGGGCAGAATCAATCTCTATCTATTTCTGGGGTGACAGGGGGATTACAACAGCTGACTGTACTGGAAGCTGAACTGAGCCTGACTGGGAACAAATGGCAACAATTCCCAAAAAGCCCAAAAGCCCAACAATTCCCTTTTGGGCCCTTGAAATACCTTCTCCTGAGGTAAACTATGCTAAGGCTGCCTGGAGCCTCTGGGCCAGTCAAAATGAGGTATTTTTGCCATTTGTTCCCAGTCAGGCTCAGTTCAGCTTTGTGTTGGTTTTGCTTGGCTTGGTTTTTGGTAGCAGGGGGCCCACAGAGGTGGCTTCTGTGAGAAGCTGCTAGAAGCTTCCACCGTGTCCAGCAGAGTCAATCCCTGATGGCTCTGAAGATGGACATGCCACTGGCCAAGCCTGGGCCAATTAGAGAGGTTGGTTACACCTCTGTGATAACATATTTAAGAAGAAATTCAAAACAAAGTACAGGCAGTGTTTTTTCCTAGCCAGAGAAGAGAAGGAGGTGAGAACATGTGAGGGAAACAACATGGAGACACCAAAGTCAGTGAAGAAGGAGTGGGAGAAGGTGCTCCAGGCGCTGGAGCTGAGATTCCCCTGTAGGCCATGATGAAGACCATGGTGAAGCAGGCTGTCCCCCTGCAGCTCATGGGGATGCACGGGGGATGCAAAGATTCACTTGCAGTGTAGGATTTAATTCTGTGGGATTTGGTTATGAGGATAAAATAGAAACAAGAGATCTCTAAAGATGGGTTTTAGAGCATGAAAGTTTATTGTGAAGGAGCATGGGTGTGAGAGGCCTGCTAGGCTGCAAGACGCAGCTCAAAGCAGGCCAGAGAAGCAAGAGAGAGAGAGAGAGAGGCAAAAGAGACAGAGCAAAAAGAGAGCGATTTGCCATTTACAATACAATAAATCATCTTCTGTGTTGAATATTCTAATTTTCTTTAACCAATCTGAGACAAGCTACAAACCCTACAACATTTACATACAACCTATAAGAATCATTACATTACCATATGGGGTTATATTTTAAACCTTAAAAAACTGCTTTTTGGAATCTCTACCAGGTAGGCAGGGTCTGGTCTGACCTTTGGACCTGCCTAGGCAAAGGGCATTGTTCTATCAAGAAGGGAGATTACCTTCAGTAGCCATACCATTGTTTCCTAGTTACTCTTCAACTCAAACCTGGTCTTCATCTCAATTTCGTTTATACTATCTATGTTCTCAGCATCTTTTGCAAGGTAATCATATCTATAAGGCTTTCCTATTTCATCTTCCCCAACATTGCAGCCTGAGGGGGAGGTGCCCACACCAGAGTGGGGGGATGCCTGGAGGAGGCTGTGATCCAGTGGGAGACCCGGTGGAGAGAGGGGGCCCTTGCTTCTAGGCTGGAGCAGCCTGTCCTTGGAGGACTGCACCCCGTGGATGAGTGACCTATGCCGCAGCAGTTTTGGGCAGACTGCTGCTTGTGACAGTGAACCCACACTGGAGAAGTTCACGGAGAACTGTCTCCCGTGGGACGGACCCCATTGCGTAGCAGGGGAAAGACTCCTCTCCCTGAGCAGCAGAAGAAGATCTTGGTGATGAACTGAACAAACTCCCCATGCCCTATTCCCTACGCTGTTTGAGGGAAGGAGGGAGGGGTAGGGGGGAGGAACAGTGTTTTAAAGGGCTTATTTTACTTCTCATTATCCTCCTCTGGCTCTGTTAGTAGTAAATTCACTTTGGTAACTCTAAGTTGAGCCTGTTTTGCTGTTGGAGTTTTTTCTCCCAGTCCTTATCTCGACTCATGACCCCTTAGTTGAATTTTTTTTCTCTTCTCTGCCCAGCTGTGTCAGGGGAGACCGAGTGAGCGGCTGTCATGGGTGCCTGGCGTTTGGCCAGGGTCAAACCATGACAGGCTTCCAGTACAGTAAGCTGTTGGAATCCCCTGTCACCCCACAAATAGAGATGGGTTCTGCCCCTACATATCTCAATGTCATCAAGGTACATTGTGCACTACTGTCAACTGAAGCCTTGTACTCCTGTGGATCTGATGTGCCAGGCCATCAGATCCACACAGTCCAGTAGATCCGATTGCCCCTTTCCTCCACCTGGCTGGAGGCAGAGGTCCTCCATTTCCGTTCATAGTACTTGTTGCTCATTTCTTGTAAATATGACCTGGAGGTCCCTTCAAGAGGACTGGAAGTAACATCAGTCCTCCATTTTGTCCCCAACAAGGTAGCACCCGAGGTAAGGGTAGGAGAGTAGAACTGACTACACATCCCAAATGACCCTCATCCTTGATGTTACCATGTCATAAATTTGATAGGAAAGATGTCTTTACAAACAATTCCATGGGTGAGGGCATGGGTGTTTACATCTTTGAAATAGGTCCTAATGTCTCTAGCAACTTCAAACTGCAGGTTTGTTACAGAACCCAGACAGTTTGACTCCTGAAATAGACAAATGGGTCCTCACAAGCCTGAGTTTCTGAACTTTGGGGGAAAATTACATGTTTAAGGGGCTAATGTGGTAGGCGGTTCGAGAAGGCTGTACCTTCCTAGTGATGCCTTAAATCACTGGTAAAAATTTTGAGACGCAGACACACAGTATAGGAAAAGGGTATTACCTTGGTTTAATAGGATCTCAGATGTACACTGACGACCAAGCTCCAACGATATCTCTCGTATACAATTTATAGACAGCTTAGATTAGTATACCTATCTAAAAGTCTCTAATAAGAAGTCTAACAAATGAAGTAATTGCCCCCTTATTAAAATTACCTCCCCCCAAAAAGGTTACAACTTAGTTTACAAAAACATGTCTCAGTGATGGGGCTCTGTTCAAGGTTGGTGCCTCATGTTCTTGAGATTGTGGGGTTTGTTTTGTCTTCTCCAAAGAATTCTGAGCAGGGCAAGGGTACTAGGGTTATAAACATGTAGGGTTAAGATACAGGGAGTAAAAAGTACAGGAATGGGGAAGGGTAAAAAGATATATATAAAGAGAGTATAAAAATATAATGAAAAAGGACAAAACCCCATCAGGCATCACTAGTACCTCAGCCAATGGAGAGAAGAAGAGGGCAACATGCGGTTGGGAGTTTAGGATAAAAGGTCCTCCAAACCCTCAAGAGAGAAAACCCCACAGTCATATGCCCCAGTGGACTCTCTCCCTTTATTCAAATAAAGTTGCAGGACTCCTCTGTCTCCTTTATGGACACTGGCTTTTCATAGAGTGATTTTCCACAGAAGATGGGGACTCGTCTGATATCCTTCCACCATCTGGGGCTGGCACGCAGCAAGAGGAGCTGGAGGCGTGCCTCACCCAGTTTTTAGGTGACCAGCTCCCTTCAGGGCTGGCCAGCACCAGGTGATTGATTGGGTTCCTGAGACTGTCCAGGAGACACTCGAGAGGCAGACCAGGGGGGTCTGTGAAGAGTCCACAGGAAAGGACCACTGGAAGTGTAGCTGGTGAGTACCATGGGAACTTGGGGGATTAAAACATGGCAGGATACCCAGAGGGGGCAGTAAAGGAAAGTCAAGAAAGGGTCTCGACTATAGGGATGATGATCCTGAAATACCTCCAAGGGGTCCTTTGGGATAATATTGAGATGGTTTGCACATTCTCCCAGAGGTAGTTAAGGACATGGATGCCCAGAGGGGGCAATAAGAAGAGTCGAGAAGGGGTCTCGGCAACAGGGGACAGATGGTGTTGGTTCGGAAAAGGATTGGTTGAAGGGGAGTGTGGAGGAATATAGTTAAGGCAAATAGCAGCAGGAGACTGTGATAAGGAAAGAAAAGGGAAGCACTGAGGATTTGGATGTTCTCCACCTTATCTTCAAAATCTGCAACCTAATACAGAGCCAGCTACAGGTTGTTTGTATTACCGGCTTCCAGGATAGGGAAAACAGGGAGGTATTGTTCCTATACCCCCCACCCCTCCCCGGGTCATTATAGAGCCAGGGTGGAGGATTTGGGTTTTTCCGCTTGCTACTCAGGACTTAAGGGGGTTTCTCTATGGTGAGGAGTGCCAAGGCCAGGTGCGAAAGTGCAGGACTGGAGGCATGGGCTGGGGACCTGTGGGGGAGGTAAGGGACCAAGCCTTGGCTGTGGGACAGCTGTGGGCTCAGCGTCGGGTGGTGCCTGACCCCACCACCCCCATGGGCAGGTGTGGCAGTGGCCCCCCGGCCCCCATGAAGCTGCGGGACACCCTACCTGCCTGCCCATCCCTGTGGCACAGTTGGCTGTGCCCTCCCGCCGAGCTGTGCTGGGACCTGGTGCTTTACAGAGCTTCTGGTGCTGGGACAGCGGCCTGGGGGCCTGGACAGGTGTGCTGGGGGGGATGCGGCTGGACACTGCGGCAGGATGGGGACTGGCTTTGGTGTATGGTGTAAGATACAGGGACTGGCATTGGTATATGGTGTAAGATACAGTCTGTCACCAAAGCCTGGCCTGATATAAGAAGGGATTTTTTTTGGGTCACCAGAGAGGCGAGTGATTTTGCAGAAAGTTCAGTGGCTGTGGTGATTTAGGGGACTAGGAGTTAGATAATAATTTACTAGGGTCTGTTTGCTAAAACAATGTATACCGCTTACTTAACATTTTTTGCGCATGCCAAGCAAAAAGGGAGGATGCAAAAGAAATGCAAGATCAATTGATAAGGGTGAAGCAACCGTGACCAGATACCCTGTTTTCGGACCCTGAAACCAGCCCAAGTCGGCTTTAAGGTTTGGACTTGGACCAGGAACTCAGGGAGCATGAGCAAGGAGGCAGGGTGAAGAGTTCAACCTGAGGAATACTCCTTTTACTTCATCTTAGAGACCCCCGAGACCCCTGCCCATGAAAACTAGGTGGCACTGCGCAGGCGCAAGCATATTTAAATGAACTTTGGACTCATTATAATACGAAGCGGGGATAGATAATGGATATTGTCGGGGTTTGACTCTGACTAAATGCCAGGCACCTTGACTTTCTCCTGCTGCAGATGTACAGGAGAGGGGAAAGGAAAAAACTGTAAAAACACACACCAATCTCACAAGCTAAATGAGATAGGACACTGGTAGGAGGACGCACAGAAGAAAAGGGCAGACAGGCTCTAAACTTAAAGTTCTAAAGTGATTTAATTACCTTACAGAGTTGGAGGATAAATGCAAGGCAAAAATAAACTTTTCATATACTATTTTGTTCACTCACCCCCTCCCTCTTACGAACCCATTTTTATTCACCCCCTTTTCCTCTTTTTAACCAACAAGCTTGGGTAGGGGGGCAGGATGTGGGGTATTTTCTCAGTTCACAGAGCAGGTCCATAAATCTATTCATCACCACAATTCTTCTACTACAAATATTCTTTATCTCTACTTATCTCTCTCTCTCTCCAGGCAGTTTCGCTGGTCTCACCCCCCACCCTCTTAAGAAGCAGTCTCTCCACTCACCCCCCTTCCCTCTTCCCAAACCAACGACACGGGCAGAGGACAGGGTAAGTGGTTTGTTCTCTGGACAGTCCATCAGGGAGAGTGGTTCTCTACTTAGCCATGGGGTCCCTCCCACAAGAGACAGTCCTCTGGGAACTTCTTTGGCATGGGTCCAATCTCACGAGCAACATCCCGCCTGAATTCTGCTGCAACATGAGTTCTTTTGTCCATAAGGTGCAGACTCTCCCGAGCCGAGGCCAGGCTGCTTCCATCCCAGGAGCAAGGCCTTTCTCTCCTTTGCAAGGCCTTTGCAGCTTTAACTCTTTATATGAGACTCCCACTGGTTCACAGTTTTCTCCAGGCATCCACCTGCTCCTCTGGCATGGACTATGGGTGAATTTCTGCATTTTCATGGACTCCATGGGCTGCAGGGGGACAACCTGCTCCCCCATGGCCTTCACTACAGATAGCAGAGGGTTTTCAGCTCCCGCGCCTGGAGCACCTCCTCCCCCACCTTCTTCACTGACCTTGGCGTCTCCATGCTGTTCTCCCTTCACATATTTTTACCTCCACCTCCTCTTCCTCTAACTACAAAGAAATGTGTGCCTACCTTGTTTTGATTTCTTCTTAAATATGTTTTCACAGAGGCATAACTAGCACTTCTAATTGGCCCAAACTTGGCCGGCAGCATGTCTATCATTCCCAGAGCCATCAGAGATTGGCCCTGCTGGACTTGATGTAAAAACTTCCAGAACTTTCACTCAGGGCACACAGGAGCCATCTTTGTGCCACTCCCTACCCCTTAGACACTTCCTCAGGCCCACCACAACAGCTTCTGAGAGGTCCAAATTTCTCCTAGATGTTAAAAAATACTTTACTGATGTTTTGGGCCAATCAAAACCACCACAGATATGTATAAGGGCATCGAAGAACTTCATACATATGTAACCTGCAACTTGATATAAACCGAGAGAAGTGCTGCTGGCAGCCCGCATGCCTTTGGAGGGAAACCCCCCCCATGTTATTTCCCCGAAACGAGCCCGGAGACACTTCAGAGACAAAGTCAGAGAAGTGGGTATTTGCTTTTATTCGGTGCACTGGGTGTGGGGGATTCATTCCTCCAAACACACACCCCTCGGTACCTCCAAAGACACAGTGTTATAGGTAAAATTCATGAATATTCATCACATTCTCCAGGATAGGAGTGGTTTTACAAATCATTCCTTGGAAGTCATTAATATTATTAGCATGTGCATCACCCATGCTCCGTATGTCCCAGTGGTCTTTGGAGAACCCCAAAAACTCCTCCAGGATGAAGGTCCCTGTAGTCTTCATCACAATGCACTTTTCACCTTTCTCTCTGGAGCATGTGCAGTCCTTCGTGAGATGATTCAGTGGTTTCTGTGCTGGCTTCAAACAGATTCTTTTGCCCCTCCTATCTTGATAAGATTAAGGGAATCCTGTTTTTCTGGGTTTTTAGAATTTACATATTCTGCCTTATCTAATAACTTGAGTTACCTATTTGACCACTCCTTTCTCAATCCCCCCCTTTTCTTTTTTTTGTAATTTGTAATTCTTTACAAATCTTGTATGTCATGAAAGTAAGTACCTTTCTCTATCTTATTTCTAAGTTTGTACTTTTACCATAGAGCATAAGCATTGCGATTTGAAGTACATCATATCATACAACAATAACTACTAATACAGACAGTAAATAACAATGTAATAATACAAATAACTATTACAAACATTTTTTTAAACTATGATCAACATAATTGCAACGGCTTGTATTTACAACTGTACATACTCTTCCTCCTTTGGTGTATAGCAAATCTAATGCAAGTCTATTTTGTTTAGCTAATTGTGAGATGCTCTTAATCTCGATTTGCTGTGCTTTTGTGGCATCTGCATTGGCATTCATTATGGTCTCTATAGTTGCAGAAAGATTCACAATTGATTTTTCTAATTCACTTACTCCGAGCCAGGGTATAAATTACCTGGCAAAGCTGTGAAATCCAGTGGGCCTATCTATTCTTGTAAAACTTTGGAGTGAGCCTTGTAGTTGAGGAACAACACTAATGTGGGGAAATACTGGTCTTATCGCGCAGCGTCCTTACCATCCCAAGGGAAAAACTTTATAGGCACTGAGTTTACATAACCAATACCAACCCCGCCCTGGGGGCACTGGCTAACTCCTGGGCTTTGGTCTTAGCTTAGTTTGATTCTTATTTTACATATTAGCCCACTCATAAGTCCAGAATTTTGAGCAGTTAATTTCAAAGGGACTTAGTTTTTTTCTTAATATTTTAAAGAAAAAGAAGAAAGACAGAATCTATATAAATTCTAAGAGGAATGTTAATTCCTTTGGCTTTCTTGGGCCTTCCATCCCCCAGCAGGATTTGCTTTCTGGGTTTCTCTGGAGTTGGTGACGGGGAGAATGGAGCACTGCCTCTGCTGTGTCCATGACTGAGAGCACCACTGCAGGGCTGGGATGGGAGCCCTGTGGAGCACTGCCACTGCTGTGTCCATGACTGGCCCCACTGCAGGGCTGGGATGCTCTGGGGGTGGGGTGAGGAGAAATTCACTGTCTCACCAGGGCAAGGCCTGACCTGCCCCCTCCCCACACACACCACACACACAGGCATCCTGAAGTGTCTCAGAGACATTAATTTTTCAGTTTTGGGCAGCCCACTTCATGGCTCAAGACAGTGATCAGGACCACTGATAGCTTTTCTCGCTTGTAAAATGGGGTACTTTTCCTCCCCACCTTGGTGGAATTTCTAGCAAACAGAGCAGAAAGGAAAGAGGAAAGCATAAATGGTAACTGACTAGGACTCTTGTACTGTTAGTTTTCTTTGCTTGTGATCTAATTAGGCTATCTTTCCCCCCTTCCCTTTTTGGTGGGAATTCTAGCAGACAGAAGAGAAAGGAAAGAGGAAAGCATACTGGAATTCATATCAATGGTAACTGCTATTTTAAATTTAAAAGCATCTTTTAAATTGCAGAGCCCAAAGCCTGGCAGATTGGTCCATGATCTCTAGCGATTTCTCAAAGGCAGTATCTTCCTTTTGTGGGGCTTAGCATTCTCAAACGCTGGACAAACAAATATGCATGTAACAGCAACAGTTAGAAATATGACAATTACTAATACTTAGTAGAATAGCCAGCCATCCTTTTGAAACCTTTTCATTTTAAAATAAATTTGTTTTGTTATTGTTGTACCTCAATTTTGGAAATTTACATTTAAGTCCATAAGCTAACGTGGCCGTTGTTTCAGGTGCATGCATTAAAAAGGGTATAGCTTTCTTTTCTTTCTGGCTTACTTACCCCATTGCATCTGAAGCCATACTTGCTATCACAATTATTTACAAGGTTCTGCTAGGATAGCTGACTATGGGTAACAGTGTTCTGGAAATACAAAAGGCAAAACCATTTAATACGTTTCATTTTGGCGTTGCAGCTTTTAACCGATTTACTGCATATTATATTGTCCAATATGGTTCTTTCGTGTTTCTTTCTGTCTGGAGTTTCACATTAGAGAGGAGTCTCTGGCCGTAGATTTCACAGTTGTGAGGGTAGTCAGCAGTTCTTTCTGCTTCTGTGGCTTGAGTGGCTCCTCGTCTCATGTTTGGACACACTTAGCTTTTTATCTGATGAGGAGAGACTTGAACATTCAAAGCTGTTAATGATATTAAAACAAACTTGCACAGTGATAACACATTAGAGTGGGGAGAAGGATGAATTCATGCCTCCTTCAACCCCCCATTGGAAATTCTTATATTTTATGCTAGCTAGTTTTATTTTGGAAGACAGCCAGATTTGTTTTCCTTCTCTGCAAGCACACAGAGCTTGGTTTTGAGGGGAAGACATTGTTCACACTTTCTCTTAGCAGTGTCAATTTGCATCTTCTCTAAGGCAACTTTTCTGGCTGCTTGAAGGCGAAAGAACTCAGAAGCACTTGAGCAAAACTTTGTTCATAAAAATCCAACCACTCAGAGTAACCCAGGCAGGAGACTTTAACTCTGAAATAGTTAATTACAAAATTTGGTATATCCTTTATACAAATCAAGTTTCTGAGGGTTCTTACACATGGAAATTTAGGGTTTTTGTTTTTTTTAAACTAAACTCGAAATCCTTGTGTACACCAAAACAATTCTGAATTCACCATGCACTTGTATTTTAAGCACAATAACATTTTGGTAGTTACTTTAAATAGAGAATAGCCAATTATACTATTACTATTGATTTATTTTCATTATCTATTATACCATTTTCCTTGAGGCTGCCCACACTTTTGGGTTTATTTCAGCATGACTTCTCAGACAAAGATACCACAGTGTTAGCTTTTGTAGTTCTTCACAATATTAATGTGCATTCTGACTTTAGCCATCAAATCTCTTTCTAGTAAATTACAATTACAATTAAGAACAAACAGAAATTCATGCATTTCAAACTTATTCCCCACATCTACCAATAGTGGCTGAATAAGGTGCACACTTCATCTTTTCCACTCGCCCCTTGAATATTTGAAGATTTTATTGACAATTTCCTCTCTTAGGGATAAAATTCAAAGGGAATCAAGAGCCTTCACATCTCTTTTCGATCTAGGCCCACCTTAAAAGTTATCAAGGGCTCTTGTGTAGGGCGTCCCTGGTATAATGGGAGCCCCTGACATCCTTAACAATTCATTTCTATTAATTGCTGGACTTCCTCCCCCTGAGGATCCAGCTGTTTCCATGGACATTCCTGCTTTCAGTGCCTCTCTGCCCTGTGGATAGCACCCTGATTTCTTCTCAGCTGCTGCTCTTATCAGCTTTCTCCTGCCGAGGGGGAATGCCTTTGCCACATCCTGGTGGCTGACCCTGTCTCCTCTGCCCCGGGGGCCTCACAGTTTATTCTTTTGGGGCTGTAATACCTTTGGCATCATCTTTTGCTTTTGTCTTTCTCTTATCCTTTTTTACATACATTTGCTGCATTTTTTTATCTATTTCATTCAGGGGCTTATTCTGCCCTTCCTCTAGCCCCCACCCCCGCTATTGCCTGGGGGTGCTCATTCTCTCACAAAGTCATTCCAGTGACCCAAACAAAACTCTTCCTTATCCTTCTATGTAGAATTCGCATTTTCCAGATATTCCTTCCGCAGTGTCCAAATGCCCTCCCCCCTCCAGCGCTCCTAGCAGGCATGGCTAGCAGCACCACAGGTCACCGGGGTGCCCTGCAGCCTCACGGATGCTGGGAGGCCACTGTCGCCCCTGCCCTGGAGGGTGGCAGGGTCAGGGACTGCCCAGTGCTGGGCTCGCAGCTCTCCCACAGCTCCAGCTTGGCTCCACAGCTCCCCACAGGCCCCCAGCCCATGCTCCCTGCCCCGCACCTCTGCGCTTGCTCCTGGCGCTCCAAAAGCGGAGGATACAGGGGACTGCAGCTGGCCCTGGGTCAGCTGCCAAACTTGGAGGGCAAGATGGGGGAAGGTGCTGAAAAACATCTCAATCCTTTTTCTTTCTCCTCTCTTCCCTCTTCTTCCTTCTTTCTTTTACTCTATCTACTTGCATGCCCACTCTTTCTACTACAACATTCTACACAACCATGTTACGGCAGCTACACACAGGAGTCCCAAAGAGGTACCTATTAGACTCAACTAGTTATTTTTATCCTGTGTGCGTCCCTGCATGAATTTATATGCCGAAAAAATCAAATTAACACAGGTAAATTTTTGTACACACAGTACACACACACACATTCAAAAAAATTACAAAAGCACTTGAGCAAATAGACAAAATCACTTCCTCTCACAATTAATACAAGTGCACTAAGTCCAAGCCTCACAACTGCTTCCACACACAAAACACAAGATTTCAAAAGGAAAATCAAATGGAGCTACGTTAAAAAGGTGTTTGGGGGTCTGGGTGTTCTCAATTCAGTAACGAAAATCTTTCCCCTCCAATAATACAATCTGCCCCCTCCAGATACTCCAAATCAATGTTTAATATATGATTTATACTCATTCACTCTTTGCCAGTCGCTTCGCTTTTCTCTGGCCGTTTCTCTCCCCAGATAACGGAACCACAGATAGAGCTCCACTGTCACCTCATGTCGGAGACACGTCTCATTCATTCACATTCACACAGTAACAAAATAAAGATGGACAGAACAAAAATAGCATTATGATGGTGCAGTACAGTGGGGTCCAACCCCTGGGGGTCCAACCCCTTAAAGGTACCTTTCACTACCGTGAGGGTCCAACCCCTTAAAGGTACCTTTCCTGACAGTGGGGTCCAACCCCTGGGGGTCCAACCCCTTAAAGATACCTTTCACTATAGCAGGGGTCCAACCCCGGGGGTCCAACCCCTTGCCCGGGACTAATTTTGGGAGGCCTAGTCTCGACCCGCTCTCGGGGACTGGTACCCTGGACCTGCAGGCATTGTTGTTTAAAAAAAAATAGCAAATACCTTAATTTGGTGCAGATGGTCCTTGGTCTACCCCCCGCCGTGAGCCAAAGGGCAGCTGAGCTCCCCTGAAAATTCAGGGTCGCGACTGGGAGGTCTGCTTACCTTTGGATCCGGCAGCCGAACAGAGTTAGGGTCACATCTGGAGGTGGCAATTTGATTCGCCCAAAATGGGCATGAAGACACTTCAGAGACTAAGTCAGAGAAGTGGGTATTTGCTTTTATTCGGTGCACTGGGTGTGGGGGATTCACTCCTCCAAACACACACGTCGGCACCTCCAAAGACACAGTGTTATAGGTAAAATTCATGAATATTCATCACATTCTCCAGGATAGGAGTGGTTATACAAATAATTTCTCAGAAGTCATTAATATCATTAGCATGTGCATCACCCATGCTCCGTATGTCCCAGTGGTCTTTGGAGAACCCCAAAAACCCCTCCAGAATGAAGGTCCCTGTAGTCTTCATCACAATGCACTTTTCACCTTTCTCTCTGGAGCATGTGCAGTCCTTCGTGAGATGATTCAGTGGTTTCTTGTGCCGACTTCAGATGGATTCTTTTGCCCCTCTTATCTTGATAAGATTAAGGGAATCCTTTTTTTCTAGGTTTTAGAATTTACATATTCTGCCTTATCTAATAACTTGAGTTACCTATTTGATCACTCCTTTCTCACATGCACCCCAGCGCTGGAATAAAACCTACCTACTTTACAACTTTATGAGTTGTGGAGTCTATCCACACATCAGTGGGAAGGTGAGAGCCCACAGGCAGCAGGAGCACAGGCTGGAGAGGTGGTAGAGTGGGCCCTTGCAGGAGTTGGTTAGAAAGGCACATCAGGTATATGTAAGAAGCAATGAGGAAAAGGTAAAGGCAAGGATAATGGCACAGTTTTTATAACCCCCGACAGGAAAAAAATAGTGCAGGGTGCCCCAGGACCAAAGGGAAGGGGTGGCTACCAGGACAGGGATTGGGAAGGAATCAACGTTCCATTTGTAAAAAAAAATAAAAATAAAAGTACATTAGAAAAGGATTGTTAAGGGTGTCGGGATCTCTCATTGTACTGGGGGCTCACCATACTGTGTCAACGAAAATTGGGAAGAAAATAAAAACTCTCTAACACTATATTTGAAGTGATAGAGAATCAGGCATTACTTTATTTTCTGGCCTGGATGTGCCAAGGAAAATATTCCAAACACACATCTTTTTACAAGATTTTCCCCCCAAATTTATGCAGTCAAAACTCATAAAGATGTACTGTTTCAAAGTTCATTGGTCAAGAGCTGAGCAGCCCCCGGTATTCGGTTTCCTATTGGATCCGAATTTCTTTGCCTCTGATGTTAATTAGATCTTCATTCTTTCATTTTCTTATCAGTCTTTTCCAGACTAGATGTCTCCAACTCTGCCAGAGGCAGTGTCTAGGGTAGATGTTTGTAGATGGCCACTGATGTTCTGTTGATGTTCCGTTGATGGCCTTTATCTTTCTGGGTATCTTTTGGGCTACTCCAGTCTGTTGATATGTTAAGCCCATCTCCACAGAGTGATGCTACATCTCCTAAAAAAAACTTTAAAAAAAAATTCTTTTCCTCGAGGCAAAGTCAAACCAAGCCTGACAAGAGAAATAAAATAAAATTTTAAAAGTTTTATTGTTTCCAACAATTGGAGCCCTTGATAGCTACTTGTTTCCAAGTAGACAAGGGAGTCTCTCTGTCTACTTTGAATTTTATGCCAAAGGGGGGACAATTGTCAACATCTTCTTTTGATAAGTGAGAAAAATAGCAGGTGCATTTTATTCAACCATTGTTGGTGAATGTGGGAGATGGATTTGAAATGCATCTGTTTGTTCCTAGTTGTGATTGTGGTTTGCTAGGAGCGGATTTGATGGCTAAATTGGGAATGTGGGATAGTGTTGTGAGGGTGATGGAGAGGCTAGTTCCGTTGTGCTGATAAAGCTTATACTAAAGTGAACCCAGAAATGTGGGTAGTCCCAGGGGAATGTGGAAAACTGGATATGGAGCCTCTCCAAATTACTCTGAGGCAACCAGGACAAGTGGTGTAAAAGAAAGCAATACCGTCTTTCAAGGGAGGGAAGGAAGGGGTTGCAGCCTGTTGCTGAGTCCCTATTAAAGGCAGATCTTTTGGAGCTGTGTATGTCTCCCTATAACACTCCTATCCTGCCAGTTATGAAATCAGATGGAACCTATAGAATGGTGCAGGACCTAAGAATCCCAGATCCTTATGTTGGAAATTATACCAAGTTTAAATTTTTTTTTTTTTTTTTGTAACTTTAGTCAGTTTTGCTTGCCTTTGCCCCAGGGGAAGGGAATTGAAGTTTCTTTTCAGGGGACTGTTCCACCAGGTGAGGTCTGATGAGCTTAGCATCTCAACAGACTAGGAGCAGCACAGAAGACACACAAAAGATAATGACCATCAACAACCATTAACGAACATCAACTTCAGACATCACCCCTAGCATGGTCCGAGACACCTGGTCTGGGAAGAGAGAGATAAGAATGAGAACCTAATTAGCATTGGAGGCGAAAAAATCCATATCCAATAGAAAACCAAATACTAAGAACTGCACAACTTGGGACCAATGAACCTTGAACCAATGAATTTCTATGGGTTTTGACTCTATAAAATATGCCAAAAATCTAGTAAAATTTATGTGTGATGGAATGATTTTCTCTGCACACCTGGGCAACATGTGAATGAAATAATTTCTGTTGCACATCCTGTCCAGAACAACATCCTGGGCAGAATAAAGTAATGCCTTGATTCTCTAATACTAAAAATGTTGTTGGAGAGTTTTTAGTTTTTCCTGCAGTTTTGGTGACACACCGTCTTGAACCAGGTTCCCTCCTCACACTGGTACTATTCAGTACTTGATTTAAAAGATGCTTTCTAGGGATGCCCACTTACAGAGCATAGTAAACAGTATTTTGCCTTTGAGTGAGAACAAGAGGGAGAAGGGAAAATAGTAAAGACATGGATGGTCCTTCCGCAGGGATACACGGAAGCAGTGGTCTTATTTGGGCAAGATATTACAAGAATTTACTCCATCCCTAGGAATTAGGTTATTGCAGTATGTGAAGGACTTGCTCCTATCAGGAGAATGGGAGGAGGTGGTAGGGGGAAGCCACTGTGAAATCACCTAATTTTCTGTCTGGAGGGGGGCTTGGAGTGTCTGAAGGGAGGGCACAGGGTGATGGAGAGAAAGGTTGAATGTTTGGGGTGTATTTTGATTGAGGCCTTGCAATGTGTTGACCCAGAGCACGTCCAGGCAATCTTGGAGGTGCTGTTGCCCAGGACTGAAGGGGAGTTGTGACAAATTTCAGGATTAATAGAGTATTGCAGGACCTGGATTAAGACTTTTTATTCTGTGACTTTTTAAACCCAGATAGCCCCAATGTTGGGGTATGGACATGAGAAAGACAGCAAAACTTTAGCCAGGCTCAGAAAAGGAATTTGAATTGTATGTGGATGTTAAACATGGCTGTGCCAAAGGAATTCTAGTGCTAAAATGTTTGATCCACTGGCGAGGGGGTGGCCCCATTGTTTGCTCCAACCATAACTGAAGCTCTGTTTTCTGCAGAATTGTGCAGCCATGGCTTTAATGGTAACCGATGGCAGGATTGTTAAAGTCAGGCATCAAGTTCTAAATGAATGACCAGCACAAGATTGTTACAGTATAAAACCTGTTTAATGGAGCAGGAAGGTTTAGAATTAAAGAGCGGGAAAGGGTTTAACCCAGCCTCTTGTTTAACTGGTCCTGAGGAAGGAGACCTAAAGGAAACTCGTGACTGTATCCAGGTAACAGATCTCCAGACCCGAGCTAGGGAAGATTTACAGGATACCCCTCGGCCAAAATGGGGGGAAGGTGTTTATTGATGGATCTTCAAGAGTAATAGGAGAAAAGCAAGTTATGTGATATACTATAGTAAAAGGAAGGGAATTGCAAGAAGAGGGGAAGCTACCATGGTAGGACATGGTCAGCACAGACCACAGAATTGTATGCCTTAATAAAAGCCTGCAAATTGTATCAAGGAAAGGTGGCGAATATATTCACAGATTCAAAGTATACATGTGAGGTGTGTGATAAACACGTTATTGTATTGGCTTTTCACAAATATTAAAATGGATGCTATTTGCATAATGTTAATTCTTACAGAAGTATCTTTGTTATAAAGATATAGTTGTGTAATAACAACTAATGCCTTTATTTTTGTGACTAACTTAACTTAGACATAGTTGTGAAATAGCTCATATGGTTGTTTTAGAGTACTTGTGGTTAACTTACAATAACTGAAATAACCAAACTGCCTGCTTGGTTGGATAACATTTGAGGAACGGGTGTGACGAGGACCCCTGCCACTGACATTTCAACTATCAGCAACTGTCACCTGCTGAAACCATGGAACAGGGGGCCATTGGGGGGGTGATACATGACCCTCAAGACCACAACCAAGAGCACTGCACATGCTCTAAAAAGGCGGATCAGAGGAGGGGCCATGCAAAAAAGTTCCTGGAACATGCAAACTAGTTTGGGGAAATGTTTGACTATGTATAAATGTTTATGAATATGTATTTGACTGATGCAATAGGAAGGGTATGTAAGGAATGTCACCATTGTTAACAGGTGTGCCTCTGGCTAAGGCTAAGCACCCAGCGCTGTTACTTTTGCTTTATTGCCTTTGTCCCCTATTGTCCCTTATTAAACTTTTGAAATTCTTATAGGAGAGTGAAATTTGTTTTTCACAGGAAGTTGCTTTGACAGCCAAGAGAAGGCTGTTACTGGGTTTCTGGTTTTGTTTGTTGTTGCTGCCATTGTTGTTTGTTTGCCTTGTTATAAATAGTAGTAAAGGACTGTTATTCCTCTTCCCATATCTTTGCCATATCTTTGCCTGAAAGCCCCTTAATTTCGAAGTTCTAATAATTTGGGTCATATTGTCCATTCCAAAGGATGTTCCAGCCTTCCTTGACAGACACATGTCTTTCAAACCAAGACAAGAGTGTTCTTTATTCTGCAGACAAATATACCATTAATAAGGAGGGTTCAAAACCAACTTGTGTACCTATAAGGCATGGTGTTAATTTTTATATGTGCGTGTGTGCATGTGTGTGTGTGTGTCTGCATATTACCATTTGCCTTATTTTTCAAAGCACTAACAATTTAACATAAGCTCCTGAGGGGGACATTTTGCAGCTAGTAAGCAAGCTAGAGCCTGGACAAATACAATAGTGCTTCACATTGTGCTGTGAACAGTAGCCACTCATAAAACTTAAAATTTTTAATTATGATTGTTTTTCTGCTCTTATATAATTTGAAATTCAGTAACAGTTCTTTGGAATAACCTATAACCTCTTATGTGCTTTAATAATGAAAGTTTTTGCAATATTGTCTTACAGTTCTTGATTTTGTTGTTGTTCAGAGCAGGCATATTACAGATATACTTTGCTTATCTGAAACTGTTATCTAAAACAAGATTATGGCAACCACTTATTCTGTGTTCAATGGTGGTCGTCAAATTCCCCAAAACATCTAAACTTGCCTAATATCCCCTTTCAGTGTTTAGACAATAGACTGATGTTATTAGAAACTGTGAAACAAAGTTAAATTGAGTGTATAAATAATGTTTAAACCACAGAACAAAATAATCTCTATGTGAAAGTGCAAGTAAGTAAAGGAAATCATAAGATAAAATAACTGCAGATTCTTGGTTAAAATAGGTGCAGACTTGTTAAATCTTTCATGATGAATGTGGGGCTTGCATGGATGATGCTTCCCATGTTTCTCCACAATTAAAGGTACCTCTTTTGTACATGCACTGCATTGTCAGGGTGAAGCTTGGGCTTGGTGACTCCATGTTCTGAATGTATCTGGTCAGCAGCTTGACAGCTGAATCAGCATGTAGGGTCCTCTGCTCTTGCTTCAGACCTGAAAGGGGTAGAGAGAGAGATATTAGGAATGTTTTAAGTATTCCTACCAGTAGGTAAACTCTCTAAATTCAGTCTAGTGCAATGCCCCCTTCTGCTAGCATATTATCTTCTCTGGTGCTGTCTTTTCTACTAGGAGACACTTGAGAGGATGGTATAGATAGGTTTTAGGAGTTCGTAGAAGCAACAGTCACCTCTGTTAGATCAAGAGCCAAAAAGGGTTTAATGAAATTAAACTTTAAACAGACTTTAAACAGACTACTTACTACACAGGATAAAACAAAAAGAACTACTAGTAGGTAAAAATACAGTGCACAATAAAAGGTACCTATATTAAAGCTAATGAAGAAATAGTAGATGTCGCTGTTGGACCGTTAGCGGAGTGAAGAGGCGCGTCCTTTCGAGTGCTAGAAAGAACCAACTTTATTAAAATAATTAACAGGTTTATATACACATCAAAAGGCTGTTCGGATTGGACCAACAATCATCCGCCCCCAGGGATTGATTGGCCCAGGCGTTTGACCGCCTGTATCCAAAAGGCCATTTCAAAACCATAAAACATTATCTTTATTTATAAAACATAGAAGAAGAAGACAAAAATTCCCATGGGAAAGGCTTCTGTGCTGCCACAGCTCCCACTTTTTATTTAAGAACCAGAAGGCATTGCTTGTGAACCTCTGTGAATTCAGCATGAAGGATCTGCTTGGTAGTGGCCAGTTACCAACAGAGCCTAGATGGAAAACTGATAAGGGGTCTGCCCGGCAGTGGCCAGCCACCGAACAGAGCCCAAACCAGATGCTGATTTAAGGTGAACAGAGAGACTTTCCAGCAATACCCAGGGTAATGCATCTATAAAACTTAATTTTATATTACAATTCTATAATTCAGTTAAAACATGCTTTCAAAGTCCTTGCTTTCTGACTCCATAAAAACTTAAATTTCCGTCTCTGCTTGTGGAAGGACCGTCTTCTGATGGTCGGTGTCCTGGTCATCATCAGAAGGATCACTTGGTTGGTGTTCTGCATTCTGGTTGTCATTTTGAGGTTGCTGGTTCTGTCTCTGGAGCCGCAGGTCAGGACGAATGCATTTTGCAGGCAGCCATCTTACCCCAGTATCTGTGGAAATGCAAGCATATCCACGACCCCAAGCAATAAGCTCATGCGGGCCTTCCCAGGTGTTAGTAAGTGGGTTCCGAACCCATACCTTGGCCCGGGGCAAATGCAACTCGCCTGATGACTGCAATGAGAGAAAATGGTTCAAAATCACAGGATTATTCAAATTTGGTGGCATTGTAAGGTGATTGATTGTGTACAAAGCTTTTTCCAATCAACTCTGTGGTGTTTTCCCATGCGTTCCTCCTTTTTGCCTTTCCAAGACATGCTTCAGAGTATCGTGAGCGCGTTCAACAATGGCTTGGCCAGTAGGAGAATGTGGAATACTGAATGTATGGTCTACACCCCATAGGTGTAAGAACTGCCGCGTCTTCTGTGAGGCGTAGGCAGGACCATTGTCGGTTTTCACAGTGGCTGCCACCCCCAGGACCGAGAAGGCTAATTTCCAATGGGCAATGGCATCACAACTTTTTTCTCCAGTATGAGCAGTCGCCCACATAGCTGAGGAGAAAGTGTCAATAGACACGTGCACATATTTGAATCAGCCAAACTCAGGGATGTGTGTCACATCCGTCTGCCAAAGCTGCAAGGCCTTTAGGCCTCTGGGGTTTACCCCCGGTGGCAGAGGTGTAGCGAGTCCGTGGCAGTCAGCACAAGCGCTGACAATGTCACGAGCCTCAGTTGGCGTCATTTGAAACTGCTTCTGCAGGGTATGTGCACTCTGATGAAAGAAATTGTGCGATGGCTTGCGCAATTTTGTCAGGCTGAGGTGCCACCCATGCAGGGTTGGCTAACATGTCAGCCCTGGCATTGCCTTCTGTTATAAAACCTGGTAATTTGGTGTGGCTTCGAATGTGCAAAATATAACATGGATGCACTCGAACCTGAATCGCCTTCCACAAGGTTCGCAATAGCGAAAACAGAGCCACATTATTGACTTCCTTTAAAAGTGAACAATCCAAACATTTGGTTATATCCGCTACATAAGCAGAGTCAGTGACCAAATTCAAAGGCACCTGAGAGAACCGCTGAAAAGCCATGGCAACTGCTTTCAATTCAACCAACTGAGCAGAGCCTGTCGCATGGCCTTTCAGCACTTGCCACTCAGATCCCTCCTTCCAGGTAACAATGGCCTTTCCTGTTTTCCCAGAACCGTCCGTGAAGACGGTGGGTCCATGAACTGGCACCCGACTGTTCTTTGGCCACAAAGTAAAACTGATTGAACTTGCCAGCTGCAGCAATTTGTGGCTGGGCAGATGGTAAGCAATCTGCCCTGAGAAACTTTGCAGTGCACTTTGCAAAGGAGCGCTATGAGCAAGGCTCCATTCAAAGCTGTCCCGTGATACCAGAACAACAATCATTGCAGGATCCGCTGCCATCAATTGTAAACACTGATAACGGCATTTGATTATCAGGCAAGCTATCAACTCGAACAATGTGGGTGCTGTCTTTTTTGTCTGATGGGGCAAAAAGACCCATTCCAGGATGTGAAAAGGGTCATCCCAATGTTTGTTCCACTGGCCAATGATACCTGTAGGGTGGAGGTCTGGAGCAGTAATGAAAACAGTGATATCAGTAGAGGGATCTACTCGATTAACCTGACGAGCAGAAACAGCTTGCTGCACCTCATTCAGCACCTGTCACGCCTCAGGAGTCAATTTCCGAGGTGAGTTTAGATCAGTCCCCCTTTAAAATGTTGAAAAGCAGGGAAAGTTGTGCATTGGTTAGTCCCAAATAAGAATATAACCAGTTGATGATACCTAGCAATTTTTGGGCATCATTCAGAGTCTTAATAGAGTCTGAAAACTGCACCTCTTGATGCTGTATGGTTCGATTCAAAATTTTGACTCACAGATATTTCCAAGGAGGCTGTTGTTGAACTTTCTCCAGAGCCACTTGCAACCCATAAGAATGCAAGGCATCGAGCAGTCGAGGCTGTAACCTCCGCAACTTGTCCTGGGTGGATGCTGCCACCAGGATATCATCCATATAATGGTAGCAGAGTGCCTCAGGAAACTGCTCATGGATTCTGGACAAGGCCTGAGTGACATACCATTGACAGATAGTCGGGCTATTTTTCATGCCCTGAGGTAACACTTTCCATTGAAATCTCTTTACAGGCTCCGCATTGTTAATTGCAGGCACAGTAAAGGCAAATTTTGGCCTGTCATTGGGGTGCAAAGGGATTGTGAAAAAACAATCCTTCAAATCAACGATCAAGATTTTCCATCCTGTGGGAATCATTGTAGGTGAGGGCATGCCAGGCTGTATGCTCCCCATACTTTCCATCACTGCATTAACTTTTTGGAGATCTTGCAACAGCCTCCATTTCCCTGATTTTTTCTTAATTATGAAAACAGGGGTGTTCCAGGGATTGGTAGAAGGCTCAATGTGTCCCTGTTTCAGTTGCTCCTGAACCAGCTGACAAAGGGCGACTAATTTGTCTTTTGGCAGGGGCCACTGTGGTTCCCATATAGGTGTTTTAGTCAGCCATCGCAGAGATAGCGTGGAATACGGTGCACCCTTGCACACAGTGACCCCTATTAAAAATTTGTCATGATTTGCACCCCCCAAGCTGCCAACACGTCCCATCCCCGGAGGTTAATTGGAGCTGGAGTGACATAAGGCCGAATGGAGGCCGTGTGTCCCTCTGGGTCCTTCACCAACACAGGTCGCTTACTCAGTTGGCTCTGTGTGGTTCCTCCCAGCCCTGCCATAGCTGATCCCACAGGGGATAAAGGCCACGAAGGAGGCCATGAAGTGGAGGAAAGGATCGTTGCATCAGCACCCGTATCAATCAAACCGCGGATCCGAATTCGGTGCGGATGCACTTTCGGCATGATGAGGGTACATGTCATCTGTGGTGACTGATTAGAAATGGCAGCAGCCCAGTAGACCTGTGGAAGTCCTGGCAGTTCAGTGTTGTTACCTCCGCCAACTTGCTGGTCTACCCTGGGAACAGAAGACTCAAAAGGCAACAATTGAACAATGTGAGTCTTTTCAGGGATGGTGATGGGGGGGTCTGATGTGGAAACTGTAGCGTGAATCTGGCCTGTGAAGTCAGCATCTATAACTTCTGGAAGAACAAGGATCCCTTGGCTGGTGGCCTCAGGTCCTCCCACAAGCAGCACACTGAATCCCTGATCCAGGGGTCCGTACACATCCTAGGGAATCCTATGGGCATCGCCAGATTCTAGGACGACTGTTGCTGCGGTGTCGGCGTTGACTCGGGCTGAGCCTTGGGTGCCTCCTCCACATTGACTGGATAGGCCTGTGTCACCGCCCTGTTCTGGGGGAACTGTCATGATGGGGGGCAAATCCCCCTTTTTGCGCCCCTCTTCATGTTTCCCAACAGGGGTCGACCATCTGCATGGTACTGCGACCTGCAGTATTCTGGACAATGACCTGGCCTACCACACCTCCCACACTGAGGAATTCCAGTCACCAAATTTTCCTTGTTCCCCGAATTTTCCTTCTGTTTTGATTTGACTTGTTTCTGTTTGTTCCCAGCTTTGGGCTGTTTTTGTCCCTGATCAGGGGGTTCCTGACCAGGCGACCGAAATGCAGCCAAGATGGATTTCCCGTGACTGTCTGCCTGCACCTTAGCACAAGCTTGTACCATGTCTGTGTCCTGGGTTGCAATATAGATGTATTTAAGTATTCTATTACCACCAGCTGTGGGCCGTTAGCTGCTATCAGCTGCTAATGACCCACTCAGGATGACAGGCAATGGGCCATCCGTTAGCTGTTATCAACTGTTATCAACTGTTATCAACCCACCCGGATGACAGGCAATGGGCCATCAGGGACCCACCGTGTGACTCATGGACTTATCTCATCCCATTGTGGGATGCTCTGCCCAGGAGGGAGGAGCCAGGTGTTCCCACCTGGATATAACCTGGCCTTGGAACTGCCTGAGCTAGCCCTGTCTACTGGGTTCCCAGAGGACAAGAGCTACCACTGGATCTTCAGCTGGAGACTAGACCTTCACAGGATCACCGCTTCAACTGGACTACTTCAGTTGGACTGCTACTACCACCCTAACAGGGTGTTAGGTTGTATCTGACTTTATCAGTGCTTTTCCTTGTATTATTTCACTTATTTTTAATTTCAATCTTGACTTGTGATCTCCCACTGGTTTGTTTTCAAACCAACACAGTCTGTGACTGAAGGATCCCCTGGTAAAGCATTGATGATCCTTCTACACTTGTCGTTGGCATTGTCTCTTGCCAACTGCCTGCACAATATCTGTCTCAATGTACTATCTTCAACCTGCTTTTCCAAAGCTGCTGCTAGCTTGTCTACAAAGGTTAGAAAAAGCTCAGATTGCCCCTGATGTATTTTTGAGTATTGTGTTTTTGGGGCGATCATCTCTATAGTTTTTACAATGGCTCCCATACCGAGCTTTTGGGCTTGGTCCAGAATCTGAGGATCCCAAGCAGCTTGGACATTGGGGTTAGTGAAATGTCCTCTACCCATAAGGACATCAGCCCCAATCATGTGCCTAGGGTCCTCAGGAGGCAAGGACATATTGTCCTTTATCTGTTTTTCAACCATCATTTTCCAATTGTTCTCAAAAACTCTGTATTGCATGGGGTGAAACAAGACTTGAGCCAAATATGTAATATCAAATGGAGCAAGCAAATCACTATTTATCACTCTAATAATTTGAATAACATGTGAAGAAGAGATCCCATGCATTGAGACCTTCGAGAAAAGGTCATTTGCCACTTTCCACGCAATGGTGGCATGCCTGCTCTTCTCATCCAAGTCCGGGGCAGGCACAAACACTGGAAAAGCCTGAGCATCTCCTTGTAGGAAGCTAGCATCAACCTGACCTGCCGTAGCCGTTTCATGGCCCTCCTGTCGTCTTGGCATCCCTAATCTCTCTGTAAGTTCCCAGTGTCCCACATCCAGCGCGCCCTGCTTGACTGATTCCCAGAAATGCAGGGAGTCACGTGGGCAGAATATCCCCACACCATTTCAGCGTCTCCAGGGGTTGCTCAGAACCCAGTGCGTTTTTCTTCTCCCTGCCAGCGCAAGCTTCTGCCCAGGAGGGAGGAACCCCTCCTCGTCACTGTCTGAATCATCAGTGTAAGGCTTGCTATCTGTGAGCCCTATCACAAAGGATGGCGACTGGCTGGATGCAGTGTCTGCGCTGAAAAACTGTGCAAAGATAGGGTTGGGGGAGGGGCAAGCGGAGGGCGGTGATACTAGCACGTCATCAGGCGCGTTCACCGAGTTCGCTGGCACAGTGTCAGTTAATATTGGATCAGCGCGCTGTGCTGAGGCTGCATCTGCCACTGAGCCCGTCAGAGGGATCGCTACCTGTCTGTGTCCTGAATGTCCCCGCACCGCTGCCGCCATGTTGGCTGCCACGGCAGCAGTCAGCCCGGACACCTTCCGGGGTCTTGGGGCTGGGACTTCTGCCCCAGTCCAGCCTGCGTGCTGGAAGTTCCGTGAGCAGAGCTCCGCCATATCTCGGTGAATTCCGGCCACTTCGGCCAGTAAATCCTTTAAAAGCCGAGATGGAGGGGGCTCGTCTGACAGAGGCTCAAAGTCCCGCATATCTGAGCCACAGGAAGCCTTCCCTGGCATGGCTTCTGTGGAAATGTCAATCAAATTCCCCACAGCGGAAGCACCGCCCGCTGGAGGCTTCTCTTCCAGTCCCAGCATGGCCGGAATGGTGGCCATGGCCGGAACCCATGTGGGGGCCGTGGCCAGGGGAGTGGCCAAGTACTGCGTGCCGGCCATGAACGGCCATAACGGAACAGAGGTTAGTTGCTGTCCCGCCCGCGCCGTGGCTGCGTCACCCGTGTCTGCACTCTCAGTCCCTGCTCCCGAGGCAGCCCGCGCCGATGCCGGGACCTCTGGCGGCAGTCTGCGTAAGGGGGAAGAGCGGTACCATTTCATGGAGGCAGGGGGGCGAAATGGCAGTGCCGTTCCACGGAGGTGGGGGGAGAAAGGGCCGTGCCATTTCATTGAGGCGGGGGGGGAAAATCCCGCCGCCGCTGACGTCTCGGGGCCGGCCTGTGCCCCCTCTTTCTTCAGCATCTCCGCCAGCTGCTCATTTGGATAGATATAACTGCGTGTGGGAAGAGCATTTGGAGAATTATATTTGCTCTTTTTGGCTCCATCCACTGCTGACTGTGGAACCTCAGGGTCAGTCTGGGTCGGAGTGTCTTTCGTGCGGCGCTCGTTGCCCGAAAGCCGGGAATCTAGACATAAAGCCTCTATCTCTGCAGTGTAAAATTCCTGTCCCCTTAACGCGTCCCAGACCCCTCGTCGTGTTCGATGCAGACGGATAGTTTTCTCATCTCCAAATATCATCTCTTTGCACAAATCCTTACCCACCCTGAGCCACAAAGAACAGTCCATGTCCATGTCCCAGAGTCCTGGGACTGCATTCTCAGATACCCACATTAATAAATCCCGGGCCAGCTGCTGCATCTTTGCGGCAGCTGGATCACCCTGGGGGTCCTCCAAGAAGGCTTGCAAAAGTTTGTCTTTGGGCATTGGAGAGGGGTCCATCTCCATTCCGAAACCGAGCCACGCCGCATGGCGGGCAGGGGAGGGGAACGGGACAGGATGGGGCGGTGTACCTTTCGTTGCATGCAGTACGTGTTGGTGGTCACCAGATGTCGCTGTTGGACCGCTAGCAGAGTGAAGAGTCGAGACCTTTCGAGTTCATGAAAAAAGATCTGATTTTATTATTTATTTAGCAATTTATATAGACATCAGCGGGCCGTTCAGATTGGACCAATTTAATCCTCTCCCAGGGACTGATTGGCCCAGGCATGAACTGCCTGTATCCAAAAGGCTGTTTCAATAACATAAAAACTTTATTTATAAAAACATAGAAGAAGAAGAGAAAAGTTCCCCTGGGAAAGGATCTGTGTTGCCACAAAACCCTTTTTTTTTTTTTCCTGATAGTAAGAAACAACCTGCAGCCTCCAAAAATCACATTGGAGATACTGATGGAGGGGAAAAGCTCTGCCCCATTTCCTCTTGCAGTCACGCCATGTTTTATCAGCAATGGGTGGTTTGCCTTGTCTGTCCCACCAAAGCAGCCCTTGGCAACCTCCCTGCAGTAGAATAGTGCTCTTTTTTACACCCAAGAATAAAAATTCAATCTCTAGGGCAGCTCTTGAGACTAGATGAAGTAGAGAGAACCAGGAACATGAAAATGCATTGTTTATTTATTCATGGCTTTAACCTCTGAGTGCCAAACCACCTGGCAGTGTGAGATGTTTTGTTGAATTAGGCAGCTCAGCTGGGAAGAGGGGAAAGGCCAAAGTCTTCCTTCACTGGGAGGCAGATAGTGGAGTGCGCTGAACCGCTATTACTAGCCACCTGAGATTCCATGCAAGAGGGTGCTACCAGAAGCCAGCTTCAAAGCTCTGCTTCTCCAGGAACATCTTGCAAAAGTCTTACCCCCTGGGTGTTAAGACTGTTCTCCTGAGCCTCCTTCTCCACAGGAATGAATTCCAAGCATGTAGCCTCACCCCATGGGATGTTTTGGGGCTAAAAGGACAGACAGGAGCAGCCTGGCTTTGGGCTAGGATGAAACTCTCTTCCCCTGCCCCTATAGCTCCTGCAAGGCTGCTCTGTGAGTCAGAGCTGTCATCTGCTGAGGTCAGAGATGGTTTCCCCATCAGGGAAGACCCCTTTGAGGTCTACACAAAGGTCCTTCCACCAAAACAAAAACTGGGCATCAGCTTTGGGAAATCTGGACAAATCTACTTTGCTTTGCCTGGTTTGAGCTCAAAGGGTAGGAGTTACCTGCCCTTGCTTAGACACCTGGGAGAGATATGCCCCAAGATGAGTCAGGGGAGCACAGGGTGAGGCCAGCTGCCTGCTGAAGGTGCTGAAAGCTGCACAGAGAGCTGAGGGTTTTGTGCTGTCTAACATCCAGATGGATCTGACAATCCCAAATGCCCAGACCCAGGGATGGCAGGCATGTTTGAAGCTCCCAGCTGGATACTCTTGCTCAGATACCCCATCCTGCTTTGCTGTGAGTTACTGGGCCATGAGCAGGTGGCTTCCTTGCCCCCTGGGTGATAACCAGATTTCCTGAAACTGCACCCAAATTTTATGCTGGAGATGAATGACTCTGCTGTCATTTGGGGTTTCCTTTGTCTCCCCTCTGTGTGAGGAAACACAAAGAGACAGATACCCCAGGCAGCAGGTGGTTGGATAGGAAAGGACCACTCAATCTTCTCCACCCTGAGGATGAGGGCATCAAAAAAACTAGCAGGTGGCAGAATCAAAACAAACCAAAGGAAATTATTCTGCACCCAAACAGGTAATTAGATGGGACAGCTGTTTCCCACAGTATGTTGCAAATGTTTAAAGTTTATCCAGTTTCAAAAATAACTAAACAAATTTGTGGAAGAAAAATCTACTGAAGACTATTAAATACAAGGACATCTCTGACTTAGGAAGTCTGGGTGACAACAAAATGTCAGAGGTCAAGGAAATATTTTGGGAAAGTATTACTTGTCTTTACACTCTTCCAAGGGTGGACTTCCATGAAGAGAGGTGCTGGGCTAGATGGGCCATTGGGGGCCATTTCTATATTCAAGAATATAGAATTGTCCAGCGCTGAAACACGGCATTGGTCTTGATAAGTTTGTTATCCACCTGTGTGAATTTGCCCCAAGATCTTGCTGCTGTGCTGTGCAAAGCATCTGGAAGCATGAGGTCTGGGGGGAACACATGACACCCAGCAGGTGGGAAAATAAGATAGCGCCCAGTGGAACCCGTGCAGGCAGGTCCCTGGAGATAGGATGACAGCAGCAGAATCGCAAGGTGCAACACCTTGATAAAGCACCAGCTGCCAGCTCTCAAGCTGAGAAACCGAGCCTGAAGGCCATGAGATAAGGTAGAGGCAGATGGGAACCAGCCCATGGCCTGGCAGTGAGAATTTCCAAATCTCCTTTTTTGTTCCTGTGACACAGGAAAACAAGATCAAAAAGTAAATGTTCAGAGCAATTAATACATACCCCGAGGAAAGAATACCATCTTCGTGCCAATGGCTTTACAAAGTGTTACCTTTCCTTTCTCTGTGTGCAAAGTATCTCTTGTGAATCCAGTATCAGTGCCAGCAGAGAGCCTCGAAGTCTTGCACCTCGCTCTGCAGCCACCTCAAATGTCAATAAAATGCTACTGGCCCCATTGCCAACCTAATGCCCAAGAAATACAGTCAGGGACAGGATGCCATTCAGAGGGACTTGGATAAGCTCAAGAAATGGGGTCATGTTGATGGCTGGTGATTTTTTGCCTTTTTGTTTTATATACATTTTATATATTCTCTGTATTCTTAGCATACATATCTGTAGATTTTGTAGCCTGATATTGTAACTTAGTTCCAGTATTTTTCTAGGCAGGAAGACAAAACATTCTAAAAGACTCCCAGTTGCAGGCCAGAAGCACCTATGCTATCTTGGTTCTCCATAGAAACCAAGGTTTCAACCAAGGTTGAAACCAGCTCTCTGAGACATACTTTTGTAAACAGGGTTCAAGCCTCATCTGAGGGGGGAGACTTTAGAAGTTACCAGAATAGGGGGGATATTACTTAATCTATTAAACTTCTTATTGGGGAATCTTTGTCAGATATGCTAATTTGCAAGGTTTATAAAAATTGTATACGCATCTTTGGCGTTTTCCACCTTGACGAACTGTGCACCTAAGGCTCCTAATTAAATACCGAGGTAAAACCCCTTTTATCCCTTTAACTGTGTCTGGCTCGTAATTCTAGGACCACAGAAAAAGGCATCAATGTGAACCTCATGAGTTTCTACAAGGCCAAGTGCAAGTTGCTGCACCTGGGTCAGGGCAACTCCTGGTATTCAATACAAGCTGGGGGATGGAGGGATCGAGAGCAGCCCTGCTGAGAACTTGGGGGTGCTGGTGGATGAAAAACTGGACATGAGCCAACAATGTGCACTGGCAACCCAGAAAGCCAGTCATGTCCTGGGCTGCATCAAAAGCAGCGTGAGCAGCAGGTTGAGGGAGGTGATTCGCCATCTCTACTCCACTCGGAGAAAACCCCACTGTAACACCCCAGAACATTTAAATGTACAGGGGTAAACAGAGGTTCCTTTACTCTGGGTCCACTAACTCTACACTTAGAGAGGAAACTTAGGTTAGGCTACCATAGACCCAGCATTCAATAACTTTTTTTCTGGAGAACGCATTGGTTTTAACCAAAAACTCCATCTCCTTTATTCTGTGGCTAGCAGTTATCTCCAAACAAAACACCTCTTCGCCAAAACCAGAGTATCCAGCATGACTATGCCAATTTAAAATGTAACACCCCAGAATATTTAAATATACAGGGGTAAACCAAGGTTCCTTTACTCTGGGTTGGCACATGGGAGAAATATTGACCAGATATTCCCAAGAGGTCAAAATTACACAAATGTTTACTGGCAAAATATAGAAAATCAAGGAACTTCGGCAAAGGATTTAATACAACATCCAATTAAACATAAAACACTTATCATAGCATTAACTTAGCCCATTTAACTTAGAATCCATTAAACCCATAAGATGTTAAGCTACCCAAAATGTTCCATGAAAAGAGAATTAGAAGGAGAAGAAAGGGCGAAAGAAAGACAGAAAATATATAGAAAAATACACATATAGCTACCAACTCCTAGGGTTCCAGGGTGGATGAGGTAGAAACTCCAGGAAATCTGATAGCACTGCCACCGGTGTGTTGACAGCTCTGCCAGGCTGGGGGGTATGGGGGCAGGGCACTGTCTCACCAAAAGCAAGGCCTGACCTGCTCTCTTCCACACACAGGCATTCCAAAATGTCTTGAGACATCAAACTTTTACAGTCTCTGACACCCACCTGGAGTACGGTGTCCAGCTCTGGAGCCCTCAGTACAAGAAAGCCATGAGCCTGTTGGAGTGGGTCCAGAGGAGGGCCTCAGAAATGATCAGAGGGCTGGAGCACCTCTCCTGTGAGGAAAGACTGAAAGAGTTAGGGTTGTTCAGCCTGGAGACGAGAAGGCTCCAGGGAGACCTTGTTGTGGCCTTTCAGTACCTGAAGGGGGATTATAAGAAAGATGAGGACAGACTTTTTAATAGGGCCTGTTGCAATAAGACCAGGGGTAATGGTTTTAAACTAAAAGAGGATAGATTTAGACTAGATATAAGGAAGAAATTTTTTATGATGAGGTGAAACCCTGGCACAGATTGCCCAGAGAGGTGGTGGATGTCCCATCCCTGGAAACATCCAAGACCAGGTTGGACGGTGCTCTGAGTAACCTGATCTAGTTGAAGATGTCCCTGTTCATTGCTGAGGGGTTTGACTAGATGACCTTTAAAGTCCCTTCCAGCCCAAACTATTCCATGATTCTATGATTTAATAAGTGAGGAGCCTCTTTTCTTCTGCTTTGCCAAGCCTTTGGAAATACCTCCAAGGATGAGAACAGTCAGGAGCCTCACAATATAACCTGTGTTCTGAGAGCTCCATACAAAATATTACTTAAATGTTTTTTATTAATTATTAATCATCAGAATATTAAGAGTAAGAGATGGGTATTTCCATTGTGCTCTTTTATCAGATCCGAGATCCTTCAGCAGCTTTTTAGAATTTTTAGATAGCAAGTAGATATGAAAGAAGCATATATGAATATATATTTAATCCATATGTGAAAGATGTGATGGTGATGAGCATAAACAAAAAGGAGAGTAGGGCAGCAGAATCAATGGGACAATATTTTCACATATATAAAAGCAGAACCTGAAAAATGCATTATGATCAAGTCAAGATGAACTGAAAACAGCCCTGGAAGGAACAGCTTTATACTGTTAGAGGACAAGCTAGGCACAATGTTACTAAACCCTCAGTTTTATTTTCTTTTACTCATAAGTGATCAGGTAAGTGAAAATTGTCCCACTCTAGGGAAAAACTGCATTTCTGAAGCTGAGCATGTGTTCTGATGCTGAGGGAAGGATCTGAGTGCCCTGGCAATGCTCACCAGTGCTGCACTTATTAAAAAGAGAAATATATTGAAAATATATTTTAGTGTTCTTCTGAGAGAAGAACATGCTTGAGGTGGAGAAAAGCTTTTACCTAAGTTGTGCAGCCTTCACAGTGTTTTGGCTTCTTCTTGCAAAGGGAGGGATTTGCTCCCTGTAAGGTACTCACTGATTCTCATTTTGCAGCCCCTGCTCCATACATTTTCCCTGTGGAGGGAGATGCTTTCAGACCTCCACTCCATGGGGCTTCCCTGCTTTGCCCCACTCACCCCCCTCTCACACCAGAGGGAAAGCAGGAAGAGGGAAATAGTTAAAATTTACCTTTTTTGGTCCTTCCCACCAGTCTGCAAGTATATTCAGCTTTTTTTTTTTTTTTTTTTCCTTCCTCAGGGCAAGAGCAAGGAAAGGTCCTTTGATAATCTTGGAAATAAAGGGAGCACAGACCAGACAGGACCTAGCTGCACTGAGCTCACTGGCTGAATGTCTCCCCTGAAGCACCAGAGAATGCCTCGCCAGAGACAAGAACAAGAGCATTTTAATTTAAAGCACTGCACATATTAGGGTCTCAATGATGCTGGATTGATTTTTGCCTTTTTTTCTTTTATATATTCTCTGTATTCTTTACACATATATTTGTAGCCTATAGTTGTATTAATGGCTAGTTTTCCATACCCTTTTCCCTAGGCAGAAATATAAAACACATTCCAAGGGCCCCTATCCTATCTTGGTTGTCCCTGGCTACAAAGGTTGAAAACAGCTCTTCGAGACACATTTTGATAAACAAAATACAGCTAGTACCAAGGGGGGAGAGGGCTCCAGAAAAGCGTTGAACCAGAAGGGGGAATTACATCACCTGTGCTTCTAATTGGGAATTCTTGTCAATTATGCTCATTTGCTAAACTTATAAAACTGTATTCACCCCGTGGGGGGTGGGCTTTTGTGGACATTTTTCCATATTTGCCCCTGGAGGCCTCCAATAAAGACCAGCTTTTATATTACCTCGTTGTCTTGGGGATATCTTTTTATGCCATCCCATCTTTGGTTTTTTTTCCTTTTGTTTTCTGTCTGGGATGGTCACTACCCACCCTTCCCCCCCCCCCCCATTCCGGCTCCAAAATCTCGCGATAGATAGGAGCCATCCCAGGATTTCCTGCGAGAGTTGGGGGGAAGAGAAGGGGAGCTCCGCCCCTTTTTCAGCCACACGGGGATTTGGGCAGCGTGGCAGCACTGGTCTCTGTGAGCAGAGATATTGTTGCACGTGAGTTTGCCTGGGTTTTTTTTTCTTTTTCCTTCGGCACTGTGACTGGGTTTACTGGCTCATTTTCTCTGCTTCTCTGCTGTTTTGGGAGGCCAGGGCCAGTGCATGCCGCGCCAGGACCCAGGACCGGGGTACCCCGTCCCCTGCCGGGAGCAGCCCCGCCTCTTCACAGCCTGACCCAAGGACTAGCCATCTTCGGTGAGCTCTCCAGGGGAGAGATTCCCTGCTCAACCCCCGCGGTTTTTCTTCTTCTGCTCCGGGTTTTTTGCTACAGTGTAACCCAATACCCTGTGCCTGCTGGGACACACTGTGGCTCTGGCCACAGCTGCAGAGTTCCTGCTATCTCTTGCTTGCTACCCCGGGTGAGCCAGCCCTGCCGTTCCAGCTTGCTGCTCCGAGGTCCCTGCTATAGCTCCTTTTGCTATCCAGAGGGGGCACCAGGATCGGCTCCCCCTGTGAGTTCATAAAGGAAACCCCTTCTCCATCCATTCCTGCCAGCTGTGCCCGCCATTGCCGGGTGGAGAGAGACGGCCGAAACTCGCGCCACAGCGCCCCCTGCAGCCGCGGAGGAATCATCGCCGGCTGTGACTGTAAATGCACCAAAGGGTGTGTGTGACAACCCAGAGAAGGCTGTTACTGGGTTTCTGGTTTGTTTGTTGTTCCTATTGTTGTTGTTGCTTGTTTGCCTTGTTATAAATACTAGTAATGAACTGTTATTCCTTTTCCCATATCTTTGCCTGAAAGCCCCTTGATTTCAAAGTTATAAAAATTCAGAGGGAAGGGGGTCATATTCTCCACTCCAAAGGAGGTTCCCACCTTCCTTGGCAGACACCTGTCTTTCAAACCTAAACACTCCTATACTAATATTATCTCGAAAGTGTGTTGTTTTATTTCTAGGCTCTTTAAGGCATCATCAATACAAAGGCTTGGGATGACTCTTAAACTCCCTTTTTCCTACTCTTCTAGACCCTTGGGATATCCGTGTGAAGACAAAACAAACTCATTTGAGATAAAATCCACAGCTGATAGTTTGAGTAGTGTCAAAGCCTTCTCCACCTTTAAAACTGGGATGATCCTGCAGAGGAGACTGGCCCTGATGCACACCCAGATGCAAGCGTGCAGCTCAGTGCTGGCTCCCTTTGTTCTCTGTCAACCTTTTAATCAACAGCCAAGGTTCAGAGAAGAAGACTAATCTATCCTACAGGCCAGGCAGAGGATGCTGAGATGTGCTAGATGGCACAAGGACATGGGACATGCTAAGCCCACCTTGCGTTGAGAGCTTCAAGTTGGTGCGGCCAAGGGGTTTCCTGACGGATGAAGAAGCATGAGGGTAATTAATGGAAATCTCCTGGCAGGTGAACAAGCCTGGAAAAGACTTGCCTTGCCCTGCAGGCAGCTGTAGATGGGGAATGAGATAGTGGCACAGCAAAGCATTGAGGCACAGCACCTACAGAGCACAGCACTAGTTCTGTCCTGCCCACAGCTCCCCCAGGGACCCTCTTGCGAGGCTGAGCCCTCCAGTCACAGCCACAAAAAAAAAAGCAGGGACATAACTGGGTTGCCCTAAGGTCTGCAACAGGGTGCCAATGAAACAAGGGGAACCATCAAGGAGTGTCTGGAGGGAACATGGGTGCAGGGGAACTGATGGAGCCAAGGGGCAGACGTTCAACCTCCAGCTATCTCTTCCTGAGCCCTTGTCCTTTCAAGTTGGCATTGAGGCTCCCATCTCTCCACAGGCCTTCTTTCTCTAGGAGGGTGAGTGAACACTGCTCTTCTACACAGACAATACTGGAGGATTTCAGCCTTGTGGGATCAGAGCAGTGGTTTTCTGGTTGTTTTTTCCAGAACCCTTAGAAGATCTTCCCAAATTTCCACAGGATGACAAGCCCTGGGGTGGAGATGACAGCACTACTCAGCAGTTCAGGCCAGGCAGCAAGGCTTCTCCAGACTTGTTTGCCTGTCTAGGAAATCTGCATTAATTATTGTCCTGGTGATTCAGGTTCCAACAGGAAAGTTCAGCCTCTCCGTTGCCACAGAGGCAGTTTGCAGGTCTTCCCCTTTCCAGTGCTGCTGAGCAGGGCTTCACACCCACCACAGTGTGGTTTTCAGAACTCATACCCTATCCACGCATATTGAGGAGTGAGGCCGCATGAACCCTGCAAGCATTTTTTCAGAGGAACATGTCATTTTTATAGGAAGCTGGAGGCTCTAAGGGAGCATAGCCTGCCCCATCCCCTCTGGACCTTCTCACCCAAGAGAGTCTCTGCCATTCAGCCACACAAGCCTGTTGCCTCTTAATGGGACTTGGTGCTTACACTTCAGTTTGGTTTCCTTCTTCTGAATCTGTTCATATTTGTTGTGGGACAGGTCATGAAAAGGCCAAATTCAGCCTTGGCAAAACAAGGTCCAGCTCAACTCATTTGGCCCTCCCTCTGTTTCCTAATGCAAACTCTTCTTTGTGATCAGTTTTCAAGGCCCTGGGCAGGACCTGAGCTGTCCATCTTCAGCTAAGATTAGCTGTCCCTGAATTTTAATGGAGCTACTGGCAGAAGATGATGGCATCGCTGCTGGAGACCAATCCATGGAGACCACGGGAGGTATGGCAGTGAGTGAGAGTGCTCATAAGCTCAGCTGATAGCAGCCGATAATGTGCTGGAAGTGAAAGGTCTCAACCCAGCATGGATCATGGTGTTGATGTGCATCCAGCCCCTGAACTAGGAGTGGCATGAGACCAAGAAGAGCTTTCTCCTTCCCCTCACTCACCTTTTGCAAAATGCTGTCCCTTCACACCATGGCTTCTGTCCAAAGACAAGGAGCTGGCTGCTCTGAAGGTAAAACCAGGGTCTGATGGACCCACTCAGGAGTCCATCAAGCAGCTGCTCTGTGGGCTCCAGCTCCTTCACTCTGCTGCCAGACCCTGCCTAACCCAGATGGCTCATCCCCAGGAATGGAGACAGGAGGGAGTCCCTGCTTGATGGTCACCGACTTTCAAGGGAAGGGCCTGCAGAGCTGACCTTGCAGCAGAGGTGAAGGTGAAGCAACAGGGACGTTGTCTTAGGCTGGTGCCTCTCCCAGAGTGTGCCCAGGGTCCTACGCCAGCTTGTGCCAGTGATGCTGATAGCCATGTGTCATGGGTTGACGCTGGCTGGATGCCAGGTGTTGCGGATAAGAAAAACCTTAGAAAATGAGGGCCTTGTTACCCTTGTAAAATCCTTGCTCACTCCTGTTACTTTGGCTAACTAGATGTCGGGGGTTGAGAATTTCTTCCCATTCCCGTTACTAAGCAACAAATAGTTAGATGTTTAGAGTAATCAAAAGACAAAGGTGGGCTTGGGCGAGGCAGGGTAAGGGAACACCCAGCCCTTGAAACGGGAGTCTCACTCGCTCTCTCGTGGTTCGGACGCTGAGAGGAGAGGCTGCTCTTTGCTTTTCGGCTGGGACCAGAGGGAATCCAACTGTGCCCTGTTTTCTCTTCTCCTGACTGGGTGAGCTTGGATTCAACCTTTTCTCCCCACGGGGAAGAGCGCGTTCCCCGCCCCCAGGCTGCGTTTCCTCGCGGCTGCTGCTGGGAGAGTCCCGCGGCCTCTGCTGCCTGCCCCCTGCCCTCTGCCGCACGAGACCGCGGCGTCTGCTGTGACTGCAGAAATCCTTGCTGCCTCGCTGGTGGCTGGGGGAGAGAGAGCCGGCGCCCGCCCTGCTGCCCTGCTTTCTCGCTGCTCCGAGCCGTTTCGCTGCCCTCCGCGCTTTCTCAGCCTGTCCGCCATCACCAGCTGCTGGACACTGACCTGACCCTGCGCCACAGCGCCACCTGCAGCCGCTCGGGAGTCATCGCACCTGCCCTGCCCGACCGGGAGCTCAACAGCGCCACCTGCAGCCGCTCAGGAGTCATCGCGCCTGCCCTGCCCGGCCGGGAGCTCAACAGCGCCCCTGCTGCTTGCAACCGTGATTACACCACACGGGCAAAGGCTCAGCAGTTCACAAGCCATCTGCTATTGGTTTTCTGGTTCTAGTTGTGGTTGCTATTATTGTTATTGCTTGTTTATAGATACTAGTAAAGAACTGATATTCCTTTTTTCCCATACCTTTGCCTGAAAGCCCTTGATTTACAAAATTGAATAATTCGGAGGGAGGGAGGAAAGGAAATCACATTCTCTGTCCTGGGGAGGGTTCAACCTCTCTTGGCAGACACCTGTCTTTCAAACCAAGACAGATCTTGGCGCCCAACGTGGGGCACGAGGGCATTGGAAGAAAAAGGAATAACAGTTTCTGTGAGACCTATCTTAGTGTGGTGAACATGAAAACCTCATTGAGTGGTACTATGTTGAGTATACCCTGGTTTGGTTGGCACATACTTGTGACCACATTTTTCCCATTTGCAGCTCCCTACCTAAACATGGGCCCTATAACTAAGGTTATTGTGGCTGTCATCCAGTTTGCACAATGGGCCAATAGAGTGAAGAATTTCTGGATCTTTCAGTTCATTTTAACGGCAGGCACATGGTTACAGTTTTTTGACACAATCAGTACATGTTTTTGGAGTTTGTTTGGTAATGGTACCTTTTGTGAGGAGATAACACCAGGAGAAGGTTTTTCTCAACCTTTTATTCATTACTTTGGGCCTACCCAACTAATGCTCGAAAGGTTTGGAAACTCTCTAAATGCTTATGATATCATACAGTGGCTGATGCTGCTGTGGCTGATAGGTCTATCCTACTTTGCATTCCGGGATAAGGTGAAAATTCCCTGGGTAACCATTCCAACAGCTGTGTCAGGGAATAGGGATGCGGCCACAGAGCCCGAGGCTGTCCCAGAGTCTGGGGATACCCCACAGCCTGACCCTGTCCAACAGCCTGCCTCAGAAACGAACCATCCAGAGTGGGTGGGGGTGCTAGTGGAGGAGATGATACATAGAATACACCAGCTGCTGAAGGAATACATCTCCCTAGCAGGTGTAAAACGCTCTCCTCGCCCCAAAGGGAAAGAGTCTGATGGTGCAGCAGTGGAACCCACAGATGTTACGACCATCCAGGTTCCAGCTGAATCCCAAGAGCAGCCACGGCCAGCCAAAGTTGCCCCTGTGGTGCGTACAAAGTATAAGACCAAATCAGTACGCCCAGTTAATGATGATGGGGAGCCATTGCCCGCACAACCAGCAGTGGAATCTGAGCCCGTAATCATCACTGAGTCCTTCCACTTCGATACTCTCCGTAATCTGCGAGATGATGTTAAGCGACGAGCGCACGAAGCTTTCCAAACCTGGTTACTTCGGGTTTGGGACCTTATGGGCCCAGGTGTGCAGCTGGATAATAATGAAGCAAAGAATTTGGGACCCTTGGCCCAAGACCCGGGTGTTGACAAAGTGTTCGCGAGGGAGACAGGGCCCCTTTCTCTCTGGGAGAGGCTTTTAATGGGTGTAAGAGAGAAGTTTGTCCACAAAGACAGAATGCAGGATCCCCACCGTAGATTGTCCTGGAAGACCATTGAGGAAGGGATCCAACGGCTGAGAGAAGCAGCCATAATGGAGGTGCTCTTTGGGAGGGATGGACAGCACGAAAATGACCCTGATAAGGTCAGGTGCACCGGGCAAATGTTGTGGAGCCTTGCAAGGCAAGGGCCAGACCAACATGCCACCTTCCTTGCAACTATTAATGCTGATGACAATCGAGAGACAGTGGGCTCAATAGCTGACAGGCTCAGGTATTATGCAAGCGTGATCAGTGACCCGATGCAGGCTCAGGTCTCTGCTGTGGTTAAAGACCTCAGGGAGGAGATGAAAGAGGAGATGAAGGACCTGAGGGAGGAGATTAGGGACGAGATGAGGAGGATCAATGTGGCACCAGTGAGAGTCACAGGCCCCAATACCAGAGCCCGACGTCCCCCAGCTAGGGAAAGAGGGTACACCCCACGAGCTGAGTTGTGGTTCTTTCTGCATGACCATGGGGAAGACATGAGGAGGTGGGATGGGAAGCCCACTACTGCCCTGGCAGCACGGGTGCGTCAGCTTAAGGAGGGAAATGCTGGCCGAGGGGGTTCTGCTAAAGCGAAGGTAGCCTCAGCTTCCCGTGGCCGACCTGCTAGGTACAATAGAAGGGAAGATGATGGGTCAGATCCCCTTGAAGGAACCTCTAGAATGTATGACCAGGAAGGGAATGATAACCAGTGCTAGAGGGGCCCTGCCTCTAGCCAGGTAGAGGTACGGGAAAACCGTGTTTTTTGGACTGTGTGGATTCGATGGCCTGGCACATCAGAGCCACAGAAATATGAAGCACTAGTTGATACAGGTGCGCAGTGTACCCTAATGCCATCGGGACTTGCGGGAGCAGAATCCATTTCTATTGCTGGGGTGACGGGGGGATCACAGCAGTTGACCCTGGTTGAAGCCGAGGTGAGCCTGACTGGGAAGGAGTGGCAAAAACATCCCATTGTGACTGGCCCAGAGGCTCCATGTATTCTAGGCATAGACTTCCTCCGTAACGGCTATTTCAAAGACCCAAAAGGACTCAAGTGGGCTTTTGGAATAGCTGCTGTCGAGGCAGAGGGCGTGAGGCAATTGAACACTTTGCCTGGACTATCAGAGAACCCTTCTGCAGTTGGACTTTTGAAGGTGGAGGACCAGCAAGTACCAATTGCCACCTCGACAGTGCACCGCCGGCAATACAGGACTAATCGAGATGCTGTGGTTCCCATCCACAAGATGATCCGTGAGCTGGAGAGCCAAGGGGTGGTCAGCAAGGCCCACTCATCCTTTAACAGCCCCATCTGGCCTGTGCGCAAATCTGACGGAGAATGGAGATTGACTGTGGACTATCGTGCCTTGAATGAGGTGACTCCACCTCTGAGTGCTGCTGTGCCAGACATGCTGGAGCTCCAGTATGAGCTAGAGTCCAAGGCAGCAAAATGGTATGCCACTATTGACATTGCAAATGCATTTTTCTCCATTCCTCTGGCAACAGAGTGCAGACCTCAGTTTGCTTTCACCTGGAGGGGCGTGCAGTATACCTGGAACCGACTGCCCCAGGGGTGGAAGCACAGTCCCACCATCTGCCATGGACTGATCCAGGCTGCTCTGGAAAAGGGTGAGGCTCCGGAACATCTGCAGTACATCGACGACATCATTGTGTGGGGGAGCACAGCGGAAGAAGTGTTTGAGAAAGGAGAGAAAATCATCCAAATTCTCCTGGAAGCCGGTTTTGCCATCAAGAAGAGCAAAGTCAAGGGGCCTGCCAAAGAGATCCAGTTCCTAGGAGTGAAGTGGCAAGATGGCCGACGTCAGATTCCTACCGAAGTCATCAACAAGATCACAGCGATGTCCCCACCAACCAACAAGAAGGAGACGCAAGCCTTCCTAGGCGCCATAGGTTTCTGGAGGATGCATATCCCCGAGTACAGCCAGATTGTGAGTCCTCTCTACCTGGTGACCCGCAAGAAGAATGATTTCCACTGGGGCCCTGAACAGCAACAAGCCTTCGCTCAGATCAAGCAGGAGATCGCTCATGCAGTAGCTCTTGGTCCAGTCAGGACAGGACCAGAAGTGAAGAATGTGCTCTACTCCGCAGCCGGGGGAAATGGTCTGTCCTGGAGCCTTTGGCAGAAGGTGCCTGGCGAGACTCGAGGACGACCACTAGGATTCTGGAGCCGAAGTTACAGAGGGTCCGAAGCCAACTATACTCCCACCGAGAAGGAAATCCTAGCAGCCTATGAAGGAGTCCAAGCCGCCTCAGAGGTAATTGGTACGGAAGCACAACTTCTTCTTGCACCCCGACTGCCAGTGCTGGGGTGGATGTTCAAGGGAAAGGTTCCCTCAACCCACCACGCCACCGATGCCACGTGGAGCAAATGGATTGCTCTCATCACACAGCGCGCCCGTATTGGAAACCCGAATCGCCCTGGGATCTTAGAAATAATTACAAATTGGCCCGAAGGTGAAAACTTTGGCCTCACAGATGAAGAGGAGCAGGAACAAGTGATTCGTGCAGAGGAAGCTCCACCTTACAACCAACTGCCACAAGATGAAACATGCTACGCTCTGTTCACTGATGGTTCCTGTCGTATTGTGGGGGCAAATAGGAAGTGGAAAGCAGCTGTATGGAGCCCCACACGACGGGTCGCAGAGGCTAAAGAAGGAGAGGGGGGATCAAGTCAACTTGCTGAACTCAAAGCTGTCCAGCTGGCCCTGGACATTGCTGAAAGAGAGAAGTGGCCGAAGCTGTACCTCTACACTGATTCATGGATGGTAGCCAATGCTCTATGGGGTTGGTTGGAAAGGTGGAAAAAAGCCAGCTGGCAGCGTAGAGGAAGACCAATCTGGGCTGCTGATGAGTGGCGGGACATTGCCACTAGGGTGGAGAAGCTACCTGTGAAAGTCCGTCATGTGGATGCCCATGTCCCCAAGAGCCGAGCTAATGAGGAACACCGAAACAACGAACAGGTGGATAAGGCCGCAAAGATAAAAGTGTCACAGATAGATTTGGATTGGCAACACAAGGGGGAGCTGTTCCTAGCTCGATGGGCCCATGATGCCTCTGGCCATCAGGGCAGAGATGCCACCTACAAGTGGGCACGAGACCGAGGGGTGGATCTAACCATGGACTGTATCTCCCAGGTAATCCATAATTGTGAGACGTGTGCTGCCATCAAGCAAGCCAAGCGGGTGAAACCCCTGTGGTATGGTGGGAGGTGGTCTAAATATAAGTATGGAGAGGCCTGGCAGATTGATTACATCACACTGCCTCAAACCCGTCATGGCAAGCGCTACGTGCTCACAATGGTAGAAGCCACCACGGGGTGGCTGGAAACCTACCCTGTGCCTCACGCCACTGCCCGTAACACCATCCTGGGCCTTGAAAACCAAGTCCTGTGGAGGCATGGTACCCCTGAGAGAATTGAGTCAGACAACGGGACTCATTTTAAAAATAGCCTCATAAACACCTGGGCTAGGGAACATGGCATTGAGTGGGTGTACCACATTCCTTATCATGCACCTGCTGCTGGCAAAGTGGAGCGATGCAATGGTCTGCTAAAAACCACCTTGAAAGCTTTAGGCGGGGGGACTTTTAAAGGTTGGGAACAGCATCTAGCCAAGGCCACCTGGCTAGTTAACACCCGAGGTTCCACCAGCCGAGCTGGCCCTGCCCAATCTGAACCCCTGCAAACAGCAGACGGGGATAAAGTTCCAGTGGTACACATGAGAGGCATGCTAGGGAAAACTGTTTGGATTAATTCTGCCTCAGGCAAAGACAAACCCACCCGTGGGGTTGTTTTCGCTCAGGGACCAGGGTGTACCTGGTGGGTGATGCAAAAGGATGGAGAAGCACGATGCATACCGCAGGGAGACCTTAGTTGGGGTTGAATTGCCCATAACACTGTGCCTGTATCCATATCTGTATGTATATATGTATATAATTAGAGTAATGCATGTGTGTATATAATTTAAATGTTTAAGCTCAATGTAACATGTTGGAATGGGAAAAATTCGGGGTGGATGATGTCGGGGGTTGAGAATTTCTTCCCATTCCCGTTACTAAGCAACAAATAGTTAGATGTTTAGAGTAATCAAAAGACAAAGGTGGGCTTGGGCGAGGCAGGGTAAGGGAACACCCAGCCCTTGAAACGGGAGTCTCACTCGCTCTCTCGTGGTTCGGACGCTGAGAGGAGAGGCTGCTCTTTGCTTTTCGGCTGGGACCAGAGGGAATCCAACTGTGCCCTGTTTTCTCTTCTCCTGACTGGGTGAGCTTGGATTCAACCTTTTCTCCCCACGGGGAAGAGCGCGTTCCCCGCCCCCGGGCTGCGTTTCCTCGCGGCTGCTGCTGGGAGAGTCCCGCGGCCTCTGCTGCCTGCCCCCTGCCCTCTGCCGCACGAGACCGCGGCGTCTGCTGTGACTGCAGAAATCCTTGCTGCCTCGCTGGTGGCTGGGGGGAGAGAGAGCCGGCGCCCGCCCTGCTGCCCTGCTTTCTCGCTGCTCCGAGCCGTTTCGCTGCCCTCCGCGCTTTCTCAGCCTGTCCGCCATCACCAGCTGCTGGACACTGACCTGACCCTGCGCCACAGCGCCACCTGCAGCCGCTCGGGAGTCATCGCACCTGCCCTGCCCGACCGGGAGCTCAACAGCGCCACCTGCAGCCGCTCAGGAGTCATCGCGCCTGCCCTGCCCGGCCGGGAGCTCAACAGCGCCCCTGCTGCTTGCAACCGTGATTACACCACACGGGCAAAGGCTCAGCAGTTCACAAGCCATCTGCTATTGGTTTTCTGGTTCTAGTTGTGGTTGCTATTATTGTTATTGCTTGTTTATAGATACTAGTAAAGAACTGATATTCCTTTTTTCCCATACCTTTGCCTGAAAGCCCTTGATTTACAAAATTGAATAATTCGGAGGGAGGGAGGAAAGGAAATCACATTCTCTGTCCTGGGGAGGGTTCAACCTCTCTTGGCAGACACCTGTCTTTCAAACCAAGACACTAGAAAAGCATTCTGTGAATGATTCAGCTAAACTAGAGGTGAAAAACAAGTTACATAATTGGAAAACAATTGATAGAACGAATGAGTGCTCACACCGTGGTGTTGATGGTTGGTTATACCTAACGCGTGTTCCTATTGTGGTTTATGGTGGTTGGTTAAACATGTTTGTTGTGCCTCACAAAAATGTAAACTCATAACAAACTAAGAGTTTAAGAACCCTGGATTTTTGCAATAAAGTGCTTTGGCCATACAACTTCTAAGGGGAATTCTTGTTGTTCGTCCGTTACAGCCAGGCACCCACAAAAGCCGCTCTCTCACTCCCCTCTGCAGCTGGACAGAGGAGAGAAAATATAACAAAGGGTTCATGGGTTGAGATAAGGACCAGGAGAGATTGCTCATCAAATACCATCATGGGCAAAACAGGCTCAACTTAAGGATATTAATTGAATTTATTACTAACAAAATCAGAGCAGGATAATGAGAAGTAAAATAAGACCTTAAAAACACCTTCCCCCCACCCCTCCCTCCTTCCCAGCTCTACCTCCTGCCCCAGCGGCGCAAGGAGACAGGGAATGGGGATTATGGTCAGTTCAGCACCCATAGCTTCTCCCACTGCTCAGGGAGAGGAGTCATTCCCCTGTTCCACTGTGGGGTCCCTCCCACAGGAGACAGTTCTCTGCAAACTTCTCTGAAGTGAGTCCATCTCACAAGAAACAGCTCTCTGCAAACTGCTGCAATGTGAGTCCATCCCATGGGCAACAGTTCTTCCCAGACTGCTGCAGCATGGGTCACTCTTCCACAGGGTGCAGTCCTTCAAGGACAGGCTGCTCCAGCTTGGGAGCAGGGCCCCTCTCTCCACGGGTCTCCCACAGGCTCACAACCTCTTCTAGGCATCCACCTGCTCCAGTGTGGGGCTCCTCCAGGGGCTGTGAGTGGATCTCTGCATCTCCATGGATCTCCATGGGCTGCAGGGGGACAACCTGCTTCACCATGGTCTTCACCATGGCCTGCAGAGGAATCTCAGCTCTGGTGCCTAGAGCACCTCCTCCCCCTCCTTCTTCACTGACCTTGGTGTCTGCATAGTTTTTTGTCTTACATGTTCTCACTCTGCTCTTCTGTGGCTGGAATTAAAACTGCACAACCACCTTTTTTTTCTTTCTTCTTAAATATGTTATCACAGAGCCATTACCACCATTTCTAATTGGCCCAGTCTTGGCCTGCGGCACGTCCATCTTTGCAGCCATCAGGGATTGGCTCTGCCAGACATGGTGGAAGGTTCTACCAGCTTCTTACAGAAGCTACCTCTGTGGCCCCCCCACTACCAAAAACCAGGCCATGCAAAACCAATACACCACACCATCTCAGACCCACTGTAATGCTGAAGACAGGGATGTCTTGTGCAACAAGAATAACCTAAAACACCAGTCCCCAACACAGAAGCTATTGCTGGGACTGAAACATATGGATATCTTAGTTACATCCCCATCAATAAAGGGAGATGTCCTCCAGATCGCTGCTTTGGAGGGTGAAAATGGTTACTTCAGGCTTCAAGAGAAATCAGATCAGAAGCCTCTGAGGACCACAGCATGTACCACCTTGCTGGCTTGCTGCTGTTCAGGGCCCCAGTGGAAATCATTCTTCTTGCGGGTTATGAGGTAGAGAGGACTCACGATCTGGCTGTACTCAGGGATGTGCATTCTCCAAAAGCCTATGGCACCTAGGAAAGCTTGTATCTCCTTCTTGTTGGTTGGTGGAGACATCGCGGTGATCTTATTGATGACCTCAGAAGGAATCTGACGCCGTCCGTCTTGCCACTTTACTCCCAGGAACTGGATCTCTCGGGCAGGTCCCTTGACTTTACTCTTCTTGATGGCGAAACCGGCTTCCAGGAGAATTCTGATGATTTTCTCTCCTTTCCCACATACTTCCGTTACTGTGTCCCCCCACACAATGATGTCATCAATATACTGCAAATGTTCTGGAGCCTCACCCTTTTCCAGAGCAGCCTGGATCAGTCCATGGCAGATGGTGGGACTGTGCTTCCACCCCTGGGGCAGTCGGTTCCAGGTGTACTGCACACCTCTCCAGGTGAAAGCAAACTGAGGCCTGCACTCTGCTGCCAGAGGAATGGAGAAAAAGGCATTGGCAATGTCAATGGTCGCATACCACTTCGCCGCCTTGGATTCCAGCTCGTACTGAAGTTCCAACATGTCTGGTACAGCAGCACTCAGTGGTGGTGTGACTTCATTCAGGCCACGGTAATCCACTGTCAGTCTCCATTCTTCACTGGACTTACGCCCCGGCCATATAGGGCTGTTAAAGGGTGAGTGAGCCTTGCTGACCACCCCTTGGCTCTCCAGTTCCCGAATCACCTTATGGATGGGGACCACAGAGTCTCTGTCAGTGCGGTATTGCCGGCGGTGCACTGTTGCTGTAGCGATTGGTACCTGCTGTTCTTCAATTCTCAGTAGTCCTACAGCAGATGGGTCATCTGAGAGACCAGGCAGGGTATTCAGTTGTCTTATGTCTTCCGTCTCTATGGCTGCTATCCCAAAAGCCCAGCGATGTCCCTTTGGGTCTTTGAAATATCCACTCCTGAGATAGTCTATGCCAAGGATGCATGGGGCGTCTGGACCAGTCACGATGGGGTGTTTCTGCCACTCATTCCCAGTTAAACTCACTTCAGCTTCCAGTACAGTCAGCTGCTGGGATCCTCCTGTCACCCCAGAAATAGAAATGGATTCAGTCCCCACATACCTGGATGGCATCAGGGTGCATTGAGCGCCGGTATCAACCAAAGCCATGTATCTTTGTGGGTCAGACGTGCCAGGCCATCGGATCCACACAGTCCAATAGATCCGGTTATCCCTTTCCTCTACCTGGCTAGAGGCAGGGCTCCTCTAATCCTGGTTTTGGTGCATGATGCTCTCCTCCTGTAAATGTGTTCCTGAGGTCCCTTCAAGAGGATCAGTCATACTGTCATTTCCATTCTGTCTGGGGTTCTGTCCACAAGAGACTGGGGCAGTGTTGAACCTAGATGAGCCTCCTGAAGTGGATGTTTCTCTTTTCAATTCACGTACCCGGGCTGCTAAGGAGGAGGTGGGTTTCCTATCCCACTTTCTCATGTCTTCCCCATGCTCCTGTAGGAAAAACCAGAGGTCACGTCGCGGAGTTTGTCTTCTTTCCCTGGCTGGGGGACGTCTTCTCCTGATGGCAGAGACTCTGGTTGGTTTCGGTGAGGCATGGAAAATTCCTTCTTTGAGCTCTTTCCTTAGTTTCTGGTGGCCCTCTTCAATCAAGCTCCAGACTTGCTCGGCCAGGTTTGTTTCTACCGATGAGACCTGGGTGCGTTGTGGAGCGGTGACAGTGTCCTCATAAATTCTGAGTTTGTTTGCTAACACGCCCACCTTGTCTTCGCCTTCCCTCCACTGCAGTGTTGCCAGGTAACGAGAGTATATCTCTGGCCCGAGCCACGCGAATCTTAGCCACATTTGTGAAGTGCACTGGACATTATCTGGGCACTTAGGGAATCTCTCATTTTCTGAGAAAATGATCTCTAGCATGGCCAATTCCCTCAGGCATCGGATACCTTGTTCTATTGTGTTCCATTTTCTTTGGTGCATCTGGAGGTCTTCTTTGCAGAGGTATCTGTCCCGTACACTCACCAGCAATCGCCGCCAGAGGCTGAGAGTTTCCTGGGTTCTCCCAATCCCCTGATCAATAACCACATCCTGGGACAGGGATCCCAGTTGCCTGGCCTCACTTCCGTCCAGAATGGTGTCGTTAGCTGCGGCGTCCCAGATGCGGAGCAGCCAGGTCAAGATGGACTTGTTCGCCTGCCGGGTGAATTCCCTCCGTAGGTCACGCAGCTTCCCCAGGGATAGAGAGCAAGTGATGATCTCCGGCTCTGTCTCTTCTGCTTGGTGAGATGGTCCTGCCGCATCCTCATCAGTCGCTATGCGGACTGATTTGCTCTTGGATTTCTTTTTCTGGACAGGGGCAACCGCTACTGGCTTTGGCTGTTCTGATTCGGCAATGGTCTGCGTTGAGACATTGACTGCTCGTTTGGTTCCTTTCCTCTTAGTGGCAGATTGCGTGGACGTGGTGCCTGCTGACTTGTTTCTTTTCTCCTCCTCTTCAAGAAGACGCTGTACAACACGAAGTATTGTTCTGTTTCTCATCATGATGTACACAGTGCTGGTCACAGAGAAAAATGAAAACAGAACTGATAAGAAAATTATGCCATCCTTAGGATCCAGAGAGAACTCAATATTGTCAAAGATGGCTGTGCCTGGCCTGAAATGCTGGAAGAAACCGCTCTCTCCTCCTAGCCCCAGAGGGTGGGTGCGATTGCTGAGGAGGTCCCAGATGTAGCAGCTCAGGTTAGGCCAGGCAGACAAAGTCGAGTATATATAACGAATGGCATTCATCGCCTCACAGGTTACCATGCAATAGGCATAATAAACCAATAGAGCAATTCTCATGCCATTCCCTGGTCGCAGCAGGAGCAATACGACAGGCAGATAGTTTCCCATTTGAGGAAAAATATAGAGAGCGAGATACAGTACCCATATAGATAAGCTGAGCATCATGGTGATAGGATTTCTGAATTTCCCCAGGTCGTGCCCCACGTTGGGCGCTAAAATATGTATTGGTTTGAAAACAAACCAGTGGGAGATCACAAGTCAAGATTGAAATTAAAAATAAGTGAAATAATACAAGGAAAAGCACTGACAAAGTCAGATACAACCTAACACCCTGTTAGGGTGGTAGTAGCAGTCCAACTGAAGTAGTCCAGTTGAAGCGGTGATCCTGTGAAGGTCTAGTCTCCAGCTGAAGATCCAGTGGTAGCTCTTGTCCTCTGGGAACCCAGTAGACAGGGCTAGCTCAGGCAGTTCCAAGGCCAGGTTATATCCAGGTGGGAACACCTGGCTCCTCCCTCCTGGGCAGAGCATCCCACAATGGGATAAGTCCATGAGTCACACGGTGGGTCCCTGATGGCCCATTGCCTGTCATCCGGGGTGGGTCATTAGCAGCTGATAACAGCTAACGGATGGCCCATTGCCTGTCATCCTGAGTGGGTCATTAGCAGGTGATAGCAGCTAACGGCTCACAGCTGGTGGTAATAGAATACTTAAATACATCTATATTGCAACCCAGGACACAAGCCCTTGTGATGGACTTCATTCATTCTTTTAAAATTCATTCACTCTTTTAAAGCAAAGTGAGTAAAAGGCAAAAAAAAGGCAATTTTATTCCATCCAAATTTAAACAAGCAGGAAAAACAGTAAATCAAAATAAGGTTAAAAAAACCCCACTAAAGATCTTTTTTCCTCTTCATTTTTCTTATGTTTTGTTCTGAATCTTCCAAACTTTGCATTTCTCTGCTGGTGGCTGCTTTACAGAATTACAGAATCACAGAATCATTCAAGTTGGAAAACACCTCCAAGATCAAGTCCAACCTGTGACCTATCACCACCTTGTCAATTAGACCAGAGCACTGAGTGCCACATCCAGTTGTTTCTTGAACATTCCCAGGGATGGTGAGAAAGGAGTGGTCAAATAGAAAACCCAAATCTATTTGCACTTCAACCATTCTTGTTTCTTTGAGCTTTTGCCCCTTCCACCAGCACGGCGCCCGTCAGTTCTAGCCTTGTGGATTTCCTTAATCTTATCAAGATAAAAGGGGGCAAAAAGAATCCTTTTGCCATTGAGCACAAGAAATCGCTAGTAATATTAATGACTTATGAGAAGTAATTTGTATAACCTTTCCTATCCTGAGGAATGTGATGAATATTCATGAATTTTACCTATAACATTGTGCCTTTGGGAGTACTGAGGTGTGTGTTTGGTGGAAACAATTCCCACACATCCGGTGCACCGAATAAAGCAAACACCCACTTCTCTGACTTGGTCTCTGAAGTGTCTCTGAGCTCGATTGGGGCGAATCAACGGTGACTCCACCACCTCCCTGGGCAGCCCCTTCCAATGCCTGACAACCCTTTCTGTGAAAAAAATTCCTCCTGATGTTCAGCCTGAATCTCCCTTGGCACAGCTTGAGGCTACATCCTCATCCTGTCACTAGTTGACTGGGAGAAGAGGCCAACTCCCACCTTGCTACAACCTTCTTTAAGGTCCCCTCTGAGCCTCCTTTTCTCCAGGCTAAACAACCCCAGTTCCCACAGTGGCTCCTCATAGGACTTACTCTCTAGACCCTTCACCACCTTTGTTGCTCTTCTCCAGACATGCTCCAGTGCCTCAATCTCTGTCTTGTAGTGAGAGGCCAAGAACTGGACACAGGAATTGAGATGTGGCCTCACCAATGCCAAGTACACTTCCTTGGTCCTGCTGGCCACACTATTGCTGATACAGGCCAGGATGCCATTAGCCTTCTTGGCCACCTGGGCACCTACTGGCTCGTGTTCAGCCAGCTATTGACCAGCACCCCCAGAGTCCTTTTCTGCTGGGCTGCTTTCCAGCCACTCTGCCCCCAGCCTGCAGCACTGCAGGGGATTGGTGTGATCCAAGTTTCCCATTAACCCAGTGTGGCAGGATGTACCCCCCCCCCTCTCCCTCACAGACAGCTGGCATATGGAAAAGCCCTGTGACGGGTCCAAAAGGGCCCAGCAAGGGGTCAAAAGGGGCCCAGCAAGGGGTCATCTCTTGGTGCCCAGAGGTCTGAGCCCCAGCCAGAGAGTGATGGAGAACAGATGTGAGAAGAGATGAAAGGAAAATAGATTAGTGACCAAAAATACATGGCTTTTACACTATAAAAGACGCACAAATTATCTCAGAGGCAGAAGCTTTCTGCACGTACCCTGGAAAACATTCAGGACTTCTCCCTGGAGTCTGGACACAGATTCTGCGGTTTCTTTCCTGGGAATTGAGGGAAAGGATCTCCGATGTGTGCTTCCACCACCAATTGGATTGGTAAGATATACCTGCTCCCATGCAGGCGTTGGGCGGGGTTTCCTCCGGCCAGCGGCCATGTGATTAAAAGAGGGCTCTAGGGAGTGCAGAGAACAGGGGCGTGGCACATCTCTGAGGGCTTGGCACGGCAGTTCGTGCGGCAGTTCGTGCAGGCAGGGCAAGTAGGCAGGGTTGCAGGTATCCTCCTGCTAGTAGGGTTTTTAGTTTGTTTTAGTGTTAAGATTTGTTGGTGGTTTGTTGGATTTTTTTTTTAATAATGGTCTTTACACAATCAAGAGGTGTAGTTAGTAAAAGTGTACCTAGCCAAACAGAACCCTCCAAGAAGGATGCGTCTGTCCAGACCCCTTCCTGTGAGGAGTGTTTGAGCTTGTCAGTAGTACCCGGGGATGTTGTAAAGGATGCCTGCCTGAGGTGTGAACAGGTGAACTATCTCCTTTCTCTGGCAGCTGAGCTTAAAGAGGAAGTAGAAAGACTAAGGAGTGGATCAAGGGGAGTGGAAAGGGGTTCCTATTGGGGGAGGTAATAAAAATTCCTCCTGACCCCCATTGCCTACCCAGGTGCCACTTCAGAATAGGTATGAGGCCCTGGATGAGAAGGGTCGGACAGATTACATAGAAGAAAACAATCTGCCAAGTGAGCCTCCCAATTCTAATTCTATTTTGCCTGTCAGACAGATAATTACCTCTAGTATTATAAAGAAAAGAAGGGTAGTCATGGTAGGCGACTCTCTTCTGAGGGTAATAGAGGGCCCTGTGTTTCAACCGGACCCATCCCACTGGGAGGTCTGTTGCCTCCCTGGGGCCCGGGTACGGGATATTACTGAGAGACTTCCCGGGCTGATTCAGCCCTCTGATTATTATCCATTGTTGATACTCCAGGCTGGTAGTGATGAGATTGAAAAGAAGAGCACTAGGGCAATTAAAAGGGACTTTAGGGCACTGGGTCGAGTGGTTGATAGGGCAGGAGCACAAATGGTGTTTTGCTCAGTCCCTTTGGTGGCAGAGACAAATGATGAAAGAACAGGAGAGCCCACATCATCAATAAGTGGCTCAAGGGTTGGTGTCATTGACAGAATTTTGGGTTTTTTGATTATGGGGCAATTTTCATGGCACCAGGCCTGGTGGAGCCAGATGGGTTCCATCTATCTGTTAAGGGCAATAGGATTTTAGCCCATGAACTGGCAGAACTCACTGAGAGGGCTTTAAACTAGGTTTGAAGGGGGAAGAGGATGCAACTGGGCTCTCCAGAAGTAAGCTCAAGGGTGGTAAGCCAGAGTCAGTGGTGAAAGTAGCAGTCCAGCTGAAGTGCATGTATACTAATGCACACAGTATGGGTAAAAAACAAGAAGAGCTGGAAGCCAAGGTGCAGCAGCAAAGCTATGATGTAGTCGCCATCACGGAAACATGGTGGGATGACTCGCATAGCTGGAGTGCTGCAATGGACGGCTACAAGCTCTTCAGAAGAGACAGGAGAGGGAGAAGAGGTGGAGGGGTGGCCCTCTATATTAGGGAAGCTTTTGATGCTGTGGAAATTGAAACTAATGATTATGAATTTGAATGCCTGTGGGTAAGGATTAAGGGGAAGGACAATAAGGCCAACACCCTGTTGGGAGTCTGTTATTGACCACCCAATCAGGAAAAAGAGGTACATAATTTATTCTACAAGCAGCTGGAGAATGTTTCAGGATCACCAGCCCTTGTTCTTGTGGATGACTTTAACCTACCAGACATCTGCTGGGAACTTAAAACAGCAGAGAAGAGGCAGTCTAGGAGGTTCTTAGAGTGTGTGGAGGACAACTTCTTGTCACAGCTGGTGAGTGAGCCAACCAGGGGAGGGACGATGTTAGATCTGCTGTTTACTAATAGAGATGGGCTGGTGGGAGATGTGGTGGTTGGAGGTCATCTAGGGCATAGTGATCATGAAATTATAGAGTTTTCAATATTCGGTGAAATCAGGAGGGGCATCAATAAAACTTTCACACTAGACTTCCGGAGGGCAGACTTTGGCCTATTCAGGAGACTTATTCGGAGAGTTCCTTGGGAAGCAGCCCTTAAAAACAAAGGAGTTCAGGAAGGGTGGGTTGTGGCTAGCACAGGTCTTTCCCATGAGAACTTTCCTCTGTGTTTTATAAACAAAAATAAAGTTTGGATGTTATGAAAACAGTGTCTCGAGATTTGGACAGTTCAGGCCTGGCCAATCAGGCCTAGGGGGAGGTTTCTGGCTGACCAATCTGGGTGACCTCTGAAAAGTCTATATAAGTAGGAATCAAAATAATAAAGCTCTCTTTTTTTGCCACACTGAGAACCCGGGTCCTTTTCTCTGCTAGCGGCTCAACAGCGACAGTGGGTGCGCTTCAAAACAGAGTTCTTGAGGGCACAGGAACAGACTGTTCCCGTGTGCCAAAAGATGAGTCAACAAGGTAAATGTCCAGCCTGGATGGGCAAGGAGCTTATGAAGGAACTAAGGAATAAAAAGAGGATGTATCATCTTTGGAAGGAGGGTCAGGTACCTCAGGAAATATTTAAGGGGGTCATTAGGACACGTAGGAAAAAAAATTAGAGAGGCCAAAGCTCAGTTAGAACTTAATCTGGCAACTTTTGTGAAGGATAATAAAAAATGTTTTTACAAACATATTAATGGCAAAAGGAAGGGTAATAACAATCTTGGTTCTCTACTGGATGTGGGAGGGAATTTAGTGACCGCAGATGGGGAGAAGGTGGAGGTGTTTAACACCTTCTTTGCCTTGGTCTTTATCGGAAAGACAGTTTGTCCTCAGGACAACTGTCCTCCTGCACTGGTAGGTGGTGTCAGGGAGCAGGATGGTCCCCCTGTTATCCAGGAGGAAGCAGTCAGAGAACTGCTGAGCCATTTGGATGTTCATAAATCTATGGGACCAGATGGGATCCATCCCCGGGTTATGAGGGAGCTGGCAGAAGAGCTTGTGAAGCCGCTCTCCATCGTTTATCAACAGTCCTGGCTCACTGGTGAGGTTCCAGATGACTGGAAGCTGGCCAATGTGACGCCCTGTCGTGGGGTGAGGGTAATCCTGTGTATTCCCATATCGTTGTTCGTATGCTCAGAAAATGTGGTCCTGCAGCTTTAACTGCATTCAGCCAATGGGAGGAGAGCGGGTTGTTTAAAACCCTTCCCCAAGCCTCTCTGTGGGGGAAGTGAGGTGGAGGAAAAGACACTCCTGGGACTGGCTGGTGGCTGCTGTCGATGCTGCGAGTTTTTCCCTAGGGGTGCCTCTTCGTCATCTTCCTTTTTGGACCCTTTTCTCTGATTTGCTTTCTTGCCAAGAAAACCCAAGGAGCCCTGGAGCACGGCAGATGAGAATTGTCCAGGGAGCTACTGGAGCAACTCCGCCCAGCCCCCGGGGGCCCCCCCCGGAGAGGGGAAACTACATCTGAGATAAGGACACTGTTGCTTACCACCTGTTAACTCAGGTTTAATAACTCCTTTTCCTCTGTTTTCCCCTTCCCCTGTGCCTTGCAGGGCACTCTGTGTGTTTTGTTAAATAAATAGGTTGGTTTTTTTCACTTTCATTTAAGAAATTCTGTTGTGAGTGGGGGGGAGGGGGTACCAAAACCCTTGGCTTTCAGGGGGAGGCGTTTGTTTGGAGCGCTCTTCACCTAGAGATATTTGTCTCTAATCCAGGACATGCCCATTTACAAGAAGGGTAGGAAGGAGGATCCTGGAAATTATAGGCCAGTCAGTCTAACCTTGGTGCTCAGTAAGGTCATGGAACAGTTTATTTTGAGTGCCATCACACAGCACTTACAGGATGGCCAGGGGATTAGACCCAGCCAGCATGGGTTTAGGAGGATTAGGTCATGTTTGACCAACTTAATCTCCTTTTATGACCAGATGACCCATCTGGTGGATGCGGGAAAGGCTGTGGACGTTGTCTATTTGGACTTCAGCAAGGCCTTTGACACTGTTTCCCACAGTAAACTCCTGGAAAAGCTGGCAGCTCATGGCTTGGACAGGTGCACTCTTTGCTGGGTTAAGAACTGGCTGGATGGCCGGGCCCAGAGTGTGGTGGTGAATGGTGCTGCATCCAGTTGGCGGCCAGTCACTAGTGGTGTCCCTCAGGGATCTGTGTTGGGGCCATTTTTGTTTAATATTTTTGTTGATGACATGGATGAGGATATTGAATCTACTATTAGTAAATTTGCAGATGACACCAAGCTGGGGGTGTGTGTCGATCTGTTGAAAGGTAGGAGGGCTCTGCAAAGAGATTTGGAATGATTGGATAGATGGGTAGAGTCCAATAAGATGCAGTTCAAAAAGTCCAAGCACTGAGTCCTGCATTTTGGCCACAAAAATCCCCTGCAATTCTATAGGCTGGGGACAGTGTGGCTGGACAGTGCCCAGGCAGAAAGGGACCTGGGGGTACTGGTTGACAGCCAACTGAATATGGGCCAGCAGTGTGCCCTGGTAGCTAAGAAGGCTAACGGCATCCTGGCCTGTATTAGAAACAGTGTGGCTAGCAGGACCAGGGAAGTCATTCTTCCCCTGTACTCAGCACTGGTGAGGTCGCACCTTGAGTACTGTGTCCAGTTCTGGGCTCCTCAGTTCAGGAAGGATGTTGAGACACTTGAACGTGTCCAAAGGAGGGCGACGAGGCTGGTGAAGGGCTTGGAACACAAGCCCTATGAGGAATGACTGAGGGAGCTGGGGTTGTTTAGCCTGGAGAAAAGACTCAGAGGAGACCTTATCCCTCTCTACAACTACCTGAGAGGTGGTTGTAGTCAGGTGGGGGATGGTCTCTTTTTTCAGGCAGCAACTGACAGAACAAGAGGACACAGTCTCAGGCTTCGCCAAGGGAAATTTAAGTTAGTGTGGAAGGATGTCCCCCCTCTCCCTCTACCACACAGCTGGGCCAGAAAGATAAACTCAGGTTGGGTCAAAAGCCCAGCAGGAGGTTATCTCTTGGCACCTGAAAGTTTGAGACCTCCAACCTTGAATCCATATCCTGGTATGGAGAGAGGATGTGGAGAGATGAAAGAAATGAGTACGTGACCGAAAGATACACTTTTGCACTATAAAAGATGCATGAAATGTCAGAGAGGCAGCAGTTTCCTACACACCCTCTGAAAATGTGCAAGGAGCTTCTCCCCAGAGTCTGGACACAGGGTCTGCTGGTTACTTTGTTGGGGACTGAGTGAAAGGATTCCAAGGTATACTTCACCACCAAATTGGCTGGGTAAGATACATTTGGTTCCTAAGTTATATTATTTCTTGCTAGCTGAAATAATAGATACCTTTTTGCATGCTGCATTTTTAGCTACTCATAGTTTTGCTTTTATTTTATTCCTGTGTAGTATGTAGTTTTGTCCTAAGCCTTATGTCTGTTATTTTCTGTGTCTAATAAATGATAATTTATGTCATATTAGACCTAATCAGCCATTATTAAAGAACTTGCAAACAAGACCAGGTCTTGGGGTGCTGGCCACCCTAGTAAGAGCTACTGCCTGTTGCTAGAGGCCTGGGCAAAAGACAGAAATTCATCTAAGCTCCTGTCTTCATTCGTAACAGTTGGATGTTAAGAAAAAGTTTTTTACTGAAAGAGAGATAACGTTCTGGAATCATCTGCCCGGGGAGGTGGTAGAGTCACCGTCCCTGGATGTGTTTAAAAAAAGATTGGATGTGTGTCGGAGGTTGGGGGGCATTGGAATTTTTTCTCCATCCCTGTTACTAAGCAACAAATATCTGGGTGATTAGAGCCATCAATTCTTTTGTAAGAGACAAAAGGGTGTGCTGGGTGGGGCAGGGGAAGGAAGCAGCCAGCCGTTTGGGACTGGCACTCTTGTCCCTGGGACACCGGGAGGAAAGGGACTGCTCTTTGCTTCTGGCTGTGACCGCAGGAGATCCAACTGTGCTCTGTCTTCTCCTCCTGGATGGGTGAGCTTTGATTCAACCTCTTTCCCACTGGGAGTGCACGTTTCCCGGCTGCGTTTCTCGCAGCAGCTGCTGGGGAGTCCGGCTGTCCCTGCCGCCCGCCCCGCTTTCCTTTGCATGAGACCACGGTGTCTGCCATGACTGCAGAATCCTTGCTACCTTGCTGGCTAGCCTGGGAGAGCCACCACCAGCCCCAGCCCCCTGCCGCCCTGCTTTTGCCGCTCTGAGCTGCTTGGCTGCCTGCTTCTCAGCCCGCCCGCCATTACCAGCTGCGTGAGGCTGACCTGACCCTGCGCCACAGCGCCACCTGCAGCCACTCGGGAGTCATCGCACCTGCCCTGCCCGGCCGGGAGCTCAACAGTGCCCCTGCTGCTTGTGACCGTGATTACACCACACGGGAAAGTGCTCACCAGCTCAAAAAGTCATCTGCTGTTGGTTTCTGGCTCTATTTGTGGTTGCTATTATTGTTATTGCTTGTTTATAGGTACTAGTAAAGAAGTGTTATTCCTTTTCCCATACCTTTGCCTGAAAGCCTTTTATCTACTAGTAGTTTCTTTTATTTTATTCCTGTGTAGTATATAGTTTGTCACAAATCCTTACGTCTGTTATTTTTTGCATCTAATAAACAATAATTCATGTTGTATTAGACCTAATTGGCCATTATTAAAGAACTTGTGAACGAGATTGGGGTCTTGGGGTGCTGGCTGCCCCAATAAAAGCTACTGCCTATCACCACCAAAGGCCTGGCAAAAGGCAGAGACTTAACAAAACTCCTGTCTCTATTCGTAACACCCAGATGCTGCTGACTGATGCTCAAAAGCATCTTGTCATCCCTGTGATGAGTTCTGCCTGAGGATCAGCTTGCCCTATTTTTAGGTGAAAGAGAGCCAAAAGGTGAATTTTGGACGTATCTTTATTCTCAAAGATTCATAGTTGCTTCTGTTGAGTACTCAGATGCTCTCTTCCCCAAATATAGAAATCTATATAGGTGCCAATGTAAAGGCAAGGACTCTTGTACACCCGTTCTCTTTTTCTGGAGGTGAGAATCACCCCATGCAGCACCCCTTCATTGCTCACTTGGGCAGCAGAGCAGAGAAATTGCACTTTGACTTCCCTTGTTAAATGCTCAGGGATTTTTGGGGGAAAACTTTCCTTGGCACCAGGGCATTAGTGCCTGGGCTGAAATCTATCACTGTGGTGCTTGTCCGCCCTTTGGTCTGAAACCAAGGTATCTAGTGTAAATAACTGAAGCAACCACAGATTCTTCTAACAGCAGTTCCTCTGGGGCTGAGAAACCAGCCTACAAAGCCCCGAGTGGTGTTTCCCCTCAGCCTACAGGCAATGTGTGCTGCTGTGGTGGGAACAATGTGCTGCCAATGCTGGTATGGCATTGGCTGGAGATTTGCATCCAGTCTGGACAACAGCACTTCAGGAAGGAGATGGAGGAAATGATCCTGGCCCCTCTCTCTATCTTCCATATCCTCATAGTGGTCTAGACAAGAAGAAACAGGATGAGATTCTAGGGGGACACACACATAACAGCTCTCCAACTGGGAGATGAGCTGAGCCCAGAGACACATTGACCTAGGGGCAAGAGAATTTCCACTTTGGGCAGTTTGAAGGACAAATATTAAAGAATGGGTTGGGCAAATATATCTTTAGGACAAGCCAATACTGCCTTGGGGCAGGAGGGTAATGAGGTAGACCTCCAGGTGTCCTACTCTGCTTCAGTACAGCCCAAGGAGTAGCTGTCCATGGTTTGAGTTACAAGGGGCTCTGGAGTGGGCTGTAAGCAGTTCGCAGAGGAGATGAGCAGAGCTCCTACCCCATGCCTGATCTTTTCCATCACAGGAGCATCCATCTGATGTGCCAGGGGTGAGATGGTGTTAAAGTCCAGCTCAGAGTCCCTGAGATCCCTGCTGATGCCTCAGCAGAGCAGAGGAGCAAGGAGGAGGCAGCAGGAGAGGAGATGGTGCCATCTTTTAGCACAGGCAAGTCCGGTTTCCTAGAGGAAGGAGAAGATATTTCATCCTTTGAGCCACTCAGGAAAGAAATTGGCTAAAGCACTGAAGAATATTGTGTGAGATGATTCTGCCCCAAGAACAGAGTCACGTAGGTGGGACCTGCCCCATCTTCCCACCTTTTGTCCTCTCTCTCTGCCAGCTCATGGGGCAGTAACCCTCTAATGTGACACCAAGACTGTCTACATTTTCAAAGCTTCTGCTGTTGATAAGCAGAGGAGTTAACTCTCAGTTTGTCATCCTTCATGAACATGGCTTGCAGGAAGGAGGAAAGAGAAGAAAAAATAAATATTAAAAGTAGATGATAAGAACAAAGCAGAAAGAAATTGAAGAGAAGTTTTCATCTCAGATTTACATCAGGCACCAGTGACATCTTGAGGTCCAGTTTATAGTGACAAGTTCTGCTGCCAGGGGTGGGGTTACTGGCACATGTAGCCTCCTACTCTCCTAGTGAGACTTCCCCTCCATGGAGCCACCTGTTCTGACACCAGACCCTATTTCTTGTTCTCTGAGTCCAAATAACAAACTGATTCCTTCAGGTGAAAAAAAAAAAAAAAAAGGGAGTTGAAGAGAGAACAACAGAATAACTCTACATTTTGATGCAGAGTACCTCCCAAAGAGCCCTGCTTGCAGGTGGGTAGTGACCATCTGTGGGAGGCTAGCTAAAGGAGGACAAGGCTTCATTGTTTTGTTGAGATATACCAGTGCTGATTAGGAGGGGGAAATGTCAAATAAATAAAAATGTGAGCCACAGGGCAGCCTGATCATGGGGAAGGGGACACCAGGCAGAGCAGCTGACCCTCCTCCAGAACACAGGCAGAAATGCACGCAGGAGCCTCGGAGGGGGCTGCCCAGGCTTCAAAGTGCTCTGTTGCTTTGACAGTTTCTATTTTCTGTGATCATCAGATGTTTTTGTAGGAGAGAGGGGAAAAAAATTGGGGGGAAAAAGACCAATATTCTCTATAAATGCAGACCTGATGGAAAATTTTCAGCCTGTCCTATTGAAAACACCGGGGCTTGCTTTACTTTCTGCCTTGCATGATTACCTCTTTCATTAACATTTGAGACAGGCAGCAGGCAGGGAGAAGTCCTAAATAGCTCAAAACTTTGCTTCTCCCATCTTTCCGAGCATTAGGCTGGTTCAGACAAAGCCTGTGCTGGAGGCTGGCTGCAAGGAAAGATGTTTCAATTACCATAGGAATAGGGGCAGTGCAATCCCCAAAGGGCTCAGCTTCTGTGCATTGAATCAACCCAACATTTTCCTCCAAGCCTGAGCAAAGCCATGTTTGACCATGGTGTGAGTTGGGATGCTGCATTAATGGATCAGGTCTTTGCTGACTGGCATCAATTGGGGAAGGTCACAGCATGGCCCTCCAGGTTGGATGCATTATTAGACTCATTAGTCATGGGAAAAGGTCATGTGAAGGGGCAGCTGTAAGCAGGTGCTGGAGTTGGGGCATTTGGGAATGATGATGGCCATGATGTTAAACTTGGGCATTTGGGAGGTGGGGATGGAGGTGTGAATAGGGCTGATAAGGCTTGGGGAGCAGGGAGCAGTAATGAAGCATGGGCAGTTGGGACCAAGATGTTGAGTTTGGGAAGAATAGAGATGAAACCAAAGATTCATTACTGACCCCTGTCATGGGGCCAAATTGGATGTGATGGGCAGAGGGGAAGAGCTTTTTCTCTCCTGGAGAGAGCACTGCTGAGAGCATATCTGCAACCCTTCCAGATGTGGCTCAGACGAGATGGTTGGTCAAACACAATGGTGATGGAAGTGCTTGCTACCCAGGAAGCCCAGCACCAAAGTAAGAGCACAGCTCCCAGCCCACGTATCCTGCCAGTCAACCTGATCTGTATTAACAAAACATTATGTCCGCCAACCCAAGACAATTTAAGAAGGATGTTAAAGTATGTGAATGCATCCAGGAGAAGGCAACAAAGCTGGTGAAAGGGCTGGAAGCAATGTCCTATGAGGATCAGCTGAGGGCTCTGGGTTTGTCTGCTTTGGAGAAAAGTCAGCTGAGGGGTGACATCATGGCTCTCTGCAGCTTCCTGAGGAGGGGAAGTGGAGAGGGAGGTGCTGAGCTCTTCTCCCTGGTATACAGCAGGATCTGTAGGAATGGTTCAAAACTGCATCAGGGGAGGTTTAGACTTGACATTTGGAAGCATTTATTTGCAGAGGTGGACAGACATTGGAACAAGCTTCCTAGAGAGGTGGTTGATGCTCCATGTCTGTCAGTGTTTAAGAGGCATTTGAGTAATAAAATACTTTAACTTTGGGTCAGCCCTGAAGTGGTCAGACAGTTGGACTAGATGACCATTGTAGGTCACTTCCAAATGAATTATTCTAGTATGTGCTATTCTATTATATTCTATTCTAAGACATAAATAAAAAGAGTACAGGTCTGAGCTCCTACCAGAAAAATACCCAGCACAGTACAGCTTGGCTGCTAAGGAGCTCCTCCAACAAACAGCATTTCGGTCATGCAAGTGTTTGTGGTCCAGCCCTCCAGCCCCCAGGCTAAGGATTCGAGAGCAGAATTAAGCAACTTTCTGTAAATCTGAGCTCACTCCAGGGTGGTAATCTCTAAAGTAAATACTCCTCAATCCCTCTCTATATAGCAGCATCTCAGGGTCTTTTACCATTTCATCCCTGGACTCCATGTAATCCAATGCCACAGATTTATATTAAGGCATTACATGATTTTCACTTTTATTCATCCCCAATTTTATTTGGCTGCAAGTCCACAGACAACAGAGATTTCCTTCAAATAACTCTGACATTTCAGGGAACATTACAATTAGTTTAGAACTCATCACAGCCTATTAGTTATTTAAATTAATCCTGCTAGAACCACATTAATTCTTTATCAAGAAATAGGCATTAGCCTTTCTGTCAGGGCTGTTACATCTTTATTACTTCTCCTGTCCTGGCTGAGATAAGATGTCCAGCTTATAACTACATCTCCATGCCAGATATTTCTTATACAGCTGGGGGGTCCTTTGTGCTGCCAAACCAGGTGTGTGCATTAACATTTCCAGAAGTGAAAACCAGAGTCGCACCACCTGGGGTTGTGCTATGCTATTTGTCCTCCTCCTGCATAATAAATGAAAAAACAAAGTTATTTATTTTTACAATAAACAATATAGCTAATAATATTACTTGTTAAAGGCTGGATAAGGAATAGGAGATCACAACATGGTCTGAGGTGCTTGCTCACATTCACAGGTCGATGTACCTTGCCACCTCCACAAACATTTTTCTCCCTTAACTGTATCCAAAAATGGGAGGAAGGATTGAAACTGCATTTTCTGCCTGTAGCGCCTCACACATCTGAGGAGGAGCCACGTGAAAACAACATCAGTGGGAGAGAGATAACTGCCTGTTCCTCTCCTGCTGCTGCTTGGGGGTTGCTGCAGGATTTTTGGGAGACCCTGGATCATGCAAGATCGCTCCTCAAAACCCATCCTTTGTACAAAAACTGCTCTTTTTTTGACCATGAATGTCTATCAGTGCAGCAGCACGGACTGGCCGTGCCCCATCCGTGACCCCCATAGAACACCGCCCCCTCCATCCCCCTCATAGCTCTGCACACGACTTCTCTTCCGCCTCAGGCGAGATGTAGACCTGACCCGTCAGGGCTGATGCAACGCCAGGAACCACACACCCACGCACTCCACAAACGCTGTGGCGGAGATCGCTGCCCCTTTAAGCGCGCCGGTAAGTGCGGGGCGGGGTTTGCTGTGCGGTGGGGTGCGTCGCAGCGCGTCGCAGCGCGTCGCAGCGCGTCGTGCTGAGGTCAGATGCGAGTGGGTGCCGTCACAAAAGGAAGTGGCGGCGGCGACGGCTGTCAGCGCGGGGCGGGGGGCCTGTGGGGCAGCGCGACGGCGGCGGGGCAGCGGCAGCAGCCTGGGCGGCGGGGGCCGCGCCGCGCCATGGCCCAGCAGCAGATGAGCAGCTCACAGAAGGCGCTGATGCTGGAACTGAAGTCGCTGCAGGAGGAGCCGGTGGAGGGCTTCCGCATCACTCTGGTCGACGAGTCCGACCTCTACAACTGGGAGGTGGCGATCTTCGGGCCCCCCAACACTCTCTACGAGGGTGGTTACTTCAAGGTACGGCTTCTCCCCGCTCCGCCGGCGGAACGGGCCTCCCGCCGCCGCGGATGTCCCGGCGAGCTGCCGCCGGGGCCTGCACCACTCCCTTCGCCGCCTTCCGTGCCTCTTTGTCGGGTTCGGAGAGGCCGCGGCGGGCCTGTGGCCGCTGTCAGCTCCTCCGCCCCCCGCGGGAGGGGGCCGAGGCCTGCGGAAGGAGGAAAGGCAGGGCGGCTCGGGGCCCGTAGATAGTGCTCTGCGAGCTGCCCTTCCCTGCCCGCTGCCGGCGGCGGAGGGACGTTCTGCAGGGCAGGCTGGCTGGGGGCCTGCAGGGCCTCTTCTCTCAGGATGCCCTCTGGGAAGAGGCGGCCGTGTTATAGCTGTCTCTATTCTATTATTTCTCTATTTTAACCCCAAAGAAATGCAGGTACCTCATGGCAGGGAGCAAATTCTTCCCTTTCTATCCCCAAGTTGTTCTCTTGGCTCTAGACTGTGTATATTTCAAAGTGGCTTCCCTTGATAGCTTTGTCATGTAGGAGCATCCTGTGTAGAGTGACTAACTCAAGATAAAAGCTGTGGGTTTTTTCTTCTCAAAAATTCATGGACTTCAGGACTGTTTTCTATGATTTTTTTCTCCTCTGTTTTCCTTCCTCTCCAAACTTCTAGAGGGCAGCCTTCAAAGGGCTTCAGCAACGCATAATTGCTGAAGGTAGATAAATTAAAAGCATTTATCTCTGAGTCTTCCTGTTAATCCAAAAATGCTTTTGTGGTTCTCCTGTTAATACAGTAAGCAAGAAATCTGGCACTGCTGCCCCAGAAAAGGGGGAAAACTTAAATTCTCAAAACAAACGGAGGAGGAATTGCATGTTTTTTCTTAAAGGAAGTAATTGAAAAACCATAGTGCCTGCAGAAGATATGTTGCATTGGGTATACCCCTTTGCACTTGATGTCTGCTTGGTCTCTAGCAAAATAATGTTCTCTTCTCCCAGGAGTTATTGTTTTAGTAGCGGCACCTGTGTCTCTCATTTCATGCCCTTTGATTTCTGTCAAACCAGAATAAATGTTTGGATGATTTCTTTGCTTGGCTGACATGCATCTTAGCCTCTCTGGGTGTCCTGAATTCAACTGGGATGGAGTTAATGTCTTCTCATTAGCTGTTACAGTGCTGTGTTTTGGATTCAGAATGAGAATGTTGTTGATAACACACCAGTGTTTTAGTTTTTTGCTAAGTTTTGTTTATCTTAAGGCCTTTTTTTCCTTGTCCCATGCTCTGCCAGCGAGGAGGTTCGCAAAAGAAACTGTGAGGGAGCACAGCCGGGACAGGTGACCCGAACTGACCAAAGGGATATTCCACACCTTAGAATGTCATGCCCAGTATATAAACTGCAGGGAGTTACCCGGAAGGGTGCCATTCTGAGTTCGGGAAGGGGGAGGGAGGGTCTGGCATAGGTCAGCGGGTGGTTGCATTGTGCATCACTTGTTTTTCCTTTTTTTTTTCGTTATCATCATAATTTACCATGGTTGCTGTATTTTGCTTTATTTTCAATTATTAAATTGTTCTTATCTCAACCTACAAGTTTTACTTGGATTCTCCTCCCCATTCCACCAGGGTGGGGTGGGAGAGAGGGAGGGGGTTGAGTGAGCGGCTGTGTAGTGTTTAATTTCCAGCTGGGCTTAAACCACAATGCTGGGTCAAGGTTTAAGAGCTTTGTTCCACAAACCCAAAATTAACTTGTAGCATGGGGAATAATAGATTTGTGTTCAGTTTGGTTTCATTATTCAGAAGGAAGGGAAGACTTTGGCACAAGGCTTGCTTTTTGTAATGAGTTGGTGGACATGCTCATGTAGGTGTGATAGGTATATTCTTAGACTCATCTCCATTATTACTTATTCAGCAAGTTGCTCTAGTCTTGGGTTGGTAATTGGGTCATTTTTACATCTAAATAGTAAGTGCAGGAAGAGGCTGTCAAACATTACTCATCCATTTTTTTCTAAGAAATCACAATGGATAAAAAATATTTTTGCTTGGGGACTGTGTGTTTGTAATTGTTCTTGGAAAGAAGCTGAAACAACCTATGAAATAATCTAGGGATGTGCATTAACAAGTGTAGACTTTAGGCAAGGTTGCCGGTTGCCTTACCTCAGTATTATGAACGTGATATCTCTTTTGGTATTTTATGTCCTTGAAATGTTGTGCCTTTCTTGTAAATCCTTCTGACCAATCCTGTGATGCTTATTTTGAGAGTGGGAGATGAAGGTCTCATGATGCCTTCACCCCTCCACAGCAGAGAAATTCCCTTCAAGCATCATGGCTGAAGTCTCATATGTTGTTTCTCTCTCACCTTCCCTCCACGAGGAGTTGTGCATGGTGGGTTTTGTTTTGGTAGTGTTCGATCTTTGGTTATTGTCATGGTTTGGATGCTGGCCAAGCGCCAGGCACCCAGGACAGCTGCTCACTCGCTCTCTCCCCTGCCACATCTGGGCAGAGGAGAGAGAAGAAAAAAAATTAAACTAAGGGGTCATGAGTCGAGATAAGGACTGGGAGAAAACACTACAATGGCAAAACAGGCTTGACTTAGAGCTATAAAGTGAATTTATTACTAACAGAGTCAGAGGAGGACAATGAGAAGTAAAATAAGCCCTTAAAAAAACCATTCTTCCCTCCTTCCCACTGACAGTGCAGGGAACAGGGTGTGGGGGGTTTGGTTAGTTCATCACTGAGATCTTCTTCCACTGCTCAGGGAGAGGAGTCCTTCCCTTGCTGCACTGTGGGGTCCCTCCCACGGGAGACAGTTCTCTGTGAACTTCTCCGACGTGGTTCCACTCTCACGAGCAGCAGTCTGCCCAAAACTGCTGTAACGTGACCTCCTCCTATGGGCAGACAGTCCTCCCAAAACTGCTGAGGTGTGGGTCACTTGTCCACGGGGTGCAGTCCTCTGAGGACAGACTGCTCCAGCTTGGAAGCAAGGGCCCTCTCTCTCCACCGGGTCTCCCACTGGAACACAGCCTCCTCCAGGCATATACCCGCTCTGGCGTAGGCACCTCCCCCATGGGCTGTGAGTGGATCTCTGCATCCCCCATGGACTCCCATGGGCTGCAGGGGGACAACCTGCTTCACCCCAATGGTCTTCATCATGGCTTGCAGATTAAACTTGGCTCTGGCGTCTGGAACACCTCCTCCCCCACCTTCTTCACTGACCTTGGTGTCTCCGTGTTGTTTTCCTCACATGTTCTCACCTCTTCCTCTTCTCTGGCTTGAAAAAAAACTGTGTGCTTCTTAGTTTTGATTTCTTCTTAAATATGTTATCGCAGAGGCATAATCAACATCTCTAATTGGTCCAGGCTTGGCCAGTGGCATGTCCATCTTCAGAGCCATCAGGGATTGGCTCTGCTGGACATGGTGGAAGCTTCTAGCAGCTTCTTATAGGACATTTTTGTGGCCCCTGCTACCAAAAACCAGGCCATGTAAAACCAACACAGTTATGCATCTTAACTTCTGAGCCACTGGAAAAGTGATTTTTAGACCCTTGTTCTGTCACTAGGGAGGAATCCTGCGGTGCTGAGAAGTGATGTTGTTGACTTTCTTTGTATTGGGCCTTCAGGCAAACTTTTAGATGTGTTAGACTTGACTTGCTGAATCATTTAGAAATAAAATAAAGTTGGGTATTAATCTTGTGGGGTGACTTCTATGATATATTCATAGTATATGCAAGCTGAGCACTAGTTCAGATAGCATCTGATTTGTTTTTCAGATTTCTTGACTTGATAAAATATTTAGCTTCATCTTGTTTTGTCTTTAGTTTCCTAAGATTAGGTAAACAGGATTAGAAATATGCTATCTGTAACTTTTTTTAAACTTTGTGGCAATGAGAGTTTGGGAATTTTCTTCTACTTGAGGTGTGGTTTGAGGGTAGGAACTGGAAGAGAAGTACAAAGGCTTCTAGTTAAGCTAAAGTATAAATATTTTGAGAAAAACCCGGGTTTAATGTGACCTTAATAAAGTGTTAGTGATAGGTGGTTGGGAATACAAATGCTTGATTTGTGCTCATGGAACACTTGGACCTTTTGGCACGTTGTTTTTTCTTGAATAAATATGACCTTTATCTCTGGGTTGTTGAACTAGCTGAATAAACTGAAATGAGGGAAGTGTTCTCTTTGTATCTTCTTGACAGGGGCTACTGTTGTTAAAGGCTGGTTGTATCGGTTTGAAAACAAACCAGTGGGAGATCACAAGTCAAGATTGAAATTAAAAATAAGTGAAATAATACAAGGAAAAGCACTGACAAAGTCAGATACAACCTAACACCCTGTTAGGGTGGTAGTAGCAGTCCAACTGAAGTAGTCCAGTTGAAGCGGTGATCCTGTGAAGGTCTAGTCTCCAGCTGAAGATCCAGTGGTAGCTCTTGTCCTCTGGGAACCCAGTAGACAGGGCTAGCTCAGGCAGTTCCAAGGCCAGGTTATATCCAGGTGGGAACACCTGGCTCCTCCCTCCTGGGCAGAGCATCCCACAATGGGATGAGATAAGTCCATGAATCACACTGTGGGTCCCTGATGGCCCATTGCCTGTCATCCGGGGTGGGTCATTAGCAGCTGATAACAGCTAAGGGATGGCCCATTGCCTGTCATCCTGAGTGGGTCATTAGCAGGTGATAGCAGCTAACGGCTCACAGCTGGTGGTAATAGAATACTTAAATACATCTATATTGCAACCTAGGACATTATCCACCCCTTATTCTATTACCATCTACACAGTTCTCACTTAAGATAAGATCTCCTTGTGGGACACAACGGGTTTCCCCATCTGCCTGCATCACCCACCAAGTATAACCAGGTCCTTGGGCAAAAACAACCCCACGGATGGGCTTGCCTTTGCCTGAGGTGGGACTAATCCAAACAGTCTTTCCTAAAAAACCTCTTATGTGTACCACAGGGACTTTATCTCCATCCACTGTGTACAAAGGTTTGGACTGGGCAGGACCGGCTCGATTGATAGAACCTCTTGTGTTAACCATCCAGGTGGCCTTTGCTAAGTTCAGTTCCCAATTTTTGAAGGTTCCCCCGCCAAGTGCCTTCAAAGTTGTCTTAAGTAATCTGTTGCACCGTTCAACTTTCCCGGCAGCTGGTGCATGATAGGGAATATGGTATATCCATTCAATTCCGTGTTCTCTAGCCCAGGTGCTTATGAGGCCATTCTTGAAATGGGTTCCATTGTCAGACTCGATTCTCTCAGGGGTACCATGTCTCCACAGGACTTGCTTTTCCAGACCCAAGATGGTGTTCCGGGCAGTAGCATGAGGCACAGGGTAGGTCTCTAACCATCCCGTGGTTGCTTCCACCATGGTCAACACGTAGCGCTTTCCTTGGCGGGTTTGGGGAAGGGTGATGTCAACTTGCCATACTTCCCCATACCTATACTTTGTCCATCGTCCACCATACCACAAAGGCTTCACCCACTTGGCCTGTTTGATTGCAGCGCAAGTCTCACAGCTGTGGATCACCTGTGAGATGTTGTCCATGGTCAAGTCCACCCCTCGGTCACGAGCCCATCTGTACGTTGCATCCCTCCCTTGATGACCAGAGGCATCATGGGCCCAACGAGCTAGAAATAATTCTCCCTTGTGCTGCCAGTCCAGATCCACCTGTGACACTTTCACCTTGGCAGCTCGGTCCACTTGCTCGTTGTTACGATGCTCTTCATTGGCCCGACTCTTAGGTACATGTGCATCCACGTGTCGAACTTTCACAGTCAGCTTTTCTGCCCAGGCGGCGATGTCCTGCCAAATCTCAGCAGCCCAGATGGGTTTTCCTCTGCGCTGCCAGTTGGCCATTCTCCAGCGATCTAACCATCCCCATAGCGCGTTGGCTACCATCCAGGAGTTGGTGTAGAGATAGAGCCTTGGCCATTTCTCTCGTTCGGCAATATCCAAAGCCAGCTGGACAGCTTTAAGCTCTGCGACCTGACTCGATCCACCTTGTCCCTCGGTAGCCTGTGCAACTTGTCGTGTGGGGTTCCATACTGCAGCTTTCCATTTCTGATCTGCGCCTATAATTCGGCAGGAACCATCAGTGAAGAGGGTGTAGCGTCTTTCACTTTCCGGCAGCTCATTATACAGGGGTGCTTCCTCGGCACGTGCTACTTGCTCCTCTGCTTCTTCTGAAGATAATTTAAAAGTCTCACCTTCAGGCCAGTTTGTTACAATTTCCAGAATCCCAGGGCGATTTGGGTTTCCAATACGGGCGCGCTGTGTGATGAGGGCAATCCATTTGCTCCACATGGCATCAGTGGCATGGTGGGTAGAGGGAACCCTTCCCTTGAACATCCACCCCAGCACTGGCAATCGGGGTGCAAGGAGAAGTTGTGCTTCCGTACCAATTACCTCTGAGGCGGCTTGGACTCCTTCGTAAGCTGCCAAGATTTCTTTCTCGTTGGGAGTGTAGTTGACTTCAGACCCTCTGTAACTTCGACTCCAGAATCCCAGTGGTCGGCCTCGAGTCTCACCAGGCACCTTCTGCCAAAGGCTCCAGGACAGACCATGGCTCCCGGCTGCAGAGTAAAGCACATTCTTTACCTCTGGTCCTGTCCTGACTGGGCCAAGGGCTACTGCATGAGCAATCTCCTGTTTGATCTGGGTGAAGGCTTGCTGCTGTTCAGGGCCCCAGTGGAAATCATTCTTCTTGCGGGTTATGAGGTAGAGAGGACTCACGATCTGGCTGTACTCAGGGATGTGCATTCTCCAAAAGCCTATGGCGCCTAGGAAGGCTTGCGTCTCCTTCTTGTTGGTTGGTGGAGACATCGCGGTGATCTTATTGATGACCTCAGAAGGAATCTGACGCCGTCCGTCTTGCCACTTTACTCCCAGGAACTGGATCTCTCGGGCAGGTCCCTTGACTTTGCTCTTCTTGATGGCGAAACCGGCTTCCAGGAGAATTCTGATGATTTTCTCTCCTTTCCCAAATACTTCCGTTGCTGTGTCCCCCCACACAATGATGTCATCAATATACTGCAAATGTTCTGGAGCCTCACCCTTTTCCAGTGCAGCTTGGATCAGCCCATGGCAGGTGGTGGGACTGTGCTTCCACCCCTGGGGCAGTCGGTTCCAGGTGTACTGCACGCCCCTCCAGGTGAAAGCAAACTGAGGCCTGCACTCTCCTGCCAGAGGGATGGAGAAAAAGGCATTGGCAATTTCGATGGTTGCATACCACTTTGCTGCCTTGGATTCCAGCTCGTACTGAAGTTCTAACATGTCCGGTACAGCAGCACTCAGTGGTGGTGTGACTTCATTCAGGCCACGGTAATCCACCGTCAGTCTCCATTCTTCACTGGACTTATGCACTGGCCATATAGGGCTGTTAAAGGGTGAGTGAGCCTTGTTGACCACCCCTTGGCTCTCCAGTTCCCGAATCATCTTCTGGATGGGGGCCACAGAGTCTCTGTCAGTGCGGTATTGCCGGCGGTGCACTATTGCTGTAGCAATTGGTACCCGCTGTTCTTCAATTCTCAGTAGTCCTACAGCAGATGGGTCATCTGAGAGACCAGGCAGGGTGTTCAGTTGTCTTATGTCTTCTGTCTCTACGGCTGCTATCCCAAAAGCCCAGCGATGTCCCTTCGGGTCTTTGAAATATCCACTCCTGAGATAGTCTATGCCAAGGATGCATGGGGCGTCTGGACCAGTCACAGTGGGGTGTTTCTGCCACTCGTTCCCAGTTAAACTCACTTCAGCTTCCAGTACAGTCAGCTGCTGGGATCCTCCTGTCACCCCAGAAATAGAAATGGATTCAGTCCCCACATACCTGGATGGCATCAGGGTGCACTGAGCGCCGGTATCAACCAAAGCCGTGTATCTTTGTGGGTCAGACATGCCAGGCCATCGGATCCACACAGTCCAATAGATCCGGTTATCCCTTTCCTCTACCTGGCTAGAGGCAGGGCTCCTCTAATCCTGGTTTTGGTGCATGATGCTCTCCTCCTGTAAATGTGTTCCTGAGGTCCCTTCAAGAGGATCAGTCATACTGTCATTTCCATTCTGTCTGGGGTTCTGTCCACAAGAGACTGGGGCAGTGTTGAACCTAGATGAGCCTCCTGAAGTGGATGTTTCTCTTTTCAATTCATGTACCCGGGCTGCTAAGGAGGAGGTGGGTTTCCTATCCCACTTTCTCATGTCTTCCCCATGCTCCTGTAGGAAAAACCAGAGGTTACGTCGCGGAGTTTGTCTTCTTTCCCTGGCTGGGGGACGTCTTCTCCTGATGGCAGAGACTCTGGTCGGTTTCGGTGAGGCATGGAAAATTCCTTCTTTGAGCTCTTTCCTTAGTTTCTGGTGGCCCTCTTCAATCAAGCTCCGGACTTGCTCGGCCAGGTTTGTTTCTACCAATGAGACCTGGGTGCATAGTGGAGCGGTGACAGTGTCCTCGTAAATTCTCAGTTTGTTTGCTAACACGCCCACCTTGTCTTCGCCTTCCCTCCAGTGTGTGTTGCCAGGTAACGAGAGTATATCTCTGGTCTGAGACGCGCGAATCTTAGCCATATTTGTGAAGTGCATTGGACATTATCTGGGCTCTTGGGGAATCTCTCATTTTCTGAGAAAATGATCTCTAGCATGGCCAATTCCCTCAGGCATCGGATACCTTGTTCTATTGTGTTCCATTTTCTTTGGTGCATCTGGAGGTCTTCTTTGCAGAGGTATCTGTCCCATACACTCAGCAGCAATCACCGCCAGAGGCTGAGAGTTTCCTGGGTTCTCCCAATCCCCTGATCAATAACCACATCCTGGGACAGGGATCCCAGTTGCCTGGCCTCACTTCCGTCCAGAATGGTGTCGTTAGCTGCGGCGTCCCAGATGCGGAGCAGCCAGGTCAAGATGGACTTGTTCGCCTGCCGGGTGAATTCCCTCCGTAGGTCACGCAGCTTCCCCAGGGATAGAGAGCAAGTGATGATCTCCGGCTCTGTCTCTTCTGCTTGGTGAGATGGTCCTGCCGCATCCTCATCAGTCGCTATGCGGACTGATTTGCTCTTGGATTTCTTTTTCTGGACAGGGGCAACCGCTACTGGCTTTGGCTGTTCTGATTCGGCAATGGTCTGCGTTGAGACATTGACTGCTCGTTTGGTTCCTTTCCTCTTAGTGGCAGATTGCGTGGACGTGGTGCCTGCTGACTTGTTTCTTTTCTCCTCCTCTTCAAGAAGACGCTGTACAACACGAAGTATTGTTCTGTTTCTCATCATGATGTACACAGTGCTGGTCACAGAGAAAAATGAAAACAGAACTGATAAGAAAATTATGCCATCCTTAGGATCCAGAGAGAACTCAATATTGTCAAAGATGGCTGTGCCTGGCCTGAAATGCTGGAAGAAACCGCTCTCTCCTCCTAGCCCCAGAGGGTGGGTGCGATTGCTGAGGAGGTCCCAGATGTAGCAGCTCAGGTTAGGCCAGGCAGACAAAGTCGAGTATATATAACGAATGGCATTCATCGCCTCACAGGTTACCATGCAATAGGCATAATAAACCAATAGAGCAATTCTCATGCCATTCCCTGGTCGCAGCAGGAGCAATACGACAGGCAGATAGTTTCCCATTTGAGGAAAAATATAGAGAGCGAGATACAGTACCCATATAGATAAGCTGAGCATCATGGTGATAGGATTTCTGAATTTCCCCAGGTCGTGCCCCACGTTGGGCGCCAAAATATGTATCGGTTTGAAAACAAACCAGTGGGAGATCACAAGTCAAGACTGAAATTAAAAATAAGTGAAATAATACAAGGAAAAGCACTGACAAAGTCAGATACAACCTAACACCCTGTTAGGGTGGTAGTAGCAGTCCAACTGAAGTAGTCCAGTTGAAGCGGTGATCCTGTGAAGGTCTAGTCTCCAGCTGAAGATCCAGTGGTAGCTCTTGTCCTCTGGGAACCCAGTAGACAGGGCTAGCTCAGGCAGTTCCAAGGCCAGGTTATATCCAGGTGGGAACACCTGGCTCCTCCCTCCTGGGCAGAGCATCCCACAATGGGATGAGATAAGTCCATGAATCACACTGTGGGTCCCTGATGGCCCATTGCCTGTCATCCGGGGTGGGTCATTAGCAGCTGATAACAGCTAAGGGATGGCCCATTGCCTGTCATCCTGAGTGGGTCATTAGCAGGTGATAGCAGCTAACGGCTCACAGCTGGTGGTAATAGAATACTTAAATACATCTATATTGCAACCTAGGACATTATCCACCCCTTATTCTATTACCATCTACACAGTTCTCACTTAAGATAAGATCTCCTTGTGGGACACAACGGGTTTCCCCCATCTGCCTGCATCACCCACCAAGTATAACCAGGTCCTTGGGCAAAAACAACCCCACGGATGGGCTTGCCTTTGCCTGAGGTGGGACTAATCCAAACAGTCTTTCCTAAAAACCTCTTATGTGTACCACAGGGACTTTATCTCCATCCACTGTGTACAAAGGTTTGGACTGGGCAGGACCGGCTCGATTGATAGAACCTCTTGTGTTAACCATCCAGGTGGCCTTTGCTAAGTTCAGTTCCCAATTTTTGAAGGTTCCCCCGCCAAGTGCCTTCAAAGTTGTCTTAAGTAATCTGTTGCACCGTTCAACTTTCCCGGCAGCTGGTGCATGATAGGGAATATGGTATATCCATTCAATTCCGTGTTCTCTAGCCCAGGTGCTTATGAGGCCATTCTTGAAATGGGTTCCATTGTCAGACTCGATTCTCTCAGGGGTACCATGTCTCCACAGGACTTGCTTTTCCAGACCCAAGATGGTGTTCCGGGCAGTAGCATGAGGCACAGGGTAGGTCTCTAACCATCCCGTGGTTGCTTCCACCATGGTCAACACGTAGCGCTTTCCTTGGCGGGTTTGGGGAAGGGTGATGTCAACTTGCCATACTTCCCCATACCTATACTTTGTCCATCGTCCACCATACCACAAAGGCTTCACCCACTTGGCCTGTTTGATTGCAGCGCAAGTCTCACAGCTGTGGATCACCTGTGAGATGTTGTCCATGGTCAAGTCCACCCCTCGGTCACGAGCCCATCTGTACGTTGCATCCCTCCCTTGATGACCAGAGGCATCATGGGCCCAACGAGCTAGAAATAATTCTCCCTTGTGCTGCCAGTCCAGATCCACCTGTGACACTTTCACCTTGGCAGCTCGGTCCACTTGCTCGTTGTTACGATGCTCTTCATTGGCCCGACTCTTAGGTACATGTGCATCCACGTGTCGAACTTTCACAGTCAGCTTTTCTGCCCAGGCGGCGATGTCCTGCCAAATCTCAGCAGCCCAGATGGGTTTTCCTCTGCGCTGCCAGTTGGCCATTCTCCAGCGATCTAACCATCCCCATAGCGCGTTGGCTACCATCCAGGAGTTGGTGTAGAGATAGAGCCTTGGCCATTTCTCTCGTTCGGCAATATCCAAAGCCAGCTGGACAGCTTTAAGCTCTGCGACCTGACTCGATCCACCTTGTCCCTCGGTAGCCTGTGCAACTTGTCGTGTGGGGTTCCATACTGCAGCTTTCCATTTCTGATCTGCGCCTATAATTCGGCAGGAACCATCAGTGAAGAGGGTGTAGCGTCTTTCACTTTCCGGCAGCTCATTATACAGGGGTGCTTCCTCGGCACGTGCTACTTGCTCCTCTGCTTCTTCTGAAGATAATTTAAAAGTCTCACCTTCAGGCCAGTTTGTTACAATTTCCAGAATCCCAGGGCGATTTGGGTTTCCAATACGGGCGCGCTGTGTGATGAGGGCAATCCATTTGCTCCACATGGCATCAGTGGCATGGTGGGTAGAGGGAACCCTTCCCTTGAACATCCACCCCAGCACTGGCAATCGGGGTGCAAGGAGAAGTTGTGCTTCCGTACCAATTACCTCTGAGGCGGCTTGGACTCCTTCGTAAGCTGCCAAGATTTCTTTCTCGTTGGGAGTGTAGTTGACTTCAGACCCTCTGTAACTTCGACTCCAGAATCCCAGTGGTCGGCCTCGGGTCTCACCAGGCACCTTCTGCCAAAGGCTCCAGGACAGACCATGGCTCCCGGCTGCAGAGTAAAGCACATTCTTTACCTCTGGTCCTGTCCTGACTGGGCCAAGGGCTACTGCATGAGCAATCTCCTGTTTGATCTGGGTGAAGGCTTGCTGCTGTTCAGGGCCCCAGTGGAAATCATTCTTCTTGCGGGTTATGAGGTAGAGAGGACTCACGATCTGGCTGTACTCAGGGATGTGCATTCTCCAAAAGCCTATGGCGCCTAGGAAGGCTTGCGTCTCCTTCTTGTTGGTTGGTGGAGACATCGCGGTGATCTTATTGATGACCTCAGAAGGAATCTGACGCCGTCCGTCTTGCCACTTTACTCCCAGGAACTGGATCTCTCGGGCAGGTCCCTTGACTTTGCTCTTCTTGATGGCGAAACCGGCTTCCAGGAGAATTCTGATGATTTTCTCTCCTTTCCCAAATACTTCCGTTGCTGTGTCCCCCCACACAATGATGTCATCAATATACTGCAAATGTTCTGGAGCCTCACCCTTTTCCAGTGCAGCTTGGATCAGCCCATGGCAGGTGGTGGGACTGTGCTTCCACCCCTGGGGCAGTCGGTTCCAGGTGTACTGCACGCCCCTCCAGGTGAAAGCAAACTGAGGCCTGCACTCTCCTGCCAGAGGGATGGAGAAAAAGGCATTGGCAATTTCGATGGTTGCATACCACTTTGCTGCCTTGGATTCCAGCTCGTACTGAAGTTCTAACATGTCCGGTACAGCAGCACTCAGTGGTGGTGTGACTTCATTCAGGCCACGGTAATCCACCGTCAGTCTCCATTCTTCACTGGACTTATGCACTGGCCATATAGGGCTGTTAAAGGGTGAGTGAGCCTTGTTGACCACCCCTTGGCTCTCCAGTTCCCGAATCATCTTCTGGATGGGGGCCACAGAGTCTCTGTCAGTGCGGTATTGCCGGCGGTGCACTATTGCTGTAGCAATTGGTACCCGCTGTTCTTCAATTCTCAGTAGTCCTACAGCAGATGGGTCATCTGAGAGACCAGGCAGGGTGTTCAGTTGTCTTATGTCTTCTGTCTCTACGGCTGCTATCCCAAAAGCCCAGCGATGTCCCTTCGGGTCTTTGAAATATCCACTCCTGAGATAGTCTATGCCAAGGATGCATGGGGCGTCTGGACCAGTCACAGTGGGGTGTTTCTGCCACTCGTTCCCAGTTAAACTCACTTCAGCTTCCAGTACAGTCAGCTGCTGGGATCCTCCTGTCACCCCAGAAATAGAAATGGATTCAGTCCCCACATACCTGGATGGCATCAGGGTGCACTGAGCGCCGGTATCAACCAAAGCCGTGTATCTTTGTGGGTCAGACATGCCAGGCCATCGGATCCACACAGTCCAATAGATCCGGTTATCCCTTTCCTCTACCTGGCTAGAGGCAGGGCTCCTCTAATCCTGGTTTTGGTGCATGATGCTCTCCTCCTGTAAATGTGTTCCTGAGGTCCCTTCAAGAGGATCAGTCATACTGTCATTTCCATTCTGTCTGGGGTTCTGTCCACAAGAGACTGGGGCAGTGTTGAACCTAGATGAGCCTCCTGAAGTGGATGTTTCTCTTTTCAATTCATGTACCCGGGCTGCTAAGGAGGAGGTGGGTTTCCTATCCCACTTTCTCATGTCTTCCCCATGCTCCTGTAGGAAAAACCAGAGGTTACGTCGCGGAGTTTGTCTTCTTTCCCTGGCTGGGGGACGTCTTCTCCTGATGGCAGAGACTCTGGTCGGTTTCGGTGAGGCATGGAAAATTCCTTCTTTGAGCTCTTTCCTTAGTTTCTGGTGGCCCTCTTCAATCAAGCTCCGGACTTGCTCGGCCAGGTTTGTTTCTACCAATGAGACCTGGGTGCATAGTGGAGCGGTGACAGTGTCCTCGTAAATTCTCAGTTTGTTTGCTAACACGCCCACCTTGTCTTCGCCTTCCCTCCAGTGTGTGTTGCCAGGTAACGAGAGTATATCTCTGGTCTGAGCCGCGCGAATCTTAGCCATATTTGTGAAGTGCATTGGACATTATCTGGGCTCTTGGGGAATCTCTCATTTTCTGAGAAAATGATCTCTAGCATGGCCAATTCCCTCAGGCATCGGATACCTTGTTCTATTGTGTTCCATTTTCTTTGGTGCATCTGGAGGTCTTCTTTGCAGAGGTATCTGTCCCATACACTCAGCAGCAATCACCGCCAGAGGCTGAGAGTTTCCTGGGTTCTCCCAATCCCCTGATCAATAACCACATCCTGGGACAGGGATCCCAGTTGCCTGGCCTCACTTCCGTCCAGAATGGTGTCGTTAGCTGCGGCGTCCCAGATGCGGAGCAGCCAGGTCAAGATGGACTTGTTCGCCTGCCGGGTGAATTCCCTCCGTAGGTCACGCAGCTTCCCCAGGGATAGAGAGCAAGTGATGATCTCCGGCTCTGTCTCTTCTGCTTGGTGAGATGGTCCTGCCGCATCCTCATCAGTCGCTATGCGGACTGATTTGCTCTTGGATTTCTTTTTCTGGACAGGGGCAACCGCTACTGGCTTTGGCTGTTCTGATTCGGCAATGGTCTGCGTTGAGACATTGACTGCTCGTTTGGTTCCTTTCCTCTTAGTGGCAGATTGCGTGGACGTGGTGCCTGCTGACTTGTTTCTTTTCTCCTCCTCTTCAAGAAGACGCTGTACAACACGAAGTATTGTTCTGTTTCTCATCATGATGTACACAGTGCTGGTCACAGAGAAAAATGAAAACAGAACTGATAAGAAAATTATGCCATCCTTAGGATCCAGAGAGAACTCAATATTGTCAAAGATGGCTGTGCCTGGCCTGAAATGCTGGAAGAAACCGCTCTCTCCTCCTAGCCCCAGAGGGTGGGTGCGATTGCTGAGGAGGTCCCAGATGTAGCAGCTCAGGTTAGGCCAGGCAGACAAAGTCGAGTATATATAACGAATGGCATTCATCGCCTCACAGGTTACCATGCAATAGGCATAATAAACCAATAGAGCAATTCTCATGCCATTCCCTGGTCGCAGCAGGAGCAATACGACAGGCAGATAGTTTCCCATTTGAGGAAAAATATAGAGAGCGAGATACAGTACCCATATAGATAAGCTGAGCATCATGGTGATAGGATTTCTGAATTTCCCCAGGTCGTGCCCCACGTTGGGCGCCAAAATATGTATCGGTTTGAAAACAAACCAGTGGGAGATCACAAGTCAAGACTGAAATTAAAAATAAGTGAAATAATACAAGGAAAAGCACTGACAAAGTCAGATACAACCTAACACCCTGTTAGGGTGGTAGTAGCAGTCCAACTGAAGTAGTCCAGTTGAAGCGGTGATCCTGTGAAGGTCTAGTCTCCAGCTGAAGATCCAGTGGTAGCTCTTGTCCTCTGGGAACCCAGTAGACAGGGCTAGCTCAGGCAGTTCCAAGGCCAGGTTATATCCAGGTGGGAACACCTGGCTCCTCCCTCCTGGGCAGAGCATCCCACAATGGGATGAGATAAGTCCATGAATCACACTGTGGGTCCCTGATGGCCCATTGCCTGTCATCCGGGGTGGGTCATTAGCAGCTGATAACAGCTAAGGGATGGCCCATTGCCTGTCATCCTGAGTGGGTCATTAGCAGGTGATAGCGGCTAACGGCTCACAGCTGGTGGTAATAGAATACTTAAATACATCTATATTGCAACCTAGGACACTGGTTCAACATGTCAACAGATTCTGCTTTCAGTTGCTAATCCTGTAACCAGTATTTGATAAATTGAAGCAGAAAACCTGTGCCCCTGAATGTTTGTTTAAATGGTAGATTATCAATACCATAGTGCTGGCTAAAATAAAGGTTGGGGACTTGTTAAAAATTCAAGTACAGCATCTAAGCATATTTTATAAACTAATATAGCATGCTCATGTTTACTGCAGTACTTCATAGTTTAGGACCTCCTAGCTAGATGGAAAGGGCAGCAGTCTTTAGAAGCATTGAAGATAGAGATACATTGAAGATTGAGATACAAACAATTTATTAGAAACAGCAATGAAATAAGAAAATGAACCACAACAATGCTAATAGTAGTATGTACAAGACAGGCAAATAATTCACTCGTGATTGCTCACCACTTGGAACCCAGCACAACTTGACCACATACCCAGCAAAGCAGGAAAGAACATCACCCCCTTTGTCATTCTTTCCCCCCCCCCCCGCCGTGCATGGCAGTATCTAATAACCCCAGGTTTGGAGCTGTGCCCCTCCTGGCTGCTGCAAAAATTAACCCTATCCTAGACAGAACCAGGACACCAGTGAACTTCTAAATTAAACTAGCCATTTTATGTTACTGCGTGATTGTCATTGGAGCATATAAAAATTAGAGTTTTGAGACTGACATATGAAATTATTTCCATTTCTCAATGTGTACCAGAAACTTGAAGGCTTATGTGCTTTAAAACTTGGCTATTTTGCTTTCTATTTTCTGTGAGATTTAACTTTCATTTGTGTGGAAGAAGCTTGGCTGCCTTTGGCCTGAAATGCAGCAATAGTGGCTCTACTGGGGGAAGCTGGGTAAGTGGGCTAGACTTTATTGAGGCTGTGAACATTAGGGCTTTTACACTTTGGAACTGGCTGGATTATTTTCAAAAATTTGTTAATACTGAAGTTTGCTTTGTGTCGCTGTTGAGCGGCTAGCTGAGGAATGACCCAAGGTCTCAGACAAGGAAAGAGAGAAGAAGAGAGCTTTATTGTTTTGATTTCCATATATATAGAGTTTACAGAGGTGCCCCAGATTGGTCAGCCCGAGACCTCCCCCTAGGCCCAATTGGCCAAGCCCGAACTGACCTAATCCGGAGAAGTTGTTTGCAAAACATCCAAACTTTATCTTGTTTATGAAATATAGCAAAATGTTCCCACGGGAAGGACCTGTGCTAGCCACAGCTTTGACCCCCAGAGGATTAGGGGCAGACTCATTAGCAGCTAAACACCAACCATGTCTCTGGTGTGAACATGCTTATACTTGGGCTCTTCAACCAGAGACCATATTTTGCCTGCAAGAGGCAATTAAGTAGCTGTGAAAAGCCATACTGCTTAATGGTAATGTCCATGAGATCACATCTGGGCTGGTTGCTGTAGGTATGTGCTGCCTACCTCAGCCAGGGAGTTTCCTGCTTGAAGTTGTAGGTACTGTTACTAAGTGGTACATCAGGTCAGATTGGGGTAAGGGTAGTGAGTAACCATCCCAAAACATGGCATTGCTTGTTCCCATGCCTCGTGGGCATATCTTCAGTGATCTTTGGCAAGTGCACCATACTTGATCTTGCCTGGTGTCCAAGTAGCTAACACCACATACTGTGGGGTCAGGTCTGTGCAATGACAGAGGCATGGAGGAAGGTTCTAGTATGTTTGGCCACAAATGACCTGTCATTGTGATGCTACCAGGCCTCTTTGTCTGTCTTGGGGTCTCTGGGAATCCAAGCCCATCTTGGGTGTCTCCCTCTTCCTTCATCTCTCTTCTTTTACTGAACCAGTTGTACTTTGGGGTGTGACTGAGGGCTGACATAAGGTTACCACATGACCTGATTACCTGGTGTCTCAGCCTTGTTCTGTTTCATCTTTCCCTCTGCAGTTATCAGCTTTGCTGAGCATGTGGGTGACTTTCACCTATTTTCAAGAGAACAGTGAAATATTTTTGACCTGCCTACTCTTTACCAACACTTCTAAAATGGCTAATTTTTTGCTATTAAAACAAAAGTAGGCTTGCTGGTGATGCTAGGGAGAGCCTGCGAGTTATACTTCAACAAATCTAGCAAAGCTCTGGATAGAGGCTAGCGGATAGAAACTCTTGAGGTGTTGGAAGGCTGCATCAGTTCTATATCCTTAACTTTTGTGTACACCAATTTCTTTGTGATATCCTAGCTGTTTTGTTCAGTGTTTTCTTCAAATTTAGGGATTTTTCTTCCCTTTTCTTAATTATAGTGTAGTGACTTCTGTACTCTGGAAAGAATAGATGCAGTATGTTTCCTGGGACAAACTCGGTATGAATAGCATTTTTTTGTTTGCTTTTTTCGCCTTGTTGTAATTTAAACTGTATTTTAAATATCTTTATTTTAAAAGTATATGTTATGAGGGAGGTGTGTTATGGAAAAACAGCATGATGATGACACTGGGAAGGAGAGTCCCTGTGCTTGTAAGGGACTTCTGTTTTGTTAGGCTACTTTTATGTGATACATAACTTCTGCAACTGTAGGGATGCAGAAAAACTGAGGATGACAAAAATTAGGCTGAGCCCAAAACCTACTAATAATGCTCAGTTGACATGTTGAATTTGGACCTTAATTTGCAGATTAATAACTAGATTATGTCACCTTGAAATAAGAGTATTATGAGAAATCGGTATCTTCTTTCCAAGAAAGGGTGTTACGTCTGCTGCTACATGCTCATATGGTCAATAAAATATTGTCTTCTGCTAGGTAGCAGTCAACAAGCTTTCTTCAGTACATTTAGTTGAGCTTTGTTTGGTGAGAGCTATTGAATATTGCTTTGTCGTGTTTATTCTGAACATGAATTCCTACAATCTGATGTTAGACTGGGTGAAAGGGATATACAATTTGGAATTCATCACCTATTAGGCTCTTTGTGTGGGTGAAGCATGGCACTTGTTGAGAATAGTCTGTGGATGTTACACAAACAGGATAAGGGAGCCAGTGCAATGCATTGTTTTAGATCTGAAGGGGACAGGGCTAGGATTGAAGGAGTCATGTAGACATATGGGGGGTTTGTACAGCTTTGAATGTAAGGTAGCATCAAAATGTTCTTTGACAACAGTAAGAGCATAATTTAGTGAGCAGGATAGGGATCAAAAGCATCCTATCTGTAATGGATTTGTATGCATGATCATGAATAAGTTAACATTTTTATGTAAAATGGGTATCTCTTATAATAGCATAGTTGACTAAATCTGTAGGTAGAAAGAATTTTGCTCTTTATAAATAGCACATGGAAAAGCTTTCTTCCAAAACAAATTCAACTTGTATCTTTGTAAGTACAGTATTTAAATTTGGAATAGCTGAATAAGTTGTCAAGTTGAATAGCTTCCAGGCTGCTTAAGTGTGGCTAGCACAGGTCTTTCCCATGAGAATTTCTTTTGTGTTTTATAAACAAAGATAAAGTTTGGATGTTATTAAAAACAGTGTCTCGAGATTTGGACAGTTCAGGCCTGGCCAATCAGGCCTAGGGGGAGGTTTCTGACTGACCAATCTGGGTGACCTTTGAAAACTCTATATATATGTTGGATTCAAACAATAAAGCGCTTTTTCTATGCCACGCTGAGAATCGGGGCTTTCTCTGCTAGCGGCTCAACAGTGACACTTAAGCACAAAAACAAAGAGTTTTTTTAATAAGAACTTCTGCTTATTCCTGGTTTGGTTTTTTTTTTAATAAAAACATGAGCAGTTTCCTGAAGCACCCCAGCACAGATATAAAATCACCCCAAGATAGTAAGTCACAGCAGTGAGAGCCATATAGACAAAATTGGGAAGCTGTTCTCAAATGGCTTCAAATGCTGCTGGTAGCTTTAGTGGTAGAACTTAACCAAACCTGGCTTAACTGTTTCTGTTGGTTTATCACCTATTTTATAAAATGTAATTTCTGATCCAATCTCTTGTTGTAATGCCTTCTTTGTTTTGGGTCTAACATAGATGGATTGGAAGAAGAGGAGTGCTATACAGGGTCTTATTTCCCTACTTTTACTGTTATGAAGTTCCTAGAAAACTGTATTGTATCTTCTGAGGACTTAGCTGCTTGCAGAGCTCAGCTGATTTGGGCACCAGGTTTCATGGCTGTCATGGCAGGAGTTTGATAACTTAAGCCTCACTTAATTAAAACATGCATATAGCTATGGGCATTATCCACATATTAATTTATTTGTGGAAGTTCTGTTTTTTGGGGTTTTTTTTAAGAAGACACCTATATGAGCATGCATTTCAAGGCCTAGTTGAGTTTGATCAGTATTATAACAAATATTAAGTCACTTCCTGCTTCTCTTGGTAACTGACATTAAAATAGAAGGAGACTTCAGTGAATTACTGAAAGTGATAGCATAGGTGTGTGTAAACCTGGTTTGGATATATATCTCTGATCACATCTTTCCCTTCATTGACTCAGTGCTCTGGAATTTAAGCTATTGGACTTCTTCCAGCTTTGCAGGAAACCTCATTTCTGAGAGTATAACTAAAAAAACTGGTCCAATGACAGGAACTTGAGATTCTTAAGACAAGTCTCAAAGGCTACTAAAAGTTTAAAAAAAAAAAAATAAAGGCAGAGTTCAAAATGACTCTTTCTGGCAGCTGATTTCCTAGAAGCCCAGGATACATGAGCTGAGGTGCTGGTGTTGATTAAATAGTTGTCTTGGCAACTGCAGTCACTTAAATATCTCTAGGAAAATAAAAAGCAAAAGTTAAGATTGAGAAATGGGGATGGGTTGACAGGATAACCCAAAGCAATGAGCAGCTTGAGGTTTGTACAAGGAATTGATTTGAGTACAATAGAAAGTTGCTGTTTTCAGTGATGGGATCCTTGAGTGATGCAACCTTGATGGTTCTTATCTTGTAATGATAGTGTGTCTGGCTGCCCTCTTGTTGCATTAAGCAAAAATCCTTGGGGAGAAAAGCTTACCTCCTAGAGTGTATTCATTCCCAAAAAGTGGCAGATGGATGTGGTGTAAATTCTGGTACTACTGGAGTGCTTCATTTTGCAGTCCCACTATTCAACATAGTCATACAAATATTGCGGCAAAATCCAGTGCAAAATAAATCTTGCATGCAAACAAATGTGTGAGAATTGTATTCCATGTCAGAGCTAAATTGCAGACTGTGTTTTGCTAATCATGATTGCACATGGTGTTTTGTGGTTCTGTAGGTAAAACTGGTAAGTTTGAATCTTTTTCTTTCTTTATGGAGCATTTAATTTTTTCACCTTTGCACAAAAAGCAAACACCAGAGAAAGACTGAGAATAAAACAAGCAGGGTTTGAGCCACTTGTTTAACTGCTATGACAGGTATTTCTACAGGCACTGAATCTTGAACAGAACACCAGGTGCTCAAAGAAACTTTAGAAGATGAAATGTGCACTTTCTGCCTCTCATCTAATAACCAATTTCTGATCTTCTCTTTATGTAGTGACTTGTGAAAAGTCATGGTCAAAGCTTCATTCAAATATAAGTGAAAAACTCATAAGCTACTACTTGCTGCAAAGGGCAGAAGTGGACAAAACTGGTGGTGGTAGGATCAATTTCCTATCACCTTTTTACTAGGAAACATCTAGAAATAGGGACAGTATCTATCTATCTATCTATCTATCTTTAAACCTGCATGTTTAAAAGCCACTTGGCTCTACTGGTCACATTCCAGTTATTAGGCAGGTAATGATGTAACTGTGATGCAGATTCAGCTAGTGTTGTGGCTAATTCATTCAAAGCTTCCATCATATCAGCTATTTCTACTTTGTACTAAAAAATGTGGCTAAATCTCTTCTTTCTATACTAGTAATGTAAGCTAGTGTTACAGTTAATAGTTGCTTGGACTTCTGAAGTCTTAGTAAGTTAGAAGTTTTCCTTGGTGAGTGACATTAGCTTCTGCAGTACTGAAATGCTAAAGTAAAAAAAATTCCAGTCCCTGGTGTAATGCAGGTACTGATGGCAGGTTTTTTATTTATTAATAGCGTTTGCTGAAGGAGCAATGGCAAAAACTTCTGTTTAGGTTTCCACTGCCTTTTTGGTTTATAAGCTTTTAACCTGTCTCACGTCTCCCTCTGACCCTCAAGGTGTTATTACACTGAAAGTGCTAATCTCAAATAGAAGACTTGAGACTTTTTAAGACTTCTGAAACTTCATCTGATACTATGATCAACAGATTAAGGTTCACAAATCACCTCTGAAAGTAGTGGTACATTTTCCAAATATTTCCTATCATGGGCAAAGAAAATTTAATAAAAAGAGTGAGGGAGTATGGGATGAAATCTGGATCACCTAATGTGAACTATTTGAACACTGTACTAATAGTGGGCTGCTCTGTGTGGATTTTTTTTTTTTTTTTACTTTCTACTGTCACTATTTTAACAGCTAAAAGTTACAATGAGGCCTGGTACAATCAAAACCACCCTCTTGTCAAAATGAAGCTTGATATAGAGAGCTTTATAAACTAGGCACGAGTAGTGTGGGTTTTCTGAAGAGACCATATGGAAACCAGCATTTCAGCTGGAGATGACTTGGTAGTAATAGCTCCTTTGAATCCCTCTGCCATTTCATGGGGCTAATGGCAAATTAAGCTGTTCTTTGGATGCAAGGAAGGCAGGCTGCTAAAAATACTTGGTTTCTGCACATCTTTAATTATTCTATCAGATTTTCACTGGGCCCAAAGCTTGCAGTCCAAGGTATGAGGTTAAAGTACTTAAACTCTTCTAAAATGAATGGTCCTACCACTGGAGACAAACATTCTTCTAAATGGAGAAGGATCTATATTCTCTAGTTGATCTATTTTAGGACAGGACAAGGCAAACCTGTTGGAGACATTTGGTTTGTTTTGTGTTCTGTGTTTTTCCCCCTCTAGCTCCAGGTAGTAACTGGTTACTGAAATCACTAGAGTTGCTTACCTAGGTGTTTCATTATAATGGTCTGGGTGTTTCATTCATGTGACACCCTCAAAGCCAGATCACAACAACTCCTGTGATGTTAATGTTTCAATTCTAGTTAATTGTGTTGCAAGCATTTGTGGATATAAATCAGCTAAAGTTTGGTGTGAGTTGCCTTTGTTCCAAGATAAATGTAATATACAGTTGAACAAACTCACTTGAGAAGCTTGAACCTGAGCAAGTGGAATCCAGTTTGATTTTGGTTTTTGTCAGCTGATCCTTGGTACAATTTAACTATCATTTGCTAGAACAGTGTGCATGGTTTCAATTGCTTTATACTAAGCAAAGCAATTGGAAATAACAATTTATCTATGATCTAGTGGCTGACTCATGCCACAAGGCTTGGTATTTCTTTAATCCTTTAATAAACTGTTTTATCCTAGCTAATGTAATTGTGGATGTTCTTACTACCCATATAACACCTAATCCCTTTTGAATTCTGCTAAACTGTTTGCCTGAATGTTGCTTAGCAATAATTAGCAAAATACAAGTGGTTTGCATATTGATTAATTCTGATCAAACCTTTGGAATTTTGTTTGTGGTGACCTGTTAAGCTTTTATGTTGGTAGTATTTCCACTGCTAAATGGCAAATGGGAACCTGTTCAGACTGATGCTTGCATCAGTCTGATTGCCAGCCCTGAGCTCAAATCCTTTTTTAAGCTTGTCTTCAGAGCTCTTGTGTTGTGTTTCCACTTGACATGACAGGATTTTAAGAGTACTTTATAGCCTCCTTCACAAAGTATGGAATATTTAGTAGGAAGCTTTGCATTCACAAGGAAAATGGAGCATCTGTGTCCTTTTTTTAATGCAAATTTGGAATCTAGCAATCCAGCTCACATTCTGCTTTCAGTTTAACCATGCTGCTCTTACATGTAGCCATGGTAAAGAAGTGTATTGGGTTTGCATGGCATGGTTTGAAGCACGGGGGGAGGAGCGGGGGTGGCAGCTACAGGGGTGGCTTCTGTGAGAAGCTGCTGGAAGCTTCTTCCATGTCCAGCAGAGCCAATCCCTGATGGCTCCAAAGACTGACATGCTGCTGGTCAAGGCTGAGCCAATTAGAAATGGTGGTAATGCCTCTGTGATAACATATTTAAGAAGAAAGAAAAAAAGTGATTGCACAGTTGTAATTGTGGCCAGAGAAGAGGAGGAGGTGAGAACATGTGAGAAGAACAACTCTGCAGACACCAAGGTCAGTGGAGAAAGAAGCAGGAGGAGGTGCTCCAGGCACCAGAGTGGGGATTCCTCTGCAGACCATGGTGAAGCAGGCTGCCCCCCTGTAGCCCATGGAGATCCATGGGGATGCAGAGATCCACCTGCAGCCTCTGAAGGAGCCCCAGACTGGAGCAGGTGGATGCCTGAGAGGAGCCTGTGACCCTGTGGGAGGCCCGTGAAGAGAGGAGCCCCTACTGGAGCAGCCTGTCCTTGAAGGACTGCACCCTGTGGGAGAGTGACCCACGTTGCAGCAGTTTGCAGAGAACTGTTGCCCATGGGATGGACTCAAATTGCAGCAATTCACAAAGAACTGTTGCCCGAGAGATGGACTCACGTTGGAGAAGTTTGTGGAGAACTGTCTCCTGTGGGAGGGACCCCACAGTGGGGCAGGGGAATGACTCCTCTCCTTGCACTGCTGGGGTAGGAGGTAGAGCTGGGAAGGAGGGAGGGGTAGGGGGAAAGTGTTTTTAAGGTTTTATTTTACTTCTCATTATCCTGCTCTGATTTTGTTAGCAATAAATTCAATTAATATCTTTAATTTGAGTCTATTTTGCCTGTGACTGTATTTGGGTAGTGATCTCTCCTTGTCCATATCTTAACCCATGAACCCTTTGTTCAATTTTCTCTCCCCTGTGCAGCTGTATAGGGGAGTGAGAGAGTGGCTTTTGTGGGTGACTGGCATCTGGCCAGCATCAACCCACTGCAAGAAGGAATGGTTGTTGGTTTTCAGACATTTTGGATGTCTGATCTGGATGTTGTTTAGCTCTGCTAGGATAATGGAAAGGACTTCACTTAGACTTTGATTCCTTGTTCTTCCTTATGTGCATTTGTTCTAGGCAAGTTTGGTTGTCCAAGGTCAAAGTTCTAATTAAAGTTAAAGAATAATACAGGCTTCTTAAATAATCCCTGTTATGCTTTTGTGGCACTATTTTTAGCACATATAATCTTGTCCTGTAACTCTATCACCGTTTTGGAGCAGTCTGTGGTAAGCAGGGTAAAGAACTAAAATTGTGCAGAGGTGCCTGAAGTGTTAATAACTTCAGTATGGAAGAGTGATGTTAAGGGCTACCCCATATATTAAGTATCCAGCTTTGTAGTGAGACTTGAAGGGGTTCTACCATTTCTTGTTTGGAGATGAAAGGAATAAGGAAGTGTCTTTACAAACAAACCGCTGGTAAGATAAGACCTGAGTCTGCTGGTAAGATAAGACCAATACTGAGAGACAGAAGAAACAATGGGAAAGATTTCCATAGAAATTCCGCTAATTTACTTACCCAAGGCTGTGTTAATAAACTACATGAACAGCAACATATGAAAAAGAAGAAAGGGGGTCTGCATTGGGGGAATGTATATTACGTGGGGTCTGCATTAGGCATTCCGGCAAGTCTGTACCTCCTGAGTACCTCAGCCAATGGGGTGTGGTGGTTTGGATTGGCCCAAAACATCAGTAAAGTATTTTTTAACATCTAGGAGAAATTTGGACCTCTCAGAAGCTGTTGTGGTAGGCCTGGGGAGGTGTCTGAGGGGTGGGGAGTGGTACAAAGATGGCTCTTGTGTGTCCTGAGTGAAAGTTCTGGAAGTTTTTACATCAGGTCCAGCAGAGCCAATCTCTGATGGCTCTGAGAGTGATGGACATGCTGCCGGCCAGGTTTAAGTCGATTAAAAGTGCTAGTTACGCCTCTGTGAAAACATATTTAAGAAGAAATCAAAACAAAGTAGGCACGCACTTCTTTGTAGTTAGAGGAGGAGGAGGTGGAGGTAAAAATATGTGAAGGGAGAACAGCATGGAGACGCCAAGGTTAGTGAAGAAGGTAGGGGAGGAGGTGCTCTAGGCGCCGGAGCTGAAAACCCTCTGCTAGCCGTGGTGAAGGCCATGGGGGGAGCAGGAGGTCTTCTTGCAGTCCATGGAGTCTACAAGGATGCAGAAATTCACCCACAGCCCATGCCAGAGGAGCAGGTGGATGCCTGGAGAAAGCTGTGATCCAGTTTGGAGTCTCATCGAAAGAGTTAAAGCTACAAAAGCCTTGCAAAGGAGAGAAAGGCCTTGCTCCTGGGATGGAAGCAGCCTGGCCTCGGCTTGGGAGAGTCTGCACAGCACCTTATGGACAAGAGGACTCATGTTGCAGCAGAATTCGGGCGGGATGTTGTTTGTGAGATTGGACCCATGCCAAAGAAGTTCCCAGAGGACTGTCTCTTGTGGGAGGGACCCCGTGGCTAAGTAGAGAACTTCTCTTCTTGATAGACTGACCAGAGAACACCCTTTACCCTGCCCCCTGTTTGTATTGCTAGTTTGGAAAGAGGGAAGGGAGTTGAGCGGAGAGATTGCTTCTTAAGAGGGAGGGGGTGAGAGCAGAGAAACTGCCTGAAGAGAGAGAGAGATAAGTAGAGATAAAGAGTATTTGTAGTAAAAGAATTGTGGTGATGAATAGATTTATGGACTTGCTCTGTGGACTGAGAAAATACTCCACACCCTGCCTCATTCCCCGAGCTTGTTGGTTAAAAAGAGGAAAGGGGGTGAATAAAAATGGGTTCGTAAGAGGGAGGGGGATGAGTGAACAAAATAGTGTATGAAAAGTTTATTTTTGCCTTGCATTTATCCTCAAACTCTGTTAGGTAATTAAATCACTTTTTGCAACTTCAAGTTTGGAGCCTATCTGCCCTTTTTCTTCTGTGCATCCTCCTACCAGTGTCTTATCTCATTTAACTCATGAAATTGGTGTGTGTTTTTACTTTTTTTTTTTTTGCAGTGAAAGAGAGTCGAGGTGCCTGGCGTTTAGTCAGGGTCAAACCCCGACATGGGGAAAGAGAGGGAACTTGCGGCTGAGAATTAGGATTAAAAAGGAGGCTGCATCCTCTATCAATTTGAGAGACCCCATGGGAAATGCCCATGACCTCTCCCTTTATTCATGAATAAAGTTACAGGACTCCTCTGTCTCCTTTTTGGACATAAACCTCTGGTGTTTGTGGATTAATTTTCCTGACAGGGACAACTACCCTCCTCAGAACTTTGGCTTCTGTAAGAAATGTCATATGTGGCTCAGCCAAAAGTACTGGCCAGCCTTGGCTTTATTGCTTGGAGATGGGTTCAGTTCCATCTTCATCTTGAAGAGACTAAACCCATATCTTCTGTGTTTTTTTTTAAATAACAGTTACCAGGCTGTGTGTTTATACTGGGGAATCCTTCATTCCCTTGTTGAAACTTTTGCCTCCTGGGCTCTTGGCTGCATAGTGGGCTAGGGCCAAAACCCAGCCAGCAGTAAGGGAATGTGCCTCTGGTAGCTTAAGGTGCTCATCTGGAAGGAGGGCTTGGTCCTGTTTATCAGCTTACTTTACAGTGTGAAATATTTATAATCCTGGCAGCTTTTTCTAAGCTTTATGTTCTGAGAAGTGTCCTGGTTCTGGCTGGGACAGGGTTAATTTTTGCAGTAGCTGGGAGGAAGCATGGCTCAAACACTGAGGTTAATCTATACCACCTCATGTAATTGCCGGGGGTGGGGGTAAAGGGACTCTCCCTTCAGAGGAAAAGGGGTTCCCGTTGAGGAATTTTTTTTTTTTCCCCCTACTGATAGGAGAATGATAGCATTTTAGTCCTGATGGCTACAGCCAGCAAAATAGCCCTTTGTGAAATATGCAATCTGGTGTCCCCAGGCATGCTATCCTGAAAGATTGGACAGCATTACACAACACAAGCCCCTTTGTGTTTGCTGCATGTCATTGCTTGGATACTCCTAAGATGACTTGCCCAGCATCTGACTCCTCAATTTTTCCCTCTAAGATTGGGACTGTTGAGCCTGAAATGTGTCGCTGTTGAGCCGCTAGCTGAGGAATGAGCCAGGTTCTCAGACAAGGAAAGAGAGAAGAGACCTTTATTGTTTTGATTTCCATATATATAGAGTTTACAGAGGTCACCCAGATTGGTCAGCCCAAGACCTCCCCCTAGGCCCAATTGGCCAAGCCCGAACTGACCTAATCCGGAGAAGTTGTTTGCAAAACATCCAAACTTTATCTTTGTTTATGAAATATAGCAAAATGTTCCCACGGGAAGGACCTGTGCTAGCCACAGAAATGCTGTACTACTTGCTGTTAATATGGGCTATAAACAGCCACTGTGTTCAACCTTTGTATCTCTGCAGGCTTTCTATCTTGAAAAGATGATGTGATTTTGCTAAGCAGCACTAAACATTAGATAATTATGTAGATGTCCTCCAGAGATTTGTTTTGAGATAAAAACTTTGAAGCCATAAAATGTACTGGATCTGTGTGGCTAGCACAGGTCTTTCTCGTGAGAACATTTTGCTACGTTTCATAAACAAAGATAAAGTTTGGATGTTTTGCAAACAGCGTCTCCAGATTAGGGCAGTTCGGGCTTGGCCAATTAGGCCTAGGGGGAGGTTTCTGGCTGACCAATCTGGGTCACCTCTGAAAACTCTATATATATGGAAATCAAAATAATAAAGGCACCTTTTTCTCTTTTCTTGTCTGAGAACCTGGGTTTTCTCTCAGCTAGCGGCTCAACAGCGACAGATCTGTAGTAAAGCTGACAGTATATTTGCTTTTAGCGCAAGAGCCATCTTGCCAGCAGGCGAAAGTACTACTTCCTATAAAATCCAAATGGACTCAAATGTTTTTGGTTGGCTGTTGGGGGGGGTGTGGGTGTGGTTTGTTTGTTATTTTTAAAGCACCTGAACTGACTCTAACTAGTGTTCCTGTGTTAATTTCAGCATCTGATTCTTCCTTTTTCTGTGATCACACATGGATACTTTGAATGATGTTCTATTGGGAAGAGGCCAACTGAAAACACTTGAACAGCAAACAATCTACTCAAATGAGACTAATCTTTGCATAACAAAAGTAAAGGAGCATATTTTGAAACTTGTCTCCTTTTGCATGAGGCAGGCAGTGCTGTTGGCATATTTTAAGGGCAAGATGTGTGTTACTGCTTGTCTAATGTCCAGTACAATGAAGCCGTGATTTGCTAGGTGCTCTTAAACTTGCAAAGTTAACCCAGACCACAAATGCAATAAGGGTTATCTGGCTACTAATGAGATGCAAAAATGATGGTTGCTGTACAGCTTGCAGTATGCAAATATAAGTAAATTATCGCTCTCTTGAAAGCCCAACATACTCTGAAGGGTGTTGATGGATGACTTGTTTTTTTCTGTAACTAGACTCTATAAGAGCTGGCTTCTGGTGAGTCCTTTTTTTCCACTCTCAAAGAGTGGAATGGAATGTTAATGATATGCTCTGTAGATGTACATGTGCTGCTGAAGCTGTAATTTTAAAATCTACACTGTAGGTCAGGTGATCAGTCTGGTCAAAAATTGTTGGCTTGGCTTTTTTTATCACTAAACAAGCAAGTAGGTCACTGTCCTGGTTTTGGCCCAGATCAGTGGGGGGAACGACATGGTCAAGACTGTTATTCGACACCACCTCACATCATTGCCAGGGTGGGGGGTGTCATGCATGGGAGACAGGAGTTTTATGAGTTTCTGCTGTTTGCTTAGGCTTCTAGCAACAGGCAGTAACTCTTATTAGGGTGGCTAGCACCCCAAGACTCGGTCTCGTTCGCAAGGTTCTTTGATAATGGCCGATTAGTCTAATATGATATAAATTACCATTTATTAGACACAGGAAATGACAGACATAAAAACTTACGACAAACTTACACAGGAATAGCATAATTGCAAAACTACGGATAGCTAAAATTGCAATTATGGAATAAAATGGTTGCAAACTACGAATAGCTAAATTGCAATTTTGGAAAGGTACCTATTCTTATTAACAGCTAGCAAGAATAATATAACTTAGGAACCAGTGTATCTTACCAGCCGATTGGTGGTGAAATATACTTTGGAATCCTTTCACACAATTCTCAGGAAAGTAACCACAGAGTCTGCGTCCAGACTCTGGGGAAAAGCTCTTCGCACATCTTCAGAGTGTGTGTAGGAAACCTCTACCTCTGGGATGTTTTCATGAGAATTTATAGTTGTAAAAGCGTGCCTTTCGGTCAGTATTCATTTCTTTGTTTCTCTTTTCACATCCTCTCTCCATACTAAAATATGAATTCAAGGTTAGAGGTCTCAGACCTTCAGGCGCCACGAGATAACCTCCTGCTGGGCTTCTGACCCCACTGGAGTTATCTGTGTTCCACCATGAAGCAGAAGGAGAGAGGGGAGGGGGAGGACGTCCTGCCACAGGGGGAAAGGGACTCTCACTTCCGAGAAGAAGGGCTTTCCTTCTGGTGGCAGAAAGCCTGGCGGGTGAAATGGTCCAGTATTGCTTTATTTTACATGTAAATTGTTTCGTTGTCTTACACTTTTTGTTATTCATATTGTTGGTGTTACTGTTCCTTTTCTTACCTCATTGCTGTTTCAAGTAAATTGTTCTTATCTCAACCTGTGATCTTTACCTTTTGTGCTTTGGGGGGATGGGTAGGGGCAGCTAGCTGCATCTTTGTGGCTTTAGTGGGACAACTAAATTGGGGAATCCGATTCCTAAACCATGACAGCATTAATTGCCACCCAATGTGGAGCACAAAGGGTTGAGATAACAACAGATCTGATGAAGCCACTGGTTACAATGTTGCTTGGTCTGTTTATGCACGTGTGGTACCTAACCCTGTATGTATTCCCATATGTGCTCCTTGCGGTCTTGTTTTTCAGAGCAGGGAGAGGGATCAGGATTGCGTTGTTGCTGTATTGTGAGATATCAGTTTATGATGTGATAACATTAAGGGCAATGAGGGTCATTTGGGATGTGTATTCAGTGTTGCTCTGCTAGCCTTACCTTGGTGGCTAGCTTTCGGATTCCATTAATAATAGTACCCAGTGGGAGGAACAGGGGAGGATGATTTTCCCCAACCTTTCACCCCCTTTTCCTCCTTCAGGCCTGTTATGTCAGCTTTTGAGAATTTTAAATTCCCATTGGATGTTAAGTAAAGCATGTTCTTGTTGCTAGGTTTGCCAGGTCTCCTCAGTGTGGTCCACACCATGAAACAGACAAGAAAGAGACTTCTAGGGAGGTTATTCAGAGATTTGCCAAGAGGGTGGGATAGTCATGAGTGGCATGGAATGTGGCAGAAAATGGGCCAGTATTTGGAGGACTTCTCCAATTGTTTGGAAGTTCACCCCAGAACAACCACAGGGCCCTGTGGGAGTGATAAAATATATGAAGGAAAATGCTGTGGGCAGTTTCAGAGAGGCACAAAGTAATTAATTTTGATGGGTCTTGGCTACTCTTTACTGGACACTGCTCATCTGTAATTTCAGCTCCAGAATCCCAGTGGACGACCCCAAGTCTCGCCAGGCACCTTATGCCAAAGGCTCCAGGACAGACCATTGTTCCTGGCTGCAGAGTAGAGCACATTCTTCACTTCTGGTCCTGTCCTGACTGGGCCAAGGGCTACTGCATGAGCAATCTCCCTCCTGCTTGATCTAGGTGAAGGCTTGTTGCTGTTCAGGGCCCCAGTGGAAATCATTCTTTTTACGGGTAACCAGGTAAAGAGGGCTAACAATCTGGCTGTACTCGGTGATGTGCATCCCCCAGAAACCTATGGCGCCTAGGAAAGCTTGCGTTTTCTTGTTGGTTGGTGGAGACATCCCTATGATCTTATTGATGACCTCCATAGGAATCTGACGCTGTCCATCTTGCCACTTCACCCCCAGGAACTGGATTTCTCTGGCAGGTCCCTTGACTTTGCCTTTTTTGATGGCGAAGCTGGCTTTCAGGAGAATCTGGATGATTTTCTCTCCTTTCTCAAATAGTTCCATTGCTGTGTTCCCCCACAAAATTATGTCATCGATGTACTGCAGATGTTCCAGAGCCTCACCCTTTTCCAGTGCAGCCTGGATCAGTCCATGGCAGATGGTGGGACTGTGCTTCCACCCCTGGGGCAGTCGGCTCCAGGTGTACTGCACACCCCTCCAGGTGAAAGCAAAGGACTCCAGCTCATACTGGAGCTCCAGCATTTTCTGCGCAGCAGCGCTCAGCAGTGGAGTCACTTCATTCAAGCCACAATAGTCTACAGTCAATCTCCATTCTCCGTCAGACTTGCGCACAGGCCATATAGGGCTGTTGAAGGGTGAGTGGGCCTTGCTGACCACCTCTTGTCTCTCCAGCTCACAGGCCATCTTGTGGATGGGGATCACAGTATCTCGATCTGTCCGGTACTGCCGGCAGTGCACTGTTGAGGTGGCAATTCGTACACGCTGCTCCTCCGCCTTCAAGAGTCCAACTGCAGAAGGGTTCTCTGATAGTCCAGCCAAGGTGTTCAGTTGCCTAATGTCCTCTGCCTCCACAGCAGCAATTCCAAAAGCCCTCTTGAGTCCTTTCGGGTCTTTGAAATAGCTGCTCCAGAGGAAATCTATGTCCAGGATACACGGGGCCTCTGGACCAGTCACAATGGGATTTTTCTGCCACTCCTTCCCAGCCAGGCTCACCTCTGCTTCCAACAGGGTCAACTCCTGCAATCCCCCTGTCACTCCAGCAATAGAAATGGGTTCTGCCCCCTATGTCCTGATGGCATTAGGGTACACTGTGCACCTGTATCAACTAAGGCTTCATATTTTTGTGGTTCTGATGTGCCAGGCCATCGAATCCACACAGTCCAAAAGACCCTATTTTCCCTGGCCTCTACCTGGCTAGAGGCAGGGCCCCTCTAGCCCTGGTTATTATTCCTTCCCTGGGCAAACATTCCAGAGGTTCCTTCAAGGGGATCTGACATATCTTCCCTTCTGTTGTACCTAGCTGGTCGGCCACGGGAAGCTGAGGCTACCTTCACTTTAATGGAACCCCCTCAGCTAGTGTTTTCATCATTGAGCTGATGCACCCATACTGCCAGGACAAAAGTGGGTTTCCCATCCCACCTTTTCATGTCTTCCCCATGGTCACAGAGGAAGAACCACAACTCAGCTCGTGGGGTGTACCCACTCTCCCTAGCTGGGGGATGTTGGGCTCTGGTGTTGGGGCCTGTGACTCGCACTGGTGCCACACTGTTCTTCCTCACCTCCTCCCTCATCTCCTCTTTCAACTCCTCTTTGAGATCCTTAACCACAGCAGAGACATGAGCCTGCATCAGGCCATTGATCACACTTACGTAATACCTGACCACCTTGGCGATGGAATGATTCACCCCAATCGAGCTCAGAGACACTTCAGAGACCAAGTCAGAGAAGTGGGTATTTGCTTTATTCGGTGCACCAGATGTGTGGGGAATCTGGCAACTCACAAAATTAGCATCAGGCCACCGTGTTCTCCAAAAGTGGCTGCTAAATTTTCAAAGCATGGGGAACAACACTTTTGCAAAAGTTACTTGCCATGACAACAAACCATACAGAGAGGACTGAACCTCTTGAGGATTCAGTTGTTTGTACAGACATTCCTGCTTTCAGTGACTCTGCCCTGCAGATAGCAGTCTGATCTCTTATCAGCTGCTGCTCTGATCGGCTTTTTTTTTGCTGAGGAGGGAATGCCTTTGCCATGTCTTGGTGGCTGGCTCTGTCTCCTCTGCCCTGGGGGCTTTGCAGTTTATTTTGGGGCTGTAATACCTTTGGCATCACTTTTGTCTTTGCCTTTTCTTTATCTTTTCTTACATACATTTGCAGTATCTTTTTAACCAGTTTGTTCAGGGGCTTCTGCCCTTCCTCCAGCCTCCACCTGCACTACTGCCTGGGGGTGCTCATTGTCTTACAAAGTCATTTTGGTGACCCAGACAGAACTCTTAACAGACAATCCACATTTCTAGACATTCTCTCTGCAGTGTCTAAACGCAGCCCTGCCCCCTCCTACGCTCTCAGCAGGCAAGGCCAGCAGCACCACAGGTGACCAGGGTGTCCCGCAGCCTCACAGAGGCCGGGAGGCCACAGCCGCCCTGCCGCAGGGGCTGGCAGGGTCAGGGACTGCCTGGTGCTGAGCCCGCAGCTGTCCCACAGCTCCAGCTCGGCTCTTCACCTCCCCACAGGCCCCCAGCCTGTGCATCCAGCCCTGCATCTCTGAGCTCGCAATTGCCGCTCCGAAAGGGGAGGATACAGGGAATTGCAGCTCGCCCTGGATCAGCTGCCAAAATTGGAGGGCAAGATGGGGGAGGGTCTTGAAATACTTCTCCTCTCTTCCTTCTTTTTCCTTCTTTTTTACTCTATTTACTTGCATGCTCTTTCTACTACAACATTCTATACAACCATATTTCAGCAGCTACACACAGGAGTTCTAAAGAGGTACTTATTAGATTCAATTAGTTATTTTTATCTCGCGGGTGTCCCCGCATAAATTTATATGCCGGCAAAAATACCAATTAATACAGGTAAAATTTTGCACACACAGTACATGCACACACATTAAAAAATTTCAAAAGCACTCGAGCAAATAGACAATATCACTTCCTCTCACAATTAATACACATGCACTTAGTTTAAGTTTCACAACAGTTTCCACACATAAAACACAGAATTTTAAAAGCAAAATCAAATGGGGCAATATTAGAAAGGTGTTGGGGTCTGAGTGTTTTCAATTCAGCAGCTAAAATCTTTCCCTTCAATAATACAATCTGCCCCCCTCCAGATACTCCAAACCAACGGTTTATATATGATTTATACTCATTCACTCTTGGCCAGTCGCTTCACTTTTTTCATTCATTCCCACTCACACAGTAACAAAATAACGACAGACAGAACAAAAAATCACAGTATGGTGGTGTAGTACAGTGGAGTCCAACCCCCTTAAAGGTACCTTTCACTATAGCGGGGTCCAACCCTTTAAAAGTACCTTTTCTTGACAGCGGGGTCCAACCCCTTGCCCGGGACTAATTTTGGGAGACCCAGTCTCAACCCACCCTCGGGGACTAGCACCCCGGACCTGCAGGCATTTCTGTTTTTGTAAAAGTAGCAAATACCTTAATTTGGTGCAGATGGTCCTTAGTCTACCCCCGCCGTGAGCCAAAGGACAGCTGAGCTCCCCTGAAAATTCAGGGTCGCGACTGGGAGGTCTGCTTACCCCTGGATCCGGCAGCCGAGCAGAGTTAGGGTCCCATCTGGGGTGCTGCAGCAGTGCAGTCCCTAAGGGCAGCTCTCCCCTGCTGCGGGGGGGAGGGCTGCCCCAGAGCCGGAACATGCAGGATGGTTTCTTCTTGGCCACGAGCGGTGGGACTGGTCAGACTGGGTCTTTGTGGAAGCGTCGCAGGTCTAGAAAGGTAGCTGTTCATTCTAGGCTTCAGGTGTTTTATTGGGATGATAAGGGAGGGAACTGGGGAGTGGGGGAGGGAAGGGGAGAGCCGAGGGAGGATATTTGCTCCATAGAGCCCAGAATCAAAGAGACCGGTTCCGGGTCCTGCTGGGCTTTTATCCGTGGGGTTAGGAGGCGGTCCTGGCTCACATCAGCCAGTCCGGAAGGGTCAAGGGGGAGGGATCAGGGGAAGGACACACGTTACAACAGGGTGCCAGTTTGATTCGCCCCAATCGAGCTCAGAGACACTTCAGAGACCAAGTCAGAGAAGTGGGTATTTGCTTTATTCAGTGCACCGGCTGTGTGGGGAATTGTTTCCACCAAACACACACACCAGTACCTCCAAAGGCACAGTGTTATAGGTAAAATTCATGAATATTCATTACATTCTCCAGGATAGGAGTGGTTATACAAATTACTTCTCATAAGTCATTAATATTATTAGCAATTTCTTGTGCTCAATGGCAAAAGGATTCCTTTTGCCCCCTTTTATCTTGATAAGATTAAGGGAATCCACAAGGCCAGAACTGACGGGCGCGGTGCTGGTGGAAGGGCTAAAAGCTCAAAGAAACAAGAATGGTTGAAGTGCAAATAGATTTGGGTTTTCTATTTGACTACTTCTTTCTTAGGAACCCACCATCTCTTGGTTGTCTTCGGCATTAATCGTTGCAATGAAGGTGGTGTTTTGGGATGGCCCTAGCCTTGCCAGGTTCCACACCATTTGCCCTGTGCACCTGACCCTGTCAGGATCATTATCGTGCTATCTGTCTCTTCCAAAGAGTACCTCTAATACTGCCACTTCTCTCAGCTGTTGGATCCCTTCTTCAATGGTCTTCCAGTGTCAGCGTTTGATTTGGTTGATTTGGGGTCTCAGCCTGGTTCATGCAAAGTCCCATTCATTGAACAGAAAACATAATGGTTTTATACTGTTACAAAGTATAACTTTAGCCGTTACAAGAACTTGGTTTCTAGGGTTACATGTTTTACTTTCTTGATGGGTCACTGATTGCTTTTGTCCTGCCCAATCCCTCCTGCTAATCACCCATGCACAAGGTAAACAGTCTTGCCTCACTTATCAGTCTCCTGCCCCTGCTAGGGGCGATTCAGTTTATCTTTCTTAATGTCCCACATTAACTGATAACAAAAGACTTCTGCAGCTGCTGGACTTCACAGCTAACACGTTGCACTCTGACATTCCAGGGCATTCTAAGATGGTGCTCTGTGGCTGGCACAGGTTCTTCCTGTGGGAACATTTTGCTATATTTCATAAACAAGATAAAGTTTGGATGTTTTGCAAACAACTTCTCCGGATTGAGTGAGTTCGAGCTTGGCCAATTGCGCCTAGGGGGAGGTCTCGAGCTGACCAATCTGGGGCACTTCTGTAAACTCTATATATATAGAATTCAAAACAATAAAGTGCCCTTTTCTCCTCTCTTCGCTTGTCTGAGAACTTGGATCAGTCCTCAGCTAGCCGCTCCACAGCGACAGGTGCTCCAGCATTATGTCTCTGTGAACAAACCTCTCCCTTTGTATTGGGTCTGACTGAGGTAAAGCAGCCCTCCCAGTGCCATACTTTGCATTAGTAGTTGGAAGGGTGTTGATAACAGACCAATGTTTTGGCTACTGCTGAGCAGTGCTGCCCCTTGACATTCCTTCTCCCATCAAAGGGATGGGAGTGGGCAAGATCCTGGGAGGGGACACAACCAGGCCAGCTGACCCAAATCAACCAAAAGGATATTCCATACCATATGATGTCAGCTCAGATTTATAAGCTAAGAGAGAGAGGCGGAAGGGGGGACATTCATGAGCTTTCAGTGTTTGCCTTCCGGAGAAACTGTTACGCTTGCTGAAGCCCTGCTTCCTGGGAAGTGCCTGAACATTGCTGCTAATGGGAAGTAGAGACTGACATTTTTTTCCCTTTAGCTTTTTGAGTGTAGTTGCTGCAGAGAGACCAGAAGACAATCAGCGATCTCCCAGACATAAGAGAACTTCCATTCCCTACAACCCTGATGAGGGAACTTCTGATCTGGCATCGCAAAGGTCAGATAGTGAATACTCCACCCAGGAACAGGAATAGAGGGTCCCTGCCTCCAGCCAAGAGGAGGAAAGGGATGACCAGGTATACTGGACTGTGTGGATTCGATGGCCTGGCACATCGGATCCACAGAAGTATGAGGCTTTAGTAAACACTGGTGCACAGTGTACACTGATGCCATCAAGGCCCAGGAGTGCAGAACCCATCTGGATCTCTGGAGTGACAGGGGGATGCCAGGAGTTGTCTGTAATAGAGGCTGAGGTGAGCTTAACAGGGGAGAGATGGCAAAAACACTCCATTGTGACTGGCCCAGAGGCATTTTGTATCCTTGGTATCAACTTCCTCAGAAGAGGGTACTTCAAGGATCTGAAAGGGTATTGATGGGCTTTTGGTGTAGCTACAGTGAATACAGAGAATATCAAACAGTTATCCACCCTGCCTGGCCTCTCAGAAGATCCCTTCATTGTAGGATTGCTGCAGGTGGAAGACCAACAAGTACCAATTGCTATCAGGACAGTGCACCGGCGGCAGTATCGTACAGAGACTCTGTAACTCCCATCCATGAACTAATTCATCCACTGGAGAGCCAAGGAGTAACCAGCAGAACCCACTTGCCCTTCAGCAGTCCCATATGGCCAGTGTGGAAGTCAAATGGGGAATGGAGACTGACAGTAGACTATCGGGGCCCGAATGAAGTCACACCACCACTGAGTGCTGCTGTACCAGACATGTTGGACCTCCAATATGAGCTGGAGTCAAAAACAGCCAAATGGTATGCCCTAATTGACATTGCTAATGCATTTTTCTCAGTCCCTCTGGAGGCAGAGTGCAGACCACAATTTGCTTTCACCTGGAGGGGTGTCAAATACACCTGGAACCGACTGCCCTGGGGTGGAAACACAGCCCCACCATCTGCCATGGCCTGATCCACACTGCTCTGGAACCGGGTGGAGCTCCAGAACACCTACAATATATTGATGATATCATTGTGTGGGGCGATACAGCAGAAGAAGTTTTTGAGAAGGAAAAGGAAATAATACAAATTCTTCTGAAAGCTGGGCTTGCCATAAGACAAAGTAAGGTAAAGGGACCTGCACAGGAGATCCAGTTCTTGGGAATAAAATGGCAGGATGGATGCCGTCATGTGCCTACAGAGGTGGTTGACAAAATTGCAACTGTGTCTCCACCAGCTAATAAGAAGGAAAACACAAGCTTTCCTGGGCCTTGTGGGGTTCTGGAGAATGCACATTCCAGGTTATGGTCAGCTTGTAGGCCCCTTCTATCGAGTGACCTGGATGAAGAACCACTTCGAGTAGGGCCTTGAACAATAGCAGGCCTTTGAGCAGATTAAACTGGAAATAGCTTGCGTGGTAACTCTTGGGCCTCTTCAGACAGGACCAGCCAGGCAAAATATACTCTACACTGCAGCTGGGGAGCAGGGCCTCACCTGGAGCCTCTGGCAAAGGACTGCAGGAGAAACCCGAGGTCGACCATTAGGGTTTTGGAGCCAGAATTATCGAGGATTAAAAGCCCACTATACTCCAACTGAAAAAGAGATACTAGCAGCTTATGAAGGGATTCGAGCTGCCTCAGAAGTTGTTTGGACAGAAGCATCTCCTCTTGGCACTGTGGTTGCCCATCTTACACTGGATGTTCAAAGGAAACATCCTGTCAACACATCATGCAACCAGTGCTACATGGAGCAAGTGGGTAGTATTAATTACACAAGGAGCCTGAATGGAAAAACCCCATTTCCCAGGAATTCTAGAAGAAATTTTAGATTGGCCAGAAGCCAGAGATTTTAGAGCATTGCCTGAGAAGGTGACTCGTCAGTCAGACCCAATACACCCTTACACTCATTAAAAGCCGCTCCCAGAGAGAAAGGGGCCCTGGCTCCCCTCACAAACACCCAATCAACACCCGCGTCCAGGGTCAAGGATCCCAAATACCTTGCCTAGCCACTATCCAGTTGCACGCCTGGGCCCATAAGGTCCCAAACCCGAAGTGACCAGGTTGAATAAGCCTCATGGCCCCGTCGCACAATGTCATTTCGCAGATTGCAGAGACTGTCGTATGACAGGGACTCGGTGATGATTTCAGGGTCCGGCTCCTCTGCTGGTTGTGTGGACCCTGGTTCCCCATCATCATTTACTGGGCATACTGATTTGGTCTTATACTTCCTACGCTGCACAGGAGTGACTGCTGCTGGCTGTAGCTTCCCTTGTGGTTCAGCTGGAACCTGGAGGGTTGTAACATCCATGGGTTCCACTGCTGCACCATCAGACTCTTCCTCTTTGGGGCAGGGAGAGGGTTTCCCACCAGCTGGGGAGGTGTTGATTTGCCCCAATCGAGCCCAGAGACACTTCAGAGACCAAGTCAGAGAAGTGGGTATTTGCTTTATTCAATGCACCGGGTGTGGGGGAATTGTTTCCACCAAAACACACACCTCAGTACCCCCAAAGACACAGTGTTATAGGTAAAATTCCTGAATATTCATTACATTCTTCAGGATAGGAGTGGTTATACAAATCATTTCTCAGAAGTCATTAATATCATTAGCATGTGCACCACTCATTCTCTGTATGTCCTGGTGGTCTTTGGAGACCCCCAAAGACCCCTCCAGGGTGAAGGTCCTTCATGGGATGATTCAGCGGTTTCTGTGCTGGTTTCAAATGCATGCTTGTACATCTTAGCTGATAAGCCACCAGGCCAGAGCTGTTACCTACAATTTGAATTTGAATTAAGAGTTCAGCCTTCAGCCCTGGACAGGTGCCGTGCTGGTGGAAGGGGCACAAGCTCAAAGAAACAAGGATGGTTGAAATGCAAATAGATTTGGGGTTTCTATTTGACCACTTCTTTCTCAATCCCCCTTTTTTTTTGTAATTTGTAATTCTTTACAAATCTTGTATGTCATGAAAGTAAGTACCTTTCTCTATTTTATATCTAAGTTTGTACTTTTGCCATTGAGCATAAGCATCGCAATTCCAAGTACATAATATTATACAACAATACTAATACAAACAGTAAGTAACAATGCAACAATACAAATAACTATTACACACAATTGTTTAAGCCAGGTTAAGTTGGGTAACCATGCTATAAGTTTGTCCCATACCTCTTTAAACCCTCAAGAAGTGTCATCTCATGTGATCTGATGCAATGTTTGTATTTTGTAACTGCAGCAGCTTGTATTTATAACTGTCCATTAATCGAAGGTATGCATTTTGGTCCCATGCACCTGCCCCAATTACCAGTGTCACTAGCATGATCCAGATCATGTTGTATTTATTTTTTGTATTTGAAGGCGCAGAGGTCCTGTTCTTGTCTCCCACTCTGGTCTTGGTGCAAGTTTGGTCCTGGTATAATGGATCCAAGTCGATTTTCCCTGTACTTTAATTGCTGTATGAGTCACCAGCAACGTTTGATAAGGTCCTTCCCACTTTTCCTGGAGTGGATTTCCTGAAAGAGACTTAACATAAACCCAATCCCCGGGATTCACATTATGAAAGGGTTTATCAGGTGGTGGGGGTTTACAATTAAAAACGGTAGTGCGTATTGGTTGTAATTTTTGACCTAAATGTTTTACATAATTATTAAATAGCTTTGCCCTACCAGAGCCTTACTGTCGTTGTGAATCACATTTGTTCCATAGGGCCTTCCATACAAAATTTCAAAGGGACTCAGTTTTTCCTTGAGCCGTGGTTTTACCCTAATTCTTAGCAAAGCCATGGGCAGAGCCTGATACCAATATAAGTTGGTTTCTTGACAAATTTCGGCTAATTGTTGCTTTATGAAGTGATTCATCTTTTCTACTTGTCCATTTGCCTGTGGCCTGTATGGTGTATGTAGTTGCCAGCGTATGCCTAGTAGATTACTTACTCCCTGAACCACCTGAGCTACAAAGTGTGATCCCCTATCAGAATTAATTTCCCTGGGTACTCCAAATTGTGGAATTATTTATTGTACTAAGGCTTTAACAACTTCTCTAGCTTTATTTGTTCTACAAGGGAAGCCTTCCGGCCAACCTGAGAAAGTGTCTGTGAGGACTAAAAGGTACTTGTATCCCCCTTTTCTAGGTAATTCAGAAAAGTCAATTTGCCATATGTCCCCTGGTAAGGCTCCTTTGATGATTGTTCCAGTGTTTTGCCTAACAGTGGTATTAGGGTTGTTTCTAAGACAGATTTCACAAGTGGAAGTTATGTCCTCGATTGTCTCCTTTAATTTTGTTGCTATCACTTTGCTCTTTAAATGGTTATGTAAGGCATCAACTCCCCAATGTGTTTTGGAATGTTCGCTTTGGATAAATAACTTTAACAATTTTCTGGGTATGACCAGGAGATCCTTTATTCTAGCCCACCCATCTGCTCCTATTTGTCCTTTCTCTTTTTGTATCCAATTCAAATCATCAGTGTCATATGGTGGGGGTTTCTCACCCATAAGGATGCTAGAAGGGATTAGAACTAGGGCTTGTATTTGAACTGCACCAGCCACTGCCTTTGCTGTTTTGTCTGCCATAGCATTTCCCAGTTCAGGGATGGTGTTCCCCTGGGAATGCCCTTTACAATGCATTATAGCCACTTTTGATGGTTTCAGCACTGCTTCTAGCAATTGTAAGATTTCAGTAGCATGCTTGACTTCTTTTTTCTGTGAGGTTAATAAACCCCTCTCCTTTCAGATAGCCCCATGAGCATGTACCACCCCAAAAGCATACCTTAAGCCAGTCCAAATGTTGACAGGCTTTCCTTTGGCTAGTGCCAAGGCTATTAGAGCTATTATCTCAGCCTTTTGAGCAGATGTCCCCACAGGTAATGGTTTTGCTTCAATGACGGCATCTGTGGTTGTAACTGCATACCCAGCAAGGCGCTTACCATCTCTGACATAACTGCTTCCATCGGTGAACCGGTTTTCCGCGTCTTCTAGCGGAGAGTCCTTCAGGTCTGGGCGGCTGGAGTAAACTGCCTCCATGGTTTCAATGCAGTCATGTTGTACAGGTTCTTCGGTAGCTCTGCCCTGGAGGTAAGCTGCTGGATTTAAGATGTTGGTTACCTGGATACTCACATCCTCTGATTCTGCTAGGACAGCTTGATATTTGAGAAAGCGAGATGGGGTTAACCAGTGATTTCCTTTCTGCATGAGCACTGCTGACACTGCATGAGAGACAAAAACAGTTATCTTCTGGCCCATTGTGAACTTGCGGGCTTCTTCTATGTTCAGGATCACAGCTTCCACCGCACGCAGGCAGGCGGGCCATCCTCAGCTGACCACATCCAATTGCTTGGAGAAATAAGCCACTGGCCTTTTGTAGGGTCCCAGCTTCTGCGCCAAAAGTCCCAACGCCAGTCCTTGCCTCTCATGTGAGAACAACAGAAAAGGTTTAGTGATATCTGGTATACCCAATGCCGGGGCTTGCATTAACTCACGTTTCAGAGTTACAAATGCATTATTAGTCTCTGGTGTCCAGCATAGGTAGGTCCCCTTGGTTTCCTTTAGGAGCAGGTACAGGGGTTTCACAATCAACCCATAACAAGGGATCCACAACCTACACCATCCTGTCATGCCCAGAAAAGTTTTCAGTTCTTTGATTGTAGTTGGCCGGGGCATTTGACAGATTGCCTTCTTCCTGTTGTTTCCCAAGGCTCTCTCTCCTCCCACTGACGATCGGCGAGAGAGAGAGCTCACACACAACTTAATATAAGTCATAAAGCAAGCTCCATTTTATTTCACCAAACGAGAAACTTATATACTGTTACAGATGTTTCTAATTATAGCCACACACGTATCTGCAGTTTGTTCTCACATATTCAGGGATCCTCCTGGTGACTCCCTTATATTTTTCTCACAACACTTTTGACTCCCTATCTTTTCTCATGACATTCTTCTCACAGCTCAGAAGCACAGCTGTGGTTCCCAGGTATTAGCTTTTCACAACAGCTTGCTAGGATTTCTCCTGAGGCCTGACTATGCTGAGGCTTTGTTCAGGCCTACTCAGCTAACACAAGTTTTGCTGGAAAACTGTGTTTTCCAACATCCCACCAATTCATATCCCAGATATGTAACTTTCTGGAGGACCAACTGAGCCTTCTCAGGAGAGACCCTATATCCACTTAGTCCCAGAAAATTTAAAAGGCTTACAGTCCAATTCTTGCAGTCTTCACGAGTCCTTGTTGCTATTAGTAGGTCGTCAACATACTGCAGAAGTGTACCTTCCCCAAGGGGTGGTGTCCAGCCTTCCAGTTCTTTAGCTAATTGATCTCCAAATATCATGGGGCTATTTCTGAATCCTTGAGGCAATACAGTCCATGTAAGTTGGCTTTTTCTCCCTGTTTTGGCATTTTCCCATTCAAAGGCAAAAATTTCCTGACTGCTTTCAGCTAATGGCAGACAAAAGAAAGCATCCTTTAAATCTAAAACTGAAAACCACACCCAGTCACTTTGCAATTTTGTAAGCAAGGTGTAAGGGTTAGAAACTACAGGATGTAGTGTTTTGTTATTGTATTTATTGCCCTCAGGTCCTGTACTAATCGGTAACTTCCGTTTGGCTTTTGCACTGGTAGAATTGGGGTATTGTAGGCAGACCTACATTCTCTCAACAACCCTGGATCAATAAATTTAGCAATTATTGGTTCTATTCCTACCCATGCTTCATGCCTTAGTGGATAGTGTTTTACTGATACTGGCTGCACTCCTTCCAGCAGTTCAATAACCACTGGGGAAGCCTGTTTTGATATTCCCGGAATTTTGACATCCTATACCAAGGGGAACACTTGATCGGTTATTTCACTATCTATGGGTGTTTCTTCTTTTTCAGGGATATTTGCTAGGCTTAAAGCCAGAATTAATTTTTCCTCAGGGACCTGTAGTCTCATTCCTTGTTCTGTGAATTCTATTTTTGCTTCTAACCAGGTTAGTAGATCTCTGCCTAATAGGGGTTTTGGTGAATTTGGAAGATATAAAAATTGGTGTATTCCCATTTTCTTGCCTAGTGTAAATTTTAAAGGTCTCAAAAAGTAGGCATTTTCAGTTTTTCCCGTGGCCCCGATAACTTGGATGTAATTACTGCTTATAGGACTCAAAGTTTGATTCAGGACTGAGAATGTGGCTCCAGTATCCACCAAAAACTCCACCTCCCGTTCCCCTAGCTTAATTTTAACCAGCGGGTCTGCTAGGGAGGGACCTGCCGGTCCCCGTCATTCTGTATGCAGCTGTGCTACAGTCACTGGTTCTGGCAGCGCTGATGATTGCGTCTGCACAATCGCGGCACAGTTAGGACAATTCCGCTTCCAATGCCCAAACCCCCCGCAGCACAGGCACTGGTCACGGCCTGGGCGTTGCCGTCTTTGCCCCCTAGTTGGGGGCCTTCTCCCGCCCCGGGGGTGTTTGGCTCCTCAGCCTGTGCCACTGCTACCATGACGGCCTGTTTTCTGTTCTTATATACTTCCCATGCTTCTGCTAAGAGTTTCTTTAAGTCCCGGCTATCTGGCCCCTTAATTTTTTGCGACTTTCTGCGTATATCTGGTGCTGACTGACCCATCAATAAAGATATTAACTGTTGTTGCCCAGCTTCAGAGGCTGGGTCCAGTGTAGTGTGTTTTCTCATATTATTTCTCAGTCTTTCTATAAATGAGCCTGGGGACTCAGTGGTTTCCTGGTGAATATTGAATAATAAGGACCAATTGATGGTTTTAGGAATGGCATTTAGCAGTCCCCAGTGTACTAATTTCCTGTATCTACCCAAAAATGGATACATTTGCGTATCGTTCGCATCCCACTGCGGATTTGAAATAGGAAAGATGTTATCTACATTCCCATGTAATATTCCTGTAGCTATCTGTCCCTGCACATGTTCTTGCTGCAGATACTACTGCTGCCTTTTCTGTTTCAGTTAATTCTGATCGCATTAAATCTATGTCCTCCCAATCAATATCTTGATTTCTAACAACTAATTCAAACCTCTTTGCTACCTTTTCAGGGTCTTCTGTATACAGCCTGGCTGCCTCCCTCCAGGTATCTAAATCCAAAGCTGTAAATGGTGTTTTGACTTTTGTTATTCCCCCATCTGGCCCTACCATTTGTCTGAGTGATGCTATCAGTTTCTCTTTTACAAGGGCCTTGCTTCTAGTTCTGGATGATATTCCTGAGCTAGCTTCACTTGTCCCTTCATCCTCATTATCCTCCAGGGATGTTGAGGACCTGGGGGATGTTGCCCCTGATGTTAGGGTGTCACCATTACAGTTCATCAGTTCCTGGGTTTCTAAGGGATCCTGGTCTCTCTCAGCTTTGAGCTTTAAACACCGCTGTCCAATGCTGCAAGATGAACAGCACCTTATCATGCGGCTTTTCCCTTTTGCCTCTTTTTCCAATACATTGACCATCGAGTCCTGAGGTGCTAAATTAATACCACATTGTTTCTGCCATTCTGGTTTACACCTTAAAATGAAAAAGCAATCAGCGTAAAAGGTCTCATCCCATTTGTTTGCCCTCCTTAAAAATAGCATTAGTTGTAGTAGGGTGTTATAGTTTAAAGTCCCATTTTCTGGCCACTTTTCACCATCATCTAATTTGTACAGTGGCCACCACTGGTAACAATATTTAATTAGGGTGCTCTTTTTCATAGTCCCTCCAGAGAACCCTCCTAGTTGTTTCCAATGTGCTAACACACATCCCAACAGACTTTTTGGGGTATTTCCTTGCTTTCTGATGATCCCATTGCCTCCTTTTGTCTATTCTCCCTCTCTTCTTCCTTCCACGCACACTTTCCTGCACGTCTCCTCTGACTTTTCCTCTCAAAACCCCTCAGATCCAGGGAACCAGCCACAAAGTCACGCTACTCTCTGCCACTTCTCCCCTTATTCTATTCCTTCAATTACAAGCACACAAAAGTCCAGTTTCCACACTAAACACAGGATTTCAAAAGGAAATCACATGGAGCTGTATTAGAATGGTGTAGGGGGTCTGGGTGTTCTCAGTTCAATCTTTCCCCTCCAATAATACAATCTGCCCCCCTCCAGATACTCCAAACCAATGGTTTATATATGATTTATACTCATTCACACTTTTCCACTCGCTTTGCTTTTCTCTGGCCGTTTCTGTTGCCAGAGAATGGAAACGCAGATAGAGCTCCACTATCGCTTCGTGTCGGAGACACATCTCATTCATTCACACTCACACAGTAACATAATAATGACACAGTAACAAAATAACGACAGACAGAACAAAAATCACAGTATGGTGGTGTAATACAGTGGGGTCCAACCCCCTTAAAGGTACCTTTCACTATACCGGGGTCCAACCCCGGGGTCCAACCCCTTGCCCGGGACTAATTTTGGGAGACCCAGTCTCAACCCACCCTTGGGGACTAGTACCCTGGACCTGCAGGCATTTATGTTAAAAGTAGCAAATACCTTAATTTGGTGCAGATGGTCCTTAGTCTACTCCCGCCATGAGCCAAAGGACAGCTGAGCTCCCCCTGAAAATTCAGGGTCACGACTGGGAGGTCTGCTTACCTTTGGATCCAGCAGCCGAGCAGAGTTAGGGTCCTATCTGGAGGTGCCAATTTGATTCACCCCAATCGAGCCCAGAGACACTTCAGAGACCAAGTCAGAGAAGTGGATATTTGCTTTATTCGATGCACTGGGTGTGGGGGAATTGTTTCCACCAAAACACACACCTCAGTACCCCCAAAGACACAGTGTTATAGGTAAAATTTCTGAATATTCATTACATTCCCCAGGATAGGAGTGGTTATGCGAATCATTTCTCAGAAGTCATTAATATCATTAGCATGGGCACCATGCATTCTTTGTATGTCCTGGTGGTCTTTGGAGACCCCCAAAGCCCCCTCCAGGGTGAAAGTCTTTCATGGGATGATTCAGCGGTTTCTGTGCTGGTTTCAAATGCATGCTTATACATCTTAGCTGATAAGCCATCAGGCCAGAGCTATTACCTACAATTTGAATTTGAATTAAGAGTTCAGCCTTCAGCCTTCAGGTGGAAGGGTGGCAAAAGCTCAGAGAAACAAGGATGATTGAAGTGCAAATAGATTTGGGTTTTCTATTTGACCATATCTTTCTCAACAGAATCTGGATAAAGAACTGTATATTGATGGCAGTAGCTTTGTGCAAAATGGAGTTGTCACTGAAACTGCGGGAAAAACAAAAACCCTCCAACATTTTTAATATTAGAGAGTCAAGGCATTACTTTATTATCTGGCCAGGATGTTGTTCTGGCCAGGATGTACCATAGAAATAATTTTATTCACACATAGTCCAGGTGTGCAGGGAGAATCATTCCATGATACATCTCTTTTACTTGATTCTTCAGATATTTTATACAGTAAAAATACATAGAAAAGTATTGGGTCAGTGTTCATTGCTCCAAAGTTGAGCAAACCCCCAGTATTTAGTTTCCCATTGGATCTGAATCTCTTCACCTCTGATGTTAATTAGATTTTTCATTCTTCAATTTTCCTATCAGTTCTTTCGGGACCAGATGTCTTCCCCCCTGCTGGAGGTGACATCTGGGGTCGATTTTTGTAGATAGCCACTGATGTCCCGATGATGTTTTGTTGATAGCCCTTTATCTTTTGGGTTACTCCCAGTCTGTTGATATGCTGAGTCCATCAGACCTCACCTGGTAGAACAATGCCCTGGAAAGAAACCTAAAATTCCTTTTCCCGGGGTAAAGACAAACAGAACCCTTTGACTAAAGTTATACAAAATTTTTAAACTGGTATATTTTCCAACAGAGTAGGAAGGGCAGGATATGCAATAGTGATTAGGGGAGGAAATAGAAGTGAAACCTTTGCCTCTGAATACCTTGGCCCAAAAGGCCAAGATTATTGCATTCACTAGGGCCCTGGAGATTGGAAAAGACCAGAGGATCAATATATTTACTGATTCAAAATATGCCGTTGGGGTAGTACACGCTCATGGGGCTATAAAATACAGTGGTATAAAATACAGGCAGGAAATTTTGAAGCATCTGCAGGCAGTACTGGAACCTAAAGAAGTGGCTGTAATGCACATCAAAAAGGACAGAGCAAAGTGATTCAGGGAAATAGAAAAGCAGACTTATTGGCAAAAAAGACAGTAAATCAAAACCAAGTGATTGGAGCTTTAATACCTGAAAAAAGAATGAAGATGAAACCCCCTGAATATTCAGAAAAGGAAGCTCAATTAGTGGGACTAAGGTGCACCAAAAATACAGAAGGGTGGTGGGTCACTCCAAACCAACAAATTTTAACTAATACTTAAATGATAGAGGCACTGCTCAAGAAGTTATATCAAGAGACCCATATGGGAGCAGATGCTATGATAAGTAGTATCAGAAGACATGCTATAGGATCTAAAGTGCAATTCCCTGGGGATATAATGACAAGATGTTCTGTCTGCTGTGTAAATAATCCTAAAATCCAAAGAAATCCCCCAGTGGGAGAGGTAAAAAGAGGAATAGCTCTTGGGGAGTATTGGCAAATAGTTACTGAGTTACCCAAAACATTATAAATAACACTACTAACATTATGAAGTGATGATATTATTAATATCTCTTTGTTTTAGTGAATACCTTCACAGGATGGCTAGAGGCTTTCCCATATTTTAACAATTGTGCTAGGGAAGTTGTTGGTCTTACTAAAGGAAATAATCCGTAGGTTTGGGATGCCCTAAGGCCTATCCTTAGATAATTGACCTCATTTTGTTTCAAAGGTAGTTCAGGGAGTATCAAAATTTCTCAAAATGAAATGGGATTTACACACTCCTTAGACACTGCAATCAAGTGGAAAGATAGAATGAATCAGTCTCAAAGCAAATCTCAAAATTGTCAGGAAACACATCTTAAATGGTGTCTTGGTTTGAAAGACAGGTGTCTGCCAAGAGAGGTTGAACCCTCCCTTAGAACAGAGATTGTGATTTTTTCCCTTCCCTCCGAATTATTTAATTTTGTAAATCAAGGGCTTTCAGGCAAAGGTATGGGAAAAAATAAGGAATATCAGTTCTTTACTAGTATCTATAAACAAACAATAACAGTAATAGCAACCACAACTAGAACCAGAAAACCAATAGCAGATGATTTGTGAGCTGCCGAGCCTTTTCCCGTGTGGTGCAATCACAGTCGCAAGCAGCAGGGGCGCTGTTGAGCTCCCGGTCGGGCAGGGCAGGTGCGATGACTCCCGAGCGGCTGCAGGTGGCGCTGTGGCGCAGGATCAGGTCAGCCTCAGGCAGCTAGTAATGGCGAGCAGGCTGAGAAAGCGCGGAGGGCAGCGAAAGCAGCTCGGAGCAGCGAGAAAGCAGGGCGGCAGGGGGTAGGAGCTGGCCCTCTCTCTCCCGGCCAGCCAGCGAGGTAGCAAGGATTTCTGCAGTCACAGCAGACGCCGCGGTCTCGTGCGGCAGAGGGCGGGGGCAGGCGGCAAAGGCAGCCAGGCTTCCCGGCAGCAGCTGCGAGGAAACGCAGCCTGGGGAAACGTGCCCTTCCCAGTGGGAAAAAAGGTTGAATCAAAAGCTCACCCAGCCAGGAGAAGAGAAAAAACAGGGCACAGTTGGATTTCCTCTGGTCGCAGCCGAAAAGCAAAGAGCAGCCTCTCCTCTCCGTGTCCGAACCACGAGCCCCCGTTCCAAGGGCCGGCTCTTCCCTTCACCTGCCCTGCCCAAGCCCAGCTTTTGTCTTTTACAAAAGACTTGATGGCTCTAAAACACCCAACTATTTGTTGCTTAGTAACAGGAATGGGGAGAAATTCTAAATATACTCAACCCCCGACAAATGGGTAGAGGTTTTACCTTTTGTGTTGATAAAAATTAGGATAACTCCCATGGGTTAGGGAGGAGTAAGTCCATTTGTAGTATTACATGGAAGACTATATCCTGTCAGTGATATGGAAAATCAAACTGTCCAAATGCACTTAAAAGGGGAGAAATTGATGAGAAATTATTTGTTGTCTTTCTTGGGTATTGTCCTTCCCACATAGGTATCTTAACCAGTGAACTTTGCTTCCTCTGGACTCTGGTGCATGATTTCAAACCTGGAGACTTGGTCTATATTTGAACTTGGAAGGATGAACCATTAAAAGAAAAGTGGAAAAGACTCCATTTGGTATTTTTAACTACCTACACAGCAGTAAAGGTAAAAGAAATTAACTCTTGGATTCACTTTTCCAGAGTAAAGAAAGCTGCTTTGGATCACAGTGGACATCAACACCATTGGAGCCATGAAAAATAAAACTACACAAAGAACCTTAATGAATTGCACCTGGGAATCTGAATCCCCTTGAATTAAAATGTCCTTCAGGACTATTGTCATTGCATTTGTGTATTAGTGATATTGTTACCTATAGTTATAGTGGTAATCTATAAAAATATTAATTTGCTTAAGCCTAGATATGATAATGACAAATGCTATAAGGAAAGTAAAAGTATTACATGAAGTACAAAGGAATAATGCATCCTTAGGTATTGCTGAAGTATGGGAGTGGCTTACATTTTGGTTACCAGACTTGGGGAATTGGTTTAGGAGAATAATAGGACTAATTGCCATAGTGGTACTAACTGCTGATGAAGTCAAAGAGGAATTTTATTTAAACTTTATGCTAACCTTTAGTCATTAGTATAGTAAAATACCTGCCCATAGCCTGCAATTGCCCCTTACTCACATAAACCCCTTCACATGTTATCATAGAACATGCTTGGTAAAATACTTGTGTACTGTATCTTTAAATGGAGATGAAGGAAGATACAGCCAATGGCTATAGCTTCAAATTGTGGGTATAGGGAAAATGTTAATCTTTCACAGTTTGTAGCGTATAAAAGCAGGTAGCTGGCATACTGAGGGTGTGCTGGCTTTGTGGATTCACCACCTAGCACCCATCTCTGCACAGACATGAAATAAATAACTGTGTGGATTAGCTTCTTGCATATGGGGTAGAACCCATATTTGGGACAACAACTTGAACTTTGTAACAGATTGAAAAAGAATGTTGGACTAATTATCGCTTTCTGAAAGCATCCTGTCTTGGTTTGAAAGAGAGGTGTCTTCCAAGGAAGGCAGGAACCTCCTTTGAAATGGAGAAAATGACCCCCCTTCCCTCCAAATTATTATATCTTTGAAATTAAGGGGCTTTCAGGCAAAGATATGGGAAAGGGAATAACAGTTCTTTACTAGTATGTATATGTATAATATAGTGTGTTGGTTTTCTTGGCCTGGTTTTTGGTAGCAGGGGGCCACAAAGATGGCTTCTGTAAGAAGCTGCTAGAAACTTCCACCATGTCCAGCAGAGCCAATCCCTGATGGCTCTGAAGATGGACACGCCACGGGCCAAGGCTGGGCCAATTAGAGATGTTGATTATGCCTCTGTGATAACATATTTAAAAAGAAATCAAAACTAAGTGCACACGCAGTTTTTCCTAGCCAGAGAAGAGGAAGAGGTGAGAACATGTGAGGGAAACAACATGAAGACACCAAGGTCAGTGGAGAAGGTGGGGGAGGAGGTGCTCCAGGTGCTGGAGCCGAGATTCCTCTGCCGGCCATGGTGATGACCATGGGGGAGCAGGTTGTCCCCCTGCAGCCCATGGGGGTCCATGGGGGATGCAGAGATCCACTCGCGGTCCATGGGGGATGCAGAGATCCACTCGCAGCCCATGGGGGAAGTGCCCACGCTGGAGAAAGCGGATGCCTGGAGGAGGCTGTGTTCCAGTGGGAGACCCAGTGGAGAGAGAGGGCCCCTGCTTCCAGGCTGGAGCAGCCTGTCCTTGGAGGACTGTACCCCATGGACAAGTGACCCACACCACAGCAGTTTTGGGAGGATTGTCTGCCCATAGGAGGAGGTCACGTTACAGCAGTTTTGGGCAGACTTCTGCTCGTGAGAGTGAACCCACGCTGGAGAAGTTCACGGAGAACTGTCTCTCGTGAGAAGGACCCCATGGCGCAGCAGGGGAAGGACTCCTATCCCTGAGCAGCTGTCTTAGGTTGCAATATAGATGTATTCTATTACCACCTCCACAAGCTGTTAAAGCAGGTGGGGCACTGTTGTTATCTCCTGCTATGACTCAACCCTGATAACTGTTAATGGGCCATCAAGAACCCACCGCATGACTCATGGAATTATCTCATTCCATTAGAATTACCTCATCTTATTGTGAGATGCTCTGCCCAGAGGGGAGGAGCCAAGCATTCCCACCTGGATATAACCTGGGCTTTAGAACTGCATGAGGCAGCCCCTGTCTACTGGATTCCCAGAGGACAAGAGCTACCACTGGACCTTCAGGTGGAGACCAGACCTTCCACAGGATCACCACTTCAACCAAACTACTTCACTTGGACTGCTACCACCACCCTGACTAACAGGGTGTCAAGTTGTATCCAGCTCTGTCAGTGTTTTTTCTTGTATTTGTATTATTGCATTTATTTTTTAATTTTCCGATTAAATTATAATTCTGACTTTCAATCTCCCACTGGTTTGTTTTCAGACTAATACAGCAGCAGATGATATTGGTTATGAACTGACCAAACCCCCCACAGCTTGTTCCCTGCACTGTTAGTGGGAAGGAGGGAGGGGTTGGGGGAAAGAATAGTGTCTTTAAGGGCTTATTTTACTTCTCATTATCCTCTTCTGACTCTGTTAGTAATAAATTCACTTTGTACCTCTAAGTTGAGCCTTTTTTGCCCTTGGAGTGTTTTACTCCCAGTCCTTAACTCGACTCATGAACCCTTCATTTTTTTCTCTCCTCTGCCCAGCTGTCATAAAAGAGAGCGAGAGAGCAGCTGTCATGGGTGCCTGCGTTTGGCCAGGGTCAAACCATGACACAAGGCAAACAACAACAACGGCAGCAACAACAAACAAACCAGAGACCCAGTAGCAGCTTTCTCTCAGCTGTCAAGCACCTGCCCCTTTGGTGTAGTTACAATCACAGCCAACAGGGGCGCTGTGGGCTCCTGGCTGGGCAGGTGCAATGATTCCCTCACGGCTGCAGGGGGCGCTGTGGCTTGAGTTTAGCCATGTCTCCCTTACGTGGTAATGGATGGCGGGCTGGGTGGCTGTAGCAGGAGCCTTGGAGTGGCGGCTGGGACAGCAAAGGCAGGCCCATCCTTGGAGTGGCAAACAAAATATAGCAGAAAACTCCACAACCTTAGCAGGGGCTTTGGGAGTTTGCTGGACATGGGGTGCTAGGTAAGAGTGTAGCAAAAAAAGCCCAGGGCAGTGGCAGAAAGCAGCGGGGCTGGGCAGCGGCACCCGGGCTTCCCCGTAGCAGCTGGCACACACAGCTGGGGAGATGTGCCCTCTGGGAGGGGGGGAAGGGGTCTGAGTTAGGGTTTTCCCCTGAGGCACCCAAGTAGATGGTGAAGGCCCTTTCCAGTCAAATCGAGTGTTAATAAAGTCCCAGTTCAACGGTTGCTCTTAGGAGCAAAGGCTCACCCACAGTAAGGAAGGGGCAGTACAGGGCTGGGCTCCAGCAGTGTCTGTGAATTCTCCCTGCAGTAAGCAACAGCTCAGCTAGGAGCTCTGCCCAGCCCCTTCTCCCCAGCCAAAATCTCATGGTATCTCTGCCCCTCCAAGAGAAACCCCTCAGATAAGAGAAGTGCAGCCAGGTGCACTCCTCCCCCCTCCTCCATGGCCATATCTTTTGTCTCTCTTAAGTACTGGTCGTTATTGTCTCTTAGCAACAGATGGGAGAAAATTCCCTGAGAGAAAGAAAACAAAAGGAGCAATCCTAACCTCCAACACATCCTTTGAGAAGAATTCAGGAATCTAAATGGTGACTTCTGGAGTGTGGGTAGTTGGTTTCATATCTTCCCTGTACAAACAGATAAAGGCTTCAAGGCTATCAACTGGCAGACTAAAATGGCACACACGGTACCGGAAATAAATTTGGATTTTAGCCTAAAAGAGTCTATGTACATTTTTTTGTTACTGTAATGACCTAATAGTTCAGTTAGGACATTAAAATTACAAACTAAATATTACCATGTAGAAAACCTTCCAAGCAATGTGCTTACATTTTAGGGAAAGGCTAAATGTGTTTAATGAAGTTAAGGAGGCTTTCTTGAGTTACATGACCAAGAGGTCAATGGGACTAGTTCTGAGGAAAGAAACCGAGTGACCATCTAGCTTGGGATACCCTGGCATCACATGCTCACTTATTTCATTGTGCTACTCTGTGCAAGTGAGCTAGGTTCTATATTGCTGTCTCTACAAATATCATGTAGTCTGACCTAGCCAAAACATTTCTGAGATGGGAGTGTCCTGACTTCCCAGACATACCGTGCTTTTGCATGTGCAGTTCATGCTCAAGATTCTATAGGAGACCTGCTGCTCTCCTTTGTAGATGTTACTTAGTTGTAGAAATGCTGGTTATTAGGGTGGGATTGCAGACATTTCTGCCATAGTACACAACTTGAACCAAGTAGCTGCAGCTGGTTTCCTGGGATACCAGAGTAGAAGCCATGAATAGTTAAGATGTTCTCCTTTTGCTCTTGGACTCACAGACTTGCTTGTCAATGTTGTCTAATTAACTTACATTGCAGGTTTGTTTAAAGTGTACAATATTTGGAATGGATTAGCAAAATCAATATGATGTAACATTCTGTAGCACATGAAGTTGAAAACTGGAGATGCGGTTGAAGGTAGACATCATCATGATGTGTTTTGGTTTTTATGGTAGATGCAGGACACCTAAATAACTTCAAACATAAATGTATGAAGTTCAACAAAGGTGAGTTCAGAGTCCTGTACCTGGGGAAGAATAACCCTGGGCACCAGCACAGGCTGAGGGCTGACCTGCTGGAAAGCAGCCCTGGAGAGAAGGACCTGGGTGTCCTGGTGGACAACAAGCTGTCCATGAGCCAGAAGTGTGTCCTTGTGGCCAAGAAGGCCAATGGGATTCTGGGGTGCATTGGGAAGAGCATTGCCAGCAGGTCGAGGGAGGTGATCCTGTTGAGGAATACATTCAGTGCAGGAAGCTAGGTGTTTCACTGCAGTGCTAGCTGCAGATTGAGCTCTGAGTGGTGGGAGCCCAAGGCAAGAGGCTGTGAACTGTCAACCCTTTGCATAACAAAGGACATGGGGACCTGTGGCCCAGCCAGGTGACTGGACACTCAGGGACAGAGCAGGAGCTGATGACCCCAGACTATCATGCACTTAGACTTCGAGGGTACAAAAGCCCAGGCATTCCTTGGTTGGGGATCCCTCCTCAAAGGCACCAGCTTGTGCTGTTTCTGTGTTATTGCACAGTGAATAAATTGCTTTATGGAACAAGACATCCAAGACTCTGCTATGGGAAACCTAGGGGTGGAGCCGGTAAGGAAACCTGGTCTGACTGTGTGTGAGTGGGGTATATAGGGAGTCAAGAGGGGCACCTGTTGGCTCACTGGAGCTACCCACTGTGAAAGGGGCTTTGGCTCCAGCAGTTAAAGGCTTTGGCATTGGGAGTGACTGCCAAAGTGTCTCATGAATGGTCAGACTGAGTAATATTTCCTTCACAATCCTGCCCCTCTACTCAGCCCTGGTGAGGCACATCTGGAGTGGTGTGTCCAGTCCTGGGCTCCTCAGTACAAGAGAGACATGGAGCTCCTGGAGCAGGTCCAGTGGAGGCTACGGAGATGATGAGGGGACTAGAGCATCTCTCTTATGAGGAAAGGCTGAGGAAGTTGGGCCTGTTCAGCCTTGAGAAGAGATGACTGAGAGGGGAAGTCATCAATGTCTGTCAGTATCTTCAAGGAGGAGTCAGAAGATGGATCGGGCTCTGCTCTGTGGTGCCAATCAATGGGGCAAGAGGCAACAGGCAGAAACTGATGCACAGGAAGTTCCATCTGAATATGAGAACCTCTTTACTTGCTGGGTGACTGAGCACTGGAACAGGCTGCTCAGAGGTTGTGGAGTCTCCCTCACTGGAGATATTCAAGAACTGTCTGGATGCAATCCTGTGCCATGTGCTCTGGGATGACTCTGCTTGAGCAGGGAGGTTGGACCAGATGACCCACTGTGGTTTATTCCAACCTTACCCATTCTGTGATTCTGTGACATCTACTTGTGTAACTCCTGAGTATCCTGTTAGGAAGGTAAAGGATTCCTCACAACACTGTATACTAGTGTCAATATCATCATCATTGTTAAAATGAGACACAGGATAATTTGTCAAGTACTCTGATTTTGATACCCAGATGAGTTGCATGCTGTTTTTTAATATTGATGCTGAAATGGAATAACCTCTGACCTGAGCACTTCAAATGTTGTGAATATTAAAAGACCCCTTGAAAAAAGTGATTAGTTTATTTTTGTTAAAAGCTTCTCTTTTCACATAGTGAATACTGAACAGTAACTTTCAGAACAAAAATTGCATACTTTTAATAACAGGAATTCTCTTGATGTTTGTAGTGGTGATTGGAGGGGTGGAGGGGACAAGTTTTCTAAACTTCAAAGCATGCTAATTTGGATCTGTATTGAATATCTTAAATTGCAGACTGATTGAGACAAATGCTTACCCTACTCCTAAAACCTAGTTTGGTTTGAATACATATATCTAATGTTTATGATGATGATAATAAACTAAAAGTTAATATACTTTAGAGTCCTTCAGTAGTGATGCGGCCAAGGGCTGAGAAGACCAAGCATCAAGAAATCTGTAGGGTACCCTGTGGAGTCCCTCAGTCGGGGTTTAGGTTCGTGCCTGGTGTGCAAGAGACAATGAGCACAGAGTTGAGGTTCACCTTCTAACCTTTAATGCAGTTCTATGTAGAAAGGGGTGCTAGGTGATAGTTCGCAAAGCTAGCACACCTCTTTGGAGAGTTTGCAGGCTTTTATATAAGATAAAACAAAGAACTTGTGCAAAACTTGTTCATTGGTCAACTTAACCAACTCATTTCTGTGTGTGCTCCAATTGGTGACTAGCTCTATATGAGGTTGGTGTGACATTAGCATACAAAGTCCCTTCCCAGGGGTGTGATTTTTTTTACCACGCTAATTAGTCTTAGGTTACCTTTTGCGCAACCATACCCCTTTCTTCCCCATCCCCCTGGTCCAGAGGTGATTCATCTTTGTTGACATTAGCATATTCTTGTAATTCTGCTGTTATCACAGAATATCCTGAATTGGAAGGATCATCAAAGTCTAACTCCTGGCCCTGCACAGAACAACCCCTAGAATCCCACCCTGTGCCCAAGAGTATTGTCCAAACCCTTCTTGAACTCTGTCAGGCTTGGCCTGGTCCAGTGCCCAACCACCCTCTGGTGGAAGAACCTTTTCCTAATATCCAACTTAAACCTCCCGACAGGCTTTATGCCATTTCCTAGGATCCTGTCACTGGTCACCAGAAAGAAGAGATGGGTGCCTGCCCCTCCACTTCCCCTCATGAGGAAGTTGCTGACTGTGATGAAGTATCTCCTCAGTCTCCTCTTCTCCAGGCTGAACAAGCCAAGTGACCTCAGCCACTCCTCATGTGCCTTCCCCTCTAGATCCTTCATCATCTTCATAGCCCTCCTTTGAATGTTCTCTAATAGCCTTAATCTTTCTTATTGTGGTGACCAAAAGTGCCCCCAGGACTCGAGGTGAGGCTGCCCCAGTGCAGAGTAGAGTGGGACAATCACCTGTCTTGACTAGCTGGCGTTGCTTTGCCTGGTGCCCCCCGGGACACAGCTGGCCCTCCTGGCTGCCAGGGCATTGCTGACTCGTATTCAACTTAGCATCAACCAAGACCCCCCCTTTCTGCATTGCTGCTCTCCAGCTTCTCATTCCCCAGTCTGTCTGTACATCCAGGGTTGCCCTGTCCCAGGTGCAGAATCTGGCACTTGCCCTTGTTAAGCTTCATATGGTTGGTGATTGTTCAGCCTTCTCATTTGTTGAGGTCTCTCTACAGGGCCTCCCTGCCTTCAAGGGGTCGACAGCTCCTCCCAATTTAATGTTGTTGGCAATGTTACTTGGTATACCTTTGAATACTGTGTCCAAGCCATTTATGAAGATGTTTGTGGGATGATAGGTCTGTGTTGACTGCTCCCTTCAGTGGCCTCTACAAAAAATTCTGCTTTTCTGTTGTCAGCATGACTCCCCATTGAGTCAAACAGTCACGTCCCCACAAATTTAAGGGTACTAAGATTACATAAGGACAAATTGTAGCCACCTACCCATCAGGATTAATAATGTTCACAGGTAGTAGACTTTGCTAACTGGCAGTTGTTCCCTCAACTCCTGCCACAGCTGTAGAAATTACCGTGGGCCAAGTAGAAGGCCATTGTTTCTTCGAAAGAATAGTAACATCAGCCCCAGTGTCAATCATGCTGGTAATAGTCACTTGTGGGGGGGGAACCTTGTACGAATTTTAAAGAACACTTCATATGAGGCCTAGAGTCGGTGATCATTTGAGTCCAAAAAATCTGGGGGGTGCCTGTAAATCCAAACCCTCCAGTCCCTCTTTCTACAGGTTCTGCATTAGGTACTTGCACCGTAAAAGCTATCAATTGGGCAATATGACTCTGCTTAAGTATGGTAACTGGAGGTGACGGCATCCACACCATGGCACAAATCTGCCCAAGGTAGTCCACGTTGATAACTCCAGGTAACACAAACAGCCCTTGCAAGGTAACACTTGAGTGCCTCACCAGCAATGCACTTAACCCATATCCCAAAGGTCCAAAGGTATTTTATGCACTTTGGTATTGCCTATGGTGACTGAGGTAGCTGTGGTGACATCCACTCCAGTGCTCCCTTTGGTTCTGGCGCTGAGTTTGCCGCGTAAGCCTGAAGGGGGTTGTTTGGACGTATTTGTGTCTGGGCGCACATCCCCATCATGCTCTTTTTCCCGTTTCCTGGTGCCCCTTTGGGTGGCAGCGCTCATCCCTGGTTATTAAACTTAGAGCAGCATTGCTTGGCATAGTGCCCTGGCTTGCCACAGCATGCATCCAGCCCGAAAGTATGTTGCCCACCATTCCCTGGTACTGAATGGCCATTTCTCTTGAAATGCCCTTCTTGACCACACTGAAAACAATTCTTGGAAACTTGCACAACTGCAGCAACTTGCTTTGCAAGCTCCTCCATCTTCACTGTTCCAACTTTGCTGCAAGCCTCAATCGTATCTACCAGTGTAGGATTCTGCAGCAGCAATAAAGCCTGCTTACAGTCCTCATTCGCATGATCTTTAGCTAATTGCAAAAGCAAAGTTTCTTGGGCTGCTACATTGTCAACTTGTTTCTCAATTGCCTCCCTAAGATGATCTATAAACGTTATATATGGCTCACTTGATTTCTGCTTAACTGTTGTCCACAACTGATGAGGAGCCCCTTCATCTGGTACATGCTGCATTGCTTAAAATGCAAGCTCTTTTTCTTGCTGTAATACTAAGGAATGTGTGGCTAGCACAGGTCCTTCCCGCGGGAGCATTTTGCTATATTTCATAAACAAGATAAAGTTTGGATGTTTTGCAAACAACTTCTCCGGATTGGGTCAGTTCGGGCTTGGCCAATTGGGCCTAGGGGGAGGTCTCGGGCTGACCAATCTGGGGCACCTCTGTAAACCCTATATATATGGAATTCAAAAAAATAAAGTTCTCCTCTTCTCTCTTTCCTTGTCTGAGACCTTGGGTCATTCCTCAGCTAGCCGCTCAACAGCGACAGGAATGCAGTCGGGCTTTTAATTGCGGAGAGTTAAGCGGAGGGTCCCCCATGAGCTGGGCCGGCCCTGCTCCAAAACGAGGGTCATCTTGAGAGTGTTCTAAATTACCCATAGCAACCTCATTCACTAGCTGTCTCCACTGCTACTCAAAAATCATCATCTGAGTCGGAGTGAAGCAAATTTGGGCTAGCTGCCGACAGTCAAAAGGGGCAAGCTCATTAGTAAAGATACCTCACAACATAGACTGTGTGAAATGAGAAACAAACCCATGCTGCATCATTGTGTTTCTTAGGTCTCTGATTACACTCCAATGAAAAGGGTCCCACTCATCAGGGCTCTTACCATTATTTCAGGTCACAGGGCATGCTAGAATCCAGTCTGCCAACTCTGACTCTCTTACTTCCCTAGCTTGTTCATACAATCTTGTCCAAAATCTTTTTGGATGCGCCCTCTTACCGAGACGGCCACTGGTTCTAGCGTAAATATATCTTGCAGTGGGAGGGGCAGTTGGCTGACAGCCTGCTCCTCCTGACCCTACTGGCCCTGATAGATCGATCAAAACAGGCTCAGGGACTTTGTCCTAGGGCCGTACTGCCTGTGCCACCTTTGGAGGCATTAGAATGTCGTCATTGAAATCTGTGGGGAGAGGGTAGCTCTCGACCTAAACCGGTAAAACAGGTTCCTGCACAGGAGCAATTACAGCGGGAGGGGGAGGAGCAGGAGGAGAAGAAGGGGGAAGCGGCCGCAGTGGCGGGGGGGGAAAGGGGGGGCGGCTGCTGGGGCGGTGGCGGCAGCTGCTGCCTCTCTATCAGATTTCATTTGCAGCACTGTTAGCTTGACTGGGCACCACCGCCGGCCGCTCTCTGATCCGCAGTCTCGACCCTTATCACATCAGGGTCACCATTTGACGGTGGACTCAAGGCTGACACTCAAGATGGTGGCAGGCATCAGTAGTTTATTATCCCACGGTACACCCTTTCATACCCTTTTTCCACATGCATACCAGGTGTTCCTTATTACATTACAATTAGTTAGCAAACTATCCACAGGTGCCTTTTCTAATTAGTCATACACATCCACATTCTTTTCTTCTTTCTCCTACAAGATTGTTTATCTCGCTTGTTTATGGACACAGCTGTAACTTATCAAGGTCTTGGCTTTGTCATCCCACAGATATTGAAGAGAATTGGCCCTAAGATCGAGTCCTGCAGAACCCCACTAGTGACAGTGAGAAAGGAGTGGTCAAATAGAAAACCCAAATCTATTTGCACTTCAACCATCCTTGTTTCTTTGAGCTTTTGCCCCTTCCACCAGCACGGAGCCCGTCCAGGGCTGAAAGCTGATAACAGTTCTGGCCTTGTGGATTCCCTTAATCTTATCAAGATAAAAGGGGGCAAAAGGAATCCTTTTGAAATTGAGCACAAGAAATCGTTAATAATATTAATGACTTATGAGAAGAGAAGTAATTTGTATAACCACTCCTATCCTGGGGAATGTAATGAATATTCATTAATTTTACCTATAACACTGTGCCTTTGGAGGTACTGAGGTGTGTGTGTTTGGCAGACAGAATTCCCCACACATCCGGTGCACTGAATAAAGCAAATACCCACTTCTCTGACTTGGTCTCTGAAGTGTCTCCAGGCTCGATTGGGGCAAATCAACAGTTCACCAGCCTGTCACCCCTTTTACTATAACCCTTTGCACCTGACCTGTCAGCCAGTTGCTCACCCACTGCATGACGTGGTTATCCAGCACACAGCTGGGTAAACATATGATTTTGTCCATAAGGATCCTGTGAGGAACAGTATCAAAATCTTTACTGCAATGTAAAAAGATCCCATCACCTGGCTTCACTTGGTCAGCTAGGTGGGTTACCTTGTCATAAAAGGAAATTAGTCAAGCAGGGCTTTCCCCTCATGAGTCTGTGCTGGCTGTGTCCAATGACTGTGTTGTCCTTCATGTGTTTTTCAATAACTCTAAGAATAATCTTCTCTATAACTTTACCAAGCACTGAAGTGAGACTGACAGGGCTATAGTTTTCAGGGTCATCCTTCTTGTCCATCTTGAAAACTGGGACAACCTTTGCCAGCTTCCAGTCAGCTGGGACCTCTCCTCTTACCTTGCTGTGATTCTCCACCTTGAGGACCGCACTGTTTGGGAGGTGGAAATCCTTGTTTAGCAATGTTTTTTCACTTCCTCCAATTCTAAATTTTACTTGAAACAAAAGCACATATAATTAATGTTGTAGATATGTGGATTCTGCTACTTCCTGGGATAGTAAGTGCTTTAATTTTTCCCTTCCTAAATTCACAACAGTGGTAAGTGTGCTGTCTTGCTCTCCAGCAGGTTTCAGAAAGCACCAACTTCTGCTGACCTAATTGATGCCAAAGGTGATAATTTTTTTTCTAAAAAGCTCCGAAGGCAGTCTTATTAGAGTAGGTGAGCAGGACTGTTGTAATAAGTGGGTGCAAAGTGGGAGTTAAAAGGGATTCTCTTATCTTTGTATGATTGTTTCGCTATTGCTATACAAGGAAGGAGAGCTCTTCTGTTACTGTAAAGCATCTTTTTAGTAAGGAGGTGTTTGTATTAAAATATAAGCATTGTGTCTGGGTGTGTTCAAGTGCACTAAAGTGTTAAAAAAAAAGTGGGGGATTGCATTTTTATTTTTGTACTTCCATTTATAAGAGCATTGTGAAGATTTTCTTTAAAATTAACAAGTTTAAGATGGTAGTGCTTGTGTGAACATTAAAATGAATGCTAGTGATGTTCCTTGTCCATGGGTTTGGTGCATAGGAAAAGATGCTGCCATTTCATTGAACCACTTGTCCTTTACAGTCTGATAGAGTTGTTGAGTTTCAGGTGTTTGGCATTTTAAAAAAAAGAAGCTTGTTGGCCTTGTCCTTCGAGTAGCATAGTGTAAACAGTTTCCAGTGGGACGGTTAAAGGCCAAGTAGTTTTGGATATCTGCAGAATAATTCTGTATTGCACCAGAACTAAGAATGTTAGATATAAATCAGTATAATGCTGAGCAGGCGGGAGTAATTTTAAGGGTCAGATATGCAGAGGTCTTTAGAGAGTTAAACTGCTGTTGGTTGAACTGTTCACATGTCCAATGCAGAAAATTATTGTGGTGGCATGGCCAAAGTCCCTGGGTGTTGATCCTTTTTTGTAATGGGTGTGTAAGTGTATTTTGCACTTACAACCCAAAATCCTGACTTGGTGTACTTGATAGGCATTGATGGGGCTGTTCCTAAGAGGTGCATGACCTTTGTTTCACAGGGGACAGTTCAGGATCAGAGTGATATGGAGACAAATTGTACTGATCTGGAAATGCATACCCTTTTGGTACAGCAAGGGAGATTCTTGGATCTGATACTCAACTTCCCAGACTGCCTTCAGTGCCACTGAAGGTTACTGCTGTTGCAGTCTCTGATGGAGACCATTTTGCTTGACTGAAAATGCTTTTCCTTAGAGGCTATGAAAATTGGGACAAGGTGGGGTGAGAGGGATTGAGCAGTGGCTCTAGTGAATATTGCTGAATGTTCAAAAATGAGAACAAAGGGAACTTTGTGGTGTGTTGGTTTTGGGTTTTTTTACCAACATCAGTTCTGTTAATGATTTGATTTTGGGGAGATTTTGCTTTGCATATCAGATGGAGTCTTAAGGAAGATAGGACCTATAGTTTTCAGACAAATCTTTCAGCTGCTAAAAAACAAACCTCTGAAGTACTTTGGCAGTAGCTAGTCTGCAATATAATTGCAAAGTAGTGAAACAGCATTAACTTTTTCAGTGTCTGAACTAAGGGACAACTCTAAATTAACCGCCCTTGTCCTTATAGGGAACTTCATCTTGCCAGATGTTAACTGAGAATGCCACATAGCTGGTACAAACAGGTCCAGAAGATTCCTAAAACACCTGGATGATAACTTCGTGGTACAGGTACTAAGAGAGATGACTAGGAAAGGTCCCCTCATTGATTTGTTGCTCGTTAACACAGAGGGGCTTGAGAATGAAGTGGCGCTTGGTGGCCACCTTGGCCACAGTGACCACGAAGCAATTGAGTGAGAGGAGGAAAAATGCCAGCAAAACTTCAACACTGGACATGAGGATAGGAGACTTCAAGCTGCTCAGGGAACTAGTGAGTAAGGTCCCCTGGGAAAATGCTTTGGAAGGTGCTGGGGTCCATTAGTGCTGGTCACTTTTTAAGCACCACCTCCTAAGGGCACAGGCAATTCCCAAATGTTGGAAGTCAAGCAAACGAGGCAGAAGGTCAACTTGGCTGAGCAGGGATGATCTTCTGGAGCTAAAGCAAAAAGAAAGTGTATGGTCAGTGGAAACAAGGACAGGTGATGTAGGAGGAAAACAGAGATGCTGCCCACCACTGTAGGGAGAAAATTTGTGTGCCCAGAGCTCAGTTGGAGTTGAAGCTGCCAGAACTGTGGGGGACAATAAAAACAGTTTTCCTGAATACATTCATAGCAAAAGGCAGTCCAGAAATAACATAGTCCCATTACAGGATGAGGATGGTCACCTCACAACCAGGGACATGGACAAGGCAGATGTGTTTAACACATTCTTTGCCTCTGTCTTCAATGCTGGTGATGGACCAAGGGGGTCCCAGTGCCCTGAGCTGGGGGACCATGGCTGTGAGAATGATAAACTTCCAGTTGACCCTTAACTTGTGCGGGAGCTGCTGCTCCAGCTAGATCCCGATAAGTCTTTGGGGCCTGATGGGATTCATCCAAAAGTACTCAAAGAGCTGGCTGATGTCATCACAAGGCCTCTCTCAATGATTTTTGTATGGCCTTGTAAGAAAAGGCGATAGGGAAGCTCACGACACGTCTCAATATGGGTCATAAAGTAAGGTTCTGTTTATTTTACTTTGTACAGGGTTTATATACTCTTACAATGTTACTAATTATAACTACACAGATTATAATCTATATTGCATTCCACTCTCACATTGTCAGGGTTTTTTCCTCTTCATTCTTTGCTAATCACAAGTTTACTCCCAGCACACTTCTCACGGTATTCTCAAAGCATACAGGCACAGCTGCACCCCCTCGGCACCTTCTCACGAAGCATTCTCAGGGAAGCGAAGTGCTGCGGCCTGTATATGGCCCATCACCTTAGCTTAACAATGATCTTGCTCGTACAAACCTTATTTTCCAACAGCCTTGGAAATCTGGAGAGGTCCCAGTTGACTGGAAGCTGGCTAAAGTACCAATTTTCAAGAAGGGCAAGAAGGATGATCCTGAATTCAAGAAGTGTTTGGACAATGCTCTCAGGCACATGGTGTGATTCTTGGGATTGTCCTGTTCAGGGTCAGGAGTTGGACTCAATCCTTGTGGGTTGCTTCCAACTCAGGATAATGTTTGATTCTTTTAACTACCAGCAAATGTTTGCTGTTTTGTTCAGAATCTGATCCCAGATAAGCCTTTAAGTCCTCCAGTTATTTAAAGGCTCTTATTGGAACCTAAGTGGTATGTGAGTAGATGCAGGCAAATCACCAAATGTTAGGGTTTTTTCTTTTCTTTTGTTCTAGGCTAAAGAAAGTGTTGCATCACTATTAATGCTTATCAAAAAGTGTAATGTTTCAGGGCTTCCTGAAAGGATGAAACTAGCTTTCCAGTTTTCATGTGCTATATCAGTGTGGCGGCAGCAGGTTGCAAGATTGGAGAAACTGCATAGTTAATGATACCTGCTCTCAGGCATACCAAATGGAGTGCAAACAGAACTGCTTCCAGTTGATACTGTCAAACAAAGTTCATGCTCTGGAAAAGTCCTTTTTCAGCAGCAAAATGTTCTCCAGTCTTGGTACCTAAGGAAGATACTGCACTAATGTCTGTAAAATTACTCAAAGGATGTGTTTCTGAGGTGCAAATCTCAAACTTCCTTACTTTCTGTGTGCTTATGTTGAAAAAAAGCACCATTAGAAGCTTAAAATGTCACTGAAATATAGTACAGGACAAATAAAATAACTTATGAAAAATGAGGGAACAACCAAACTTGCAGGAACCAAGAGCAGTGATCCAAGAAGTAAGAAAAGGAAGACACTATAAATCAAACTACAAAGCCAAAGAACAACTTCGCTTGAACTTTGTTCTCATTAACATAATAAAATACTCACTCATAGGCTATGATTGCCCCTTAGTCACATAAGCCCCTTTCTCATAGAGCATGTGTGGTAAAATAAGTGTGCACTGTATCTTTAAACAGAGAGGAGAGAATGAAAAGTCAATGACTATAGGTTGTTACTTATACTGGAAATGCTGATTTTTTTATTGTTCAAAGTATATAAAAGCGGGTAGCTGGCATACTGAGGGTGTGCTGGCATTGTGGATTCACCACCTAGCATCTGTCTCTGCACAGATATGAAATAAACAAATATCTAAACTCTGTGTGTGGATTGGCTTCTTGCATACTGGGTGAAAGAACCCATATTTGGGACAACACATAGACACAGTTTAAAAAAAAATGACAGTCTACCTGTGTCAGTATGTAACTTAGTGCATACATTGTGTGTGAACACTGTTTCCTGTTCTAGGAACCTTTCAGAATGCTTTATTTGGTTTATGTACTAAATGTTACCTACAAGCTTTCTGCTTGGACAAGAAACAAGCTGGTTTGTTCCCTTATTTGAATCAAAGCAAGGTAAAACTTGTGGGTAGGGCACTATTTATATCATTCTACTTGTTACCAAGTATGTGGCTTTCAGATGCTGATTGCTGGTAACCTTACTAGGAGTAATGCATCTGTAGGCTAATGTGAATACTAGCAAGGCTGTTAGCTTATACTTCTGGTTATGAATTAACAGATGCTCATCCACTTTATCACCACTAGAGGCTCCTCCAAAGTCATGATTTGGATATGTTTCGGTGTCAGGAAGAAGCTCATGTTTTAAGTAGCATGCAGATGTCTGAATCTTTCAATGTAACACCTCTTTACAAGCAGTGAAATTTTTAATCAAAGTAATCAGTCATCCTCTTGATAGTATGATTGAACCTGAATCATCAATCTGAAATAGTTACTGATCACTAATGACTGATGAACTTTATAGCAATGTTGAGTAGAAGCTTGTAGTGTTGCTTGTTAGTAACTGAAAAAAGCAAGCATGAAAATATTTTTAATGATGAGTGTGGGTAAATAATCTTCTTTTAACATCAACATATTTTATCCCAGCATAGATAAAGCTATAATTACCCACACAGATTATTTTAGGGATCAGACACTTCCATGTATGCCTGGGTTAGGTTTCCCATGACAGGGCTGTACTTATGCTTTTTTTTTTTTTTTTTAACACTGTCAACTTGCTGCAAACTAATTATTACTGTATTGTAATTTGATAGATTGTAGGCATCTTGCATCCAGTGCAGTGTGTATGAGACACAGGCTCTGATCAAATGGCCTAATGAAATTAAGTTTTTAAGAATTAATCTTATAAGACAAGAAAGAATCTCATAATGGGATCATGGCTAGCATGCAAATAAGGATGAAATTTCTCTTCTCTGCCATTCCTGGGTTTTTGTAGCCTCAACTTATTCCATATGCAAGCAAGTCATGTGCTCAGATCTTAGGTTTTTGAAGAGGTGGGGGTATTATTTTTCCCCAAATGGAGTAAGAGATAATCCAGTTCTCAAACTGACCATGTGGATGCTAAAATTTTTTGAGTGTGGCAGAATGCTGGAGCACTGTACTGAAACTATTGGAGACACAGCATGCATTTTTGTAGATTAAACATGAGTGATCTCTATAGCCACAGATAGTTGCACGTGATGATCATATTATTTACAAAGTGGAGGAGCTTTTAGATGAGTTTTTTCAGAAAAGCAACATGATGTTTTTGGGGAGGCTTAAAAATAAGAAGGTGCTGTGTGACTACAGGCATACACATGAGGACCCATCTGAAGGTTATTTATTATATGTTTCTCTATTCAGTAAATATTCTTAAACTTCAAGACTGATTCACCCCAATCAAGCCTGGAGACACTTCAGAGACCAAGTCAGTGAAGTGGGTGTTTGCTTTATTCAGTGCACCGGATGTGTGGGGAATTCTTTCCGCCAAACACACACACCTCAGTACCTCCAAAGGCACAGTGTTATAGGTAAAATTCATGAATATTCATTACATTCCCCAGGATAGGAGTGGTTATACAAATTACTTCTCTTCTCATAAGTCATTAATATTATTAGCGATTTCTTGTGCTCAATTTCAAAAGGATTCCTTTTGCCCCCTTTTATCTTGATAAGATTAAGGGAATCCACGAGGCCAGAACTGTTATCAGCTTTCAGCCCTGGACAGGTGCCGTGCTGGTGGAAGGGGCAAAAGCTCAAAGAAACAAGGATGGTGGAAGTACAAATAGATTTGAGTTTTCTATTTGGCCACTCCTTTCTCAATCCCCCTTTTCTTTTTGTAATTTGTAATTCTTTACAAATCTTGTATGTCATGAAAGTAAGTACCTTTCTCTAAATTTGTACTTTTGCCATTGAACATAAGCATCGCGATTCTAAGTACATAATATCATACAACAATAACTACTAATACAAACAGTAAATAACAATGCAATAATACAAATAACTATTACAAACATTTGCTTAAGCTAGGATTAACAGAATTGCAACAGCTTGTATTTATAACTGTACATATTCCTCCTCCTCTGGCATACAGCAAATCTACAGTTAATTGTGAGATGCTCTTAATCTCAATTTGCTGTGCTCTTATGGCATCTGCATTGGCATTCATTATGGTCTCTATAGTGGCAGAAAGATTCTTCTCTAGTTCACTTACTTCGGGCCAGGGTATAAACCACCTGGCAAAGCTGTGAAATCTGGTGGGTTTATCTATTAGTATAAAAGTTCGGAGTAAGCCCTGTTAGTTGAGGAACAACACTAATGTGGAGAGATACTGGTCTTATTGCACAGCGACCTTATCATCCCAAGGGCAAAACTTTATGGGCACTGTGTTCACATATCCAATATCAACTCTGCCCTGGGGGCACTGGCCAACTCTTGGGCTTTGGTCTTACCTTAGTTTGATTTTTATTTTACATATTAGCCCCCCTATAGGTCTAGAATTTTGAGAAGTTATTTTGAAGAAAAAGAAGAAAGACAGAATCTATAGAAATTCTAAGAGGAATGTTAATTTTTTTGCTTTCTTGGGCCATCCATCCCCCAGCGGGATTAGATTTCTGGGTTTCTCTGGAATAAGGGATGGGGAGAATGGAACACTGCCTCAGCTGTGTTCATGACTGGCCCCACTATAGGGCTTGGATTGGAGCTCTGTGGAGCACTGCCTCTACTATGTCCATGATTGAGAGCACCACTGCAAGGCTGGGATGCTCTGGGGGGTGAGGTGAGGAGCAGTTCACTGTCTCACCAGGGCAAGGGTTGACCTGCCCCTTCCCCACACACACCATACACCATCCCTAAGTGTCTCAGAGACATTAATCTTTTCAGTTTTTGGCAGCCCACATTATGGCTCCAGACAGTGATCAGGACCACTGATAGCTTTTCTCGCTTGTAAAATGGGGTACTTCCCCACCTTGGTGGAATTTCTAGCAAACAGAGCAGAAAAGAAAGAGGAAAGCATAAATGGTAACTGACTAAGACTCTCGTACTGTTCTTTGCTTGTGATCTAATTAGGCTATCTTTTCCCCCCTTTTTTTTTAGTTCTTTATTTTACTTTCTGTAAATCTAGATTATCTTTCAATTCACAGAAAAAATATGCTCACAAATATTAGCCACTCACAAAAATCAACAGACATTCAGGATCTTTTCTATATGATTTTGTGAGCTCTTTCCAGGACCTCAAATGTGCTACTGAAAAACGGAACTTTTAACAATCTGCCTCGGCAGCTTGCCGAAGTGGGGGTTTGAAATACCCATCCTCCCTTCCCTTTTTGGTGGGAATTCTAGCAGACAGAGGAGAAAGGAAAGAGGAAAGCATCATATTAATGGTAAATGCTCTTTTAAATTTAAAATCATCTTTTAAATTGCAGAGCCCAAAGCCTGGCAGATTGGTCCATGATCTCTAGCGATTTCTCAAAGGCAGTATCTTCCTTTTGTGGGGCTTAGCATTCTCAAACGCTGGACAAACAAATATGCATGTAACAGCAACAGTTAGAAATATGACAATTACTAATACTTAGTAGAATAGCCAGCCATCCTTTTGAAACCTTTTCATTTTAAAATAAATTTATTTTGTTATTGTTATACTTCAATTTCGCAAATTTACATTTAAATCCATAAGCTAATGTGGCCGTTGTTTCATGTGCACGCATTAAAAAGGATATAGCTTTCCCTTTTTTCTGGCTTACTTACCCCTTTGCATCTGAAGCCATACTTGCCATTACAATTATTACAAGGTTTTGCTAGGATAGCTGACTGTGGATAACACTGTTCTGGAAATACAAAAAGCAAAACCATTTAATGTGTTTCATTTTGGCGTTGCAGCTTTTAACCGATTTACTGTATATTATATTGTCCAATATGGTTCTTTTTTGTCCTCTTTGTCTGGAGTTTCACATTAAAGAGGAGTCTTTGGCCATAGATCTCACAGTCATGAGGGAAGTCAGCAGTTCTTTTTGCTTCTGTGGCTTGAGTAGCTCCTTGTCTCACATCTGGACACAGCTTTTTATCTGATGAGGACACACTTAAGGATGTTAAAACAAACTTGCACAGTGATAACACATGTTAGAGTGGGGAGAAGGATGAATTCTTGCCTCTTTCAACTCCCCATTGTAAATTCTTATACAAATCAAGTCTCTAATAAGTGAGAAATTAAGATCTAATGAACTAATGTTTTACTCCTGCAGGGTAATAAACCTCTTTCTTCTTATAATTTCTTAAATGCATGTATTACTCTATATGCATATTTAGAATTAGTAAAAATATTCACTATCCTGCCCCGATATAGTTCGCAGGATCTCACAAGCACATACAGCTCTGCTGCTCGAGCTGACCATGTAAGAGGCAATGTCTCACTTATTTGAACTCTCTTTCATTAATGATAGTGTATCTTTCAAATTGTTACTCTTCTAGTACTCTTGAAAACTCACCACCAAACACATTCCCTCCCCCAGACCAGGGAGTGCTCCGCGAATCTTCCCTAGCCTGGGTCTGGAGATTTATCTCCTGAATGCCGTGCAGTCATGGGTCCTCCTCAACCCCCTCAAGGAGGCTGAGTCAAACCCCCTTGTTTTTCAATTCTAAATACTCTTGTTTCACTAAACAAGATTCACAGTACAATAACCACGCTGGTCATCTACCCAGATGCTCCTTGAGTCAATAAATCTTCAACTTGGTGTGAAACTTATCAGATATTTTCCTATTGTCAGCCCTCGGGCCTCATTTACCATCAGTGCCCTGGCTGCACAACTTTGCAGATAATGCGGCCAGCCTCTGGCTACATTCTGAGACAATGAATAGCCTCCAGCCACTGGATCTGGCAACTTACAAAAATTAGCATCAGGCCGCCGTGTTCTCCAAAAGTGGCTGCCAAATTCCCAAAGCATGGGAGAACAACACTTTCTGCAAAAGCTACTTGCAGACTAACAGTATTCTTTACAGAATTGGCCTCAGGATTTTAACCTGCCAATTCTGGCTTTTCATGACAACAAACCATGCAGAGAGGACTGAACCCCCTTGGGGACTTGAACTAAGCACACATTGTCACGCTCTTGGCTGCCTGAACAGCCCGGACAGTGGCTGAGAGACACACCTTGTCCACACCTTCCCCTCAGCAGTTCTAAATTTCTTCTCCTCAGCAGTTAATTTGCATTTCCTCTAAGGCAATTTGTCTGGCTGCTTGAAGGCTAAAGAACTTAAAAGCACTTGAGCAAAACTTTGTTCATAAAAAAACCAACCACTCAGAGTAACCCAGGCAGGAGACTTTAACTCTGAAATAGTTAATTACAAAATTTGGTATATCCTTTATACAAATTAAGTTTCTGAGGGTTCTTACACATGGAACTTTAGGGGTCTTTGTTTTGGTTTGGTTGGTTTCTTTTTTTTAAAAACTAAACTCCGAATCCTCGTGTACACCAAAAGAATTTTGAATTCACCATGCACTTGTATTTTAAGCACAATAACATTTTGGTAGTTACTTCAAATAGAGAATAGCCAATTATACTATTACTATTGATTTATTTTCATTATCTATTATACCATTTTCCTTGAGGCTGCCCACATTTTTGGGTTTATTTCAGCACGGCCTCTCAGGCAAAGATACCAGAGTGTTAGCTTTTGTAGTTCTTCACAACATTAATGAGCATTCTCACTTTAGCCATCAAATTTATTTCTAGTAAATTACAATTACAATTAAGAACAAACAGAAATTCATGCATTTCAAACTTATTCCCCACATCTACCAATAGTGGCTGAATAAGGAGCACACTTCATCTTTTCCACTCGCCCCTTGAATATTTGAAGATTTTGTTGACGATTTTCTCTCTTGGGGATAAAATTCAAAGTGAATCAAGAGCTTTCACATCTCTTTTCGATCTAGACCCATCTTAAAAGTTATTAAGGGCTTCTGTGTGGGGCATCCCTGGTATAATGGGAGCTCTTGACATTCTTAACAATTCATTTCTATTAATTGCTGGACTTCTTCCCCCTGAGGATTTAGTTGTTTCTACAGACATTCCTGCTTTCAGTGACTCTCTGCCCTGCAGATAGCACTCTGATCTCTTATCAGCCGCTGCTCTGATTGGCTTTCTCCTGCTGAGGAGGGAATGCCTTTGCCACATCCTGGTGGCTGGCCCTGTCTCCTCTGCCCCAGGGGCCCCGCAGTTTATTCTTTTGGGACTGTAGTACCTTTGGCATCATCTTTGCCTTTGCATTTTCCTTACCCTTTCTTACATACATCTGCTGTATCTTTCTAACCAGTTCATTCAGGGACTTATTCTGCCCTTCCTCCAGCCCCCACCCCCACTACTGCCTGGGGGTGCTCATTGTCCCACAAAGTCATTCTGGTGACCCAAACAAAACTCTTAACAGACAATCCACATTTTCTACACATTCCTTCCGCAGTATCCAAACGCAGCCCTGCCCCCTCCTGTGCTCTCAGCAGACACAGCCGGCAGCACCACAAGTGACCAGGGTGTCCCGCAGCCTCACGGAGGCCGGGAGGCCACAGCCGCCCTGCCCCAGGGGGTGGCAGGGTCAGGGACTGCCCGGTGCTGAGCCCGCAGCTGTCCCACAGCTCTAGCTCGGCTCTGCACCTCCCCACAGGATGCCAGCCTGTGCTCCCAGCCCTGCATCTCTGCACTCGCTCTCACCGCTCCAAAAGTGGAGGATACAGGGGACTGGCCCTGGGTCAGCTGCCAAAATTGGAGGGCAAGATGGGGGGAGGGTCTTGAAATACTTCTCCTCTCTTCCTTCTTTTTCCTTCTTTTTTACTCTATTTACTTGCATCCTCTTTCTACTACAACATTCTATACAACCATATTTCAGCAGCTACACACAGGAGTTCCAAAGAGGTACTTATTAGATTCAACTAGTTATTTTTATCTCGCGGGCGTTCCCGCATAAATTTATATGCCGGCAAAAATACAAATTAACACAGATAAAATTTTGCACACATAGAACATGCACACACATTAAAAAATTTCAAAAGCACTTGAGCAAATAGACAATATCATTTCCTCTCACAATTAATACAAATGCACTAAGTCTAAGTTTCACAACAGTTTCCACACACAAAACACAGGATTTCAAAAGCAAAATCAAATGGAGCAATATTAGAAAGGTGTTGGGGTTTGGGTGTTCTCAATTCAGTAACTAAAATCTTTCCCTTCAATAATACAATCTGCCCCCCTCCAGATACTCTTAATCAAGGGTTTATAACGACAGACAGAACAATGATAGCTGTACGATGGTGCAGTACAGCGGGGTCCAACCCCGGGGTCCAACCCCTTAAAGGTACCTTTTCTTGTCAGCGGGGTCCAATCCCGGGGGTCCAACCCCTTTCCCGGGACTAATTTTGGGAGACCCAGTCTCAACCCACCCTCGGGGACTAGCACCCCGGACCTGCAGGCATTTCTGTTTTTGTAAAAGTAGCAAATACCTTAATTTGGTGCAGATGGTCCTTGGTCTACCCCCGCCGTGAGCCAAAGGACAGCTGAGCTCCCCCTGAAAATTCAGGGTCGCGACTGGGAGGTCTGCTTACCCCTGGATCCGGCAGCCGAGCAGAGTTAGGGCCCCATCTGGGGTGCCAATTTGATTCGCCCAAATCGAGCCTGGAGACACTTCAGAGACCAAGTCAGAGAAGTGGGTATTTGCTTTATTCAGTGCACCGGATGTGTGGGGAATTCTTTCTGCCAAACACACACACCTCAGTACCTCCAAAGGCACAGTGTTATAGGTAAAATTCATGAATATTTATCACATTCCCCAGGATAGGAGTGGTTATACAAATTACTTCTCATAAGTCATTAATATTATTCAGCGATTTCTTGTGCTCAATGGCAAAAGGATTCCTTTTGCCCCCTTTTATCTTGATAAGATTAAGGGAATCCACAAGGCCAGAACTGTTATCAGCCTTCAGCCCTGGACGGGCGCCGTGCTGGTGGAAGGGGCAAAAGTTCAAAGAAATAAGGATGGTTGAAGTGTAAATAGATTTGGGTTTTCTATTTGACCACTCCTTTCTCACAACCAGGGAAATAAACAGCTTCAGGAGTGTTCAGATGGCCTCTGCCCAAGGGAAACTTCTTATTTCACTTTCAGCCTTGTCCTCAGCTTTCTGTCCTCAGCAAGCTCTCCACACAAGAGCGTTAACAGCTGCCTTGTCTGAAGCTGGTTGCTTCCTGATTCAAGAGCACTGACAATTAGTATTTCTAGCCAGACCTGGAGTGGTTGTTCCATTGTTCAAACTGAGCAGAACAATTAACTGGACAATACCATGGACCATCCTTGCAGTTAAACGCACTGCAAGAAAGAATTATCTTCTCTACCTGCTAAACTGCTTGGGATCCTAAATGCATGTCCTGGTTCCAGACCAGATCAATGGGAGGTGATGCCTAAGATTTTTAGCTTTTTATATATTTCATATATTTGTAGCTTCAGTAGATTGCTAAAGCATGGCTGTAGCTTCTAGTATTTTTCCTATCTTTCTTCCCTACATTTAGGAACAATAAGCTAACCTTATAAACACATTCCTAAATGTTGTTTAGTCTTATTCCAAGAAGAGAACTAACTGCAAGGATGTTCTGTTTTCCAACCAGAATCTGGACCAGTCATAACAAAAGTGGGGCAAAAGAAACTTCTGGACTGCTTCCAGTGGGGCAGGACCCCAAGAATTATTACCTAGCCAACTAACCTTTTAATTGGGCAGTATATGATAAGTATACTAATCGACTAACCTTATAAAAACTGTAGAATTACTGCACCACGTGTGATTTTCACCATATTGTGTACCTGAAAGCTTTCAAGTAAAGGTTTGCTTTTATATTCACTCTAACGTTCTTGGGAAGATCTATTTTCAAGGCATCAGAGGGGGCATGGCTAAGACATTGTGTTATTCAATAGAACCTTATGTCATTGCCTGGGGCAGGAGAGGGTCTGTCTGCATTGTTTTTCATTGTCCTGGGCTTGGTGAGCATTTTGCATGCAAATCACCCTCTCTTTGTATGTTTTTGTCATTAGTATTGTTGCTATTACTGTTTGTTTTCTTATTGCATTGCTGTTTCCAGTAAATTGTTTTTAGCTCAACCCATGATTTTTACCTTTTGTGCCTCCAATTTTCAACTCCATCCCCGGAGTGGGAAGGGGGAGTGGAAGTGAGGGGGAGCAAGAGAATGGCATCTGGTTTGGGAGAGTCTCAGTGGGGGCACTGAACTGGGGAGTATCATTCCTAAACCACAACAATGCAGCTGACTTCTGCAGGCAAACTCAATCTCTAGATGAGTAGCATTGCCATGAGCAGTTATTGTCATGAAGGCTCGCACCTCCAGAGCAAACTAGGTTATCAAAGGGAGGCAATATATTAAAAAAAAATCCTTTTGAGTAATGTTAGAAGGAAATTGTTAGGTTTCCAGGCACTGCTTGTTCAGAGCAGTTTTATTTACTTCAGTACCTTGAGAGATGGCCCAGGCAACAGGAATGTGAATGTTTGAGATCATAGGCGTGTCTCAGATTAGAGACAAATTTTCTAGGTGGAAAGCGCTCTGAACAAACGCCTCTCCCAAAGCAAAGGCCTCCGGCACCCCCTCCCCCACCACAACAGAATGTCTTGGATGAAAGTGAAAAAACCTGTTTATTTAACAAGACACGCAGAGTGCCCTGCAAAGCACAGGGGAAGGGGAGTGTCCTTTTCCTCAGGCATAGCTTCCCCTCTCTGGGGGTCCCCCGGGGGGCTGGGCGGAGTTGCTCCGGTGTCTCCCTGGAGGATTCTCATCTACCGTCCTCCGGGGGCTCCTCAGGTTCTCGGGCGAGAAAGCAAGTCAAGGAAAAAAGTCCAAAAAGGAGACGACGAAGAAGCAATCCCAGGGAAAAAGCTAGCAGCAGTGACAGCAGCGGCAGCAGCCAGCCAAAGGAATGTCCCTTCCTCTCCCTCGCTCCCTGACGGAGAAGCCTAGGGGAGAGTTTCAAAACAACACAGGCTTCTCCCAGCTGCTGAACGCAGTTAAAGCTACATGACCACATTTCTGAGTATACAAGCAAGCAATAGGGAATACAGGATTATCATAACATCACCCCAAGACAAGGAGCTTCAATGCAAACCAGCTGAACAGGGCTGTACTGAATCCCTTCCTTATTCAGCTCAACCCTGGCTTGATGTCTATTGTTAGTCCTGATTTCAGATCTAAGGAGCAACAAGACTAATGTGTGGGTGAAAGCCCTTTCTTTAAAGGTGTAATTGTAACTTTGACTTTCATATTGCAGGCTTACTGCTTTGGTTTGTGTTGAGTGACTTAACAACAGTCCCAGCTTTATGAACATAGATACATGGACAGTGTCATGGTTTAACCCCAGCCAGCAACCAAGCCCCATGCAGCTGCTTACTCCCTCCCCCACCAGTGGGATCAGGGAGAGAATTGAAAGGGTAAAAATGAGAAAACTCGTGGGTTGAGATACAGACAGTTTAATAAAGACACCAAGAGCTGCACACTCAAGCAAAACAAATCAAGGAATTTGTTCACTGCTTTCCATGGGCAGTCAGGTGTTCTGCCATCCCCAGGAAATCAGGGCTCTGTCACATGTAATGGTGACTTGTGAAGACAAATGCCATCACTCCAAACATCCTCCCCTTTCTCCTTCTTCCCCCATCTTATATACTGGGCATGATGCCATTTGGTCTGGAATATCCCTTTGGTCAGTTGGGGTCACCTGTCCCGGCTGTGGCCCCTCCCAGCTTCTTGTGCACTGGCAAGGTGGTGTGGGAAGCAAAAAAGGCCTTGGCTCTGTGCAAGCCCTACTCAGCAACAACAAAAAAAATCCCTGTATTACCAACACTGTGTTCAGCACAAATCAAAAACATTTGTCAGGAAAATTAATCCACAAATGCTGGAGGTTTATGTCCAAAAAGGAGACAGAGGAATCCTGTAACTTTATTCATGAATAAAGGAAGAGGTCATGAGCATTTCCCATGGGGGTCTCTCAAATTGCTAGAGGACGCAGCCTCTTTTATCCTAACTTCCCGGCCGCAGGTTCCCTCTCTCTTTCCCCATTGGCTGAGGTACTCGAGAAGTACAGATTTCCTGGAACACCTAATTAATATACATCCCCCCCTAATACAGACAACCCCAATACATATTCCCCTTTTCTTCTTCTTGTGTCTCTGTTCCTGTAGTTTATTAACACAGTTTTGGGTAAATTTAATTAGGGAAATTCCTATGGAAATCCTGTCCATTGTTTCTTCTATCTCTCAGTATAAAAGTCATCTTACCAGCAGACTCCGGTCTTATCTTTACCGGTCATTTGTTTGTAAAGACACTCCCTTATTCCTTTCAATCCTTCCTCTTTTTATTTTCTCAATAATTGTCTTTAATAACTTTTGTTATCATTGACTGGATTGTGTGTTCTTGGGTCTTTTTTGGTTTCATGATTATTTGTAGTGACATGATTTTTTGTCCTCTTGTAGCCATTTCTGGATCAGTAGGCATGGCTACTATTTGCATTCCTCTGATTACATGCTGAATGAGCTGCTATAGCACATAAGAGGAAAAGAACGTTTGTTTTGTATACTTTGATTTCCTAACTAATTTCTCTGAACTTGTGGTAACAAAAAGAACAACAGTTTAATATACTCTACATAACATATTCCTGACCAGTTTGGAGGCAACTTGCGATAAGCATATTGGCCACAAATCCAATAATGCTCTTTCAAGGCCCAGGTTCCTTTAGCAAAAGGGCTTTTCTAATTTTCATTATCAATTGGTGAGTTAAAATACAGCTTTTTACCTGGGCCTAATGGTTCCCTAACAACACTTGCCTTACTGTAAGAGTCACAATATTTGCATCTTTAAGCTCCTACATGAGGTTTCCACTTACAGTTACATGCCAGACCTGTTTTGTTAGATCTGGACCAGAACTTACTAAAAAGGGTTCTGGTTCCATTCCGGTGTTGCCACTTGCAGTGATAGTCACGGGCAACATGTGTCCTCCTGGTAGAATTATCTCAGAGGCAGGTTAAAAATAAATGGTCAAAAAAACCCCAAAACTTGTCTCTCCCCACTGCTTCATATCCTTTAAAATCCCTTTGGTAATTATGGTAGGAACACCTTACCCAGCTACCATTAGAGAGCCTAACATGAGTTTGATTCCATCTGCTTCAATACTTGGAGCAATCATAAGGAGGGCAGTTAGGGGCCCAACAATCTAAACCCAATGATAAAGTCCAGTCACAAACATTTTTTTCTTACATATACACCCCCTTTTCTGTTAAGAAAATATAAGCCTTTTTACTTCACTTAGGGTGCTGACCCATCACTTAGGTTTGACTGTGCTGGCCACCCATGGCCAGTCTTCAGATCCTCCTGGCCCTCCGCAGACCCAGCAATTACTGAGGTTAAAGGTCTTCGCTACTTCTCCTGGGGTTAAAAAAAAATGATTCTCCCACTTCTGGCCTAAAACTAACTGACAATATAAAGGTGAGATTATTAAGAAAAACATTCTAATAGTATAATCTAGTAACCTAATCTAATCTTAACGTTATCTTCTGCACCACTTGTGGTGAGTGTAGGCACAGAAACCACTTAACATAAAACAAAGACAGCAAGGATTAGCGCCCCCCCAGTGACTGGAGCTTCGAAAGGAGGGATACCCACACAGACTATTTCAGCAGACAGTTTGTGGTAGGCACACAGGGCTTCCCCCTGATGTCGACGCACTGGTCACTGCTCCGGTCCGCTCCTGCGGAGAGTCAGTCGTGGCTTCCCGTCCTTTTCCTCCAGCTGAGATGTCCAAATCTCTGGGGCTTTAGAGGCCTTGACCCGAGTGTGATGGATCCATCTGTGTTCTGCTGTCTTGACGGCTGTTTCTGTGGTCAGTAACACTTGGAAAAGTCCACATCACTTCGCCACCAGTGGTGCTTCTTTCCACGCCTTAACTAGGACCCAATTTCCTGGTTGGATGTTGTGAACAGCAAAGTCCAAAGGCAGGGTCTGTGCCAGCTGAGCTTCCTGTCGGAGAGATTTCACAAGAAACAGTATCCGGGCCACATATTGTTTTAAATATACATCACTTATTTCTACCCGCCCCCCCCCCCCCCCCCCCCCCCCCACTAGGCTGATAATAACAAGGGTAAGGAATTCCAAACAACAATTCAAAGGGAGGTAACTAAATACCTTCTCTGGGCCTGGCCCTTATTCTTGCTAGAGCCAGTGGCAAGAGCTGTATCCTTGGCATCTTAGTTTCCATTACTAGCTTCAAAAGGTGCTTCCCCATTTTTCCATTCATTCTCCCTTATCCAATCTCTGGGGGTGCCAGGGGTATAGAGGTTCCACTGTACTCCCAAAGCAGCCATAACTCCCCTATTTGAGTCCACTGCTTTCACAGCCTCTCATCTAGGAATTACGTGTTCCAAAAATACCCCAACACCCAATTTTGTAGTTGCTAGTGAAAAACAAGGTCCACTCTCCTGTTATGCGGCAGCGCGGTATCACGATTCACAAACGGCCACCCCACGCCGCAATGTGGAGGGGGCCGCCCGTGACCAGAACACGCCAGGCAGACACATGGCTGTAGCAGGCAGTGGAGCTGCGGGGGACGCGAGACTCCGTGAAGGTGTGGCAATGGAAGAAATGCAGGATCACCATCTGAAGTTTCCAGGGATTTATTAAGGTCCACAGTCGAGGGTCAGAGGAGGGTGGAGAGGGACAGAGAGGCGGGGGAGGATTCGGGGTGCTGGAAAGCCAAGATGGTGAACACTGAGTTCTGCCTTCTCAGCAGGTTATCAGGAGAGGGAACAGAGGCGTGGTTACTCAGAAGAACCAACAAGGGGAAGCCAGAGGGGAGGAGCCAGGGAGGAGAAAGGGGTAAACCAATAAGATTACAGCATGGGATGGTACAGGTTTCTGCTAGGGAGAAGTCTCTAGAACAGCATAAGCACACTACAGCACTGTTAGGATTAAAAAGGTTTAATAAAAAACAATAGGGGACAGATAAAAGCAAAAGGTCAGTGCTAGGTGCTTTGGCATTCAGCCAAAAAAGCACACCTGGTATGGACATGTCACCGAATCTGCGGGAAAAAGAAAAACCCTCCAACAACATTTTAATGTTAGAGAGTCAAGGCATTACTTTATTATCTGGCCAGGATGTTGTTCTGGCCAGGATGTACCACAGAAATCATCTCATCTACACATAGCCTGGGTGTGCAGAGAGAATCATTCCAGGATACATGGCTTTTACTCGATTTTTCAGATATTTTATACAGTAAAAATACATAGGAAAGCATTGGGTCAGTGTTCATTGGTCCAAAGTTGAGCAAACCCCCAGTATTCAGTCTCTCATTGGATCTGAATTTCTTCGCCTCTGATGCTAATTAGATTCTTCATTCTTCAGTTTTTCTTATCAGTCTTTTTTCTGGGCCAGGATGTCTTCAGCCCTGCTGGAGGTGGCATCTGGGGTAGCTGTTTGTGATAGTCACTGATGTCCCGTGGATTTTCTGTTAATAGCCTTTATCTTTCTGGTTATCTTCAGGGTCACTCCCAATCTGTTGATATGCTGAGTCCACCAGACCTCATCTGGTAGAACAATGCCCTGAAAGAAACCTAAAATTCCTTTTCTCGGGGTAAAGACAAACATATCCTTTGACTGAAGTTATACAAAATTTTTAACCTGATATATTTTCCAAAAGACAGAGACACCCTTTACATACTCTTCAGCCTAATGCATATTCATAAAGTTATACATATTCATACTTTTCTCCAAACTATTTTGCATGTTCTGGGAACTGATCCACCTCCTCGGAGCATGCGCGGTCATCTTTCATTGATTCTGTTATCACTCCCAGATTGTGGTTTCTGCAGGCGACAGGTGCTGATGTCACCGAATCTGCGGGAAAAAATACAAAAACTCTCCAACAACATTTTAATGTTAGAGAGTCAAGGCATTACTTTATTATCTGGCCAGGATGTTGTTCTGGCCAGGATGTACCACAGAAATCATCTCATCTACACATAGCCAGGGTGTGCAGAGAGAATCATTCCATGATACATAGCTTTTACTCGATTTTTCAGATATTTTATACAGTAAAAATACATAGGAAAGCATTGGGTCAGTGTTCATTGGTCTAAAGTTGAGCAAACCCCCAGTATTCAGTTTCCCATTGGATCTGAATCTCCTCGCCTCTGATGCTAATTAGATTCTTCATTCTTCAGTTTTTCTTATCAGTCTTTTTTCCAGGCCAGGATGTCTTCAGCCCTGCTGGAGGTGGTCTGGGGTAGCTGTTTGTGATAGCCACCATGTCCTGTTTATAACCACAAGGTCCTGGAGGATGTTCTGTTAATAGTCTTTATCTCTCTGGTTATCTTCGGGGTCACTCCCAATTTGTTCGTATTCTGATTCTACCAGACCTCATCTGGTAGAACAATGCCCTGGAAGAAACCTAAAATTCCTTTTCCCAGGGTAAAGACAAACAAAACCTTTGACTAAAGTTATACAAAATTTTTAACCTGATATATTTTCCAACACTGATAGTTGGAGTGTCAGAGGCAGGGTCCGTTCACAGGATGTTATCCAGTTCAAGCAGACAGTTCAAGCATTCTAATAAAACTATAGCAGCTTTTTTACTACTATTAAACTCAGCTAGTACTAGAAAGAAAGACCTTATTCATCAATTTTTCACAGCCAGGCTACCTCTATAAGAAAAGAATTAAAATAATACACATAATATCCATTGTAATATTTGCGAAAAGCCAACATTATGATATGTATTTATCACATTGCTGAAGCCGTTGCAAATGCTTCTGGCTCTCCTGTCAGCTTGACACACTACTACAAGGAGATATCCAAACCCTGCCATTTGGGGCATTTCAGTAAAATTAGCCCAGCACCTTTGGAAGGGACGCACAGCCTCCCTCCCCTGGCAATTTTCTTTGTAACTCTGTCATTGGTTTTAGCACAAATTAAAAAAAAAAAAAAAATCAATAGCTCGTTTTGCCAGATTAAAAAGACTCACAGCAGCATATAATTTGAGGAGGGCTTCTGCCAAACTCTGAGAGCCCCAATGACTTCCTCCATTGAGTTGTTTTAATATTTGTAAGGCTAGAGTTCTTGGTATCCACTGCTCGCCATCTCTTGTAAGCCAATTATCCTCTCTTTCCTCTGCTCCACTCTTTTTAATAATCTCCACCTCCTCTGGTAGAAAAGACAGTTTTTCTGGCAGTGGTGGAGCTACTGGGAGCAAAGAGAGGATCTCAGAGGTTTCTGGCAGCAGTGCAGCTTTCCGAACCTCTTTATCAGCTAGTTGATAACTTATTGCTTCTTCTGAGCACCTTGCCTGGTGTCCCTTAGCATGTATTATTGCCACACCTTTTGGTAAATTCACACCTCCAATAGGTGAGAAATTAAGATCTAATGAGCTGATGTTTTACCCCTGCAGGTTAATAAACCGGTTCCAAAAATTTCTTAAATGCATGTATTACTCTATATGCATATTTTGAATTAGTAAAAATATTCACTATCCTGCCCTGATATAGTTCACAGGCTCTCACAAGCACCTACAGCTCTGCTGTTCGAGCTGACCATGTGAGAGGCAATGTCTCACTTATTTGAACTCTCTTTCATTATTGATAGTGTATCCTTCAAATTGTTACTCTTCTACTACTCTTGAAGACTCACCACCGAACGCATTCCGCCCCCCCCCGGCCAGGGAGTGCCCCACAAATCTTCCCTAGCCCGGGTCTGGAATTTATCACCTGAACGCTGTGCAGTCGTGGGTCCTTCTCAGCCCCCAAGCAGGAGGCTGAGTTAAACCCCCTCATTTTTCAATTCTAAATCCTCTTGTTCCACTAAACAAGATTCACAGTACAATAACCACGCTGGTCATCCACTTAGAGGCTCTTTTAGTTAACAAAGCTTTAACTTGGTGTGAAACTTATAACAATCTGATATCCTCCCCTATTCAGCTTTTGAGCCTCAGTCACCATCAAAGCTGTGGCTGCACAATCTCTGCAGACAATGAGGCCAGCCCCTGGCCACTGGATCCAGCAACTTAAAAAATTAGCAACAGGCTGCCGTGTTCCCCAAAAGTAGCTGCCAAATTCCCAAAGCATGGAAGAACAACAATTTCCCTAAAAGCTACTTGCAAACTAACAGTATACTTTACGGAATTGGCCTCAGGATTTTAACCTGCCAATTCTGGCTTTTCATGACAACAAACCATGCAGAGAGGACTGAACCCCCTTTGGGACTTGAACCAGGCACACATTGTCTTGGCTGCCTGGAACAGCCCGGACAGTGGCTGAGAGACACACCTTGTCCACACCTTCCCTTCAGCAGTTCTACTAAATTTCTTCTCCTCAGCAGTTAATTTGCATTTCTAAAGCTGTCCCCCTGGCTGCTTGAAACGGTTAGGCCAAGCAAGCACACACACACACACAAAAAAAACCCCGCCCAAAATAATACTTCATAAGGACCTGAGCAAAACTCTGCTCATTAAAAAACTCCAACCACTCAGTGTAACCCAGGAAGGAGACTTTAATTCCAAAATACCTTGCAATTGCTTTTTAACCCAAGTAGGAGACTAACTCCTGATTCGCCCCAATCGAGCTCAGAGACACTTCAGAGACCAAGTCAGAGAAATGGGTATTTGCTTTATTCGGTGCACCAGATGTGTGGGAATTGTTTCCACCAAACACACACACCTCAGTACTCCCAAAGGCACAGTGTTATAGGTAAAATTCATGAATATTCATCACATTCCTCAGGATAGGAGTGGTTATACAAATTACTTTTCATAAGTCATTAATATTATTCAGCGATTTCTTGTGCTCAATGGCAAAAGGATTCCTTTTGCCCCCTTTTATCTTGATAAGATTAAGAGAATCCACAAGGCTAGAACTGATGGGTGCAGTGCTGGTGGAAAGGGGCAAAAGCTCAAAGAAATAAGGATGGTTGAAGTGCAAATAGATTTGGATTTTCTATTTGACTACTCCTTTCTCAGTGTCCAACATAGGTAGGTCCCCTTGGTTTCCTTTAGGAGCAGGTACAGGGGTTTCACAATCAACCCATAACAAGGGATCCACAACCTACACCATCCTGTCATGCCCAGAAAAGTTTTCAGTTCTTTGATTGTAGTTGGCCGGGGCATTTGACAGATTGCCTCCTTCCTGTTGTTTCCCAAGGCTCTCTGTCCTCCCACCAATTCATATCCCAGATATGTAACTTTCTGGAGGACCAACTGAGCCTTCTCAGGAGAGACCCTATATCCACTTAGTCCCAGAAAATTTAAAAGGCTTACAGTCCAATTCTTGCAGTCTTCACGAGTCCTTGTTGCTATTAGTAGGTCGTCAACATACTGCAGAAGTGTACCTTCCCCAAGGGGTGGTGTCCAGCCTTCCAGTTCTTTAGCTAATTGATCTCCAAATATCATGGGGCTATTTCTGAATCCTTGAGGCAATACAGTCCATGTAAGTTGGCTTTTTCTCCCTGTTTTGGCATTTTCCCATTCAAAGGCAAAAATTTCCTGACTGCTTTCAGCTAATGGCAGACAAAAGAAAGCATCCTTTAAATCTAAAACTGAAAACCACACCCAGTCACTTTGCAATTTTGTAAGCAAGGTGTAAGGGTTAGAAACTACAGGATGTAGTGTTTTGTTATTGTATTTATTGCCCTCAGGTCCTGTACTAATCGGTAACTTCCGTTTGGCTTTTGCACTGGTAGAATTGGGGTATTGTAGGCAGACCTACATTCTCTCAACAACCCTGGATCAATAAATTTAGCAATTATTGGTTCTATTCCTACCCATGCTTCATGCCTTAGTGGATAGTGTTTTACTGATACTGGCTGCACTCCTTCCAGCAGTTCAATAACCACTGGGGAAGCCTGTTTTGATATTCCCGGAATTTTGACATCCTATACCAAGGGGAACACTTGATCGGTTATTTCACTATCTATGGGTGTTTCTTCTTTTTCAGGGATATTTGCTAGGCTTAAAGCCAGAATTAATTTTTCCTCAGGGACCTGTAGTCTCATTCCTTGTTCTGTGAATTCTATTTTTGCTTCTAACCAGGTTAGTAGATCTCTGCCTAATAGGGGTTTTGGTGAATTTGGAAGATATAAAAATTGGTGTATTCCCATTTTCTTGCCTAGTGTAAATTTTAAAGGTCTCAAAAAGTAGGCATTTTCAGTTTTTCCCGTGGCCCCGATAACTTGGATGTAATTACTGCTTATAGGACTCAAAGTTTGATTCAGGACTGAGAATGTGGCTCCAGTATCCACCAAAAACTCCACCTCCCGTTCCCCTAGCTTAATTTTAACCAGCGGGTCTGCTAGGGAGGGACCTGCCGGTCCCCGTCATTCTGTATGCAGCTGTGCTACAGTCACTGGTTCTGGCAGCGCTGATGATTGCGTCTGCACAATCGCGGCACAGTTAGGACAATTCCGCTTCCAATGCCCAAACCCCCCGCAGCACAGGCACTGGTCACGGCCTGGGCGTTGCCGTCTTTGCCCCCTAGGTGGGGGCCTTCTCCCGCCCCGGGGGTGTTTGGCTCCTCAGCCTGTGCCACTGCTACCATGACGGCCTGTTTTCTGTTCTTATATACTTCCCATGCTTCTGCTAAGAGTTTCTTTAAGTCCCGGCTATCTGGCCCCTTAATTTTTTGCGACTTTCTGCGTATATCTGGTGCTGACTGACCCATCAATAAAGATATTAACTGTTGTTGCCCAGCTTCAGAGGCTGGGTCCAGTGTAGTGTGTTTTCTCATATTATTTCTCAGTCTTTCTATAAATGAGCCTGGGGACTCAGTGGTTTCCTGGTGAATATTGAATAATAAGGACCAATTGATGGTTTTAGGAATGGCATTTAGCAGTCCCCAGTGTACTAATTTCCTGTATCTACCCAAAAATGGATACATTTGCGTATCGTTCGCATCCCACTGCGGATTTGAAATAGGAAAGATGTTATCTACATTCCCATGTAATATTCCTGTAGCTATCTGTCCCTGCACATGTTCTTGCTGCAGATACTACTGCTGCCTTTTCTGTTTCAGTTAATTCTGATCGCATTAAATCTATGTCCTCCCAATCAATATCTTGATTTCTAACAACTAATTCAAACCTCTTTGCTACCTTTTCAGGGTCTTCTGTATACAGCCTGGCTGCCTCCCTCCAGGTATCTAAATCCAAAGCTGTGAATGGTGTTTTGACTTTTGTTATTCCCCCATCTGGCCCTACCACTTGCCTAAGTGGTGCTATCAGTTTCTCTTTTACAAGGGCCTTGCTTCTAGTTCTGGATGATATTCCTGAGCTAGCTTCACTTGTCCCTTCATCCTCATTATCCTCCAGGGATGTTGAGGACCTGGGGGATGTTGCCCCTGATGTTAGGGTGTCACCATTGCAGTTCATCAACTCCTGAGTTTCTAAGGGATCCTGGTCTCTCTCAGCTTTGAGCTTTAAACATCGCTGTCCAATGCTGCAAGATGAACAGCACCTTATCATGCGGCTTTTCCCTTTTGCCTCTTTTTCCAATACAAGGACCATCGAGTCCTGAGGTGCTAAATTAATACCACATTGTTTCTGCCATTCTGGTTTACGTCTTAAAGTGAAAAAGCAATCAGCGTAAAAGGTCTCATCCCATTTGTTTGCCCTCCTTAAAAATAGCATTAGTTGTAGTAGGGTGTTATAGTTTAAAGTCCCATTTTCTGGCCACTTTTCACCATCATCTAATTTGTACAGTGGCCACCACTGATTACAATATTTAATTAGGGTGCTCTTTTTCATAGTCCCCACAGAGAATGCTCCTAGTTGTTTCCAGTGTGCTAACACACATCCCAATGAACTTTTTTTGGGGTATTTCCTTGCTTTCTGATGATCCCATTGCCTCCTTTTGTCTATTCTCCCTCTCATCTTCCACGCACACTTTCCTGCACGTCTCCTCTGACTTTTCCTCTCAAAACCCCTCAGATCCAGGGAACCAGCCTCAAAGTCATGCTAGTCTCTGCCACTTCTCCCCTAATTCTATTCCTTCAATTACAAGCACACAAAAGTCCAGTTTCCACACTAAACACAGGATTTCAAAAGGAAATCACATGGAGCTGTATTAGAAAGGTGTAGGGGGTCTGGGTGTTCTCAGTTCAATCTTTCCCCTCCAATAATACAATCTGCCCCCCTCCAGATACTCCAAACCAATGGTTTATATATGATTTATACTCATTCACTCTTTGCCAGTCGCTTCACTTTTCTCTGGCCGTTTCTGTCGCCAGAGAACGGAAATGCAGATAGAGCTCCACTCTCGCTTCCTGTCGGAGACACGTCTCATTCATTCACATTCACACCGTAACAAAATAATGACACAGTAACACAGTAACAAAATAATGACAGACAGAACAAAAATCACAGTATGGTGTAATACAGTGGGGTCCAACCCCCTTAAAGGTACCTTTCACTATAGCGGGGTCCAACCCCGGGGATCCAACCCCTTAAAAGTATCTTTTCTTGACAGCGGGGTCCAACCCCTTGCCCGGGACTAATTTTGGGAGACCCAGTCTCAACCCACCCTCGGGAACTAGCACCCCGGACCTGCAGGCATTTTTTTTAAAAGTAGCAAATACCTTAATTTGGTGCAGATGGTCCTTAGTCTACTCCCGCTGTGAGCCAAAGGACAGCTGAGCTCCCCCTGAAAATTCAGGGTCGCGACTGGGAGGTCTGCTTGCCTTTGGATCCAGCAGCCGAGCAGAGTTAGGGTCCCATCTGGGGTGCCAGTTTGATTCGCCCCAATCGAGCCTGGAGACACTTCAGAGACCAAGTCAGAGAAGTTGGTATTTGCTTTATTTGGTGCACCAGATGTGTGGGGAATTCTCTCCACCAAACACACACACCTCAGTACCTCCAAAGACACAGTGTTATAGGTAAAATTCATGGACATTATATTCTTCAGGATAGGAGTGGTTATACAAATCATTTCTTGGAAGTCATTAATATCATTTGCATGTGCACCATGCATTCTCTGTATGTCCTGGTGGTCTTTGGAGACCCCCAAAGCCCCCTCCAGGGTGAAAGTCTTTCATGGGATGATTCAGCGGTTTCTGTGCTGGTTTCAAATGCATGCTTAGCTGATAAGCCATCAGGCCAGAGCTGTTACCTACAATTTGGATTTGAATTAAGAGTTCAGCCTTCAGCCCTGGAAGCCACAGACAGGCGCCTGTGCTGGTGGAAGGGGGGCAAAAGCTCAGAGAATCGTTCTCAGCTGCTGTGATATTGCTTGCCCAAAAAAATTGAGGCTGGCCAGTGCTTCCGAAGCCAGCTGTGCCACGCTTACCTTGTCCGCCTGGGGTTGTGCTGTAAAATGGAATGAGTTGTGCCAGACGCTGGCCTGCAAGTATGAAGCAAGGTGGAGCAGGCATCCAAATCATGATCTGTATTTCACCTTCAAAGTCTAAGTTGACACCAGGTAACACAAAGAGTCCTAGCTTAGCAGTAGAAGAACGTCCGATTAGCAAAGCATGCTTATTATTACCAATAGGTTGCCATACACCCGTAGGAACTAAATGAACCAAGATGGTTTGCAGAGTTACTGGCTGGCTGGAGGCCAGGTCCAAGCCTGCGCTTCCGGAAGTTGCGGGGATGAACTGGCTTGCCAAATGCCGTGCTTCGCATTTGTTTGATTCAGCGGGGCACGCGAGCATGCCCCCCGTGGGCGGTTTCCCGAGACCACAGGCTTACTGTCCACGGGAGGGCGAAAGTGGCAATCCTTAGCCCAATGCTACCCCTTTTTGCACTGGGGACAGAGACCAGGGGAAGGGCCAGTGGGAGGTGATTGAGATTTTGATTGTAATAGAGGGCAGTTTTTTCTCAGGTGATCAAGGGAGCCGCAGTGATAGCAACGGGTCCCAGTCACTTTCTGTAAACGAGCTGCATAAGCCGCTTTGGGGGGGTTAGCATTGTTGGACGGAATAGGTACATCCTGGCAAACTCTAACCATCTCTATATATCACAGGTACGTCGATTATGAATATATAAGAGCGCTTTCTTGCAGTCAGAATTAGCATTCTCAAACCTGAGTTGTCACAACGGATTGTCATGTGTCCTCATCATCGACCTGTCTGGATAGCGCCACCTGGAGTCTGTCCATGAAAGCCATGTACAGTTCGGTCAGGCCCTGCTCAATCTTAGTGTAAGGAATGTTATCAGTCTTATCTGTCCTTGGAACCTGTCACAGGGCCGCAATGGAAAGGTGGGCAATAAGGTCATAAATATCGCATGGATAGTCTGTCTGGGTTCTAGCGTGTTCATAAACACCCTCACTGGTTAATTGAACTACAAGTACAGGGGGATTTCTCTGCTGTAGATGTCCTGCCTGAGACATGCAGGATGCACGGTAGTCTGAGAACCAGACGAGATACTGGGTCATCGTTAGTATCATTTTCATCATGTTTTTCCTAGTCAGCAGGAGTTAGTACATAGGCCGAACTTAGGGTCTCTATATAAGCTATAAGTTGTTCAGATGACACAACAGTTTCCTGTGCTATCTTGCGCATCTCTCTCATAGCAGAATACTCTATATCTTTATAAACTGGAGGTCTACCTTGCTCATACACCACTGGATACGCTCGTATAGGATATGGCTGTACTGCTTAGGCACTAAAGGGTGCGGGGTGAAAATAGCTATTCAAGGTGTTCTCCGGAGGGGTTGCCATGGCAACAGAGCTGTCCGGCAGCACCGCTTGAGGGCCCGACAAGGGGCGGGGGTGCGATCTCCGATCTTGCTTTCGCCCGCAGCTGCAGCGTTCGGGAAACCATCCAAAGACCGGGGGCTAGCCGAAGTTTCCGCTGCCGACGGGGCCTTAAAATTGGCCGTGGGGGACGCTAATTCCGGACCTGAAGGGGCTTTAGAACTGCCCATGGGGGCCGCTCGTTCCGCGGCCGAGGGAGCCTTAAAACTGGCTGTAAAATCATAAGGATGCGAGGGGGCAAAATCTAGATTACGGGCTGGCGAAAGTGACACAGGCGAGGGGGGAGTTTGCGCCGGGGGGGGTGGGCACGGAGTATGGTACCGCGGGTAAGGCCAGCAGTGCAGAGGCGGTGTCGGGGTTAGGTGGAAGGGGGGGGGGGGCTAGGGGGTAGCGGCAAGAGAGCTCTAGGTCGCGGCAGAGCCTAGCCTGCGGGGGAGTCATTATGTAGGAATGTCTCCCTGTGAGAAAGCGCTACTGAGGAGGGCAGCTGTGCGGGGGGGAGGAGGTGGCAGGCTCCAGGTGATGCCTGATGGGGTTTTTTTGTCCTTTTCCATTATACTTTTATACTCTTTATATATCCTTTTACCCTTCCCTATTCCTGTACTTTTTACTCCCTGTATCTTAACCCTACATGTTTATAACCCTTGTACCCTTGCCCTGCTCAGAATTCTTTGGAGAAGACGAAACAATCCCCACAATCTCAAGAGTATGAGGCACCAACCTTGAACAAAGCCCCATCACTGAGACATGTTTTTGTAAACTAAGTTGTAACCTTTTGGGGGGGAGGTAATTTTAATAAGGGGGCAATTACTTCATTTGTTAGACTTCTCATTGGGGAATTTGAGATAGGTATGCTAATCTAGGCTGTCCATAAATTGTATACGGGGGATATCGTCAGAGTCTTGGTCGTCGGTGTGCATCTGGGATCCTATTAAACCAAGGTAATACCCTTTTCCTATACTGCGTGTCTGCGTCTCAAATTTTTATCAGCATTTAAGGCATCACAGGGACGGCTGGAAAAACGGATCTGCTTTAGAATCTGTGAGAGTCGCTACAACAATTCCCCAAGTTGTGAGGTGCCTAGAAGCACAGGGATTCCCCTTACTAGTAAGACTAAAAAGTTTATGTCCAACACCCTGCCAGGCATCTGTGAAAAACGAGGTCCACTCTCCTGTTAGGATTTAAAAGGTTTAATAAAAGACAATAGGGGACAGAGAAAAGCAAAAGGTCAGTGCTGGGTGCTTTGGCATTCAGCCAAAAAAGCACGCCCGGTATGGACAGAGACACCCTTTACATACCCTTCAGCCTAATGCATATTCATAAATAATTATGCATATTCATACTTTTCTCCAAACTAGTTTGCATGTTCCAGGAACTGCTTAGCCTAGCTCCTCCTTGGATACGCCTCCTCGGAGCATTCACAGTCCTCTTTAATTGATTCTGTTATCACTCCCAGATTGTAGTTTCTGCAGACGACAGGTGCTGATAGTTGGAGTGTCAGAGGCAGGGTCCGTTCGCGGGATGTTATCCAGTTCAAGCAGGCAGTTCAAGCATTCTAACAAAACTATAACAGCTATTTCACTACTACGTCTAAGCTCAGCTAGCACCAGAAAGAAAGACATTAGTCATCATTACACAGCAATTTTTCACAGCAAGGCTACCTTTGTAAGAAAAGAATTAAAACCATACACATAGTATCCATTGTAATATTTGCGAAAAGCCAACATTATGATATGTATTTATCACACATCTAACTCATAAATGTTAGTAGAAGGGAATTCTCCCACATGCCTAGAAATCCAATCTAACAAATCAAGCAACCTAGCATCGGGAATGTCTCTGTTCTGCTGTTGTAAAAGCCGCTGTAAAGTTTCTAGGATCTGTTTTTGCTCAAGTGATAGTTTTGTCCCCATGATAAACCACGGCTCACCTTAAAATTGAAAAATGCGCGCGCTGGAATGTGATAGGGTGAAGGTGGGGATTGCTCGCAGGGTCTGAGCGTGCCACCGAAGTTTGCCTGTTCGGATGCGCTGCATGGAGCTGCCACCAGGGTCCTTTACGTGGGCTTAGCCAATGCCTAGGTCCGCGGGATCCGGCATAGGTCGCGGTCCAGGGTCGCTCCTGGGGCCCGGGCTCTTTGGCCCCAGGTGTAGTTTGCTTCTTCGGTCCTGGGCGTAGTTCAGTTCTTTGTAGTAATTTGATCGTCCCTGTTCATTCGGGCACCAAGTTATTGCATTCGCTTGCCAGCTGTGGTATTGATGAGACCCCCGGCAGGTGCAAAGGAGAACCGTTTATTGGAAAAACCTGGTCTTTTTAAGCAGTGAACTGGTTATCAGTTTACATAGTTCTAAGGCACAACAAGCCCAAGTCAACCAACCACCAAACACCACGAGGTGGACACGCGAATGTCACGCAGCAGTCTCTCAGGTTCTCACATCCCTCTATTCCAGCTGAATCATTCTCCCATAGTTCCCTTCTACTTAGCCTAAGTGACAGGCTGGAGCCATGTTACAAGGCCTTTTCCTTTACAAAGCCTTACCTATCAGTAACAATTATTCTTGTTCATTTAGTATTTTCCTCATAAGAAAATGTGTAGAGTTATACTGTGGATCTACATGGGCACTGATATATAAAACAAACCATTTAATGGACTTAATGGATTTTTTTTCCACGCTTTCACTGCAATGGTTGCTTGTTGGTCTCTTTGTTCTGTTTCATAATTAAAATATTTTGCTTTATTTTCCAGGCTCACATTAAATTTCCTATTGACTATCCATATTCACCACCTACCTTCAGATTCCTGACCAAAATGTGGCACCCCAACATTTATGAGGTAAAGTGGTTTTTTAGCTAATTACTTTTTTTCTCAGGTATGTGAGAAGGTTTCCTATGTCCTTAAACTTCCGGAAGTATTGAAGGTACTAAACATCTCTAGCCATAACTAAAGTGGTTAGCTGTTTGTGTTTAAATGTCAGCTTCATGGTTGAAGAGTTAAATCTAAATGTTGTAGGAAATGCTGTTTCTGTAGGCAGGGATGGAGCCTTTCTCATACCTGCAAGTGCAGCAAGCAGCCCCAGCTGAAGCATCATGTCGTGAGCGTTGGCGGTTTTAGGGGATTCTTGGATCCCCTAAACTGGTGTGTGGGGTCTTGCTCTACTGGGATACTTAGACAACTAGTTGTTTGTATGCCTTTTAAGTACATTTTTAATTTGAGTATATCCTACAAAATTGTGTGATGAGACAAGAAATGGGAAAAAGTCTCCTGCAGCAGTCAGCCTATGATAAAGGGGTTTGGATTTGGGGTGCTTCAACTGCAGAAAGAACCAGAGCTGGAGTCCAGCTTCAAGAGGAGTCATGCACAGCCTGGTCACCCTAGGACCAGAGTGAACAGATACCTTTTGACTTAATGTCTGCTAGTCAATTTGAAGCGGCCCTTAGTTCAGTGCATGTATGAGTGATGTTCAGAGTGTAACACTGGGCTATCAAGTCCATTATTGGATCATGGTACAACTACATAGCAGGTTCAGAAGGAGAATGATTTTATATAAATGTTTTTTAGAAAGAAGCACTCCCTAGCCTGAAAACATTTTCTTCATGATGCTGAGCATGGGCTGCTTGGAGAGATTTAAAGTAAAGTTGTCACAGACCAAAGCACTAGGGGAAGCGCTGCCATGAGGTTGGTGTGATGGACTAGCTCAGGGGCTGACAGCGGTCCAGCTGTGTTAATATGGCAGTGCTCAGGCTAACCTCTGCTGTTGCTGGGGCATAGGATACATTGCCCTGCATCTGGTGTGAATGGACTATGTTGTGTTTTTTGCTGGGCTTTCATCTGTCAAGTGACCTTTAAGGTTTCTCCTGGAGCCTGATTGAGTTGAGCTGTTGTGTTAGAGCTCATGTGAGCAGCAGCTTGAGGCAGAGTTTAATAGTGCTGCTGCAAAGACTGTGAGAAACAGCATTTTTTATTTCATTTAATTTAATTTAATTTCATTTCATATTTCATTTCATTTATTTCATACAATTGGTTCAAAATTACCAAATTTCATGTCTGTATTTGAAAATTGAAGGCCTGTTTTGGCTCAAAACTCAATATTTTCGTGGAGGCAAATCAAATCCCTGCTAAACTTTTGGATATCCTAGACAAACGTCAACCTGCTAGGACTACTGCTTGAATATTTTGAGGAACTAAAGGCCTTTCAAAAATGTTCCATTTGGTGTAGCTCTGTTTCCTTATCACAGGTCTTCTGCAGGCTTTCTTTGTGTCCACTTCAAACCAGAAATGTACATGGGGAAAGGCTTGCCCCTTACCCACAGTGATCCCTAAAACCTTGTGCTGATCTCATCGAGCCCCATGACACCTTTACCCATCCAGACTCTAATGCAGTGCTTGAATTCCCAATCATGTAACACTGATTGTTGTAAGAGGGAAACTTCTCACATTCTTGCTTCCCTCTATATCTTTGCATTGCTGAATATCTGCTTGTCCACATGCTGCTGACCTGATCACATGGGGAAATTCTCCTGAGTGCAGTGATGGCTTCTCCTGGCCACCATCTCCCAGGAGATGGGTAAAGGAAAAACTGGGTAAACTCATGAAAATTATGAATAAAACCAGAATAGGCTGTGAACATAATCTAACATTAGTAAGGTTAACTTCACCTTAAAAAGATATTAGGTTGTACAAGATTGTACAAGCCTGTTGAAATCCTAACAAGGCAGTTTCCTTTTATGGAAACTGTTCCAGCAATATAAATGTGTGTTTGGCTATTCAGCAGCTCCAGATACTATGTTGCTGGTTTTTGTTGTGTTCTTGACAAAACTGCTTCAAATGATGAGGGCTTGCTAATTAACATACCTGGAATGGTTAGTGAGCTGCTGAAATCTGCCTCCAATGGATCTCATTTGGCTATAAAAGAAATGTCCTTCAAGTGAGCTGTTGTTATCTGTATCTGTGATCACTGGCTTGGGCTCAAAGGCATGGATGCTATCACAGTGCTACTTTGTGTTTTGGCTCCTGTATGTTGAGCGGTGTTGGAGTATCCTCAGGACATAGCTGAGACCAGATGCTTGGAGAAGTGGCAGCCTGCAGTCTTGAACAGAACTGATCTGCAACATCTCTGTTGTTCCTATCATTGACATGTCTTGGATCAGGGTGATAAGGGTCAGTGTGAATGCTGGTGTAAGGCTGCCTCTGAGAACTTGTAAGTCACTCCACAGAGGGCTGCAAGAGGGAGCAAGCCAGTGGGGCCTGGAGAGGCCAACATCTGCTGTCTGGCTTCAGGCCCCATCTGCACCTCCACCTCATCTGGCATTGAGACCCCATGATCCTCTGGAGTTAACTTCAGTGAAGACTGTCAGCTGTGGTAGATACTGCTATAGCAGTCCTGCAAAGTACTCATCAGAGTACTGTTGCTGATGAAGAATTGGTTTTACAGGCATCTTAAAGTGTTTATAAATGGTAGGCATTATGGAGCTTTAAATCTCTATTCAGGACATAGCACTGTGAGTAGATTGACACAGACTGAGGATTATGTAGCTGTATGGGTTCCATATGCTGCCAAAATATTCTTCCTCTTGCATGCTGGAAGAGATTTTCAGTGAAACCTTCAGAGAGCATCTCCTGCTTTTTCATCTGACATTTTGAACAGCTGTGTCCCAGGGAAGCAGTGTAAGCCTGCCCCACACCATCTGTTCAACACCCTTGTGTCCTGGAAGAAGCATTGTTGTAATACCTGAGCTAGTAGAGTGTGCTAAACCCTTAAATTTAAAAAATCCTGGATGTAACTCAGCTACCAATGATGTGATGGGTTGACCTTGGCTGGATGCCAGGTGTCCACCAAGCCACTGTATCATTCCCCCTTCTCAGCTGGATAGGGGAGAGAAAAATAAGATGGAAAGTGACTCATAGGTTGAGATAAGGCAGTTTAATAAAGCGAAAGTGAATGGTTGCGCACACACAAAGAGAAAAAAAAGGATTTTATTCTCTACTTCCCATCAGCGAGTGATGCCCAGACACTTCCTGGGAAGCAGGGCTTCAGCATGCAGAGCGATTGCTCCGGAAGGCAAACATTGTAAAATAATGAATACCTTCCCCCCGTTCCTCCTCCTTCCCTTATCTTTTATATCTGAGCTGATGTCATATGGTATGGAATATCTCTTTGCTTAATTTGGGTCAGCTGGCCTGGTTGTGTCCCCTGACAGGATCTTGCCCTCCCCTAGCCTATTGATGGATGGCAGAATGTTGAAGACACAGCACTGATGCCGTTCCAGCACTGCTCAGCAGTAGCCAAAACACTGGTGTGTTATCAGTACCTTTCCAGCATTACCCACCAACTACATCCAGGTCCTTGAGCAAAGACAATCCCATGAATGGGTTTGCCTTTTCCCATGGGAAAAGAAATCCTTAACACCTTCCCCAGCCACTTTCCTATGTGCAGTATGGGGACCTTATCTCCTCCCACAGTGTGTAAGGGTTTTGTTTGGGCAGGACCAGGGTGTTTAGCAGATTCTCTAGTGTTAATCATCCAAGTAACTTCTGCTAAATTTGTATCCCCATGCCCCATTACTTAATGCTCTTAACATAGTCTTCAGCAGTCCATTACATCTCTCAGTCTTTCCAGAGGCTTATGGGTGATAAGGGATGGGATATATCCACTCAATGCCATGTTTCTTTGCCCAGGAGTTTATGAGGTTATTTTGAAAATGGGTCCCACTGTCTGCTTCAATTCCCTCTGGGGTACCATGTTGCCACAAAAGGTGTCTCTCAAGGCCTAAGATGGTGTTTCAAGCAGTAGCATGGTTTACAGAGCGTTTCCAGCCAGCCAGTTGTTTCCTCCACCATGGTGAGTATGTAGCTCTTGCCTTGGCATGTTCATGGCAGTGGTCCAACCTAGTCAATTTGCCAGGCCTCACCATATCAAAAACCCAGCCACCGCCCTCTATTCCAAGGAGATTTTATTCATGTGGCTGGCTTGATTGCAGCACATTTCACATCCCTGAATAACCTGTGTGATAACCTCCATGGTAAGGTCCACCCCTCGATCACAAGCCCATCTGTATGTGGCATCTCTCCTTAGACGTCCCAATGTTTCATGGGCCCATCGGGCTATAAATAGCTCACCATTCCATTCCCAGTCTAAGTCTACCTGAACTATTCCAATTTTGGCAGCCTTATCTACCTGTTCATTGTTTTGATGTTCTTCAGTGGTGCAGCTTTTGGGCATGTGAACATCTATGTACCTTTAGAGCCATATTTTCTACCTGTGCAGCGATGTCCTGCCTCAATGCAGCAGCCCAGATGGGTTTACCTCTACGTTGCCAATTGGTCTTTTTTCATTGCTGCAGCCACCCCCATAGGGCATTAGCCAGCATCCAGGAGTCAGTATAGAGAAAAAGTACAGGCCACTTTTCTTGTTCCACAATCTCTAAGGCTGATTGGATGTCTTTCACTTCTGCAAATTGCCTTGACTCACCTTCCCCTTCAGCAGCCTCAATGACTTGTTGTGTGGGACTCCACACAGCACCTTTCCGTCTCCGATGGTTTCCTATCACACAGCAGGATCCATCAGTAAATAGTGCAAAGCCTCTTTCATTTTCTGGTAACTTGTTATATGGTGGTGCCTCTTATACACGAGTCACCTTTTTGGGCAATGCTCCAAAATCCCTGCCTTCTGGCCAGTCTATAATCTCTTCCAGAATTCCTGGGCAGTTAGTTTTCCCCAGTCGAGCTCATTGTGTAACACTTACTCCATGTAGCGCTGATTGTGTGACATGTTGAGGGGATGTTTACTCTGAACATCCAGTGTGGCATGGGCAATTGCAATGCTAAGAGGAGACACACTTCTGTCCCAACAACCTCTGAGGCAGTTCAAACCCCCTCATAGGCTGCTAATATCTTTTTCAGTTGGAGTATAGTGGGCTTCTGATCCTGGATAACTTGAGCTCCAAAATCCTAATGGTCGACCTCAGGTTTCTCCTGATGTTCTTTGCCAGAGGCTCCAGGTGGGACCATGTTCCCCAGCTGCAGTGTAGAGTATATTTTGCCTGGCTGGTCCTGTCCGAAGAGGCCCAAGAGCCACTGCACAAGCTATTTCCTGTTTGATCTGGTCAAAGGCCTGTTGCTGTTCAAGGCCACACCCAAAATGGTTCTTCTTCCAGCTATAACCTGGAATGTGCATTCTCCAGAACCCCACAAGGCCTAGGAAAGCTTGTGTTTCCTTCTTATTAGCTGGTGGAGACATAGTTGCTATCTTGTTGACCACATCCATAGGGTCATGATGGTGTCCATCCTGCCATTTTATTCCCAAGAACTGAATCTCCTGTGCAGGTCCCTTGACCTTGCTTTGCTTTATGGCAAACCCAGCATTCAGAAGAATCTGAGTTATTCTTTTTCCCTTATCAAACACTTTTTCTGCCTTCTTGCCCCACACAATTATGTTGTCAATATATTGTAGATGTTCAGCATCATCACCCATTTTCAGGGCAGTCTGGATCCATCCATGACAGATGGTCAGGCTGTGTTTCTACCCCTGGGGAAGTTGATTCCAGCTGTATTTGACACCCCTCCACATGAAAGCAAACTGTGGTCTGCACTCTGCTGCCAAAGGAGTTGAGGAAAATGCATCAGCAATGTCAGTTGCAGCACACCACTTGACTGCCTTCGACTCCAGTTCATATTGGGGCTCTAACATGTCTACTACTGTAGCACTCAGTGGTGATGCTATTTCATTCAGGCCACGATAGTCTAATGTTAACCTCCAGCCTCCATCAGACTTTTGCACTGACCATACGGGACTATTAAAAGGTGAGTGAGTTCTGCTGATCACTCCTTGGCTCTCCAGTTGATGATTCAGCTCGTGGATGGGAGCCAGGGAGTCTTGGTTGGTGTGATATTGCCTGCCAACTATCCTAGTAGCAATTGGTACCTGCTGGTCTTCAACTCACAGCACTTCCACAATGAAGGAATCTTCTGAGAGGCCAGGCAGGTTGAATAACTGTTTGATCTTCTCTGTATTCACTGTAGCTACACCAAAAGCCCATCAGTACCCCTTCAGATCCTTGAAGTACCCTCTCCTGTGGTAGTTGATGCCAAAGATACAAGGGGCCTCTGTGTCAGTCACAATGGGGTGCTTTTCCCACTCACCTCAGCCTCTAATACAGACAATTCTTGGCATCCCTCTGTCACTCTAGAGATCCAGATGGGTTCTGTGCCTCTATACCCTGATGGCACCAGTGCACACTGTGCACTAATGTCTACCAAAGCATTATACTTCTGTGGATCTGGCATGCCAGGTCATGGAATCCACATAGTCCAGTATATCTGGTCATCCATTTCTTCCTCCTGGCTAAAGGCAGGGACACTCTATTCATGTTCCTCACTGGAGTGTTCGCTGTCTGACCTTTGCAATGCCAGACCAGAAGTCCTCTCATCAGGATCAAAGAATGTGATTTCAGTTCTTCTCTGTTGGAGATTGCTGATTGCCTTCTTGTGTCTCTGCAGCAACTACATGAACAGTCATTTTGGATGACCCCTTCTTAACAGCTCTCTTCCCTCTCAGTTCACATACATGGGCTTCCAGCTGAAAGGTGGGTTCATCATCCCACTTTATGTCCAACTCCTGGTCAAACAGGAAGAACCACAATGCACCATGCGGCATGTGCCTGGGGCTTCCTTTCTCTCTGACCGGGGCAGGAGAGGACCAATCTCTTGGGCTGATCCTGACAGCTGAGGCGCTGGCCTGTAGGAATGAGGAAGTACAAAGATTTTCTTCAAAGTTTTGGAGCCATGAAGCTGGTCTCTCCACAGTTGGTGTATCCATTTGCGGGTAATGCAGTACTGCCAAGCTGTTAGAATATGATGCAGGGATGCTTTGAACCACCTTCCTCCACATGGCCAGCGTGCAAGGGACATCCTCTGAATCTTTAGAGACACTGTCACTTTTTACTATAGATGACTTCCAGCACTGCTAATTCTCTCAAGTACTGGATACCTTCATCTGCAGTGGTCCACTTCCCTGGGGAATTCACAAGATCTTCCTCAAATGGATATCTTGCCCTCACACTTGAGAGGAGCCATCTCCCGAGGCTGCAAATTGCTGCCCCTTTTCCAATTCCTCTTTTGGGTTCCCAATCTCTAGCAAGGGATCCCAGCTGTTGGGCTTCATGACCTTCTAAATCCTGACTGTTGGCCCCATTATCCCAGCATCGAAGCAGCCAGGCAGAAATCCACTCACCTGGCTGGCAGCTGTAATCTTTTTGCAAGTCTCGAAGTTCTGATGAGGTCAGGGACTGATTTACTTCAGTTTCCTGTTTGAATTGTCTCACTCCTTTCTCCAATTTCTATGTTGAAGGACTGGCTTCTTGATCAGATGCTTTCTTTCCTGATTCTTCCTCCTCCTCCTCCCCTTCCTCCTCTTCTTCCATCCTTTCTAATTGGTGGTATGGATGTGTTGTTCTTTTTGTTCACTTTTTTTCACTACTGGGGCAATTGCTCTATTTGTTTGAGTCCCTGTCTCAGCTATAGTGTCCTCAAATGCAGTTTGGGTCCCTGCCTCAACCACAGCCCTCTCAGAGTACTGAACTGTGGCTCCGTAGGCACAGGCCAGGCCTCAGTACTAGGCAAGAAGCTGCTGGTTTTCAGTGGGGTAGGCAAGGCACCCTTCTATCAGGTGACAGATCAGTTTGTCAGGGTTGATTACCTGTTCAGGTGCAAAGTCTCAGGCAATGGGAGGTGATAACTGCCCTAAAAACCTGCCCAAATCCTGCCATCCAGGGACCGGAAGCTTCAGGGCACATTTCAATATTACATCACCCAAAATTAGTTTTATTTTATACCAGGACAACACGAGATTCCACAAACCCCATAATATGCTAAAAGTATTATTTAGTGGTATTAAACAGATCACGTAACAACGAGCAATGACCTCAGGAGCCTGCATAGTAAAACCATCCACATTAATCCCAGATAGGGAGAGGGAGATCACAGAATCACACAGAATCTACTAGGTTGGAAAAGATCTTTGAGATCATTGAGTCTAACCTATGACCTAACACCACCTTGTCAACTAGACCATGGCACTAAGTGCCACATCCAGTCTTTTCTTAAACACCTTCAGGGATGGTGACTCCACCATCTCCCTGGGCAGTCCATTCCAATGCTGAACCACTATTTCTGTGAAGAATTTTTTTATAATATCTAGCCTAAACTTCCCCTGGCGCAGCTTAAGACTGCGTCCTCTCGTCTTGTTGCTGGTTGCCTGGGAGCAGAGCCCAACCCCCACCTGGCTACAACCTCCTTTCAAGTTAGTTGTAGAGAGTGATAAGGTCTCCCCTGCGCCTCCTTTTCTCCAGGCTAAACAACCCTGGCTCCCTCAGTTGCTCCTCATAGGACTTGTGTTCCAGACCCTTCACCAGCCTTGTTGCCCTTCTCTGGACACACTCCAGCATCTCAACAACCTTCCTAAATTGAAGGGCCCAGAACTGGACACAGTACTCAAGGTGCGGCCTAACCAGTGCCAAGTACAGGGGAAGAATCGCTTCCCTGGTCCTGCTGGCCACACTATTCCTGATACAGTTCGGGATGCCATTGGTCTTCTTGGCCACCTGGGCACACTGCAGGCTCGTGTTCAGCCTGCTGTGAATCAGTACCCCCACGTTCCTGTCTGCCGTGCCACTGTCCAGCCACTCTGTCCTCAACCTGTATGCTGCATGGGGTTGTTGTGACCAAAGTGCAGGACCTGGCACTTGGACTTGATAAACCTCATATTGTTGGATTCGGCCCATCTATTCAGCCTGTCCAGGTCCCTCTGCAGAGCTCTCCTACCTTCCAGCAGATTGACACACCCCCCCAACTTGGTGTCATCTGCAAATTTGCTAATGGTAGACTCGATCCCTGCATCCAGATCATCAATAAAGATATTAAACAGGACTGGGTCCAACACTGATCCCTGGGGGACAGCTCTAGTGACTGGCTGCCAACTGGATGCAACACCATTCCCCACCACTCTCTGGGCCCAGCCATCCAGCCAGTTCTTAACCCAGCGAAGGTTGCACCTGTCCAAGCTGTGGGCTGCCAGCTTTTCCAGGAGTATGCTATGGGAGACAGTGTCAAAGGCTTTGCTGAAGTCCAGGTAGACAACATACACAGCCTTCCCCTCATCCACCAGGTGGGTCACCTGGTCATAAAAGGAGATCCGGTTGGTCAGGCAGGACCTGCCCCTCCTAAATCCATGCTGGGAGATGTATTCCCTCATCTTCTCCACGAGATAACTCCCCCAGCACAGCAAAGCCATCAAGGCCAAGGCAAAGCACAGAGCCATTGTTTGTATTAACATGTTCCCAAACTCAGCAAAATGAAGAGATAAGCAGTGCAGCTGACAAACTCCAGGTCCCACATAGGAGCTTGCTACTTAATAACTACTATAGCTATAACATGCAATATATATAACTGCCTTTGTCTTATTCCACGTTTGCCACCAAAAAAGACTGGTAGGTTGGCTTTGGCTGGATGCCAGGTTGTCTTAGTTTGAAAACAAACCAGTAGGACATTGCAAGTCAGGATTATAATTTAATAGGAAAATAAAAAATAAGTGCAACAATACAAGAAAAAACACTGACAGAGCCAGATACAACTTGACACCCTGTTAGGGTGGTGGTAGCAGTCCAAGTGAAGTAGTTAGGTTGAAGCAGTGATCCTGTGGAAGATCTGGTCTCCACCTGAAGGTCCAGTGGTAGCTCTTGTCCTCTGGGAATCCAGTAGACAGGGCTGCCTGTGCTGTTCAAGAGCCCAGGTTATATCCAGGTGGGAATGCTTGGCTCCTCCCTACTGGGCAGAGCATCTCACAGTAGGATGAGATAAGTCCATGGGTCATGCGGTGGGTTCTTGATGGCCTATCACCTGTTATCAGGAGTGAGTCATAGCAGGAGATAACAATCAGTGCCCTACAGCTTGTGGTAATAGAATACTAAATACATCTATAATGCAACCTAGGACACAAGTGCCCACCAAGTCGCTCTATCACTCCCCCTTCTCAGCTGGACAGAGGAGAGAAAATAAGATGGAAAATGCCTCGTAGGTTGAGATAAGGCAGTTTCCTAAAGCAAAAGTGAATTGTTGCACCCACACAAGCAAAGGGGAAAAAAAAAGGATTTTATTCTCTACTTCCCATCAGTAAACTATGTCCAGCCACTTCCCGGGAAGCAGGGCTTCAGCTTGTGTAGCAGTTGCTCCAGAAGGCAAACATTACAAATAACAAATGGACCCCTGTTCCTCCTCCTTCCTTTAGCTTTTATATCTGAGCTGATGCCCTATGGTATGGAATATCCCTTTGGTTCATTTGGGTCAGCTGGCCTAGTTGTGTCATCAGATCTTTGCCTGAAGCCAGGCTATTCTCAACTTTTGTTTCTGTCTTGCAGAATGGAGATGTATGTATTTCAATTCTTCACCCACCTGTAGATGACCCACAAAGTGGAGAGCTGCCCTCCGAGAGGTGGAACCCTACCCAAAATGTCAGGTAACTGTGAATCTGTGATGTGCAGCAGTGACCTCAAAGGCCTGTGATCTCTCTCCAAGACTAAGGCCTTTGTTGGGAAAGTTTTGGAATAGAATTCAAGACTTTGGGAGCTTTAAGTCTTGAACTGGGTGGGAACCAGACTTAGCAAGTTGTCTGAAGTGCTGATGCTGAGGTGTCCTGATGCTGGACTAATAATGTGGAGAATTCTGTCCTGTTCACAGGGTTTCATGCTCCTAAAGCAAATTATCTCAAATTTTCTGCTCTTCCCCAGTCATTGTTATCCTATAGTTAGGGTTTTCAAAAGATAGGCTGGAAAGAAAACCCCATAGACCAGTGTCTATAGAGCAGGTATTTTTTTATTGCAGCGCTGGAGGTGAGGGGGATCTCTCCACCTAACTCACCTACCTTTGTCAAGTGCTGTGGTTTATTTATACAGTAAATTTCACTTAGTGTTACTACGTCACTACAACATCATCATATACACGCCAGAGCTAATTTACATAACGTGATATCATGGTTATAAATAATTATTTTGCACTGCGCTTGCGCCTCCCCAATTCGGTGGTCGTGGTGGGCTTCTTGGGAGGAAGGCTCAAGGTCTTATTTGCATCTGAACTTTTCACCTTTGTCTTCGGAGCATGCGCAGTTATGGTGTTCCTTGGTCTCTCTAGTTCTAACTGGTCTAAATTCTGTATTCTGTGGCTAATTGGCTTTACATTTGCCAGTTTCTCATTAGTACTATACTTGTCCACCTTTGAAGCTATCCACCTGGTGAGGTTTTTTTGGTCTATTCAGCATTAAGCAACTAGTTAACCACGTAATAGCCATTACATTGTATAGAAAGTTATAATTCAGGTTATATAGGTATAAAAAGCTATGATTCAGGTTATGTTGATATCTTATAACTCAAGTTATATAAGCATCTTGTAACTCTGACCCAAATTATATAGGCATCAGTCTCCTGTGAGGGAAGAAGAGTCCACACAGCAGGTTGGGGACAAGAAAAAAACCCCAAAACAGATGGAAACCTGGTGAACTCTGATGTTGTTGGTCTCCTCTTTGCTGCAGATGAAACTGGTGGATTTTAAAGTTCTTTCTTTCGCTGGCTCAGCTTTTCCCGAGGTCTGGCCAAGGTGGGGTGCAGCAGTGCAGTACCCAAGGGCAACTCTCCCCTGCTGCGGGGGGGAGAGCTGCCCCAGAGCCGGAACACGCAGGATGTTTTCTTCTTGGCCACGGGCGGTGGGACTGGTCAGACTGGGTCTGTGTGGAAGCGTAGCAGGTCTAGAAAGGCAGCTGTTCATTCCAGGCTTCAGGTGGTTTATTGGGATAATAAAGGATGGCACTGGGGAGTGGGGAAGGGAGAGTCAGGGGAGGATAGTTGCTCCATGAAGCCCAGAATCAAAGAGACTGGGTTCCGGGTCCTGCTGGGCTTTTATCCGTGGGGTTAGGAGGCGGTCCTGGCTCACATCAGCCAGTCCGGAAGGGTCAAGGGGGAGGGATCAGGGGAAGGACACACGTTGCAACAGTGGGGTGTTCCCGCGGCTTCCCCGCAGGTTGGAGCTGGGCAGCTCCTGCTGATGGTACGATCTTGGACAAGATCTAAGCTAAAGAGTTCCAGAAGAAACCACAGAAGCTGCCAGAGGATTACTGTTGCAGTCCAGGGAAAAACTTCTTGCCTCAGCTAACACGAACTAAGCTAGCTCAGAGCCACAATGTAACATATGTCCCCAGCACACCAGGCACGCCAGAAGTGAGGGCTTGAAGAAAGCCTGCGGAGTTCCCCGGCTCCCGCCCCACTTCCGGACTCAACTTTAAAGTGACAGGACTTATTTCTGGGCATAAAGCAGACAATCAGGAATAGAGTGTAATCATAAAATCACCCCAAAACACTTCACAAAATTAATTTGAAATAAGCATCTGTCAAAGCAAAGATATAGCAAGGGGAATTTTATGCATTCTTGACCCTTGAAATATGATTATAACACACACACTGCAAAGTGCTGAACTAGAGCTAACATAACAGGAGACTAGGAATTGTAGCAGTCAGCAAATTATAACAACTGATGTTCCTCCTGGAACATGCTACTTGAAGGTTAAAAAGGCCCAAGAGAAATGGTGCATCTTAGCTGCATGAAGCCATGAAGGGTTGGGAATCTGATCCTTAGAGCTTGAGGTAAAGGTTATCCAATCCATCTGTACTAAATACAAGATCTAGTTCAGATTTTAAAAAAGGAAAAATAGGCTTAAATACTGTCTTAAGCTATTATGTTTCTAAGCTACTTTCACCTGTCTCTCTGTTTAGATGACTATTAAACTGGGTTTTTTTCATACATCTGATATGGTTAGGACTTGGTGACAAGCTTCAACGGATGCCTTAAAGACCCTAGAAATGATACAACACACTTTTGAGATAATATTAGTATAGGACATGATATAAAAGCTGGTCTTTATTGGAGGCCTCCAAGGGACAGATATGGAAAAAATGTCCACAAAATGCCCCTCCCCCACAGAGTGAATACAGTTTTATAAGTTTTTAATATTAGCATATTTGACAAAAATTACCAATTAGAGACATAGGCGGTGAGGTAATTTTTCCCCCGGTTCAACCCTCTCTAAATCCTCCCCCCTCAGATGGAAACTAAACCTTGTTTATGAAAATGTGTCTTGAAGAGCTGTTTTCAACCTCGGTAGCCAGGGAAAACCAAGATGGGATTGGGGCCCTGGAATATGTTTTGTCCTTCTGCCTAGGAAAAGGGTATGGAAAACTACTGGGAGTGGCTACTAATACAATAATATGCTACAGAGCTACAAATTTATGTGTAAAAAATACAGAGAATATATAAAAGAAAAAAGCAAAAAATCAGCATGGCATCTTAACTTATAGTTAGAAAACAGCTTTGGGCATTAGTTGCTTATAATGCACACACATTTTGAGTATTTCACTATATACAACCCTAAAGATTGGCATGAGACTTCTTATGGTACTACTTCTCTGATTTCTGCTCTCCCTTATCATGGTGCAGTTTTTGGTGCTTGCTCTTGCAACATGCCGAGTTTAACAGTGATATTTGGAGAGAAAACATTCCTCAGCTGTATCAGCAAGCAGAAATAAAACTTGTCCTTCACTGTTAGCCTGCTGCCTGTGTAACCTAGGGCTTCTCTTCAGCTGCTGAATTTTGTAAATCTGCTTACTACAGATGACTATGGTTGAAGTGTCTGGAGTGAGGAATATCATTCTTCAACTTTGAGAGCATCTGGCCATCTCTACTGCTAATGGTTTCAAGCATGCTCATTAATTTTTTTAAACACAGTCAATATGGACTTTCCCATCACTTGGAGCTAGATGAGGGTGTCATAAGTAAATATAGCAAACATCCAGCAAGATGTGAAGGAATGCAGCTGTGATCTGCATGGCAGAAAGTATTGCTGTTCTTATGCCCCATAAAGTTGAGGAAGTGGTGGCAGGGCTTAGGGGTTGAGGCTCTTTGATAAATTTTAGTTGCCTTTCTCCCTATCTCACCAGGCCTCACTCTATCTTTTGAGGTGCTCAGGTCAGAATTCAACAAAATATTCTAGTTGTTGGTACATCTGTATCTTGTGCTGATATGTGATGCCCCATCTTACTACTGCTTTGTTTTCTGAGGATACCCATTTTTGTTGGCTTTTTTTTGGCTGCTTTAGTGCATTGAGCTGGTTGCAGAAACTGTTCAGATGTAACATTACTTTCAGTACAGTTCAAGTCTGATACTTCTGTTGATACATGGAAAGAAAAAGGCAGTTAACAGTTCTGATTCCTTGAGCCTCTACTGACTTCTCTCCTCTGCTGATCAAGGGATGTAGAGGGACTGTCCTGGTTCCAGCCAGGACAGAGTTAATTTTTTTGCAGTAGCCATGAGGGAGTGGAGCCTGAAGCTGTTGTGGGCATGGCTAGGAGGTTATTTTATACCACCTCATATCATTGCCAGGGGTAGAAGTAAGACACTCTGGCTTCTGAGAAGGGTCGGGCTTCCGGTGGAGAAAACGGTGGTGGGAGGGGGAAAGCCGCTTGCCATTTGTTCATTGTTGCCCAGGATCCATGGCGAGCATTTTTGCATGTGAATCACCCTCTCTTTTGTATGTTTTTGTGTGGCAACACAGATTCTTTCCCATGGGAACTTTTCTTCTTCCTATGTTTTATAAATAAAGATAAAGTTTTGTGTTATTGAAACAGTCTTTTGGAAGATAGGTGGTTCAAGCCTGGCCAATCGACCTAGGGGGAGGTTTTGAATTGGCCCAATCTGAACGGCCTGTGAAAGTCTATATAAGTTGTTAAAATAAATAATAAATTCAGAATTCTTGATCACCCGAAGCCTCTCGACTTTTCACTCCGCTAGCGGTCCAACAGCAACACTTTTGTTATTTATATTGTTGCTGTTACTGTTCGTTTTCTAATCTTATTGCTGTTTCCAGTAAATGGTTCTTATCTCAACCTGTGATTTTTTTGTGCCTCCCATCAGAGGGGGGGAGGGGAGCAACTGCAGGTCATGGTCTTTTTCGTGGGAGTACTAAATTGGAGAATACCATTCCTAAAGCAGGACAGGCACTCACTCTGAAGACAACAGCACTGTAAACATTTAAAACAAAGTGATATGGCAGCTGATGAACACACTGCTCCCCAGAATGGGGTGGGGGATGTAGGAAAGCAAAGGTGGGCTTTAAATCTCCACTCTTCATGCAAACAACTTGCATGAAACAACATGCCAGAAGAACCTCACCTAAGGGAGAAACAGATCCATAACAATACTGGAGAAAGTCTGTATTCAGTCTGGTGCAGTTTGTATGTGATGCTGAGAATGTTTTCAGTCACACATGGTGAAACTTTTTTATTGTTTCTGTCCTGTCAGATCCCCTGTTCTGGGATCCCTTCCTGTTACTATACCTTGTTCACCTTGCTTACCCACAGCATCAGGGTTTGAGTTGGAGAAGACCGGCCAGCTCTTAAGAATATCAGCAGTGATGGAGCTGATCTAATGTGCTGGTCAGAAATGAAGAGTGCAGTGTCTCACCTCTAACAGACAGTAGGTAGAGTGAGTGCTAAATCCAGATGTGAATTCCTGTCCTCAGCTTTCTCTAGATTTTGCTTGCTTTACAGTAATGATGCTGAAGCTGACATGCTGGCTTTGCAGCCTGATTGCTGAGAATTCAAAGGCTTTTAAATGAATTCTTGAGTTGAAGTAAAAGATGGTTTCTTTTCTGCCCATAATTCCAGTCTGACCAGACAGTTTTTCCCAGAGCTGCTGTTGTATTTCCTATTGAATTATATTATTTGGAAAGTAAATTGTATATGACTCTCCTGATAGCTGTGCTGTGAACAGTCCGGCCAGATGCAAGTGTTTAGTTTTGTCAGGAAAATTAATCCACAAACGCCAGAGGTTTATGTCCAAAAAGGAGACAGAGGAATCCTGTAACTTTATTCATGAATAAAGGAAGAGGTCATGGGCATTTCCCATGGGGTCTCTCAAATTGCTAGAGGACGCAGCCTCTTTTATCCTAACTTCCCGGCCGCAGGTTCCCTCTCTCTTTCCCCATTGGCTGAGGTACTCGAGAAGTACAGATTTCCTGGAACACCTAATTAATATACATCCCCCCCTAATACAGACAACCCCAATACATATTCCCCTTTTCTTCTTCTTGTGTCTCTGTTCCTGTAGTTTATTAACACAGTTTTGGGTAAATTTAATTAGGGAAATTCCTATGGAAATCCTGTCCATTGTTTCTTCTATCTCTCAGTATAAAAGTCATCTTACCAGCAGACTCCGGTCTTATCTTTACCGGTCATTTGTTTGTAAAGACACTCCCTTATTCCTTTCAATCCTTCCTCTTTTTATTTTCTCAATAATTGTCTTTAATAACTTTTGTTATCATTGACTGGATTGTGTGTTCTTGGGTCTTTTTTGGTTTCATGATTATTTGTAGTGACATGATTTTTTGTCCTCTTGTAGCCATTTCTGGATCAGTAGGCATGGCTACTATTTGCATTCCTCTGATTACATGCTGAATGAGCTGCTATAGCACATAAGAGGAAAAGAACGTTTGTTTTGTATACTTTGATTTCCTAACTAATTTCTCTGAACTTGTGGTAACAAAAAGAACAACAGTTTAATATACTCTACATAACATATTCCTGACCAGTTTGGAGGCAACTTGCGATAAGCATATTGGCCACAAATCCAATAATGCTCTTTCAAGGCCCAGGTTCCTTTAGCAAAAGGGCTTTTCTAATTTTCATTATCAATTGGTGAGTTAAAATACAGCTTTTTACCTGGGCCTAATGGTTCCCTAACAACACTTGCCTTACTGTAAGAGTCACAATATTTGCATCTTTAAGCTCCTACATGAGGTTTCCACTTACAGTTACATGCCAGACCTGTTTTGTTAGATCTGGACCAGAACTTACTAAAAAGGGTTCTGGTTCCATTCCGGTGTTGCCACTTGCAGTGATAGTCACGGGCAACATGTGTCCTCCTGGTAGAATTATCTCAGAGGCAGGTTAAAAATAAATGGTCAAAAAAACCCCAAAACTTGTCTCTCCCCACTGCTTCATATCCTTTAAAATCCCTTTGGTAATTATGGTAGGAACACCTTACCCAGCTACCATTAGAGAGCCTAACATGAGTTTGATTCCATCTGCTTCAATACTTGGAGCAATCATAAGGAGGGCAGTTAGGGGCCCAACAATCTAAACCCAATGATAAAGTCCAGTCACAAACATTTTTTTCTTACATATACACCCCCTTTTCTGTTAAGAAAATATAAGCCTTTTTACTTCACTTAGGGTGCTGACCCATCACTTAGGTTTGACTGTGCTGGCCACCCATGGCCAGTCTTCAGATCCTCCTGGCCCTCCGCAGACCCAGCAATTACTGAGGTTAAAGGTCTTCGCTACTTCTCCTGGGGTTAAAAAAAAATGATTCTCCCACTTCTGGCCTAAAACTAACTGACAATATAAAGGTGAGATTATTAAGAAAAACATTCTAATAGTATAATCTAGTAACCTAATCTAATCTTAACGTTATCTTCTGCACCACTTGTGGTGAGTGTAGGCACAGAAACCACTTAACATAAAACAAAGACAGCAAGGATTAGCGCCCCCCCCAGTGACTGGAGCTTCGAAAGGAGGGATACCCACACAGACTATTTCAGCAGACAGTTTGTGGTAGGCACACAGGGCTTCCCCTGATGTCGACGCACTGGTCACTGCTCCGGTCCGCTCCTGCGGAGAGTCAGTCGTGGCTTCCCGTCCTTTTCCTCCAGCTGAGATGTCCAAATCTCTGGGGCTTTAGAGGCCTTGACCCGAGTGTGATGGATCCATCTGTGTTCTGCTGTCTTGACGGCTGTTTCTGTGGTCAGTAACACTTGGAAAAGTCCACATCACTTCGCCACCAGTGGTGCTTCTTTCCACGCCTTAACTAGGACCCAATTTCCTGGTTGGATGTTGTGAACAGCAAAGTCCAAAGGCAGGGTCTGTGCCAGCTGAGCTTCCTGTCGGAGAGATTTCACAAGAAACAGTATCCGGGCCACATATTGTTTTAAATATACATCACTTATTTCTACCCGCCCCCCCCCCCCCCCCCCCCCCCCCCCACTAGGCTGATAATAACAAGGGTAAGGAATTCCAAACAACAATTCAAAGGGAGGTAACTAAATACCTTCTCTGGGCCTGGCCCTTATTCTTGCTAGAGCCAGTGGCAAGAGCTGTATCCTTGGCATCTTAGTTTCCATTACTAGCTTCAAAAGGTGCTTCCCCATTTTTCCATTCATTCTCCCTTATCCAATCTCTGGGGGTGCCAGGGGTATAGAGGTTCCACTGTACTCCCAAAGCAGCCATAACTCCCCTATTTGAGTCCACTGCTTTCACAGCCTCTCATCTAGGAATTACGTGTTCCAAAAATACCCCAACACCCAATTTTGTAGTTGCTAGTGAAAAACAAGGTCCACTCTCCTGTTATGCGGCAGCGCGGTATCACGATTCACAAACGGCCACCCCACGCCGCAATGTGGAGGGGGCCGCCCGTGACCAGAACACGCCAGGCAGACACATGGCTGTAGCAGGCAGTGGAGCTGCGGGGGACGCGAGACTCCGTGAAGGTGTGGCAATGGAAGAAATGCAGGATCACCATCTGAAGTTTCCAGGGATTTATTAAGGTCCACAGTCGAGGGTCAGAGGAGGGTGGAGAGGGACAGAGAGGCGGGGGAGGATTCGGGGTGCTGGAAAGCCAAGATGGTGAACACTGAGTTCTGCCTTCTCAGCAGGTTATCAGGAGAGGGAACAGAGGCGTGGTTACTCAGAAGAACCAACAAGGGGAAGCCAGAGGGGAGGAGCCAGGGAGGAGAAAGGGGTAAACCAATAAGATTACAGCATGGGATGGTACAGGTTTCTGCTAGGGAGAAGTCTCTAGAACAGCATAAGCACACTACAGCACTGTTAGGATTAAAAAGGTTTAATAAAAAACAATAGGGGACAGATAAAAGCAAAAGGTCAGTGCTAGGTGCTTTGGCATTCAGCCAAAAAAGCACACCTGGTATGGACATGTCACCGAATCTGCGGGAAAAAGAAAAACCCTCCAACAACATTTTAATGTTAGAGAGTCAAGGCATTACTTTATTATCTGGCCAGGATGTTGTTCTGGCCAGGATGTACCACAGAAATCATCTCATCTACACATAGCCTGGGTGTGCAGAGAGAATCATTCCAGGATACATGGCTTTTACTCGATTTTTCAGATATTTTATACAGTAAAAATACATAGGAAAGCATTGGGTCAGTGTTCATTGGTCCAAAGTTGAGCAAACCCCCAGTATTCAGTCTCTCATTGGATCTGAATTTCTTCGCCTCTGATGCTAATTAGATTCTTCATTCTTCAGTTTTTCTTATCAGTCTTTTTTCTGGGCCAGGATGTCTTCAGCCCTGCTGGAGGTGGCATCTGGGGTAGCTGTTTGTGATAGTCACTGATGTCCCGTGGATTTTCTGTTAATAGCCTTTATCTTTCTGGTTATCTTCAGGGTCACTCCCAATCTGTTGATATGCTGAGTCCACCAGACCTCATCTGGTAGAACAATGCCCTGAAAGAAACCTAAAATTCCTTTTCTCGGGGTAAAGACAAACATATCCTTTGACTGAAGTTATACAAAATTTTTAACCTGATATATTTTCCAAAAGACAGAGACACCCTTTACATACTCTTCAGCCTAATGCATATTCATAAAGTTATACATATTCATACTTTTCTCCAAACTATTTTGCATGTTCTGGGAACTGATCCACCTCCTCGGAGCATGCGCGGTCATCTTTCATTGATTCTGTTATCACTCCCAGATTGTGGTTTCTGCAGGCGACAGGTGCTGATGTCACCGAATCTGCGGGAAAAAATACAAAAACTCTCCAACAACATTTTAATGTTAGAGAGTCAAGGCATTACTTTATTATCTGGCCAGGATGTTGTTCTGGCCAGGATGTACCACAGAAATCATCTCATCTACACATAGCCCAGGTGTGCAGAGAGAGTCATTCCATGATACACAGCTTTTACTCGATTTTTCAGATATTTTATACAGTAAAAATACATAGGAAAGCATTGGGTCAGTGTTCATTGGTCTAAAGTTGAGCAAACTCCCAGTATTCAGTTTCCCATTGGATCTGAATCTCCTCGCCTCTGATGCTAATTAGATTCTTCATTCTTCAGTTTTTCTTATCAGTCTTTTTTCCAGGCCAGGATGTCTTCAGCCCTGCTGGAGGTGGTCTGGGGTAGCTGTTTGTGATAGCCACCATGTCCTGTTTATAACCACAAGGTCCTGGAGGATGTTCTGTTAATAGTCTTTATCTCTCTGGTTATCTTCGGGGTCACTCCCAATTTGTTCGTATTCTGATTCTACCAGACCTCATCTGGTAGAACAATGCCCTGGAAGAAACCTAAAATTCCTTTTCCCAGGGTAAAGACAAACAAAACCTTTGACTAAAGTTATACAAAATTTTTAACCTGATATATTTTCCAACACTGATAGTTGGAGTGTCAGAGGCAGGGTCCGTTCACAGGATGTTATCCAGTTCAAGCAGACAGTTCAAGCATTCTAATAAAACTATAGCAGCTTTTTTACTACTATTAAACTCAGCTAGTACTAGAAAGAAAGACCTTATTCATCAATTTTTCACAGCCAGGCTACCTCTATAAGAAAAGAATTAAAATAATACACATAATATCCATTGTAATATTTGCGAAAAGCCAACATTATGATATGTATTTATCACATTGCTGAAGCCGTTGCAAATGCTTCTGGCTCTCCTGTCAGCTTGACACACTACTACAAGGAGATATCCAAACCCTGCCATTTGGGGCATTTCAGTAAAATTAGCCCAGCACCTTTGGAAGGGACACACAGCCTCCCTCCCCTGGCAATTTTCTTTGTAACTCTGTCATTGGTTTTAGCACAAATTAAAAAAAAAAAAAAAAATCAATAGCTCGTTTTGCCAGATTAAAAAGACTCACAGCAGCATATAATTTGAGGAGGGCTTCTGCCAAACTCTGAGAGCCCCAATGACTTCCTCCATTGAGTTGTTTTAATATTTGTAAGGCTAGAGTTCTTGGTATCCACTGCTCGCCATCTCTTGTAAGCCAATTATCCTCTCTTTCCTCTGCTCCACTCTTTTTAATAATCTCCACCTCCTCTGGTAGAAAAGACAGTTTTTCTGGCAGTGGTGGAGCTACTGGGAGCAAAGAGAGGATCTCAGAGGTTTCTGGCAGCAGTGCAGCTTTCCGAACCTCTTTATCAGCTAGTTGATAACTTATTGCTTCTTCTGAGCACCTTGCCTGGTGTCCCTTAGCATGTATTATTGCCACACCTTTTGGTAAATTCACACCTCCAATAGGTGAGAAATTAAGATCTAATGAGCTGATGTTTTACCCCTGCAGGTTAATAAACCGGTTCCAAAAATTTCTTAAATGCATGTATTACTCTATATGCATATTTTGAATTAGTAAAAATATTCACTATCCTGCCCTGATATAGTTCACAGGCTCTCACAAGCACCTACAGCTCTGCTGTTCGAGCTGACCATGTGAGAGGCAATGTCTCACTTATTTGAACTCTCTTTCATTATTGATAGTGTATCCTTCAAATTGTTACTCTTCTACTACTCTTGAAGACTCACCACCGAACGCATTCCGCCCCCCCCGGCCAGGGAGTGCCCCACAAATCTTCCCTAGCCCGGGTCTGGAATTTATCACCTGAACGCTGTGCAGTCGTGGGTCCTTCTCAGCCCCCAAGCAGGAGGCTGAGTTAAACCCCCTCATTTTTCAATTCTAAATCCTCTTGTTCCACTAAACAAGATTCACAGTACAATAACCACGCTGGTCATCCACTTAGAGGCTCTTTTAGTTAACAAAGCTTTAACTTGGTGTGAAACTTATAACAATCTGATATCCTCCCCTATTCAGCTTTTGAGCCTCAGTCACCATCAAAGCTGTGGCTGCACAATCTCTGCAGACAATGAGGCCAGCCCCTGGCCACTGGATCCAGCAACTTAAAAAATTAGCAACAGGCTGCCGTGTTCCCCAAAAGTAGCTGCCAAATTCCCAAAGCATGGAAGAACAACAATTTCCCTAAAAGCTACTTGCAAACTAACAGTATACTTTACGGAATTGGCCTCAGGATTTTAACCTGCCAATTCTGGCTTTTCATGACAACAAACCATGCAGAGAGGACTGAACCCCCTTTGGGACTTGAACCAGGCACACATTGTCTTGGCTGCCTGGAACAGCCCGGACAGTGGCTGAGAGACACACCTTGTCCACACCTTCCCTTCAGCAGTTCTACTAAATTTCTTCTCCTCAGCAGTTAATTTGCATTTCTAAAGCTGTCCCCCTGGCTGCTTGAAACGGTTAGGCCAAGCAAGCACACACACACACACAAAAAAAACCCCGCCCAAAATAATACTTCATAAGGACCTGAGCAAAACTCTGCTCATTAAAAAACTCCAACCACTCAGTGTAACCCAGGAAGGAGACTTTAATTCCAAAATACCTTGCAATTGCTTTTTAACCCAAGTAGGAGACTAACTCCTGATTCGCCCCAATCGAGCTCAGAGACACTTCAGAGACCAAGTCAGAGAAATGGGTATTTGCTTTATTCGGTGCACCAGATGTGTGGGAATTGTTTCCACCAAACACACACACCTCAGTACTCCCAAAGGCACAGTGTTATAGGTAAAATTCATGAATATTCATCACATTCCTCAGGATAGGAGTGGTTATACAAATTACTTTTCATAAGTCATTAATATTATTCAGCGATTTCTTGTGCTCAATGGCAAAAGGATTCCTTTTGCCCCCTTTTATCGTGATAACATTAAGAGAATCCACAAGGCCAGAACTGGCGGGCGCTGTGCTGGTGGAAGGGCTAAAAGCTCAAAGAAACAAGAATGGTTGAAGTGCAAATAGATTTGGGTTTTCTATTTGACTACTCCTTTCACACTCCAAAATATACAGGACCAAAATTCTTGTATACACCAAAGACTTTTGAAGTTACCATGCATTCATTCTGTATTATTTTTCACAATACTAATGTGCATTCCCACTTTAGCTAGCAAATATCTTCCCAGTAAATTACAATCACAATTAGGAACAAACGGAAATTCATGCATTTCAAACTTATCCGCCACATCGACTAATAAAACACACTCACTCTTCTACTCAACCCTTGCATAATTAAAAATCTTTTTGACAACTGTCCCCCTTTGGGGATAAAATTCAAAGTGGAACGAGAGGCTCCTGTGTCTACTTGGAAACACACCTCCTCCTGATCTGGACCCACTTTAAAATTTCTCAAGGGCTCCTGTGTGGTGGGTCTTTGGTATAATGGGAGCTTCTCACATCCCTAACAATACATCTCCATTATACTCTGGACTTTTTCTTCTTGAGGATCCTGCTGTTTCTGCAGACTTCCTGCTTCCAGTGTCACCTCTGCCCCGGTTGGCTCTCCCCTGCCGAAGGGGAAGTGCCTTTGCCAGGTCCTGGTGGCGAACGCTGTCTCTTCTGTCCCGGGGGCCCCGCAGTTTATTTTTTTCGGGCCTGTAATACTTTTGGCATCACCTTTGTCTTTGCCTTTCCTTTATCCCTTCTTACATACATTTGCTATATCTTTCTAACCAGTTCGTTCAGATGCTTATTCTGCCCTTCTTGCAGCCCCCACCCCTACTACTGCCTGGGGGTGCTCATTCTCCCACATTTCAAAATCATTCCAGTGACCCAGATAAAACTCTTAACAGACAATCCTAGTCTTTCCATGTACAATACGCATTTTCCAGATATTCCTTCCGCAGTGTCCAAACGCAGCCTCCCTCTGGCGCTCCTTGGGGGCACGGCCAGCAGCACCACAAGTGACCAGGGTGTCCTGCAGCCTCACGGAGGCCAGGAGGCCACAGCCGCCCTGCTCCGGGGGGTGGCAGGGTCAGGGACTGCCCGGTGCTGAGCTCACAGCTTTCCCACAGCTCCAGCTCGGCTCCGCACCTCCCCACAGGCTCTCAGCCCGTGCTCCCAGCCCCGCACTTCTTTTTCTATGGGATCATACATCAGACACCTCTTTCTACTACAACATTCTACACAACCATATTCCAGAGATTTACTTCTATTATCCATCTTTAAAGTCAGTATTATACACTGTTTTGGCTCTCTTGGTAACAAACCACATTTCATGAGCTACACACACACGAGTCCCAAAGAGATACCTATTAGCACACACAGAGAAACAGCATACACCGCAAAATTCAACACGCGTTCAAAATATGTATTAACACTCAACTAGTTACTTTTTTTTTTATCCCGCAGGCATCCCTGCATGAAAATATAAATTAGCGCAAGTAATTTGTGCGCGCGCACACACACACACACACAAACAAACATCACAGCAGCTGCAAGATCCACTGCAGGTATCAGACCTGCTTCTCCCAAAGGCACCAGGGGGCCAACTCACCCCTAGACCACAAAATCTCCTGCAGTTCCCCTTGTTGCCTCCCTTAGGCATGGATTGTCGAGACCCCTTCTCGACTTTCCCTTACTGCCCTCCTTGGGCGTCCATGTCCTTATATTTTGGGATCGTCATCCCTTGTGCTGGGGCCCCTTCCCAGCTTTACCTGTGCTACCCTCCATGGGTGCCCTCCCAGGTTTATTTTCCAAGGATCCCATTGTACTCACTGGTGAGATTTTCTAGCGGTCCTTCCCTGCGGACTCTTCACGGACCTCCTTGGTCCGCTGCTCGTCTGTCTCCTGCACCGTCTCGGGTACCCAATCAATCGCCCGGTGCCAGCAGCCACCAAGGGAAGCTGATCACTGAAACTTGGTGAGGCATGCCTTCAGCTCCACTTCCTGCCTGCTGCCCCCGGACGGTGGAAGGATCCCGGACGAGTCCCCATTTTGTCAGGAAAATTAATCCACAAACGCCAGAGGTTTATGTCCAAAAAGGAGACAGAGGAGTCCTGTAACTTTATTCATGAATAAAGGGAGAGGTCATGGGCATTTCCCATGGGGTCTCTCAAATTGATAGATGATGCAGCCTCTTTTTATCCTAACTTCCCGGCCGTAGGTTCCCTCTCTCTTTCCCCATTGGCTGAGGTACTCGAGAGGTACAGATTTCCCAGAACGCCTAATTAATATACATCCCCCCCTAATACAGACACCCCCAATACATATTCCCCTTTTCTTCTTCTTCTTGTGTCTCTGTTCCTGTAGTTTATTAACACAGTTTTGGGTAAATTTAATTAGGGAAATTCCTATGGAAATCCTGTCCATTGTTTCTTCTATCTCTCAGTATAAAAGTCATCTTACCAGCAGACTCCGGTCTTATCTTTACCGGTCATTTGTTTGTAAAGACACTCCCTTATTCCTTTCTGTTTCAAAACCTTCCAATAAACTTTTCATCCAAAAGGCCAAACATTTCCTGGAATTGTATCCCAGGTAAATTATATGCTTGTAGATATGCTCAGCATGCACTGCTCTGAATGTGCCTCTAAATCAATTCAAGTACAGTTGGGGCTGTAGTCTCCTTTAATCATGTTCCGCAAAGCAATTATGTACTGCTGTATTTCAAGACTTATTTCCTTGTCTCTTGTTCTTCCCTTCCATTTAAATTGAAAGCTGTTCCCAGCAGGAGCACCTCAGACACAGGAAGCTGTTAGGGTGTTAGCTACAGCCAGGTAGCCCGGTGTGTAGAGCTGCCTGATGGGATTTTCTGTTGAGTTTTGTGTTGGTTGTGACACTGTGTGAGGAACAAAGGGCTGAATCTCTGAAGTGCCAAGAGTCGTAGGAAATACAAAAGGGTCTGGGTGAGGGAGGTGGTGTTTGTCCCTGGTAAATGCCAGCAGAGCAGAGCAGCTGGCTAGCTCTGGGCTGCTACTAGAAATCCAGGAAGGCTGACTGTCTGCCAGGGGTTACGTGACTGGCTCATGCTGGCTTTGCCAAGTACCAGCAGCTCAGTCTTGCAGGGCCCTTGGCAGCTTGCCTGGGTGTTGAGTACAGCAAGGGGAAGACAGTGCAGATATTTTTCAAGCACTGCTACAGTAGTCTTGGCACAAAGGCTGAGGAGAGGGGAGACCTGGCCACAGCCCCAACCTCTTAATACACTGTGGGGCAGGAAAGGCAGTGCAGCCTCATCTGATGGCCTTGGGTTGTACCGGTCAGGGTAAGCAAAGAGCCTGGCTTTCTGCTGTGAGGCTGAATGTCATGAAGAACAGGCTCACCAAGCAGGTTTCCAACCCTGCACCATCTATGGGTAGTACAGATAAGCTCAATTCTGGTCTTGATTCGCCCCAATCGAGCCCAGAGACACTTCAGAGACCAAGTCAGAGAAGTGGGTATTTGCTTTATTCGATGCACAGGGTGTGGGGGAATTGTTTCCACCAAACACACACACCTCAGTACCCCCAAAGACACAGTGTTATAGGTAAAAGTCATGAATATTCATTATATTCTTCAGGATAGGAGTGGTTATACAAATAATTTCTTGGAAGTCATTAATATCATTAGCATGTGCACCACGCATTCTCTGTATGTCCTGGTGGTCTTTGGAGACCCCCAAAGACCCCTCCAGGGTGAAGGTCCTTCATGGGATGATTCAGCGGTTTCTGTGCTGTTTTCAAATGCATGCTTGTACATCTTACCTGATAAGCCATCAGGCCAGAGCTGTTACCTACAATTTTAATTTGAATTAGAGTTTAGCCTTCAGCCCTGGACAGGCGCCGTGCTGGTGGAAGGGGCAAAAGCTCAAAGAAACAAGGATGGTTGAAACCCAAATAGATTTGGGTTTTCTATTTGACCACTTCTTTCTCAGTCTGATGCAAGCTTTACCGGCTGCCCTGTCACAAGCATGTGTACAGACATGATAGTCTGTCATCAGATTAGGTCTTTATGGTTTGTATTGTCTCATCTTCCCTATGCTGATGACCAGGGTCTGAAGTTCATAAGTATCTGCTCTTACTTCAACTATTGCCCTTAGTGTATTGGGTTTGCATGGCCAGGTTTTGGTAGCAGGGGGGCTACAGGGGTGGCTTCTGTGAGAAGCTGCCAGAAGCTTCCCTCATGTCCAGCAGAGCCAAGATGGACCCACTGCTGGTCAAGTCTGGGCCAATCAGGAATGATGGTAACGCCTCTGTGATAACATATTTAAGAAGAAAGAAAAGAAAGTGATTGTGCAGTTGTAATTGTAGCCAGAGCAGGGTGGGAACATCAGAGGAACACCTCTGCAGACACCAAGGTCAGTGGAGAAGGAGGGGCAGGTGGTGCTCCAGACATCATAGCAGAGAATCCCCTGCAGCCTGTGGTGAAGACCATGATGAAGCAGCTGTGCCCCTGCAGCCCATGGTGATCCATGGGGATGCAGAGATCCACCTGCAGCCCCTGGAGGACCCAACACTGGAGCAGAGGGATGCCTGAGAAGGGGCTGTGAACCTGTGGGAGGCCCATGCTGGAGCAGGCTCCTGGTAGGGACCTGCAGACCCATGGAGAGAGGAGCCCATGCTGGAGCAGGTTTCCTGGTAGGACTTGTGATCCCATGGGGGACCCACATTGGAGCAAGCTGTGCCTGAAGGACTGCATCCCATGGAAAGGGACCCACACTGGAGCTGGAGAACTGTCTGTGGAATGGACTCATTGGAGAAGTTTGTGGAGGACTGTCTCCTGAGGGAGGGACCCCATGTTGGAGCAGGGGAAGGACTCCTGTCCCTGAGCAGTGACAGAAGCAATGGGTGATGAACTGACCATAACCCCCATTTCTGTGTCCCTGTGCTGCTGAGGGGAGGAGGTAGAGCTGGGAAGGAGGGTGGGATGGAGGGAAGGTGCTTTTAAGATTTATTTTACTTCTCATCATCCTGCTCTGATTTTGTTAGTAATAAATTCAATTTATATCCCCAATTCAAGTCTGTTTCACCCATGATGGTGTTTGGTGAGTGATCTCTCCCTGCCTTTATCTCAACCCATGAACCCTTAATTATATTTTCTCTCCCCTGTACAGTTGCAGAGGGGAGTGAGAGAACGGCTTTGGTGGGTGTCTGGCATCCAGCCAACATCAACCCACTACACTTAGATATCCTTAATTATTCATAAATTTTGACCTTAAACATGTTTCTGATGTATCACTTAAAGAAGTTGTCAGCATCCAGAATCTGTGAATGTGTTGACTCTGACTCTGCTGTCGTGATTACCTTTTTCAGGACTATCTTACTGAGTGTAATCTCTTTGCTTAATGAGCCCAACACATTCTCTCCTGCCAATGTGGATGCGTCAGTCATGTTCAGGAAATGGAGGGACAGTAAAGGAAAAGACAAGGAGTATGCTGAAATCATAAGGTAAGCTTTGCTGTGTGTCATGCTGTGCTACTGGCCTCCTGCTTTGAATCCTATGAAACAGGTTGATTTCAGAATTTGCTGAAACCAGCTTCTCGCTGTGGTTGCTCTTTTCAAAATTAATTTTACAGCTTTATTCCAAGTCCACGCTTCTGGACAGAAATGGTGCAAACTTCTTTGTGTTGTTCTTTCTCAGACTAATCTGGCATGATGCTTTGCAAAATCTATTGGCTGCTAGTAAATTCCACTCAAAGTCCCTGCTTGCCTTTGAGGACTGCTTGCATTGCTTGGAATGTGATTCAAACTGCCTTCATGCTACTAATTCTGTGCTTAATGCACTCATGAATCATAATCTTGTCCCTCCATTTTGAAAGAATATCAGTAGGATTTGGCAAGTGCTTGCACAGCTGGGTTTGATTAGCTGGAAGCACTGTTTAGTCTTGACCACCCTTTTCTGAGAAATTCGTGGTTCATCAGGTGCTGTAGGGAGATAATGTAAAATTGAGCCAAGTTTGCTGTGGAGTGGCAAATGGGCAGCCCATACTGCAGTGGGACTGCTGTCACGCTTGCCTGGGGCAAGACCATATGCCTTGACTGCTAGCTGGATATACCCCCAGTTGGAGCTACACTAGGCAGTCAGTCACTGGCCTGGGCTGTGCAAGAGCCTTGCTGGGAGGTTATTTTAGTCCCCTCCAGCTCCAGCGGCTTCAGATGGATGCACTCCATAAACAGAGTATGGCAGACTGAGCACGTGGGTGGGAGTAAAGGAACAGACTGCCATTTCCTCCTCTTCCTGCTGGGAGGCAGCAGCAGTTCACAGCCCAAGTACTGCTGAGAGGCACCAGGCAGAGCCCATCCTGGGGTAATGGGAAACACTTGTTTCCTGCTATCCTCAGGCAGTGCTGGCGTTACAGCTGCATCTCAGGGCACAGCCACATGCTCTTACCCTCCAGTGGGAACTCAGAGCTGACAAATACTTGTGGGAATTGCATTTTTGAGCATGTTGGGGTAGAGTCATCAGTGGTGGAGGGTGGCTGTGGATAGCATCTCTGGATGGCATTTCCTAAGTTATTTTAGGAAATCCATGACTATCCCTTCTGTAACAAATGTAATGGAATTTGCTCTGAATTCTGGCAGGTCTCTAATGAAGAATCCTGTAGAATAATTTATTTCATATGTTGCTGAGGGGGTGTGTGCTGCAAACATCTTTGGAGTGCTCCCAAGCCTGGGGCTGCAGGAACTAAATCTGTTTCTAGTAATGCTTGTGGTGCTTCAGCCAAACATCAGCTCTCCTGACTCTGAGCTGCCAGGAGGGCTGGGCAGGGGCTGTGTATTAGTTTGAAAACAAACCAGTGGGAGATCGCAAGTCAGGATGAAACTTTAATAGGAAAAATCAGAAATAAGTGAAATAATACAAGGAAAAAGCACTGAGAAAGTCAGATACAACCTGACACCCAGTTAGGGTGGTAGTAGCAGTCCAAATAAAGTAGTTCAGTTGAAGCAGTGATCCTATGGAAGGTCTGGTCTCCAGCTGAAAGTCCAGTGGTAGCTCTTGTCCTCTAGGAACCCAGTAGACAAGGCTAACTTAGGCAGTTCCAAGGCCAGGTTATATCCAGGTGGGAATGCTTGGCTCCTTCCTCCTGGGCAGAGCATCTCACAATAGGATAAGTCCATGAGTCATACAGTGGTTTCTTGATGGCCCATTGTCTGTTGTCAGGGGTGGGTCATTAGCAGGCGATAACAGCTAATGGCCCACAGCTGGTGGTAATAGAATACTTAAATACATCTATATTGTAACCTAGGACAGGCTGATTGGGAGGTGGGGAGTTGAGCTATGCTGCTGCCAGCACATGGCCCTGCTTATGTTGCTGTGTCCTCCTCCCCACAGGAAACAGGTTTTGGCTACCAAAGCTGAGGCAGAGAAGGATGGCGTGAAGGTTCCCACTACACTGGCAGAGTACTGCATCAAAACTAAAGTGCCTTCCACTGATAACAGTTCAGATTTGCTTTATGACGACTTGTATGATGATGACATTGATGATGAAGATGAGGAGGAAGAAGATGCCGACTGTTATGATGATGATGATTCTGGCAACGAGGAGTCGTGACCTGCTCCCTCTATGCCCCTGGACTGCCCTGTCAACTCAGGCCAGAAGGGAGCAGTGGTAACCTAGCAGCAGTCCAGCAAAAAAGTAGTGGTGGGAGGGGGGATCAAAAAAACTTTGTCTCCTGCTGTCTCCTGTTGTATGGATCTGTTTGCTCCTTTTTTATGGACCTCTTAGAGACCCTCCACAGAATGTCTGAATTCTTGCATTCTTAACCCTTTCATCACTGTATTATGATTTCTTTTTAAAAAGAAATCCCCTTTTTCACTTCTCTACGAAATGCTCACAGTGAAACAGGTTTGCTTGTGTTTAGATTCTTGAATTAAATACAGTCTTGCATTGCGATGTTTAATGTATTTAAAGCTGGAACAAACCCATTGGAAGATGGATTTTCAGGAGCTCAAGTGCTGCATTTACTGGGAAGAAAAAAATTCTACACAAAGCAAATTGCCACAGTTTAGCTGCTCCATTTACAATAATAGCGTGTATACATTTGTTTAGCCTTGTGGTGATGGCTTTTCCTTTATGAGCTGTGGGGTGGAGAGTGTAAAGCTACTGTGTGTTGAGCTTGATGGGATGTTACTGAAAGGTACAGGAATCTGTTTAGCCTTCTCAAATTAGGAAATAGCTGGCCCCTGGATCCCCAGAGGGCACAATCAGCTTTGTCTCTGAAAAAGGCTTGTGATATGAACCCTAAAATAAACACTTAACAATTCACGTCTGTACAACTGAGCCCTGGGTTGCATTATTTTTTTTCAGACTAGGTTGGGGTTGAAAAAGTTCAGTTTAGCCATTCTGCTGGGATCTGCTGCCAGCTGCCCCTCTACTGAGGGAGGAAAACAGAAGTGTATCCCACTGTCCAGTGGGCCAGCATTAATCCTGAACTTCTTTTTGGCAGTAGGAGAATCTCCTTCCCCAGTGCTTGCTAGTAGCCCTTGCTTCCTGCAGCCCAAGTCCAGTGCTGGCCTGAGCTTTTTTTCTGTTGCTTATGTAGCTCACCCGTTGGTAAATGCAGCTCTGCTGTAGCTCTGTGGGGTTGGCAGAAGACAAAGGTCCCTGGGGCAGCCAGCCTGTCCCTGTGGCTGCAGTGGCTTCTGGGACTTAGGGCAGAGAGATGGATGGATGCTGGGCTCTCTCCTGGCTGGCTGGGGCACAGGTGGATGTGTGTAGCCCCACAAGAGAAGGATACACAGTGCTTTCAGGCTGGAAGAGAAAGCCAGCAATCAGGGTTTGACAGCCTATTTAGAAATATGCTTCAATTGGTGCCCTGAGCTCCGCCTCCTGCATGTTTTTGGAAGCATTTGGCAGAGCTTAGGGCCCTCAGCATCCTCACGATGTTGCAGTGTGCTCTCGTTCAGCTGTAATGCAATGCCCTGAATTCACATTTCACATGGATTGGCAGCCATCCCTGCCCTCCTGTGCTGAGCCCTGGGAGCAGATCGGAGGTGCTGGCCCTGCTTGGGCGAGACTCTGTTCTCACAAGTAAAGAGGCAGTCACCCTGATAAGAACTGCAGGCTCAGGCATTTGGTATAGCTTGATGGTTTTAATGATACATCACCAGCTGCAGTCCCTCAAGAGGTACTTTGGTGGGGGTAAACTTTGTTCTGTGATCAGCTCGGTGGGAAGCAAGGAGCAAGATGAGAGTAAGCAAGCTTAAAGTGTGTTGCCTGGAGGGAGGGGAGGAAGGCCTATGGGGCTCTGTTTGAAGTGATCAAGGCAGATCTGTTTTCAAAATGTTGCTTGGCTGGGGTTTGCTGCAGCAAGGACAGTCCCTGTCCCTCTGCCCCAGGTTGCGCTAGTGTGCCCTCAGCAGAGTGAAGGCAGCCCAAGTAGTAATACCTTGTCCTTAGTGTGTTCTGTGATGGTCTGCCCTCCTGCTTTCTTTTTACCTGGGGAGGCAGCTGGAACCCTCCTGAAGTGTCCCACAAGGGCTCCTTCAGGTCATCCTTCCATCAAGGACTAACTCAGCCCCTGATGCTTTTTGGAGCCAGCAGCGGGGCTCCCGTGCATCTAGTTTTGAAGTGGGCCCCCCCCCCCCCCCTCAGCTCCTGGCTTCACACCATCCCTAGGAGGGTGGTGTCAGTGTTGGTTAATGGGCCTCTGGCACTCCTGGATGCAAGACTGGACTCAAGGCCACACTGGGACAGGAACGTCAGTCTCCAACTTTGGGGGGCTGTTGGAAAGCATGAAGGAGCAGAGTATAGCAACACTGGCTGTGCTGACTTGGGTTGAAATGATACTGCATCTTTCAGGATTTCCCTTGTATTTTTGACTGTCTTCACTGTATGCTCTCCAGTGAGTTGTATTTTCAAGCTTGGTGTTGTAAGATGCATTATCTCATGTTAACCTTTCTTAAAGACAAAAAGCAACCTATTTTGAGAGCTCTGACAGTAACCAGACTAATTTTTCTTCCCTACTGTCCTGTTCAGTGTCATTGCTTGTTGACTTGCTGGTTTCTTTTTTTTTTTTTTTTTTTTTGAGATACAAACTGAAATGAGGGTATTGTGTTGGGTTTATGGTTTTTTTTTTTTTTGTTTGTTTTTGTTTTAGACTATTTAAGAAATTGTGGAAAAATGTTTACCTGATCTTTGTATTCTTTTTTTTTCTTAACCTTTTTCTCATCTCAGCCAATATTAGTGTTTACATTTGCAACTACCTGCCCTTTTAAATGCAGTTTTCAACCATTCTGAAACCAGCAGGGTACACTAGATTTCTTTGTAGTTTTCTTAGCTGAAATCCCAGATAGTTTTCTTTTTTCTTCAGTATAATTTACCAGAAACAATTAACTGATGCATTTTTGTGTTGTCTTCCCCTTCAGTAGTTATATTTTGTCTTTTCTGCACATCTATTAATAAAAATGTTATATGAAAATATTCCAGTACTGTTACTTCCCTGTTAATTGAGTTGGTTTATTTGCATGGGTTTCTTAAAGCTTTGAATAACAGCTGTTCATAAATTCAGTGGTGCTCCAGCAGCAATACCTATACATATACATAATTATCTACAAGGTTATTGGAAAACTAAAGCTGCTGTTTTGACAGCTGCCTACACCTAAGAGTAAAGAACAAACTGATTTGGAGAAGCACTTTGGCAAAAGGCCATGGGCTTTGTTGTTATTTTTATTTATTCATCTTAAGTCAGCAAAGAGGAGACCAGGGAGAAGACTGTTCATGGTATCATATGACTGCAGCAGGATGCAAGGGGTGCTGCTGGCGGCCAGTTTTCTGGGGCAAAGTGCTTTGACCTCATGCAGAAGACTGGCAGAGGAACTGAGGTAATCACTGCCAACCACCCCTTCAGGGTGCTTGCCCTGCCTGGCCCATGCTGTTCCCTCCAGGCTCAAGAATGGAGAAGTATTTGTTTTTGCAGTGCTGAAATTAGCAGAACACGTGTACAGGTGTTTGCTACACATGACATTGTTTGAAGCACAGCAACTGCCAAGTCAAATGTGTTTGGGGCCTGAATGTTTCTGCTTCACAGCCATGCTGGAGGAATGGTTATGGCATTGCAGAGCGGACTTCCTAGAGGAGTCTCCATGTTGGGGAATGAGACTGAGAAGGATGGTGCTGTCTGGGCCTTCTGACTAGGATCAACCCTGCTTGTAGCTCCTGCCTGGCTTCTATAGCACCAGCCTGCCTTGAGCTGACAGTAGCTTCTTAATCTACCAGAAGGTGTTGTACCAAAACCAGGACAAACACTCCAGGCTTCCCTGCACTGGACAAACCTGGCTGCCCCTTGTGCAGAGTGATTGGGGTTTTTCTTTGGGGGGGAATTGTTGGGAGTTTTCTTCCTCCTTGATGGCCAAGTGCAGGAGAGCAGCCTTGGTTCTACCATCAGACTGTGGAACAGAGGCTTAGAGAAGAAAGTGCTACAGAAGAGCCCTGACGGAGCTGACGATAAGGAAAGGGGAAAACATGCTGTTTAGGCTTGCCAGGGGAGAGAGGGGAGGCAGTAAGTCTCCAGCCTGCAGAAACAGATTGCTGTAACCCCAGTGCAGGACCAAGCACTTCATCTTATTGAACTTCACCACAGACCTTCCTCCTGGTGGAGGCCATGGACTTCATGGGCAAAGCAAGGAAGGACAGTGCTGCTGTGCTCCCTCCTTACTACTCCCAGCTGCTCCACAGGGCCTCAGACAGAGCATAATGTTAGAGGACAGCAAATGCAGAGACATGATGCTTGTGGCAGAAGTCAGGGGGCTGCCCAGGATCCCATACCCACTGCAACTGCCTATGAGCTCTCAGTACCAAGGTGTGCTCACCTTTGTCACAGTATTCAGCATCCCCTGCGGACCCATCTCCTGCTCTTACCCTCCCAGCAGGAGGAGGTAGAAAGGGACAGGCTGTAAAAGAAAAATTGCTTGAGGCCTTTGAAAATGCAGACAAACATTAGTGATATGCTCAAATATTTATTAGGTGGAGGGAGGGTTGAAAAGAAATAAAACTCCTAAAACATTCACTCCACTGGTGCAGGACAAGAAGGACCAGGAGTTGCCTCCAGGGTCTTGTTTTTAAAAAAAAAGTGGGGAGGGACAGGTGAAGTTTCCACATCAAGTAGCCATGTCCTTCCTGGGCAGGGCAGCTCAAGGCAAAAAGAGGTACAAGACACAGCTCATACTTTTATTTAAGAAACCGCTACATAGTTTTTGCCTCTAATGATGGAAAGGAAGTTGCAGGACCCACTGAGCCATCCAAAGTCTCTTGCTAGAGTAACAAAAAAAACCCCAGCCCAATACCAAAACACACAACCACCCCTCCCCCCAACAAAACTCCCAAACAAACAAAAAAACATGAACAAAAAAAGGCCTTTATTATTAAAAAAATTGAAAGGTAAGACTGCAGCTCAGGGCCACAGTGAAAAAACTGCCCACAAGAGTTCATCTTCCACAGCAGGAAGGAATGAGGACATGAAATAAAGAGGAAGACCCACAAAACTTTTTTTCCTTCTCCCAGCCCCTTTTTTATCTCTTTAAAGTAACAGCTATATTGGGGGCTGAGGGCAGAAATCAAACCAACAGGACAGATCTTGATTCTTTTTTTGTTTTGGGGGGGAAGTCAGGTCTCCTTATTTGCCTGAATTTAGAACTGCATTAAATAAATGGGCTCCAGCTCAAAAAAAAAAAAAAAGGCACAGTTTGTCTTTTGACAGTTATAAAGCTTAAAAAAACAAGGAAGGATGCTCTGGTGCCGATGGGAAATTCATAATATGTTTCCCTGCAAAGAAAATAAAACAGGCTGCAAGACACAGAAAACCACATTTAGCCTCTATTACATTTACAAATACATACATAAATATATTACATACAACAGCAACTTCAAGAGGGAGCAGGCAAGTCACACCGAGAATGGCTGCCTGGCTGCAGTTCTCCCCACGCAGGCATTTGGCTGAGCAATTATTTCTCCTAATAATTCTAGGAATGGGGGTCATCTTTTTTTCTTTTTCTCTTTTTTTTTGTTTGCCTCCTTTCATTCTCCCCCCCCCCCCCCCCCCAGTTTTGGATTTAGTTTGTCCAGTATGGAGAAGTGCCATAGGTTTTGGTAGCCTGAGACTTTTGCTGCATGGTGCTGGGTTGATTGCGTTGGCCAGATCCACCCTAGAAATCAGGAAGAAAGGAGACATGAGCACCAACACTCCCAGGAAGACAAGCCTGTCCATACATCAGCAGAAGAGCTCTCACCAACACAGCAATGCTCCCCCCCAGACAGATCTGTTTCTGTTCTGCAACATCTCTGCATCCTGCAATCCAGGACAGTCAGAGAGAAACCAAGCAGAAGAGCAGGGACACACCATCCCACCACCTCCCACTCAAGTTCAAGGACAAGGAAGAAGAGGAGCAGGACTGGGGACAACAAAGCAGCTCTCCCAAGGTGAACAGAAGCAGTGCACCAGCCAAAGGTGCCACACATTCAAAAAGAGAAGTAATTTCCTACTTCTGGATTCTAAGGCAGAACACATTTTTTGGGGAACGTTAATAGTAAGGAAACACATGGGCTGGTAAAACCAAATCAGAAATTGGAACCAACATGCAACCTGCAAGGGGATGCTTGATTTCCCCCCCAGAATTACAGTACAAGTGTTCACATCTTGCTCTCCTGCCACAGCCAGGGGACATCCATGCTTGCTTCGGCTTCACACCTCACAGCCCATGTCTCCATGCCCCACATCAGGGTGGCTTCTTCACAGAATTACAGCCTGGCTGAGGCTGGCAGGGACCTCTCAAGGTATCTTCTCCAATCCTTCTGCTCAAGCAGGGTCACCTAGAGCTTGTTGTTCAGGACTATGTCCAGACATCTCCAAGGATGGAGACTCTACAACCTCCCTGGGCAACCTGTACCAGTGCTTGGTCACCATCCAAGTAAAAAAAGTGTTTCCTGATGTTCAGAGGGAACCTCCTCTGTTTCAGCCTGTGCCCATTGCCTCTGGTCCTTCTTTGCGCCCTCCCTTCAGGCACTTATATATATTAGTGAGATCTCCCTTGAGCCTTCTTCTCTCCAGGATAAACAGTCCCAGCTCTCTCAGCCGTTACTGATAGGAGATGATCCAGTCCTTTCATCATCCTTGCGGCCTTTTGTTGGACTCTCCAATACATCCATGTTTGTCTTGTACTGGGGAGCCCAGAACTGGACATGGCATGTATCAGTGCTGAGCAGAGGGGAAGGATCACCTCCCTTAACCTGCTGGCAGCACTCCTGCTGATGCAGCCCAGGATGCCTTTGTAGCAAGGGCATAGTGCTGGCTCATGGTTAACTTGGTGTCCATCAGGATGCCCAGGGCCTATTCTGCCAAGCTGCTTTGGCCCCCAGCATATATCGGTGCATGGGGCTTTTTTTTTTTTTCCCCAAGGGGCAGGACTTGGCATTTCCCCTTGCTGAACTTCATGAGATTCCCTCCCTAAGCTGGTCAACAGCATTGAGTCTGTCAATCTACAATTGCTGTCAAGGCCCTTTCCCAATGAGCAAAGCAAAAACCAGAAGGAAACAAAAACCCCCAAGACCTTGCTAGGAATCTGCCCTCAGGCACACTGAAGATGTGGAAGGGGCTGACTCACCTGCCCATCTTGCTGAAGGTGGTGATGCAGCATCTGGGAATGAGGCTGCTGATGCGCAGGGAGGATATGGAGAAACGGGGCTGGAGCATAACCTGGGGCAGCACCAGGGTTCAGGGGCCCAGTCGATCCAAGAGCAGAGGGTAGGCTAAAAGGAGGTGGCGTGCCAGCATGGAACCCCTGCTTGTCAAATGTCTGCACAGGAGGCAAGGGGGACAGCATCAGAGACTGGTGTGAGCAGCCCCATGGTGACCAAACAAGAACAAGAGTGGCCCAAACACACATCACCTGAAACTTTCATCAACCCCCCAGAGCAAGCCAAGTTATACCTGCAACCACTTCAGCAGATGAGTTTCAGCTCCTTTTCTCATCCATTCTTCTGAACTAATGACTCTAACATTTTATTTCCACAGCTAGTATGCTCCTTTTTTCCCGACCTCTTTTTATTCAGTGGGACATGGGATGGCAGCAGCTGCCTGAAATCAGTCCTTCACACATTATGGGGGCTAAGGCTGGAATTACAAAAGTGGAAGAACCACTTGCAATAAGATTTTTCTCTCCCTGACCAAAGCTCAGCCCAGCCTCTTGACTCACTTGCTTTGGGGGATATTTTGACCAAAAACATTAGTGCCATCACACTTCATTTGCACCCAGGATGCAGCATGTGTGGGGCAGCATGGGCACTGTAGAGTGCCCACACCTATGCCAGCAGCTGCCATTAGGAGCTGACATGGCAGAAGTGGTGGGACAGAGAGTGAGACTCCTCTCCAACAGCAAACAGCGAGCAAAAGAAATGCTAGAACCTGTTAACCCTGAGAACCAACTGGCTTGGGAATGGCCCTAGCTTCCTCAACAAGGGGAGCCATCAGTCTGGCCTTAGACCACAGGGGAGGAGAGTCCAGCATTGCTCACCTGAGTCTTGTTATAGACTGAGCCACTGATATCAGGCACACCTGTGTTACTTGAGGTCACAGAAACACCTGGAAAACAAAAAATAGCCACCAACAATGGGAAAGTCAACCATCACCTAGCTTGAGCCCCATGCTTTGCTCCCAGCACCTCTGGCAGCCTCAGTAGATGCACCTTTATCTGCAACCACTGCACCCCACACCCTGATGCTGCTGCTGGCACACCCAGCGGGGTTCTCCATGCTGTCAGACCCACAGCACTGCACATGTGAACAGAAGAAATGGTTCGGTTCCTCACTCCCACTACAAAGCAGGAAAACAGTCCACTGGGATAAATCACCCACATTCACAACCCAGTGGTTATCACTTGAATTCAAATGCACTTCACCAGGCAGTAGTTGGCTGCACCAAACACTCATTTAAGCTCACAAAAAGCCAGCTTTCCCCTAGGATTAGGGGTGCATTTGGCTCTACTGTAGCATTCAACAGCTTTCCACTAGTGCACTGAGCAATGAAATTCAGCACCTGCTACACATTTGAATCCTTGTCATTTTACATCCTGAAGAAGGGTGAGGTCTGCAATGCTCCTCTGCCCAGAGAAAATTAATATCACTGATTAAGGCTGTGTCTTAGGTTACATGGAAGGTGTAACCAAAAAGTATGTATTTTATTACCATCTTCATAATCTGTTAAAAACAAGTGGGGTAGTGTTCTTTATCTTCAGCATGACCCAGACCTGATAACACCATTTGGGGGGCTGTCGGAGGTTGGGGGGCATTGGAATTTTTTCTCCATCCCTGTTACTAAGCAACAAATATCTGGGTGATTAGAGCCATCAATTCTTTTGTAAGAGACAAAAGGGTGTGCTAGGTGGGGCAGGGGAAGGAGGCAGCCGGCCGGTTTGGGACTGGCACTCTCATCCCTGGGACACCGGGAAGAAAGGGACTGCTCTTTGCTTCTGGCTGCGACCGCAGGAGATCCAACTGTGCTCTGTCTTCTCCTCCTGGCTGGGTGAGCTTTGATTCAACCTCTTTCCCACTGGGAGTGCACGTTTTCCCGGCTGTGTTTTTCGCAGCAGCTGCCAGGGAGTCCGGCTGTCCCTGCCGCCCGCCCCCATTTCCGCTGCACGAGACCGCGGCGTCTGCTGTGACCGCAGAACCCTCACTACCTCGCTGGCTAGCCTGGGAGCCAGCCCCATCCCCCTGCCGCCCCACTTTGCTGCTCCAAGCTGCCTGGCTGCCTGCTTCTCAGCCCGCCCACCATTACCAGCTGCATGAGGCTGACCTGACCCTGCGCCACAGCGCCACCTGCAGCCGCTCGGGAGTCATCGCACCTTCCCTGCCCAGCCGGGAGCTCAACAGCACCCCTGCTGCTTGCAACCGTGATTACACCACACAGGAAAAGTGCTCACCAGCTCAAAAAGTCATCTGCTATTGGTTTCTGGCTCTATTTGTGGTTGCTATTATTGTTATTGCTTGTTTATAGATACTAGTAAAGAACTGTTATTCCTTTTCCCATACCTTTGCCTGAAAGCCCTTGATTTCAAAATTAAAATAATTCGGAGGGAGGGGAAATCACATTCTCTGTCCTAAGGGAGGGTTCGACCTCTCTTAGCAGACACCTGTCTTTCAAATCAAGACAGGGGCTATCTCTGCTAATGGGCCATCAAAGTCTCCGGGAATGACTCATAAGTTTACATCATCCCATTGTGAGATGCCCTGCCCAGAGGGGAGGAACTGAACATTCCTACCTGCATATAAGCTGAGACTGTGGAACACTATGACACTTTTTCCACTGGATTCCCAGAGGAAAAGAGCTCAAGAGTCACCACTGGACCTCCAGAGACTGACCAGATCGTTCTTCAGGATCACCACTTCAACCAGACCACATCCATCACTCCGAGGAGACTGCAGCCACCATTTAACTGGACTGCTTCCACCACCCTGACTAACAGGGTGGCAGGTTGTATTTTGACTTTGTCAGTTTAAACCGTTGTTTCTGTATTATTGCCTTGTTATAAATATTAGTAAAGAACTGTTATTCCTTTTTCCCATATCTTTTGCCTGAGAGTCCCTTGATTTCAATGTTATAATAATTGGGAGGGAAGGGGGGATAATATTCTCTGTTCCAAAGGAGATTCCTGCCTTCCTTGGCAGACACCTGTCTTTCAAACCAAGACAGGTTGCCTTCCATCTAGACAGTCTGGTGCCATATCAGGCTTAGGAACACTCACCAGCAAGGTGATTTTCAAACCAGCCACTTATTCAGTCTTATAAAGACTGTCTCTAATCATTTCACTTGGATCAGAATAAAACTAGCTGTTCCTTTGATCAGTGAATCAGAGGACTGGGCTCAGAGGGTGTGTACTGCTCTATGGTTGTTCCCTTCCTAGGACATTGCTCCTTTTTGGATTGCTCCTCTATAGATGAGCAAGTGATCAGCACTTGGCTGAAGATGGCATTTCAAATGCACAGCAAATGCTTGGTACTTGCTTAAGTCCAAGGATGAACTAATTAGTGCTAAGCAGCTAAGTATACACTTCTCAAGTCTAACCAGCATGTGCAGAAAAAAGCTTTCATATGAGCTGTATAAATTCTTTGGCCTTTACAGTCACAAAGGAAACATTTTCAGGCACAAAAGAAGGCGATGAGTTACAGGGTGTACAGACAGAAGCCAAACAGCCCAGAGATGTGTGAAGTGCCCTGTTCAACCCTAACACACTGATACCTCAAGTGCCTACCAAGAAACTCAATTTAGTCTTCATTTAGCAGAGGACAATTTCAGCAACAGCATCCAACTGCTTAGGCTTCAAAAACACAGCACTACTGCAGGATCACTATATTATTCAGCAAAGAAAACTTTGGCAGAGGAAACAGCTTACCATTTCTCCCATGTATAATTGTGGACAAAGCTGTGTATCAGCCACACAAATCCTCATGCAAAGTTCAGCTGTGAGGTTTAGAAGGAATGCTTGGGCCATTAAAAAAGCATTTTGTATATGTGAGATGGACAAACAGCTTGGATCATGACCCTGTTTAGAGCTGGCTGCTGTGTTAACTGCACAGCACTGGGAATTGGCCCTACTAAATCCCACTCAAGAGCAACCGCATGTTTCGTGTTACCTTTCCCAGGTCCAGTGCCAGCAGATTTGTTTTGTGCTTGAGATGACCCACTGTAGCCTCCTTTGCTGTAATCTCCAGCTGCTGTTCCCTGTGTTAAGTCATCATAGCCTGTTGGTGTATACAAGACAAGGTGTTACAGTGAGCAAGCAGCTCTGCAGATATGCATGTGAAAAGCGTAGTGGTAAGCATACCTGCTCCATAGCCATGTTGCCCATAGCCACTCACTTGCTGAAAAGGAGTCGATGTGTTCAGGTTAACTCCGTGCTGTTTAGCAGATGCTGGAGGTACCTGGACAAAGGAAGGAAACAAAAGACTGTTAACCAGGGAATGGCACACAAAACACGAGCTCCCTTTGCCATCTAGTGGAGAAGGCACCTTCATCTTATGGGAATGTCCTGGGTTGCAATATAGATGTGTTTAAGTATTCTATTACCACCAGCTGTGGGCCGTTAGCTGCTATCAGCTGCTAATGACCCACACCCGATGACCGGCAATGGGCCATCCGTTAGCTGTTATCAGCTGCTAATGACCCACCCGGATGACAGGCAATGGGCCATCAGGGACCCACCGTGTGACTCATGGACTTATCTCATCCCATTGTGGGATGCTCTGCCCAGGAGGGAGGAGCCAGGTGTTCCCACCTGGATATAACCTGGCCTTGGAACTGCCTGAGCTAGCCCTGTCTACTGGGTTCCCAGAGGACAAGAGCTACCACTGGATCTTCAGCTGGAGACTAGACCTTCACAGGATCACCGCTTCAACTGGACTACTTCAGTTGGACTGCTACTACCACCCTAACAGGGTGTTAGGTTGTATCTGACTTTGTCAGTGCTTTTCCTTGTATTATTTCACTTATTTTTAATTTCAATCTTGACTTGTGATCTCCCACTGGTTTGTCTTCAAACCAACACAGGGAAATTCAATCTGGAGTTGGGAGGACTGGGCTGACATGGGACATGGCACTCACACTTCCAGAAGTAAATTGCTGTAGTGGCTTTATGCAAGCCCCAAGTTTTCTGCCAGAGCTGCCCCCCTGATTGCAGTACAACCCTCTCTCAAAACAGGCTGCATATTTCTTTAGAATCATAGAATCATTAAGGTTGGAAAAGACCTCCAAGATCAAGTCCAACCTTCAACTGAACACCACCTTGTCAACTAAACCATGGCACTAAGTGCCACATCCAGTAATTTCTTGAACATTCCCAGGGATGGTGACTCCACCACCTCCCTGGACAGTCTATTCCAATGCTTAACAACCCTTTCTGTGAATAAATTCTTCCTGATGTCCAACTTGAACCTCCTCTGGCACAACTTGAGGTTGTTTCCTCTTGTCCTGACCCTTGTTCCCTAGGATAAGAGCCTGACCCCCACCTGGCTGCACTCTCCTGTCAGGGAGTTATAGAGAGCAAGAAGGTCCCCCGAGCCTCCTTTTCTCCAGGCTAAACAACCCCACCTCCCTCAGCTGCTCCTCATAGGACTTACTCTTTAGACCCTTCCCCAGCTCCTTTGCCCTTCTGTTGGAAAATATATCAGGTTAAAAAATTTGTAAAACTTTAGTCAAAGGTTTTGTTTGTCTTTACCCTGGGAAAAGGAATTTTAGGTTACTTCCAGGGCATTGCTCCACCAGATGAGGTCTGGTGAACTCAGCATACCAACAGGTTGGGAGTGACCCTGAAGATAACCAGAAAGATAAAGACTATTAACAAAACATCCGCCAGGACCTTGTGGTTATCAAGAAGACATGATGGATATCACAAATGGCTACCCCAGACCACCTCCAGCAGGGTTGAAGACATCCTGGCCCAGAAAAAGGACTGATAAGAAAAACTGAAGAATGAAGAATCTAATTAGCATCAGAGGTGAAGAGATTCAGATCCAATAGAAAACTGAATACTAGGAGTTTGCTCAACTTTAGACCAATGAACACTGACCCAATGCTTTCCTATGTATTTTTACTGTATAAAATATCTGAAAAATTGAGTAAAAGCTGTGTATCATGGAATGATTCTCTCTGCACACCTGGGCTATGTGTAGATGATTTCTGTGGTACATCCTGGCCAGAACAACATCCTGGCCAGATAATAAAGTAATGCCTTGACTCTCTAACATTAAAATGTTGTTGGAGAGTTTTTGTATTTTTTCCTGCAGATTTGGTGACACTTCTATGGACACACTTCAGCACCTCAATGTCTTTCTTGTAGTGAGGGGCCCAGAACTGAACACAGGATTCAAGGTGTGGCCTCACCAGCACCCAGTACAGGGGAATGATCACTGCCCTGGTCCTACTGGCCACACTATTGCTGATACAGGCCAGGATGCCATTAGCCTTCTTGGCCACCTGGGCACACACTGGTTCATGTCCAGCCGCTGTTGACCAGCACCCCCAGGTCCTTTTCTGCTGGGCTGCTTTCCAGCCACTCTGCCCCAGCGTGTAGCATTGCAGGGGGTTGGTGTGACCAAGTGCAGGACCCAACACTTGGCCTTGTTGAATCTCTTCCATACACTGACTATAAACAGCAAATTGTCACCCACAGAATCAAATGAAACACCAACTCCTGCCTGAGTCTGTTTCATAAGACACAGTCCTACAGGGCCCTAAAACAGAGTCATCTACCCTTCTGCTTGGAGCATACCTCTTACCAAATAACATTTTCCCTCCTGAGACTCCCTGCTCTCTGACTTAATAGTCTCTTCCATCCTCAAAAGGATTTCCTAGGCATTCTTGGCTCTCTGACTCAGCTTTGGGTCTCCCTTTGACTATCCAGAGGGTGCTCAAGGCTTTAAGGAACACCAAGTCCATGAGCTGCAGCTGTCTGCTATTTACAGTAACCTGCACAGGAATCCATGAGCTCTGGCCTTTTAATTTTCCCATTTTCTTGAGGAAGAGACTGCAGCTATTTTCTCATGCTTGCATGCTTTTGGAGATCCCTTGCTGACTGGGAAAGATGACTCTACTCTGCTGTTATGGGACCCCACCTGGAGTACCATATCCAGTTCTGGGGCCCCCAGCACAAGAAAGACCTGTTAGAGCAGGTCCAGAGGAGTGCCATGAAAATGATCAGAGGGCTGGAGCACCTCTCCTTTGAAGAAGGGCTTAGAGAGTTGGGGCTGTTTAGCCTGAAGAAGAGAAGGCTCCAGGAATACCTTATTGTGACCTTTCAATACTTAAAGGGAGCTTATAAGACACAGAAACATTTTTTTACCAGCGTTTGTAGTGACAGGACAAGGAGGAATGGCTTTAAACTGAAAGAGGGTACATTTAGATTGGAAGAGGATACATTTAGATTGGACATAAGGAAGATGTTTTTACAATGAGGGTGGTGAGACTGGCACAGATTGCCCAGAGAAGCTGTGGCTGCCCCATCCCTGGAAGTGTTCAAGGCCAGGTTAGACAGGGCTTGGAGCAACCTGGTCTAGTAAAAGGTGTCCCTGTTCATTACAGAGGCATTGGAACTACATGATCTTCAAGGTCCCTTTCAACCCAAACCATCCTGTGATTCTAAGATGTAGAAGGTTTGGGCTGGAGAGAGCAAAACCAGAGAGGCACACAGGGAAGGTTACACTTTAGGCTATCACACTTACAAACATGGTTGGCCCATATTGGAATGCACTGGGAACACCGGGCACACCAGCATAATAAGGTAACCCAGTGTAGCTGTACCCCGGGGGCAGAGTCAGATTGAGGAATGGCTGCTGAGTTGTATGGTGAGTCTGCGTCTGGTTCTGCTGTGACTGAGCGAGCGTGGTAGCAGGAGCAGGGGAAGCAGAATCCCCACGGCCAAATTTCGTTATGTCACCTGCAAAAGAACAAACTCATCAGAAAAGCTATCAAAGCTACTCCAAAGGTGGAGAATTCAAAGGATTCAAAATCTCTGAATACAAGTAGACAACTGCAGAGGAGAACACATCCTACACTTGAAAGCCTGCAGTTGTTCATGGGAAGCCCCTCCTGGTCTCTGTTCCTGACAGCTACAGGGACATTGCCTGTTAGTGGCAGAAAACTCCATGCCATGGCTAATCCATTGATAAAATGGAGATATCAATACTTACCTATCTCATGCGATCTGAGCAGATTCATTATATCAGATCATTCCAATTAAACATGCTAAAAGCAAAAATTATGATAAACAGACAAAAAGCAAATAGTTGTTGGGTTAAAGTGTGACTCTACTGGAGGTTAAACTGATTAGCTAAGCTTCATGGACTGAAAACAAGTTAGGATTCACAGGAAGTGATAGGCATATTTTTGTCAGTTTCTTTATTTGTCAAGCATGATTAGAGTTAATACGTCTGGTTCCTCACACCACCAAAGTTCTGGAAATAATAGCTGAAGGCCAGGAAAGCAAGACTTGCATCATGGGCCACCTTTTTTAAGAAGTAGGAAGGGAAATTTGGTTATTACCCCAAAAGCAGGCTCCTGAGATAAATTATTATGCAGCAGAAAAACTCCTGAACACTTGCATTTTCTGGTGGCCTACAGAGCAGCATGCTCACATGTTTATAAGGAGGTGACATATATCACTCATATCTATCTCATTCCCAACTAGTTGGTTTACTTTGGTAACCAACTTTATGTTGGCTACCAAAAAGTATGACAACACTTAATACCATCGTTATAGGAATCATAACACCTATAGGTACAGTTTTAAGCTGTAATCAGATTGCAGTGAAAGAAAATCACTGGCTGAAAATCCTGGATAGCATTAATGTCATCTTTGCACAACAAAAAATGAAGAGTAAGAGTAGGAATGAACAAGGGCTTCTTAGACCACATGCTTTTGGGAATGAAGTCCATTGGATTTGGAGAGGATCATGGGGAGCCTGCTAGAGGCAGCTCCCACTGAGAACATATGTATTGGTTTGAAAACAAACCAGTGGGAGATCACAAGTCAAGATTGAAATTAAAAATAAGTGAAATAATACAAGGAAAAGCACTGACAAAGTCAGATACAACCTGACACCCTGTTAGGGTGGTAGTAGCAGTCCAACTGAAGTAGTCCAGTTGAAGCGGTGATCCTGTGAAGGTCTGGTCTCCAGCTGAAGGTCCAGTGGTAGCTCTTGTCCTCTGGGAACCCAGTAGACAGGGCTAGCTCAGGCAGTTCCAAGGCCAGGTTATATCCAGGTGGGAACACCTGGCTCCTCCCTCCTGGGCAGAGCATCCCACAACAGGATGAGATAAGTCCATGAGTCATGTGGTAAGTCCCTCATGGCCCATTGCCTGTCATCCGGAGTGGGTCATTAGCAGCTGATAACAGCTAACGGATGGCCCATTGTCTGTCATCCGGAGTGGGTCATTAGCAGCTGATAACAGCTAACAGCCCACAGCTGGTGGTAATAGAATACTTAAATACATCTATATTGCAACCTAGGACATTATCCACCCCTTATTCTATTACCATCTACACAGTTCTCACTTAAGATAAGGTCTCCTTGTGGTACACAACGCATTTCCCCATCTGCCTGCATCACCCACCAAGTATAACCAGGCCCTTGGGCAACAACAGCCCCACGGATGGGCTTGCCTTTGCCTGAGGTGGGACTAATCCAAACAGTCTTTCCTAAAAAGCCTCTTATGTGTACCACAGGGACCTTATCTCCATCCACTGTGTGCAAAGGTTTGGACTGGGCAGGACCGGCTCGATTGATAGAACCTCTTGTGTTAACCATCCAGGTGGCCTTTGCTAAGTTCAGTTCCCAATTTTTGAAGGTTCCCCCACCAAGTGCCTTCAAAGTTGTCTTAAGTAGTCCGTTGCACCGTTCAACTTTCCTGGCAGCTGGTGCATGGTAGGGGATATGGTATGTCCATTCAATTCCGTGTTCTCTAGCCCAGGTGCTTATGAGGCCATTCTTGAAATGGGTTCCATTGTCAGACTCGATTCTCTCAGGGGTACCATGTCTCCACAGGACTTGCTTTTCCAGACCCAAGATGGTGTTCCGGGCAGTAGCATGAGGCACAGGGTAGGTCTCTAACCATCCTGTGGTTGCTTCCACCATGGTCAACACGTAGCGCTTTCCTTGGCGGGTTTGGGGAAGGGTGATGTAGTCGACTTGCCATACTTCCCCATACCTGTACTTTGACCATTGTCCACCATACCACAAAGGCTTCACCCGCTTGGCCTGTTTGATTGCAGCGCAAGTCTCACAGCTGTGGATGACCTGTGAGATGTTGTCCATGGTCAAGTCCACCCCTCGGTCACGAGCCCATCTGTATGTTGCATCCCTCCCTTGATGACCAGAGGCATCATGGGCCCAACGAGCTAGAAATAGTTCTCCTTTGTGCTGCCAGTCCAGATACACCTGTGACACTTTCACCTTGGCAGCTCGGTCCACTTGCTCGTTGTTACGATGCTCTTCATTAGCCCGACTCTTGGGTACATGTGCATCCACGTGTCGAACTTTCACAGTCAGCTTCTCTGCCCGAGCGGCGATGTCCTGCCAAATCTCAGCGGCCCAGATGGGTTTTCCTCTGCGCTGCCAGTTGGCCTTTCTCCAGCGATCTAACCATCCCCATAGTGCATTGGCTACCATCCAGGAGTCGGTGTAGAGATAGAGCCTTGGCCATTTCTCTCATTCAGCAATATCCAAAGCCAGCTGGACCACTTTAAGCTCCGCGACCTGACTCGATCCACCTTGTCCCTCGGTAGCCTGTGCAACTTGTCGTGTGGGGCTCCATACTGCAGCTTTCCATTTCTGATCTGCACCTACAATTTGGCAGGAACCATCGGTGAAGAGGGCATAGCGTCTTTCACTCTCCGGCAGCTCATTATACGGGGGTGCTTCCTCGGCACGTGCTACTTGCTCCTCTGCTTCTTCTGAAGATAATTTGAAAGTCTCACCTTCAGGCCAGTTTGTTATAATTTCCAGAATCCCAGGGCGATTCGGGTTTCCAATACGGGCATGCTGCGTGATGAGGGCAATACATTTGCTCCACGTGGCATCAGTGGCATGGTGGGTAGAGGGAACCCTTCCCTTGAACATCCACCCCAGCACTGGCAGTCGGGGTGCAAGAAGTTGTGTTTCTGTGCCGATCACCTCTGAGGCAGCTTGGACTCCTTCGTAAGCTGCCAAGATTTCTTTCTCGGTGGGAGTGTAGTTGACTTCAGACCCTCTGTAACTTCGACTCCAGAATCCCAGCGGTCGGCCTCGGGTCTCACCAGGCACCTTCTGCCAAAGGCTCCAGGACAGACCATGGCTCCCGGCTGCAGAGTAAAGCACATTCTTTACCTCTGGTCCTGTCCTGACTGGGCCAAGGGCTACCGCATGAGCGATCTCCTGTTTGATCTGGGTGAAGGCTTGCTGCTGTTCAGGACCCCAGTGGAAATCGTTCTTCTTGCGGGTTACGAGGTAGAGAGGACTCACGATCTGGCGGTACTCAGGGATGTGCATTCTCCAAAAGCCTATGGCGCCTAGGAAAGCTTGCGTCTCCTTCTTGTTGGTTGGTGGAGACATCGCGGTGATCTTATTGATGACCTCAGAAGGAATCTGACGCCATCTGTCTTGCCACTTTACTCCCAGGAACTGGATCTCTCAGGCGGGTCCCTTGACTTTACTCTTCTTGATGGCAAAACCGGCTTCCAGGAGAATTCTGATGATTTTCTCTCTTTTTCCAAATACTCCCATTGCTGTATCCCCCCACACAATGATGTCATCAATATACTGCAAATGTTCTGGAGCCTCACCCTTTTCCAGTGCAGCCTGGATCAGTCCATGGCAGATGGTGGGACTGTGCTTCCACCCCTGGGGCAGTCGGTTCCAGGTGTACTGCACACCCCTCCAGGTGAAAGCAAACTGAGGCCTGCACTCTGCTGCCAGAGGAATGGAGAAAAAGGCATTGGCAATATCGATGGTCACATACCACTTTGCTGCCTTGGATTCCAGCTCGTACTGAAGTTCCAACATGTCCGGTACAGCAGCACTCAGTGGTGGTGTGACTTCATTCAGGCCACGGTAATCCACCGTCAGTCTCCATTCTTCACTGGACTTACGCACCGGCCATATAGGGCTGTTAAAGGGTGAGTGGGCCTTGCTGACCACCCCTTGGCTCTCCAGTTCCCGAATTATCTTATGGATGGGGGCCACAGAGTCTCTGTCTGTGCGGTATTGCCGGCGGTGCACTGTTGCTGTAGCAATTGGTACCCGCTGTTCTTCAATTCTCAGTAGTCCTACAGCAGACGGGTTATCTGAGAGACCAGGCAGGGTATTCAGTTGTCTTATGTCTTCTGTCTCTACGGCTGCTATCCCAAAAGCCCAGTGATGTCCCTTCAGGTCCTTGAAATATCCACTCCTGAGATAGTCTATGCCAAGGATGCATGGGGCGTCTGGACCAGTCACAATGGGGTGTTTCTGCCACTCGTTCCCAGTTAAACTCACTTCAGCTTCCAGTACAGTCAGCTGCTGGGATCCTCCTGTCACCCCAGAAATAGAAATGGATTCGGTCCCCACATACCTGGATGGCATCAAGGTGCACTGAGCGCCGGTATCAACCAAAGCCGTGTATCTTTGTGGGTCAGACGTGCCAGGCCATCGGATCCACACAGTCCAATAGATCCGGTTATCCCTTTCCTCTACCTGGCTAGAGGCAGGGCTCCTCTAATCCTGGTTTTGGTGCATGATGCTCTCCTCCTGTCAATGTGTTCCTGAGGTCCCTTCAAGAGGATCAGTCATACTGTCATTTCCATTCTGTCTGGGGTTCTGTCCACAAGAGCCTGGGGCAGTGTTGTACCTAGATGAGCCTCCTGAAGTGGATGTTTTTGTTTTCAATTCACGTACCCGGGCTGCTAAGGAGGAGGTGGGTTTCCTATCCCACTTTCTCATGTCTTCCCCATGCTCCTGTAGGAAAAACCAGAGGTCACGTCGCGGAGTTTGTCTTCTTTCCCTGGCTGGGGAACGTCTGCTCCTGATGGCAGAGACTCTGGTTGGTTTCGGTGTGGCATGGAAAAATCCTTCTTTGAGCTCTTTCCTTAGTTTCTGGTGGCCCTCTTCAATCAAGCTCTGGACTTGCTTGGCTAGGTTTGTTTCCACCGATGAGACCTGGGTGCGTAGTGGAGCGGTGACAGTGTCCTCGTAAATTCTCAGTTTGTTTGCTAACACGCCCACCTTGTCTTCGCCTTCCCTCCACTGCAGTGTTGCCAGGTAACGAGAGTATATCTCTGGTCCGAGCCACGTGAATCTTAGCCACATTTGTGAAGTGCACTGGACATTATCTGGGCTCTTAGGGAATCTCTCGTTTTCCGAGAAAATGATCTCTAGCACGGCCAATTCCCTCAGGCATCGGATACCTTGTTCTATCGTGTTCCATTTCCTTTGGTGCATCTGGAGGTCTTCTTTACACAGGTATCTGTCCCGTACACTCGCCAGCAATCGCCGCCAGAGGCTGAGAGTTTCCTGGGTTTTCCCAATCCCCTGGTCAATGACCACATCCTGGGACAGGGATCCCAGTTGCCTGGCCTCACTTCCATCCAGAATGGTGTCGTTAGCTGCGGCGTCCCAGATGCGGAGCAGCCAGGTCAAGATGGACATGTTCGCCTGCCGGGTGAATTCCCTCCATAGGTCACGCAGCTCCCCCAGAGATAGAGAGCGAGTGATGATCTCCGGCTCTGTTTCTTCTGCTGGGTGCGATGGTCCTGCCGCATCCTCATCAGTCACTATGCGGACTGATTTCCTCTTTGATTTCTTTTTCTGGACAGGGGCAACTGCTACCGGCTTCGGCTGCTCTGATTTGGTGATGGTCTGTGTTGAGACGTCGACTGCTCTTTTGGTTCTTTTCCTCTTGCCTGCTGACTTGCTTTGTTTCTCCTCCTCAAGAAGACAAAGTATTGTTCTGTTCTTCAGCATGAGGTACACGGTGCTGGTCAAAGAAAACAGAACTGACAAAAACATTATGCCATCCCTAGCATCCAGAGAGAACTCAATATTGTCAAAAACGGCTGTGCCAGACCTGAAAGGCTGGAAGAAACCGCTCTCTCCTCCTACCTCCAGGGGCTGGGGGCGATTGCTGAGGAGGTCCCAGACGTAGTGGCTCAGATTAGGCCAGGTGGACAAAACTGAGTATATGTTCCGAATGGCATTCATCGCCTCACAGGTTATCATACAATAGGCATAATAAACCAATAAAGCAAATCTCATGCAATTCCCTGGTCGCAACAGGAGCAATACAACGGGCAGATAGTTTCCCATATGAGGAAAAATATAGAGAGCGAGATACAGTACCCATATAGATAAGCTGAGTATCATGGTGATAGAATTTCTGAGTTTCCCCAGGTCGTGCCCCACGTTGGGCGCCAAAACATGTATTGGTTTGAAAACAAACCAGTGGGAGATCACAAGTCAAGATTGAAATTAAAAATAAGTGAAATAATACAAGGAAAAGCACTGACAAAGTCAGATACAACCTAACACCCTGTTAGGGTGGTAGTAGCAGTCCAACTGAAGTAGTCCAGTTGAAGTGGTGATCCTGTGAAGGTCTAGTCTCCAGCTGAAGGTCCAATGGTAGCTCTTGTCCTCTGGGAACCCAGTAGACAGGGCTAGCTCAGGCAGTTCCAAGGCCAGGTTATATCCAGGTGGGAACACCTGGCTCCTCCCTCCTGGGCAGAGCATCCCACAACAGGATGAGATAAATCCATGAGTCATGTGGTGGGTCCCTGATGGCCCATTGTCTGTCATGCGGGGTGGGTCATTAGCAGCTGATAACAGCTAACGGCCCACAGCTGGTGGTAATAGAATACTTAAACACATCTATATTGCAACCTAGGACAACATACAAGTACTAAAATAGCAGTAACAAAGGAAAGCAAGCCAGTCAAATTTCAAGAAGAATGATTATGTTGAAGAATGGCTCACAGAACAAGGCCATATAAATGGAATTTATATGCACAATCCAGTCTGTGTGACTGACCCTGAAATGTCTTTCCCAGGAGATAAAGAGAAGCAAAAGCCAAGAATGTGAACAACATAAAAGAATTAAAACAAGATAGGGAAATCACACGGGCAAGACTTTAGCTGATCCTAGTAGAGCGTGATTAGAAACTTACAGCCAATTAGCAAGTTAGATTAGGCACATGAACACAAGTAAATAACCAATCATGTATACCAGTGTGTCGCGTGAACAATGCTTTTGTCTATAATAATGCTTGTTTCCTAAGAATAAACGAAATGGCACCAATACTTCTGTGTGAGTGTGCGTGCTATATTCAGGCGACTCTCAACATGATTAAGCTATGGAATATTTTTCAAGCACCTCTATGCACTTGGGAAGGACACTAGATGACACTACCATTTAAATTTGTAACAATTTTGCGCTTGTTCTCAAAGGGTATCCAACTTACTCCCAAGAACCTCCAAGTCACATATGAATTAGTGACCAAAACCATGAAAAAAAACCAATAAAAAAAACCTAATCAATGTCAGGGTTGAGAGAAAGATGCTTGCTTTTGTTTGGCTAGTTTGGACTTATGGGTTTAACTGCCTACAGAAGGGGAAAACGACTGCTTTTTCAGCAACAGCAGGATGACCAGCACGTCTCACTCGCCATCCTCATGTTTAAATAACACTCACCTGAGTAGGGGTTGTTAGCAAGGCTTCCATCTCTGCCTGTCAAGGTTGCAGGAGCAGGGAATGTAATTCCGTAGTAATCCTTAGAAAAAGACATCATCATTTACTAATAGCTCAAATGCTGAAACCATAACAGGGCTGGACAATTCTTATGAACCCTTATATGTATTTTTATAATATAACCCTTATATTTCTTATACGTACAAGAAAATTTTAAAAGTAAGAACTAAAGTAAGTTTGAGCAGAAGCTGACCTTATCATTTACAGCATAGCTGAAGATTTACCTGTATCCTCAACTTCAAAATAAACCTATTTTACAGACATTTTTAATATCATTTACAAATACTTAATCTCTTAATGGTAAATTAAAGGCAACGACTAAACGCTTACCCCTCCCAACCCGCAGCTCTGAGCTGTCATATTCCAGGGAGACTGTGTCTGGAAGAGCAACAGACCATCAGGGGCCAAAGACCTAGGTTCAAGCCAGGACCATAATCACAATGTGGATGTAGTCTAAAGGTTTTAACATGCTCTGTTTTCTAAAAGTAAAAAACATTAGCTAGGAAAACAGCACAAATATTAAAAAAACTGTTGAAAAAGTTACCACCTGATAACTGGAAAATTTACTTAAACTATGTTACAAGAGAACTCAGATCAGTAGTCTCTAAAGTGAGGTACACAAGACAATCCATTGGGGTGCATGAAGAAATTTTTTTGATACCAATAATAAAATTTTAAAAAATTAAAAATAGAGCATGAAAAAAATTTGTTCTCATCTTTTTTTTAATCCTTTTTAAAATTTTTGTGTATATTTTGTAACATACAAATTAGTACAATAGTATGCATGTATAATTTATAAATAAAAATATATTGGGTGTCAAGGTTTGAGATAAGACATTGCCAGGAGGACGCACAAAAAGAGGGCAACCAGGCTCCAAGCTTAAAGTTGCAAAAAAAGTGATTTAATTACCTAACTGAGTTGGAGAATAAATGCAAGGCAAAAATAAACTTTTCATACATTATTTTGTTCACTCCCCCCCTCCCTCTTACGAACCTATAGTATTCACCCCCTTTCCTCTTTTATAACCAACAAGCCCGGGTAGGGGGCAGGGTGTGCGGCATTCTCTCAGTCTACAGAGCAGGTTCTTAAATCTACTCATCACTACAATTCTTCCACTACAAATACTCTTTGTCTTTACTTCTCTCTCTCTCTCTCCAGACAGTTCTCCTGCTCTCACCCCCCACCCTCTTAAGAAGCAGTCCACTCAACCCCCTTCCCTCTTTCTAAACCAGCAACACAGATAGGGGGCAGGGTAGGGGTTTTCTGGTCAGTCCAATCAGGGAGAGAGGTTGTCTACTTAGCCAGGAGTCCTTCCCACGAGAGACAGTCCTCTGGGAACTTCTTTGGCGTGGGTCCAATCTCACGAGCAACATCCTGCCCAAATCTTGCTGCAACGTGAGTCCTTTTGTCCATAGGTTGCTGTGCAGACTCTCCCAAGCCGAGGCCAGGCAGCTTCCATGCCAGGAGCAAAGAAAAGGCCTTTCTCTCCCTTCCAAGGCCTTTGCAGTTTTAACTCTTTAGATGAGACTCTTACTGGTTCACAGTCTTTTCCAGGCATCCACCTGCTCCTCTGGAGTGGGCTGTGGGTGGATTTCTGCACTCCTGTGGACTCTATGGGCTGCAGGGGGACCTCCCGCCCCCCATGGCCTTCACCACGGCTAGCAGAGGGTTTTCAGCTCCGGTGCCTGGAGCACCTCTTCCCCCACCTTTTTCACTGACTTTGACGTCTCCATGTTGTTCTCCCTCTACATATTTTCACCTCCACCTCTTCCTCTTCCAACTACAAAGAAGTGAAAGAAGTGCGTGCCTGCTTTGTTTTGATTTCTTCTTAAATATGTTTTCACAGAGGCATAACCAGCACCTCTAATTGGCCCAAACTTGGCTGGCAGCATGTCTATCACCTTCAGAGCCATCAGAGATTGGCTCTGTTGGACCTGATGTAAAAACTTCCAGAACTTTCACTCAGGACACACAGGAGCCATCTTTGTGCCACTCCCCACCCCTCACACACCTTCCCAGGCCTACCACAACAGCTTCTGAGGAGTCCAAATTTCTCCTAGATGTTAAAAATTCTTTACTGATGTTTTGGGCCAATCAAAACCACCACATTGGGAGTGCTTGCAAAGTTTTTGCTGATGAGGTGGTGCAATGAAAAAAGGTGGAGACCACTGCCTTAGATTGTTCTACTACAAGAAGGTAAGAAAATCCTCACCCTAGAAAGCTCACACTTTGACAGGACATGCCAGCAAAACCAAAGCAACATTTTGTCTTCATTTTGGGACAAAAAGAGAAAAGTTTGCCCTTCCTTCTCTGGGTGAACTCCACATGTGAGGCTGGTACTCCAATAAGTGATTTTCCTCCTAATTTTCATGTTTTTTTTCTCACCACTTCCAATCCATCAAGAGTGTCTTGGGTTACAATTTGCAAGGTATGTATTCTATCACAACCTACATCACCTTCTGATGAGCTGTTAATGGTCGGTCATTTGCAACAGCTGCCCAATGCACACTCAGCCTAAAGGGGGGCCATCTCTGCTAATGGGCTATCAAGGACTCCCCAGCATGACTCATAGAATTACATCATCCTATTGTGAAATGCCCCGCCCTGGGGGAGGTACCGAACATTCCTACCTGTATGTAATCTGAAGCTTGGGACACCACGATACCACCACTGGACCTCCAGAGACCAACCAGACTTTTCTACAGGATCACCACTTTGACAAGACCACATCCATCACTCCAACAGGACTGCAACCACTGTTTAATCAGACTGTTACCACCATCCTGACCAACAGGGTATCAGGTCGTATTCTGACCTTGTCGGTTTAAGCCAGTGTTCCTGTACTATTGTCATTATTGTAATTATCCTATTAAATTGTAGTTCTGACTTGGAATCTCTCGCAAGATATTTGTGTGGAGTTAATTCCTCCCACTGGTTTGCCTTCAAGCCAATACAAAGAGTTAATGCTTTAACCACTACATATCTGTTTCCACAAAGTCTTCAACGTTGGAAAAGCATCCTCCTTCATACCCCTCTCTACATATTCCCCAGCACCTTCCACCTTGCTGCATTTCTGTGCATCCCTACCCTGTCTCCTAAACCCAGTCCTCCATCACTGAACATGAAACCATCTGGCAAAGATTTAGTATTGCAGGTGTTTTCTTTAACTTGAAACAGTGTCATGTTTCATCCTCCTTTCTTTTCCAGGTAATTCCACCTCAGCAACTCCAGCATGAATCACTTAAAAAACACAACCACATTCCTATTAAAAGTCTTTGCAGGTTACTCAAAAGCAGCACTCCCATCTCCTTCTGAGGAACATCATAACACAAAAAGCAGATTTAGAGAAGAGATCTGAACAGGATTCAATGGGCATGAACTGGAACTGACACAGTAGCATTTTTTCCCCTATATAAACCAGAAAAAATATAACCAAATTCACATGACAACAGGATCTAAGGATTGCAATTATTCCCACTGCCCCTCAGGTATGGGATGTGCTAGTTTTAGCTAGGGTAGAGTTAATTTTCTTCACAGTGGCTGGAATGGGGCTGTGTTTTGGATTTGCGCTGAACACAGGGTTGATAATATAGAGATGTTTTTGTTATTGCTGAATTTACACAGAGTCAAGGCCTTTTCTGCTCCTAATTTGGCCACACTGGGGAGGGGGCTGGGGGTGTGTGGGAGGTTGGGAGGGGGACACAGCTGGGACAGGTGCCCCCAACTGACCCAAGGGATATTCCAGACTATATGACATCATGCTCAGCATATAAATCTTGGGGAAGAAGGAGAGAGACATTTGGAATAATGGCGTTTGTCTCCCCAAGTCCCTATTTACACATGATGGAGCCCTGCTTTTCTGGAGGTGGCTGAACACTTGCCTGCCCATGGGAAGCAGTGAATTAATTCCTTGTTTTGCTTTGCTTGTGTGCACAGCTTTTGCTTTTCCTATTAAACTGTCTGCATCTCAACCCACAAGTTTTCAAGGTTTTACTCTTCTGATTCTCTCCCTGATCCCTCTGGTGGGGGAGTGAGGGAGCGGCTGCTTCGGGTTTGGTGTCTGGCTGGTGTTAAACCTCGACAGGAAAACCACATCAAACACTGAATATCCCTATCCCACACACTTGTGCACACACATTAAAAAAAAAATAGAAAATGAGAGTGCAAACCAGTTATCTTTACACTTCATGCCTGCCCATAGGAAAACATCAGAGGAGATACTCCACTCTTCAAAAAACGTGGGTATTTCCTGACCTACAGAAGGCATGCAGGAGAAGGTGCCTAAAGTCATAACTGAAGTATCAGGAATTGACTCAAAATGCAAGGCAGAAAAGGACTGAAAAACAATAAGTGATCTGATGTAATAAATGCAAATTCCACCAAGCAGCACGCTAGGTACCACACACACCAGCTAGGGTATTTATAAGATATCTCCTACACAGGCAGCCTGCAACAGACCAACAGAAAAGATAGCATATCCCAATGCAATACACACCAAAATTTAAAAAAAAACAAACCCCAAACAAAACAAACAAAAAACCCAAAACACAACACAGTGAGAATTTACAACATGAACATAGGCATTAAGAAATTGAATTAAATTTTAAACGACATACATACACCCCTCCCTCAACTCAGCAACCACCAGTACCTCTCACTAATGGAAGCTTCCCAGGAAGCAGTGACAACTTGCACTTGGGACTCTGCCCACTTTCACTTTCCACACGTAAACAGACCAGCACGTCAAAGACAAATATTTCCACCAGTTCCTGCCTCCTATACATCTAATGTTGCCTAATTTCTACAACTGTCCTAGGTTGCAATATAGATGTGTTTAAGTATTCTATTACCACCAGCTGTGGGCCGTTACTGCTATCACCTGCTAATGACCCACCCCGGATGACAGGCAATGGGCCATCAGGGACCCACAGTGTGATTCATGGACTTAACTCATCCCATTGTGGGATGCTTTGCCCAGGAGGGAGGAGCCAGGTGTTCCCACCTGGATATAACCTGGCCTTGGAACTGCCTGAGCTAGCCCTGTCTACTGGGTTCCCAGAGGACAAGAGCTACCACTGGATCTTCAGCTGGAGACTAGACCTTCACAGGATCACCGCTTCAACTGGACTACTTCAGTTGGACTGCTACTACCACCCTAACAGGGTGTTAGGTTGTATCTGACTTTGTCAGTGCTTTTCCTTGTATTATCTCACTTATTTTTAATTTCAGTCTTGACTTGTGATCTCCCACTGGTTTGTTTTCAAACCAATACAGATTTTGGCGCCCAATGTGGGGCACGACCTGGGGAAACTCAGAAATCCTATCACCATGATGCTCAGTTTATCTATATGGGTGCTGTATCTCGCTCTCTATATTTTTCCTCAAATGGGAAACTATCTGCCTGTCGTATTGGTCCTGTTGCGACCAGGGAATGGCATGAAAATTGCTCTATTGGTTTATTATGCCTATTGTATGATAACCTGTGAGGCGATGAATACCATTTGGAACGTATATTCAATTTTATCTGCCTGGCCTAATCTGAGCTGCTACATCTGGGACCTCCTCAGCAATCACACCCAGCCTCTGGGGTTAGGAGGAGAGAGCGGTTTCTTCCAGCATTTCAGGTCAGGCACGGCCAATTTTGACAATATTGAGTTCCCTCTAGATGCTAAGGATGGCATAATCTTTTTGTCAGTTCTGTTTTCTTTGATCAGCATCATATACATCATGCTGAAGATCAGAACAATACTTGGTGTGGTACAGCGTCTTCTTGAAGAGGAGGAGAAAAGAAACAAGTCAGCAGGCACCATGTCCACGCAAACTGCCACCAAGAGAAAAGGAACCAAAAGAGCAATTAATGTCTCAACACAGACCATCGCCGAATCAGAACAGCCGAAGCCAGTAGCGGTTGCCCCCATCCAGAAAAAGAAATCAAAGAGCAAATCAGTCCGCATAGCGACTGATGAGGATGCGGCAGGACCATCTCACCAAGCAGAAGAGACAGAGCCGGAGATCATCACTCGCTCTCTGTCCCTGGGGGAGCTGCAGGACCTACGGAGGGAATTCACCCGGCAGGCGAACGTGTCCATCTTGACCTGGCTGCTCCGCATCTGGGACGCTGCAGCTAATGACACCATTCTGGATGGAAGTGAGGCCAGGCAACTGGGATCCCTGTCCCAGGATGTGGTCATTGACCAGGGGATTGGGAAAACCCAGGAAACTCTCAGCCTCTGGCGGCGATTGCTGGCGAGTGTACGGGACAGATACCTGTGTAAAGAAGACCTCCAGATGCACCAAAGGAAATGGAACACGATAGAACAAGGTATCCGATGCCTGAGGGAATTGGCCGTGCTAGAGATCATTTTCTCGGAAAACGAGAGATTCCCTAAGAGCCCAGATAATGTCCAGTGCACTTCACAAATGTGGCTAAGATTCACGCGGCTCGGACCAGAGATATACTCTCGTTACCTGGCAACACTGCAGTGGAGGGAAGGCGAAGACAAGGTGGGCGTGTTAGCAAACAAACTGAGAATTTACGAGGACACTGTCACCGCTCCACTACGCACCCGTGTCTCATCGGTGGAAACAAACCTGGCCGAGCAAGTCCGGAGCTTGATTGAAGAGGGCCACCAGAAACTAAGGAAAGAGCTCAAAGAAGGATTTTTCCATGCCACACCGAAACCAACCAGAGTCTCTGCCATCAGGAGCAGACGTTCCCCAGCCAGGGAAAGAAGACAAACTCCGCGACGTGACCTCTGGTTTTTCCTACAGGAGCATGGGGAAGACATGAGAAAGTGGGATAGGAAACCCACCTCCTCCTTAGCAGCCCGGGTACGTGAATTGAAAACAAAAACATCCACTTCAGGAGGCTCATCTAGGTACAACACTGCCCCAGGCTCTTGTGGACAGAACCCCAGACAGAATGGAAATGATAATATGACTGATCCTCTTGAAGGGACCTCAGGAACACATTGACAGGAGGAGAGCATCATGCACCAAAACCAGGATTAGAGGAGCCCTGCCTCTAGCCAGGTAGAGGAAAGGGATAACCGGATCTATTGGACTGTGTGGATCCGATGGCCTGGCACGTCTGACCCACAAAGATACACGGCTTTGGTTGATACCGGTGCTCAGTGCACCCTGATGCCATCCAGGTATGTGGGGACCGAATCCATTTCTATTTCTGGGGTGACAGGAGGATCCCAGCAGCTGACTGTACTGGAAGCTGAAGTGAGTTTAACTGGGAACGAGTGGCAGAAACACCCCATTGTGACTGGTCCAGACGCCCCATGCATCCTTGGCATAGACTATCTCAGGAGTGGATATTTCAAGGACCTGAAGGGACATCACTGGGCTTTTGGGATAGCAGCCGTAGAGACAGAAGACATAAGACAACTGAATACCCTGCCTGGTCTCTCAGATAACCCGTCTGCTGTAGGACTACTGAGAATTGAAGAACAGCGGGTACCAATTGCTACAGCAACAGTGCACCGCCGGCAATACCGCACAGACAGAGACTCTGTGGCCCCCATCCATAAGATAATTCGGGAACTGGAGAGCCAAGGGGTGGTCAGCAAGGCCCACTCACCCTTTAACAGCCCTATATGGCCGGTGCGTAAGTCCAGTGAAGAATGGAGACTGACGGTGGATTACCGTGGCCTGAATGAAGTCACACCACCACTGAGTGCTGCTGTACCGGACATGTTGGAACTTCAGTACGAGCTGGAATCCAAGGCAGCAAAGTGGTATGTGACCATCGATATTGCCAATGCCTTTTTCTCCATTCCTCTGGCAGCAGAGTGCAGGCCTCAGTTTGCTTTCACCTGGAGGGGTGTGCAGTACACCTGGAACCGACTGCCCCAGGGGTGGAAGCACAGTCCCACCATCTGCCATGGACTGATCCAGGCTGCACTGGAAAAGGGTGAGGCTCCAGAACATTTGCAGTATATTGATGACATCATTGTGTGGGGGGATACAGCAATGGGAGTATTTGGAAAAAGAGAGAAAATCATCAGAATTCTCCTGGAAGCCGGTTTTGCCATCAAGAAGAGTAAAGTCAAGGGACCCGCCTGAGAGATCCAGTTCCTGGGAGTAAAGTGGCAAGACAGACGGCGTCAGATTCCTTCTGAGGTCATCAATAAGATCACCGCGATGTCTCCACCAACCAACAAGAAGGAGACGCAAGCTTTCCTAGGCGCCATAGGCTTTTGGAGAATGCACATCCCTGAGTACCGCCAGATCGTGAGTCCTCTCTACCTCGTAACCCGCAAGAAGAACGATTTCCACTGGGGTCCTGAACAGCAGCAAGCCTTCACCCAGATCAAACAGGAGATCGCTCATGCGGTAGCCCTTGGCCCAGTCAGGACAGGACCAGAGGTAAAGAATGTGCTTTACTCTGCAGCCGGGAGCCATGGTCTGTCCTGGAGCCTTTGGCAGAAGGTGCCTGGTGAGACCCGAGGCCGACCGCTGGGATTCTGGAGTCGAAGTTACAGAGGGTCTGAAGTCAACTACACTCCCACTGAGAAAGAAATCTTGGCAGCTTACGAAGGAGTCCAAGCTGCCTCAGAGGTGATCGGCACAGAAACACAACTTCTCCTTGCACCCCGACTGCCAGTGCTGGGGTGGATGTTCAAGGGAAGGGTTCCCTCTACCCACCATGCCACTGATGCCACGTGGAGCAAATGTATTGCCCTCATCACGCAGCATGCCCGTATTGGAAACCCGAATCGCCCTGGGATTCTGGAAATTATAACAAACTGGCCTGAAGGTGAGACTTTCAAATTATCTTCAGAAGAAGCAGAGGAGCAAGTAGCACGTGCCGAGGAAGCACCCCCGTATAATGAGCTGCCGGAGAGTGAAAGACGCTATGCCCTCTTCACCGATGGTTCCTGCCGAATTGTAGGCGCAGATCGGAAATGGAAAGCTGCAGTATGGAGCCCCACACGACAAGTTGCACAGGCTACCGAGGGACAAGGTGGATCGAGTCAGGTCGCGGAGCTTAAAGTGGTCCAGCTGGCTTTGGATATTGCTGAATGAGAGAAATGGCCAAGGCTCTATCTCTACACCGACTCCTGGATGGTAGCCAACATGCTGTGTGGATGGTTAGATCGCTGGAGAAAGGCCAACTGGCAGCGCAGAGGAAAACCCATCTGGGCCGCTGAGATTTGGCAGGACATCGCCGCCCGGGCAGAAAAGCTGACCGTGAAAGTTTGACACGTGGATGCACATGTACCCAAGAGTCGGGCTAATGAAGAGCATCGTAACAACGAGCAAGTGGACCGAGCTGCCAAGGTGAAAGTGTCACAGGTGGATCTGGACTGGCAGCACAAAGGAGAACTATTTCTAGCTCGTTGGGCCCATGATGCCTCTGGTCATCAAGGGAGGGATGCAACATACAGATGGGCTCGTGACCGAGGGGTGGACTTGACCATGGACAACATCTCACAGGTCATCCACAGCTGTGAGACTTGCGCTGCAATCAAACAGGCCAAGCGGGTGAAGCCTCTGTGGTACGGCGGACGATGGACAAAGTACAGGTATGGGGAAGTATGGCAAGTTGACTACATCACCCTTCCCCAAACCCGCCAAGGAAAGCGCTACGTGTTGACCATGGTGGAAGCAACCACGGGATGGTTAGAGACCTACCCTGTGCCTCATGCTACTGCCCGGAACACCATCTTGGGTCTGGAAAAGCAAGTCCTGTGGAGACATGGTACCCCTGAGAGAATCGAGTCTGACAATGGAACCCATTTCAAGAATGGCCTCATAAGCACCTGGGCTAGAGAACACGGAATTGAATGGATATACCATATCCCCTACCATGCACCAGCTGCCAGGAAAGTTGAACGGTGCAACAGACTACTTAAGACAACTTTGAAGGCACTTGGTGGGGGAACCTTCAAAAATTGGAAACTGAATTTAGCAAAGGCCACCTGGATGGTTAACACAAGAGGTTCTATCAATCGAGCCAGTCCTGCCCAGTCCAAACCTTTGCACACAGTGGATGGAGATAAAGTCCCTGTGGTACACATAAGAGGCTTTTTAGGAAAGACTGTTTGGATTAGTCCCACCTCAGGCAAAGGCAAGCCCATCCGTGGGGTTGTTTTTGCCCAAGGACCTGGTTCTACTTGGTGGGTGATACTGGCAGATGGGGAAACGCGTTGTGTACCACAAGGAGACCTTATCTTAAGTGAGAACTGTGTAGATGGTAATAGAATAAGGGGTGGATAATGTCCTAGGTTGCAATATAGATGTGTTTAAGTATTCTATTACCACCAGCTGTGGGCCGTTAGCTGCTATCACCTGCTAATGACCCACTCTGGATGACAGGCAATGGGCCATCAGGGACCCACCGTGTGATTCATGGACTTATCTCATCCCATTGTGGGATGCTCTGCCCAGGAGGGAGGAGCCAGGTGTTCCCACCTGGATATAACCTGGCCTTGGAACTGCCTGAGCTAGCCCGGTCTACTGGGTTCCCAGAGGACAAGAGCTACCACTGGATCTTCAGCTGGAGACTAGACCTTCACAGGATCACCACTTCAACTGGACTACTTCAGTTGGACTGCTACTACCACCCTAACAGGGTGTTAGGTTGTATCTGACTTTGTCAGTGCTTTTCCTTGTATTATTTCACTTATTTTTAATTTCAATCTTGACTTGTGATCTCCCACTGGTTTGTTTTCAAACCAATACAACAACAAATTCAAAACACAATAAAAATACTCCAAAATCTAGAAACCACAACCATTGCATGAATAGTTGATGAAAAAACCTTCACAACATTTATGCATTTATTTATAATCACGCTGAGAAAAAACTGGGGGGGAATGACAGATGACCCCAAAAGCATTCTTCAAGATATTTGCAGAGAGAGAGAGGAAACACTCTTCCACCAGCAAGGCTGCAGATGCTATAGGGAAAGGTGGGGGAAAAAATAGATCAACAAACTAAAAATGTTTGTCAATAAGTAATAAAAGAAAACATACATTAACTCATAGGTACAAATAATAAGAGAACATGAAATAAGAAAAATAGATGTTGGTTGACAGACAAACTTGAAAATAAAACCAAGCAAGACCACTCACAAAAAACCCAACAAACAATCAAAAAGGAAACCCTGAAATGCATCCCCAGTACAGCTACCCCAAAAGCCTCTGCCACCATGCTTTCATCACTCACTGAACCATAAGAACACAGTGTAGAAAACTGCCAGGCTTGCTGTGTCAAAATGTGGAGAATTGATGAGACTAGTTGAGCAAGAACGTGAGCTGAGCCACTTGCTTTTCGTGCACCTGGCTTGAGCAAGGGCATGCTTATCTTAACAACTGAATGATGTCTGGGGTGAAGGCCTCAGTTCGATGTCTCAATGAAGCTAGAAAAACAACCACAGAAGTCTCACAGAAGAGCACCCATGCCTCTCTACCAGACATTAGCCTCATACTCTCTTATTTACACATAACAAGTCTTGTTAGAAGTTTATAAAATATGACCTAGTCTCATCTCCTCAAGATTATAAATCTGGTACTTTGCAAACACTTGGTGTAGAGGAGAAACATGTCCTTAAGAGGAGACACTTCACTGATTGCTGGGCAGATTGACCGGTCTGACTCATTCTCCCTTAGCAGGGATGCCTCTTTCAGAAAGGAATTGCATTTAGCAGATGATACCCGGGTGAAAATAAGCTTAATTAAATGTGAAGTTAATCTTAGTGAACTGTGAATTCTTAGCTTAATTCATCATTGGCTAGCCTTAGGATATTTAGTGTTAACATAGCAAGAGCATTTATCAATGGCAATTCTGAATCTGTTATATCTGTTGCCTCAATAAACTATCTGCATTGGACTTTGTGAAACTGTCTCAGTGAAAGTCCTTGAAAAGGCTCTGTCAGGCAAAAGTCAAACCCATACTCTTAATGGGACACACAGGAGCCAGGCTTTCCCCACACTCCGACAGCAGCCCTCAGGAGAAAGTAAACAGAAAGCAAAACTGAAAATGTAAACAGAAATGCTGTCTAGATGATGATTAAAGGAAAGCTACAGAACCATATAAAGTTGGCTGCCCAGAAGCAACCCAAGCACAGCGTTCACCCTCACCCACCACCAAGCCTGATCAGGCTCCTGCCCAGCATCACTCATGCAGCACTCACAGCCCTGCCTGCAGCATGGTGCCTTGGTGCTCCTACTCCTCCTGTTGGCTTTTGCCACAGCCCTTGCTTGCCACCACCTGCATCCCTGTGATGTCACCTTCCCCTGGGACAGCTCCCAGCCCACCACAGCCCTGCCACCACCAGCATGTGCCATTTGCCTTCAACATCCTCCTCCAAATCAACCACCCACAGCAAGCTATCACCACTGCCTTCCACATCCTCCAGCACCTCTTTTACATCCTCAGCAGTCCCAGCACTCCCCAACACTGGGATGCCCAGGCATGGCAGGACCTCCTCAACAACCTCCAGCATTACATCCACCAGCCAATGGCATGCTCTTTGAAGGCCAAGAGCCTCACAACCTGTCGTTCAGTATCAACAAATACTTCAGGCTCATCTGGGACTTCATCTGCACCCACAACAACAGCGCCTGCCTCTGGGACCATGTCCAATTCAAAGCTTGCATCTGCTTTGAACGTGTGGACATTCATGTGGCAGATGAAGAGTCAACCAGCTCCTGTCCCCCACCAAACACATCTACATCAAATGCCCATCTCCAACCAACATCAGCAGCCACAGATTGAGTGGAGGCAAAAGCAGCAAGGGCTGGGATTGCTCAGCACTGCTCATATCTTTTCCAGTCAGGAGCCTGTGCCAACAGGGAAACAGGCATGACCATGGTGAGGCTGGGGCCGGGCTGCGACACAGCCCATGTACTGGAGAAAATTGCTGTGCTGTATGGAGAAGGTCATCATACATGTACCTGACAGGCAAAGACAGGGTCTCCACAGGCAAGAAGGGATGAGCCTCCCTCCTGCAGCCCGTCCCATTGATGTCTCCTGCCCTGGTTGAAGGCTCAGGACAGTAGGCCACTCTCAGGGACCCACCATAGTCTTCCAAGTCCACAGGCATCTCCCACTGATGCTGAACCCTCAAGCACACACTCACCCAAACAACATGCTGCCTGCCCTGCACACTCCTCCTCTTCCACCACCACCCCTCTCCCTTCCAAAACCTCTCCCACTGCCAAGATATGAAAGCCATCTCCACCACCCCATCACAATCATTCAGCAATGCTACAGCACTACTTGGGGTCAAGCAGGGTGCCATGGAAAAAGTGCACCTGAAAGAGGCAAGGAGGGGGCCCACCAAGGCCTGGAGAGATTTGGACAAAGAACAACACCTCAGTTCTACCAAACCCACCCAAGAAACACCAAAAAGCAAAAAAAAACCATAGGAGATGCACTACTCAATGGTCTCCTACAACAACCACAACTGGCCCAGGATGCTCCTGTCTGTGGTCACACACCAGTGGTCATGGGTGTCGCTGTTGAGCGGCTAGCTGAGGAATGACCCAAGGTCTCAGACAAGGAAAGAAAGAAGAAGAAGAGCTTTATTGTTTTGAATTTCATATATATAGAGTTTACAGAGGTGCCCCAGATTGGTTAGCCCGAGACCTCCCCCCTAGGCCCAATTGGCCAAGCCCAAACTAACCCAATCCAGAGAAATTGTTTGCAAAACATCCAAACTTTATCTTGTTTATAAAATATAGCAAAATGTTCCCACGAGAAAAACCTGTGCTAGCCACACATGGGGACCTGCCTCACTACATAAAGTACATTGGCCTAGGCCTTCCTCACCCCAACACATCATTAGCAAACCAAAAGATACACCCCCTAAACACTACCATCCAACATGGTTCAAGCCAACCAGCACAGACAGGCCAGAATAGCATTCCACATGAAGGAAACTGCTCACTCACCACCCGCAGCAGCTGCTCCTTCACCCTTCAACCACCAACCCAAAAATATCTGCCCCAGGAGCTGTGGCCTTCACACTGTCCATCCTGGTTTTGGCTGGGATAGAGTTCAGTTTTTTTTAGTATCTAGTACAGTGCTGCTTTAGGTTCAGTATGAGAAAATTGTTGATAACACACTTGTTTTGGTTGTTGCTAAGTGGTGCTTACCCTAAGTCAAGGACTTCTTAGTGTCTCATGCTCTGCCAGTGAGGAGGTGCACAACAATCTGTGAGTGAGCATGTCCAGGACAGCTGATCTGAAATGGCCAAAGGGATATTCCATACCATAGAATGTCATGCCCAGTATATAAAATCATAGAATGGTTTGGGTTGGAAGTGACTTTCAAAGATCATCTAGTTCCTACCCCTACCCCACCCCCCTGCATCATGGCCAGGGACACCTTCCGCTAGACCAGGTTGCTCAGAGGCCTGTCCAGCCTGGGGCCTTGAACACTTCCAGGGATGGGGCAGCCACAACTTCTCTGGGCAACCTGTGCCAGGGCCTCACCACCCTCAAAGGGAAGAATTTCTTCTTACTATCCAATCTAAATGTACCCTCTTTCAGTTTATGGCCATTACCCCTTGCCCTATCACTACATGCCTTTGCAAACAGACCCTCTCCAGCACTCTTGTAGGTCCCCTTCAGGTACTGGAAGGCTGCTACAAGGTCTCCCTGGAGCCTTCTCTTCTCCAGGCTAAACAGCCCCAACTCTCTCAGCCTGTCTTCATAGGAGAAATGATCCAGCCCTCTGATTATCTTCAAGCCCTCCTCTGGGCTCCATCCATCAGGTCCACATCCCTCCTATGTTGGGGGCTCCAGAGCTGATTGCAGTACTCCAGGTGGGGGTCTCACAAGAGCAGAGTAGAGAGGCAGAATCACCTCCCTTGACCTGCTGGTCATGCTGCTTTTGATGCAGCCCAGGATACAATTGGCCTTCTGAGCTTCCACCACAAATTGCTGAGACATTGAGCTTCTCATCCACCAACATCCCCAAGTCCTTCTCCCCAGGGCTGCTCTCAATCCATTCTTTGCCTAGCCTGTACTTGTGCTTGTAATTGCCCCAACCCAGGTGCAGGATCTTGCACTTGGCCTTGTTGAACTCTGAGGTTTGCACAGACCCACCTCTAAAGTCTGTCAAGGTCCCTCTGGATGGAATCCCTCCCCTGCAGCATGACAACTGCACCACACAGCTTGATGTCATCAACAAACTTGCTGAGGGTGCACTCAATCCCTCTGTCCATGTCACCAACAAAGATGTTAAACAGCACCGGTCCCAATACCAACCCCTAAGGAACAGCACTTGTCACTGGTCTCCACTTGGACATTGAGCCCTTGACTCCAACTCTTTGAGTGCGACCATCCAGCCAAGTCTTTCTTTTATTGCTAACTGTAGTGGGTTGACCTTAGCTGGAAGCCAGGTACCCACCAAAGCCTCTCTTTTACTCCCCTCTGCAGCTGGACAGGGGAGACAAAATATAACAAAGAGTTCATTAGTTGAGATAAGGACCGGGAAAGATCAGTCACCAAATACCTTCATGGACAAAACAGGCTCAAATTAGAGATACTAATTAAATTTATTGCTAACAAAATCAGAGCAGGATAATGAGAAGTAAAATAAGACCTTAAAAAACACTTTCCCCCCACCCCTCCCTCCTTCCCAGCTTTACCTCCTGCCCTAGTGGTGCAGGGAGACAGGGAATGGGGGTTATGATCTGTTCATCACCCATGGTTTCTCCCACTTCTCAGGGAGAGAAGTCCTTCCTCTGCTCCAACATGGGGTCCCTCCCATGGGAGACAGTTCTCCGTGAACTCCTCCAATGTGAGTCCATCCCATAGGCAACAGTCCTCCCCAAACTGTTGCAAAGTGGGTCACTCTTCCACAGGGTGCAGTCCTTCAAGAACAGGCTGCTCCAGCACGGGCTCTTCTCTTCATAGGCCTCCCACGGGGTCACAGCCTCCTCTCAGGCATCCACCTGCTCTGGTGTGGGTCTCTTCTGTGGGCTGCAGATGGATTTCTGCATCCCCATGGATCTCCATGGGCTGCAGGGGCACAGCTGCTTCATCATGGTCTTCACCACAGGCTGCAGGGGAATCTCAGCTCTGGCACCTGGAGCACCTCCTCCCCCCACCTTCTCCACTGACCTTGGTGTCTGCAGAGTTGTTCCTCTCACATGTTCTCACCTCGCTCTTCTCTGGCTGTGTCAGAGTTTGGGGAAGGCCTGGAATTTTTTCTCCATCACTGTTACTAAGCAACACATAATTGGGTGTTTAGAGCCATCAAGTCTTTTGTAAAAGACAAAAGGTGTGCTTGGGCAGGGCAGGGTAAGGGAAGAGCCGGCCCTTGGAACGCGCTCTCTCGTGGCTCGAACGCTGAGAGGAGAGGCTGCTCTTTGCTTTTCGGCTGCGACCAGAGGAAATCCAACTGTGCCCTGTTTTTTCTTCTTGGCTGGGTGAGCTTTGATTCAACCTTTTTTCCCACTGGGAAGTGCACGTTTCCCCAGGCTGCGTTTTCTTGCAGCTGCTGCCGGGAGAGTCCGGCTGCCTCTGCCGCTTGCTCCCGCCCTCTGCCGCACGAGACCGCGGCGTCTGCTGTGACTGCGGAAATCCTTGCTACCTTGCTAGCTAGCCGGGGAGAGAGCCAGCTCCTACCCCTGCTGCCCTGCTTTTTGCCGCTCCGAGCTGCTTTGCTGCCCTGCGTGCTTTTTTCAGCCTGCCCGCCATTACCAGCTGCCTGAGGCTGACCTGACCCTGCGCCACAGCGCCACCTGCATCCGCTCGGGAGTCATCGCACCTGCCCTGCCCGTCCGGGAGCTCAACAGCGCCCCTGCTGCTTGCAACCGTGATTACATCACATGGGAAAAGGCTCCGCAGCTCACAAGTCATCTGCTATTGGTTTCTGGCTCTATTTGTGGTTGCTATTATTGTTATTGCTTGTTTATAGATACTAGTAAAGAACTGATATTCCTTTTTTCCCATACCTTTGCCTGAAAGCCCTTGATTTTCAAAATTAAATAATTCGGAGTGAGGGGAGAATCACATTCTCTGTCCTAAGGGAGGGTTCAACCTCTCTTGGCAGACACCTGTCTTTCAAACCAAGACAGGCTGCAATTACAACTGTGCAGTAACTTTTTCTTTCTTCTTAAATATATTATCACAGATGCCTTACCACCATTTCTGATTGGCTCAGCCTTGACCAGCAGCATATCTGTCTTTGGAGCTGCCAAGGATTGACTCTGCCAAACATGGAGAAAGCTTCTTGCACCTTCTTACAGAAGCCACTCCTGCAGCCCTCCAGCTACCAAAGCTTGGCCATGCAAACCCAATACAATGACACACCTATTGAAGCTTTTTTTTGGTATTACCCTTGATGTTCTTGGCCAGATTTACTTCTGCTATTGCTTTAGCTTTCTTAACCTGATTCCTGCCTGCTCGGACAATCTCTGTATTCCTCCCAGGCTACCTGTCCCTGCTTCCACCCTCTGCAGCCTTCCCTTTTGTGTCTGAGTTTATCCAGGAGCTCCTTGTTCATCCATGCAGGTGCCTTCTGGCATTTTTGCATGACTTCCTCTTTGTTGGGATGCATTGCTCCTGAAGTTGGAGGAGACAATCCATGAGTATCAAACAGCTCTCATCTACCCCTCTTCCTTCCAGGGCTTTATCCCATGAGACTCTACCAAGCAGATCCTCGAAGAGACCAAAGTCTGCTCTCCTGAAGTCCAGGGCAGTGAGCTTGTTGTGCATACTCCTTGCTGCTCTAAGGATCTCAAACTCCACCATTTCATGGTCACTGCAGCCCAGGCTGCTGTCTTGGTTTGAAAGACAGATGTCTGTTAAGGAAGGTGGGAACATCCCTTAGAATAGAGAATTTGACCTTCCTTCCCTCCGAATTATTGTAACTTTGAAATCAAGGGCTTTCAGGCAAAGATATGGGAAAAGGAATAACAGTTCTTTACCAGTATTTATAATGAGGCAAATAAGCAATGACAACAAGAGCAACAACAAACAAACCAGAAACCCAGTGGCAGCCTTCTTTGGGCTGCCAGGCACCCTCCCTTTGGTTCAGTTATAGTCACAGCCGGCAGGGGCGCTGTGGGGCTCCCAGCCAGGCTGGGCAGGTGCGATGATTCTCTTGCGGCTGCAGGGGGTGCTGTGGCGCGAGGTCGGGTGAGCCTCCTGCAGGCGGTAATAGCAGATAGGCTGGATGGCGGGATGGGGATGCAGCAGGAACCTCAGAGCAGCAAGCCAAGGCAGCGGCAGGAAAAACGGCAGAGCTAGGGAGTGGCAACCAGGCTTCTCCGTAACAGCTGCGGCACACAGCCGAGGAGATGCCCACTCCCGGAGGAGGAAGAGGGTCAGGGTCCCGGGTTTTCCCTTGAGGCACTCGAGTAGATGGTAAAAGTCCTTCCCAGTCAAATTTGGTGTTAATAAGGTTCCAGTTAAATGACTGCTCTTACAAAAAAAAGCTCACCCAGTAAGGAAGAGGTAGTACAGAGCTGGGCTCTCCTGGTCGTGGCGAACTCTCTCGCAGGAGAAAACAGCAACCCCCCTATCCCCTCCAATGCCCAGAGCACAAGAGGCTAGGGGCTGCCCAAACTCCCTTTTTCTTAGCCTGGTTCCTCGTGATATTTCTCTTCCCCCCAGAGAAACCCTCAGACAGGAGAAGTGCAGCCAAGTGCCCTCCTCCCCTGAGCTTGGCAACTTCTTTTGTCTATCTTAAGTACTGATAGTTAGGGTCTCTTAGCAACAGATGGGACAAAATTCCCTAAGATAAATAAAATAAGGAAAAATCCTAACCTCCAACAGCTGCCCTTGAGCTTCACATTTCCCACCAGCCCCTTCTTGTTGGTGAGAACAAGGTCCAACGTAGCACCTCTCCTCATTGGGTCCTCTATCACGTGGAGAAGGAAGTAGTTATCAATGCATTCCTGTAAACTCCTGGATTGTTTGTGCCCTGCTGTGGTGTTGTCCTTCCAGCAGATGTCAGGGTGAAGTCCCCACCCCCATGAGGACCAGGGCTTGTGAATGTGAGGCTGCTATCTGTCTATAGAGGGCCTCATTGGTTTGGTCTTCCTGGTCAGGCAGCCTGTAGCAGACCGCTATTATGTCACCTGCCCCTGCCCTGAACAAGTGCAGAATAAAAATGAAACTAGTAAAATATTTGGAAAACATGTGCTGTCACCTTGGTAATTCCAGAGAGATGCAAATCACCGCAATATGCTGGGGCCTGGCCCAGGCCTACCAAGCTGTGCTCAACACCACTCAGTGCTTTCAGGGGGACAAGAAGGTTTCTGGATCTGACAATAAGACAACAGGCCAAGACAACTACTCCAACCCCTGTGACAGGCCTTGCAGCTGAACCAGAGAACCAAGATGTACCGATATCAGTTGCCTCTATACAGAAGAAATGTACACAGAGGTCAGCTCATAAAAGAGCTTTGTAAAGAAGGACAAGGAGGGAAGGCAAAGAGGGTGAAGCAGCAGGACTGTCACAAGTGCCATTCACAGGAACAGGAGGAAGAGAGAGAACAAGTGGTAACCACCATTTGATCTCTATCCTTAAATGAGCTGCAGGAGATATGAAAAGATTTCAGCTGTCATCCAGGTGAGTGTATTATTACTGTCTGTCTGCTCCGATGCTGGGATAACAGGGCTAGCAGTTTGGAAATAGAGGGTAAAGAAGCCAAGCAGCTGGAATCACTTGCTAAGGAAGCAGGCATTGACTAAACAATGGGAAAAATGACAAGCCCTCAGTCTCTGGAGGAAATTCCTGCCAAGTGTGATGGAAAGGTATCCCTAGAAGGAAGATATTCCGTGTCACCCAGGCAACTAGACTGCAACTGAGAAAGGTATCTTACACCTGAGGCAATTAGCCATGTGAGAGATGATTTATTATGACCTGGACAATGCGTAATTGCACAAAGATCCAGACAAAGTCCTGTGACTACAACCCATGAAGTGGAAATGTGTACAGAGCGCCCCAATAGTGCATGCCAACCCATGACCAACATTAACCTGGAAAGATAATACACCACTAACAGTGTATGAAGTGGTTCACCATCTCTGGGAATATGAAAGACAGTATTTCTTCCTCCCTCATCTCAGCTGTGGAAAAACTGTCCGATAAACTGACCAAGGAGTTCCAGCAATTCAGAGGGATATCACAGAATGAATAAGGTTGGAAGGGACCACCAGTGGTGTCATCTGGTCCAGCCTCCCTGCTCAAGCAGGGTCATCCCAGAGCACATGGCACAGGATTGTGTCCAGAGGGTTCTTGAATATCTCCAGTGAGGAAGACTCCACAACCTCTCTGGGCAATCTGTTCCTCTGCACAGTCACACACACAGTATCTTCCTCATATTCAGGTGGAACTTTCTGTGCATTGGTTTCTGCCTGTTGCCTCTTGTCCTATTGCTTGGCACCACCAAGAAGAGCCTGGCTCCATCTTCTTGAAACCTTCTTCCAGATACTTATATACATTGATGAGGTCCCTTCTCAGTTGTCTCTTCTCAAGGCTGAACAGGCCCAGCTCCCTCAGCCTTTCCTTCTAAGAGATCCTCCAGTCCCTTAATCATCTTTGTAGCCTTCTGCTGGACTCGATCCAGGAGCTCCATGTCTCTCTTGTACCGAGGAGCTCAGAACTGGACAAAAAACTCAAGATGTGCTTCACCAGGGCTGAGTAGAGGGGCAGGATCATCTCCCTTGACCTGTCAGCAATGTTCTTCCTAATGTATCCCAGGATCCTGTAGACCTTCTTGGCCACAAGGGCACATTGCTGGCTCATGACTCAGTCAAGGTTCTTCTGAAGGGCTGCACAACCCTCTGGGGTATCGGCCACTACTCCCAGATTTGTGTCATCAGCAAACTTGCTGAGGAGGCATCTGCCGATTCAGCCAAGTAATTGATGAATAAGTTAAACAATACTGGGCCCAGTACTGAACCCTGGGGGACACCACTAGTGACAGGCCTCCAACTAGACCCTGTGCCACTGATCACAACCCTGGGATCTGCCATTCAGCCAGTTCTCAACCCACTTCACTGTCGCCTCATCCAGTCCACACTTCCAGAGCTTGCCTATGAAGATGTTGTGACAGACAGTGTCAAAAGCCTTGCTGAAGTCCAGGTAGACAATATCCATGGCTCTCCCCTCATCCATCCAGGTAGTTGTTTCATTGTAGAAAGCAATCAGGCTAGTCAAGCATGATTTCCCATTTTTCCATGCTGACTGCTCCAGATAACCTTCTTGTCCTCCAGGGTAGAGATGGCCTCCAGAATGAGGGCTCTATCACCTTTCTAGGGACCGAGGTGAGGCTGACTGGTCGGTAGCTCCCTGGGTCCTCCTTCTTGTCCTTTTTGAAGACCACGGTGATCCTGATCTCCATGACCTTTCAAAGATGATCACGAGTGGCCTTACTATGGTGTCCGCCAGCTCTCTCATCACTCTTGGATGCACCCTGTCAAGGCCCATGGACTTGTGGATGTCCAGTTTGCCTAGGTGTTCTCTGACCCAATCCTCCTTGACCAAGGGAATGTCTTCCTCCCACCATTCCTTTACCCTGGTCTCCTGGGTCAGAGATCCCCGAGGGCTGGTCTTGTCAGAGCAGACCAATACAAAGGCAGCATTCAGTAACTCTTCCTTCTCTGCATCTGCTGTCACCGGGGTCCCCCCTGGATTTAGTAACAGGCCCACATTATCCTTAGTTTTCCTTTTGTTATTGCTGTATTTGAAGGAGCCCTTCTTGTTGTCCTTAACATCCTTGGCCAGATTTCATTCCAGATAGGCCTTGGCCTTCCTTGTCTCATTTTTTCTTACTCTGACAATCTCTCTATATTCGTTCCAAGTGGCCTGACCCTGCTTCCATTTCCTGTGTGTTTCCTGCTTATGCCTGAGTAATGATAGGAGTTCTTTATTCATCCACACAGGTCTCTTGCCCCCTGTGCCTGATTTCTTGCTCATTGGGATGCATTGTTCTTAAACCTGGAGGAAGTGGTGCTTGAATAGTGACCAACTCTCTTGGACCTACCTTCCCTGCCATGTCCATTTCCATGGGATTCTTCCAAGAAGATCCCTGAGGAGGCTAAAATCAGCTCTCCTGAAGTCCATGGTTACAATCTTACATGCTGCCCTGCTTCCTCCTTGCCTGATACTGAACTTCACATTCTCATGGTCACTGCAACCCAGGCCTTTCTTGTTTATTAGTATAAGGTTAAGCAGCTTGTTGGTTTCTCCACCCTTTGTGTCAGGAAGTTGTCATCAATGTTTTCCAGCAACCTCCTAGACTGTTTGTGCTTTTCCATCTATGGGCCCCCATCTCAGTGTATTGGGTCTGACTGAGATAGAGTTCATTTTTCCTTAGCAGCCCTCCCAGTGCTGTGTTTTGCATTAGTAGCTGGAAGGGTGTTGATAACAGACCAGTGTTTTGGCTACTGCTGAGCAGCATGGTCCCTCTAACATTCCTTCCCCCATCAAGGGGGCTGAGAGTGGGCAAGATCCTGGGAGGGGACCTAAGCAGGCCAGCTGACCCAAATCAACCAAAAGGATATTCCATACCATATGATGTCAGCTCAGATATAAAAGCTAAGGGAGAGAGAAGGAATGGGGGGGCATTTGTTATTCTACAATGTTTGCTTTCCAGAGCAACCACTATGTGTGCTGAAGCCCTGCTTCTCAGGGAAGTGTCTGAACATCGCTCACTGATGGGAAGTAGAGATTAACTTTTTCCTTTGCTCATGCATGTGCAAACTTTCGCTTGTTTTGTTTCTTTGCTTTAGTAAGCTGCCTTATCTCAACCTACGAGTTAATTTCCATCTTATTCTCTCCCCTGTCCCACTGGGAAGGGGAGTGATAGAGTGGCTTAGTGGGGCACTGTGGGAGTTCAGGGTGGAAGCTGCAAGATCCAGCAGCTATAGAGTTCTTTTGTTATCAGTTAATGTGAGGCATTAAGAGAGATAAGCTGAATCACCTCTAGCAGGGGCTGAGACTGATAGTAAGACAAGACTGTGTTTACCTTATGCATAAGTGATTAGCAGGAGAGATTGGGCAGGATGACAGCGATCAGTGACCCATTAGGAAAGTAAAAACATTGTAACCCTGGAAACCAAAGTTCTTGTAACGGCTAAAGTTATAGTTTTGTAAGAGTATAAAAGATGATGTACTCTGTACAATAAATGGGACTTTGCATGAACCAGGCTGAGAATCCCAAATCAATCGCCGACAAATGGTGCCCTCTGTGAGGAGCGATAAGACCCCTATCTGGCGTCGGACAGCGAGCTCCGTGGAACCTAAGTGGTGCTGAAAGAAGCACAAAAGCTGGCCAGCGACGGATCCCTTCGGAGTTGAAGGTGAGCCACGGGGGACGATGGGGACAGGAGAGTCCTCAGAGGATAGCCATGTTTTCGAAAAACATGGAGAGTCCAGAACTTCCCAATCCCTTACAAATGTGCTGAGTTGTGCAGCTGCTAGAGTGCTACGTTGGCCACTGCTCCTAGTGCTAGAGCTAAACCCGAGCACCACCGTTTCATCGGAGGCGTGAGATGAGGCAGGAGACGAGTTGCGGGATCACGCTGCAGAAGGAGAAGAGGCAGCCGCTGAAATGCTGCCTGCCTGGAGTGTGATACTGGAAGCTATTAATGGGCAGGAAAAGACTAACAACGAGAAAATTGCTTCAAAAAGCAGCCTCCCCTTTGAGAAAGGAGTGGTCAAATAGATAACCCAAATCTATTTACACATCAACCATTCTTTTTTCTTTGAGCTTTTGCCCCTTCCACCAGCATGGCGCCCGTCCAGGGCTGAAGGCTGATAACAGTTCTGGCCTTGTGGATTCCCTTAATCTTATCAAGATAAAAGGGGGCAAAAGGAATCCTTTTGCCACCAAGCACAAGAAATCGCTAATAATATTAATGACTTATGAGAAGCAATTTGTATAACCACTCCTATCCTGGGGAATGTGATGAATATTCATGAATTTTACCTATAACACTGTGCCTTTGGAGGTACTGAGGTGTGTGTGTTTGGTGGAGAGAATTTCCCACACATCCGATGTACCGAATAAAGCAAATACCCATTTCTCTGACTTGGTCTCTGAAGTGTCTCCAGGCTTGATTGGGGCAAATCAAATTGGCACCCCAGATGGGGCCCTAACTCTGCTCGGCTGCCGGATCCAGGGGTCAGCAGACCTCCCAGTCGCGACCCTGAATTTTCAGGGGGAGCTCAGCTGTCCTTTGGCTCACGGCGGGGGTAGACCAAGGACCATCTGCACCAAATTAAGGTATTTGCTACTTTTACAAAAACAGAAATGCCTGCAGGTCTGGGATGCTAGTCCCCGAGAGTGAGTTGAGACTGGGTCTCCCAAAATTAGTCCCGGGCAAGGGGTTGGACCCCCGGGGTTGGACCCCGCTGTACTGCACCATCGTACTGCTATTTTTGTTCTGTCTGTCGTTATAAACCGTTGATTTGGAGTATCTGGATGGGGGGCAGATTGTATTACTGAAGGGAAAGATTTTAGCTACTGAATTGAAAACACCCAAACCCCAACACCTTTCTAATATTGCTCCATTTGATTTTGCTTTTGAAATCCTGTGTTTTGTGTGTGGAAACAGTTGTGAAACAGCCTTAGTGCACTTGTATTAATTGTGAGAGGAAGTGATATTGTCTATTTGCACAAGTGCTTTTGAATTTTTTTTGAATGTGTGTGCATGTACTGTGTGTGCAAAATTTTACCTGGGTTAATTTGTATTTTTGCCAGCTTATAAATTTATGTGGGAACGTCCGCGAGATAAAAATAACTAGTTGAATCTAATAAGTACCTCTTTAGAACTCCTGTGTGTAGCTGCTGAAATATGGTTGTATAGAATGTTGTAGTAGAAAGAGCATGCAAGTAAATAGTGTAAAAGAAAGAAAGAAAAAGAAAGAAGAAAGGAGAAGTTTTTCAGCACCCTCCCCCATCTTGCCTAAAATTTTGGCAGCTGACCCAGGGTGAGCTGCAGTGCCCTGTATCCTCTGCTTTTGGAGCGGCGGGAGCGAGCGCAGAGGTGCTGCTGGCTGTGCCTGCTGAGAGCGTAGAAGGGGGAAGGGCTGCGTTTGGATACTGCGGAAGGAATGTCTAGAAAATGTGGATTGTCTGTTAAAAGTTTTGTTTGGGTCACCAGAATGACTTTGTGGGACAATGAGCACCCCCAGGCAGTAGTGGGGGTGGGGGCTGGAGGAAGGGCAGAATAAGCCCCTGAACGAACTGGTTAGAAAGATACTGCAGATGTATGTAAGAAAAGATAAAGAAAAGGTAAAGGCAAAGGTGATGCCAAAGGTATTACAGGCCCAAAAAAATAAACTGCAGGGCCCCTGGGGCAAAGGAGACAGGGCCAGCCACCAGGATGTGGCAAAGACATTCCCTCCTCAGCAGGAGAAAGCCAATCAGAGCAGCGGCTGATAAGAGATCAGAGTGCTATCTGCAGGGCAGAGAGTCACTGAAAGCAAGAATGTCTGTAGAAACAACTAAATCCTCAGGGGGAAGAAGTCCAGCAATTAATAGAAATGAATTGTTAAGAATGTCAAGAGCTCCCATTATACCAGGGATGCCCCACACAGAAGCCCTTAATAACTTTTAAGATGGGTCTAGATCGAAAAGAGATGTGAAAGCTCTTAATTCCCTTTGAATTTTATCCCCAAGAGAGAAAATCGTCAACAAAATCTTCAAATATTCAAGAGGCGAGTAGAAAAGATAAAGTGTGCTCCTTATTCAGCCACTATTAGTAAATGTGAAGAATAAGTTTGAAATGCATGAATTTCTGTTTGTTCTTAATTATAATTGTAATTTACTAGAAATAAATTTGATGGCTAAAATGAAAATGCTCATTAATGTTGTGAAGAACTACAAAAGCTAACACTGTGGTATCTTTGCCTGAGAGGTCGTGCTAAAATAAACCTAAAAGTGTGAGCAGCCTCAAGAAAAATGCTATAATAGATAATGAAAATAAATCAATAGTAATAGTATAATTGGCTATTCTCTATTTGAAGTAACTACCAAAATGTTATTGTGCTTAAAATACAAGTGCATGGTGAATTCAAAATTCTTTTAGTGTACACGAGGATTTGGAGTTTAGTTTAAAAAAAACCAAAACAAAGATCCTTAAAGTTACATGTGTAAGAACCCTCAGAAACTTAATTGGTATAAAGGATATACCAAATTTTGTAATTAACTATTTCAGAGTTAAAGTCTCCTGCCTGGGTTACTCTGAGTGGTTGGGTTTTTTATGAACAAAGTTTTGCTCAAGTGCTTTTAAGTTCTTTAGCCTTCAAGCAGCCAGACAAATTGCCTTAGAGGAAATGCAAATCCGCTGCTAAGAAAAAGAAATTTAGAACTGCTGAGGGGAAGGTGTGGACAAGGTGTGTCTCTCAGCCACTGTCCGGGCTGTTCAGGCAGCCAAGAGCGTGACAATGTGTGCTTAGTTCAAGTCCCCAAGGGGGGTTCAGTCCTCTCTGCATGGTTTGTTATCATGATTGCAAGTAGCTTTTGCAGAAAGTGTTGTTCTCCCATGCTTTGGGAATTTGGCAGCCACTTTTGAAGAACACATCGGCCTAATGCTAATTTTTGTAAGTTGCCAGATCCAGTGGCTGGCAGCTATTCATTGTCTCAAAATGTAACCAGAGGCTGGCCGCATTATCTGCAAAGTTGTGCAGCCAGGGCTCTAAAGGTAAATGAGGCCCGAGGGCTGACAATAGGAATAGACCTGATAAGTTTCACACCAAGTTGAAGATTTATTAACTCAAAGAGCATCTGAGTAGATGACCAGCGCAGTTATTGTACTGTGAATCTTGTTTAGTAAAACAAGAGGATTTAGAATTGAAAAACGAGGGGGGTTTGACTCAGCCTCCTTGAGGGGGTCGAGGAGAATCCATGACTGCACAGCATTCAGGTGATAAATCTCCAGACCCGGGCTAGGGAAGATTTGTGAGCACTCCCTGGTCTGGGGAGAGAATGTGTTCAGTAGTGAGTCTTCAAAAGTACTGGAAGAGTAACAATTTGAAAGATATACTATCATTAACGAAAAAGAGTTAAAATAAGTGAGACATTGCCTCTTACATGGTCAGCTCGAGCAGCAGAGCTGTAGGTGCTTGAGAGATCCTGCAAAGTATATCGGAGCAAAATAGTGAATATTTTTACTAATTCTAAATATGCATACAGAGTAATACATGCATTTAAAAAAATATAGGAATAAAGAAGTTTATTAACCTGCAAGAGTAAAACATAAGTTCATTAGATCTTAATTTCTCACTTATTAGAGACTTGATTTGTATAAGAATTTCCAATGGGGAGTTGAAAGAGGCAAGAATTCATCCTTCTCCCCACTCTAACATGTGTTATCACTGTGCAAGTTTGTTTTCTAAGTGTGTCTAGACGTGAGACAAAGAGCCAGTCAAGCCACAGAAGCAAAAGAACTGCTGACTTCCCTCATGACTGTGAGATCTACGGCCAGAGACTGCTCTCTAATGTGAAACTCCAGACAAAGAAGACACAAAAGAACAATATTGGACAATATAATATACAATAAATCAGTTAAAAGCTGCAATGCCAAAACGAAACACGATAAATGGTTTTGCTTTTGTATTTCCAGAACAGTGTTATCCACAGTCAGCTATCCTAGCAAAACCTTAAAAAGGATGGCTGGCTATTCTACTAAGTATTAGTAGTTGTCACATTTCTAACTGTTGCTGTTACATGCATATTTGTTTGTCCAGCATTTGAGAATGCTAAGCCCCACAAAAGGAAGATACTGCCTTTGAAAAATCTCTAAAGATCATGGACCAATCTGCCAGGCTTTGGGCTCTGCAATTTAAAAGATGATTTTAAATTTAAAGGATAGGGAGGCTAATATGTAAAATAAAAATCAAACTAAGGTAAGACCAAAGCCCAAGACTTGGCCAGTGCCCCCAGGGCAGAGTTGATATTGGATATATTGAGAAAGATTCTCTGAGCTTTTGCCCCCTTCCACCAGCACAGGCGCCTGTCTGTGGCTTCCAAGGCTGAAGGCTGAACTCTTAATTCAAATTCAAATTGTAGGTAACAGCTCTGGCCTGATGGCTTATCAGCTAAGCATGCATTTGAAACCAGCACAGAAACCGCTGAATCATCCCATGAAGGACCTTCACCTTGGAGGGGGTTTTGGGGGTCTCCAAAGACCACCAGGATATACGGAGCATGCATTGTGCACATGCTAATGATATTAATGACTTCTGAGAAATGATTTGTATAACCACTCCTATCCTGAAGAATGTAATTAATATTCATGAGTTTACCTATAACTCTATGTCTTTGGGGCACTGAGGTATGTGTGTTTGGTGGAAACAATTCCCACACATCCGGTGCACCGAATAAAGCAAATACCCACTTCTCTGACTTGGTCTCTGAAGTGTCTCTGGGCTCGATTGGGGCGAATCAAATTGGCACCCCAGATGGGACCCTGACTCTGCTCGGCTGCCGGATCCTGGGGTAAGCAGACCTCCCAGTCGCGACCCTGAATTTTCAGGGGGAGCTCAGCTGTCCTTTGGCTCACGGCGGGAGTAGACTAAGGACCATCTGCACCAAATTAAGGTATTTGCTACTTTTAAAATAAATGCCTGCAGGTCCGGGGTGCTAGTCCCCGAGGGTGGGTTGAGACTGGGTCTCCCAAAATTAGTCCCGGGTAAGGGGTTGGACCCCGCTGTCAAAAAAAGGTACTTTTAAAGGGTTGGACCCCGGGGTTGGACCCCGCTATAGTGAAAGGTACCTTTAAGGGGGTTGGACCTCACTGTATTACACCATACTGTGATTTTTGTTCTGTCTGTTGTTATTTTGTTACTGTGTTACTGTCATTATTTTGTTACTGTGTGAGTGTGAATGCATGAGACGTGTCTCTGACACCAAGTGATAGTGGAGCTCTATCTGCGTTTCCGTTCTCTGGCGACAGAAACGGCCAGAGAAAAGCAAAGCAAGTGGTAAAGAGTGAATGAGTAAAAATCATATATAAACCATTGGTTTGGAGTATCTGGAGGAGGGCAGATTGTATTATTGAAGGGAAAGATTTTAGCTGCTGAATTGAAAACACTCAGACCCCAACACCTTTTTAATATTGCTCCATTTGATTTTGCCTTTAAAATTCTGTGTTTTGTGTGTGGAAACCGTTGTGAAGCTTAAAATTAGTGCACGTGTATTAATTGTGAGAGGAAGTGATATTGTCTATTTGCTCGAGTGCTTCTGAAATTTTTTAATGTGTGTGCATGTACTGTGTGTTCAAAATTTTACCTGTGTTAATTTGTATTTTTGCCGGCATATAAATTTGTGCGGGGACGCCCGCGAGATAAAGATGGCTAATTGAATCTAATAAGTACCTCTTTGGAGCTCCTGTGTGTAGCTGCTGAAATATGGTTGTATAGAATGTTGTGGTGGATGGAGCTTGCGGGTGAGTAGAGTAGAAAGAGGGAAGGAGAGGGAAGAGACGAGAGGTATTTCGAGACCCTCCCTCATCTTGCCTAAAATTTTGGCAGCTGACCCAGGGCGAGCTGCAATTTTCTGTATCCTCCCCCTTTCGGAGCGGCGGGAGCGAGCGCAGAGGTGCGGGGCTGGATGCACAGGCTGGGGGCCTGTGGGGAGGTGCGGAGCCGAGCTGGAGCTGTGGGACAGCTGTGAGCTCAGCACCAGGCAGTCCCTGACCCTGCCAGCCCCTGGGGCAGGGCGGCTGTGGCCTCCCGGCCTCTGCGGGGCTGCGGGACACCCTGGTCACCTGTGGTGCTGCTGGCCTTGCCTGCTGAGAGCCTAGGAGGGGGCAGGGCTGCGTTTGGATACCGCAGAGAGAATGTTTAGAAATGTGGATTGTCTGTTAAGAGTTCTGTCTAGGTCACCAGAATGACTTTGTGGGACAATGAGCACCCCCAGGCAGTAGTACGGGTGGGGGGCTGGAGGAAGGGCTGAATAAGCCCTGAAGAAACTGGTTAGAAAGATACTGCAAATGTATGTAAAAAGGGTAAAAAAAGGCAAAAGCAAAAGTGATGCCAAAGAGACACTGAAAGCAAAAATGTCTGTAGAAAAGATATACCAAATTTTGTAATTAACGATTTCAAAGTTAAAATCTCCTGCCTGGGATACTCTTGAGTTGTTGTTTTGGGGTTTTTTTTGAACAAAGGTTTGCTCAAATGCTTTTAATTCAAATTCTTTATCCTTCAAGCAGCCAGTCAAATTGCCTTAGAGGAAATGCAAATTAACTGCTGCAGAGAAAAGAAAAAAAAAAAAAAATTTAGAACCGCTGAGGAGAAGGTGGAGACAAGGTGTGTCTCTGAGCCACTGTCCGAGCTGTTCAAGCAGCCAAGAACGTGACAATGTGTGCTTAATTCAAGTCCCCAAGGGGATTCAGTCCTCTCTGTATGGTGTGTTGTCATGGCAAGTAACTTTTGCAAAAAAAAGTGTTCTTCCCCATGCTTTGAGAATTTGGCAGCCACTTTTGGAAAACACGGTGGCCTGATGCTAATTTTATAAGTTACCAAATCCAGTGGCTGGCAGCTATTCATTGTCTCAGAATGTAGCCAGAGGCTGGCCGCACTGTCTGCAAAAGTTGTGCAGCCAGGGCTCTGATGGTAAATGAGGCCCGAAGGCTGACAATAGGAATATAACTCGTAAGTTTCCCACCAAGCTAAAGATTTATTAACTCAAAAGGCATCTGAGTAGATGACCAGCGCAGTTATTGTACTGTGAATCTTGTCTAGTAAAACAAGAGTATTTAAGAAAAAAAAACAAACAAAAAACAAGGGGTTTGAGTCAGCCTCCTTGAAGAAGTTGAAAAAAAAAAAACCCATAACTGCACAACATTCAGGTGATAAATCTCCAGACCCAGGCTAGGGAAGATTTGTGAGCACTCCCTGGTCTGGGGAGAAAATATATTTAGTAGTGAGTCTTCAAAAGTAGTAGAAGAGTAACAATTTGAAAAATACACTGTCATTAATGAAAGAAAGTCAAAATAAGTGAAACATTGCCTCTCACATAGTCAGCTCGAGTAGCAGAGCTGTAAGTGCTTATAAAATCCTGCGAAGTATAACAAGACAAAATAGTAAATATTTTTACTAATTCTAAATATGCATATAGAGTAATACATGCATTTAAGAAATTATTAAAAAAAAAAAGTTTATTAACCTGCAAGAGTAAAACATTAATTCATGAAATCTTAATTTCTCACTTATTAAAAACTTGATTTGTATAAGAATTTCCAATGGGGAGTTGAAAGAGGCAAGAATTCATCCTTCTCCCCACTCTAACATGTGTTATCACTGGGCAAGTTTGTTTTAACATCCTTCAGTGTGTCCTCATCAGATAAAAAGCTGTGTCCAGACGTGAGACAAGGAGCTACTCAAGCCACAAAAGCAAAAAGAACTGCTGACTTCCCTCACGACTGTGAGATCTATGGCCAGAGACTCCACTCCGATGTGAAACTCCAGACAAAGAGGACACAAAAGAACCATATTGGACAATATAATATACAGTAAATTGGTTAAAAGCTGCAACGCCAAAATGAAACACATTAAATGGTTTTGCTTTTTGTATTTCCAGAACAGTGTTATCCACAGTCAGCTATCCTAGCAAAACCTTGTAATAATTGTAATGACAAGTATGGCTTCAGATGCAAAGGGGTAAATAAGCCAGAAAAAAAAAAAAGAGAAAGCTATATGAGCTTAAATCTAAATTTGTGAAATTGAAATATAACAATAACAAAATAATTTCATTTTTAAAATGAAAAGGTTTCAAAAGGATGGCTGGCTATTCTACTAAGTACTTATGACTGTTGCTGTTTAATGCATATTTGTTTGTCCAGTGTTTAAGAATGCTAAGCCCCACAAAAGGAAAATACTGCCTTTGAAAAACCGCTCAAAGTCATAGACCAATCTGCCAGGCTTTGGGCTCTGCAATTTAAAAGATAATTTTAAATTTAAAGTAGCAGTTAAAAGTGCCATTTTTCAGTAGCACATTTGAAGTCCTAGAAAAAGCTCGCAAAATCGTATAAAAAGATCCTAAACGTCTGTTGATTTATGTGAGTGGCTAATATTTGTGAGCATATTTTTTCTGTAAATTAAAAGGTAATCTAGATTTACGGAGAGTAAAACAAAAGACTGAAAAGGAGAGAAAAGATAGCTTAATGAATCACAAGCAAAAAACTAACAGTATGAGAGTCTTAGCCAGTTATCCTTTATGCTTTCCTCTTTCCTTTCTGCTCTGTTTGTTAGAAATTCTACCAAGGTGAGGAAGAAAAGTTATCCCATTTTACAAGCAAGAAAAGCTATCAGTGGTCCTGATCACTGTCTGGAGCCATTATGTGAGCTGCCAAAACTGGAAAATTAGTGTCTCTGCAACACTTCAAAATGCCTGTGTGTGTGGTGTGTGTGGGGAAGGGACAGGTCAGGTGTTGCCCTGGTGAGACAGTGAACTGCTCCTTAGCCCCAGAGCATCCCAGCCCTGCAGTGAGGTCCAGTCATGGACACAGCAGAGGCAGTGCTGCACAGAGCTCCAAGCCCAGCCCTATAGTGGGGCCAGCCATGCATACAGCAGAGGCAGTGCCCAATTCTTCCCATCCCTGACTCCAAAGAAACCTGCTGGGGGATAGAAGGCCCAAGAAAGCCAAAAGAATTAACATTCCTCTTAGAATTTCTATAAATTCTGTCTTTCTTCTTTTTCTTCAAAATAACCGCTTAACCAGTATCTCTCCACATTAGTGTTGCTCCTCTACTATATAAACCCACCAGATTTCACAGCTTTGCCAGGTAGTTTATACCCTGGCCCGAAGTAAGTAAACTAAAGAAGAATCTTTCTACCATTGTAGAGACCATAATGAATGCCACTGCAGATGCCATAAAAGCACAACAAATCAAGATTAAGAACATCTCACAATTAACTATAGATTTGCTGTATGCCCAAAGAGAAAGAGTATGTACAGTTATAAATACAAGCTGTTGCAATTATGTTAATCCTAACTTAAACAAATGTATGTAATAGTTATTCGTGTTATTGCATTGTTATTTACTGTCTGCAATAGTAGTTATTGTTGTATGGTATTATGTACTTGAAATTGCAATGCTTATATTCAATAGCAAAAGTATAAACTCAGATATAAAATAGAGAAAGGTATTTACTTTCATGACATACAAGATTTGTAAAGAATTACAAATTACAAAAGAAAAGGGGGATTGAGAAAGATTCTCTGAGCTTTTGCCCCCTTCCACCAGCACAGGCGCCTGTCTGAGGCTTCCAAAGCTGAAGGCTGAACTCTTAATTCAAATTCAAATTGTAGGTAACAGCTCTGGCCTGATGGCTTATCAGCTAAGCATGCATTTGAAACCAGCACAGAAACCGCTGAATCATCCCATGAAGGACCTTCACCTTGGAGGGGGTTTTGGGGGTCTCCAAAGACCACCAGGATATACGGAGCATGCATTGTGCACATGCTAATGATATTAATGACTTCTGAGAAATGATTTGTATAACCACTCCTATCCTGAAGAATGTAATTAATATTCATGAGTTTACCTATAACTCTGTGTCTTTGGGGCACTGAGGTATGTGTGTTTGGTGGAAACAATTCCCACACATCCGGTGCACCGAATAAAGCAAATACCCACTTCTCTGACTTGGTCTCTGAAGTGTCTCTGGGCTCGATTGGGGCGAATCAATATGAACACAGTGCCCATAAAGTTTTGCCCTTGGGATGGCAAGGTTGCTGTGCAATAAGACCAGTATCTCTCCACATTAGTGTTGTTCCTCAACTAACAGAGCTTACTCCGAACTTTTATACTAATAGATAGACCTATCAAATTTCACAGCTTTGCCAGGTGGTTTATACCCTGGCCCGAAGTAAGTGAACTAAAGAAGAATCTTTCTGCCGCTGTAGAGACCATAATGAATGCCACTGCAGATGCCATAAGAGCACAGCAAATCAAGATTAAGAGCATCTCACAATTAACTATAGATTTGCTGTATGCCAGAGGAGAAAGAGTATGTACAGTTATAAATACAAGCTGTTGCAATTATGCTAATCCTAACTTAAACAAATGTATGTAATAGTTGTGTTATTGCGTTGTTATTTACTGTCTGCAATAGTAGTTATTGTTGTATGATATTATGTACTTAGAATTGCAATGCTTATATTCAGTGGCAAAAGTACAAATTTAGATATGAAATAGAGAAAAGTACTTACTTTCATGACATACAAGATTTGTAAAGAATTACAAAATTACAAAAAGAAAAGGGAGGATTGAGAAAGGAGTAGTCAAATAGATAACCCAAATCTATTTGCACTTCAACCATTCTTGTTTCTTTGAGCTTTTGCCCCTTCCACCAGCACGGCGCCCATCAGTCCAGGGCTGAAGGCTGATAACAGTTCTGGCCTTGTGGATTCCCTTAATCTTATCAAGATAAAAGGGGGCAAAAGGAATCCTTTTGCCATTGAGCACAAGAAATCACTAGTAATATTAATGACTTATGAGAAGTAATTTGTATAACCACTCCTATCCTGGGGAATGTAATGAATATTCATGAATTTTACCTATAACACTGTGTCTTTGGAGGTACTGAGGTGTGTGTGTTTGGCGGAGAGAATTCCCCACATATCCGGTGCACCGAATAAAGCAAATACCCACTTCTCTGACTTGGTCTCTGAAGTGTCTCTGGGCTCGATTGGGGTGAATCACCTTCTCCAAGGGAGAGGAAGCCGATGCTGCTGCCCCTGTACCCTCCTCTCCAGCGCGCCCTGATCCCTCTAACCCACCTGCTGCGGAAGTCGCCTTTCAACCTCCCCACGCGTTGCTGGTGGACGCGGAATATGATCCTGGATGAAGGAAAACCGATTTTGGGAAACAGGTCGCAGGGTGCGGGATGGCTCAACACGACAAGACAGATATCCCCATCCCCTAGAGAAATGAACACCAAAGAGATTCTTCAACCCCAGCCTTAACCTTACACCCAGCTGCAGCAGGCAGCGCTGGCGTGGACTTGGTCACGTTCACAACACCACTTTTAGACTCCACAGTGCATTTGCTATCAATTGGGACATTTGGACCTCTGGGGGGGGAGAGTTGCAGTATGTTGTTGCTAGGGAGATCTTCTGTTACCCTTTCTGGTCTGTTTGTCCTCCCTGGAGTAATTAGTTCTGATTTTACAGGTGAAATCAAGATAATGGTGTGGACTCTCTTTCCACCCTGCACTGTACTTAGAAAGTCTCGCATTGCTAAACTGCTTTTCTTTTCTAATTTCAATGGGGGGAGGAGAGAGAAGTTCGGCTCCACAAGAGCCCCGGAAATTTAGTGGACACAGCAAATCTCAGATGTTACCGTAAATTCTCGAGCTAAGTGACCACCTAATTGATCTCTAGCTCTGGTTTGTGATAAATGAGTGGATAGTGAATGTTGGCTTTCGCATATATGAATTTAGCATTTATAAGTGATAAGGTACTGTGTAAAGTAGCACTTAGATAAAATATAGTTAAGTAGAAACAAAGTTAGAGTGAATTATTAGCTATGTAATAGTTGGAGTATGCTAGAAATGTGGTAAGAAATACATGGTAATAGATGTCTTTTAAACTGATAAGCCACAAAGCCAGAGATCAAGACGCCTTGGAGGAAGAAAAAGAAATAGACCTCATGCATCCCAGGACATGTGTGATTTACAGTCACACCTCCCCAAGAAGAGTGCCAGCCATAAAATTGAATTAGGGGATAGAAGACTTCAGCCCTCAGCCCTGAGATTAACCAGAAGACCAAGATGTCACTGGCCTGGCGGAGAGGTGCAAAGAGCGAAGAAGGAGGGATGATTGGAGTGTAAATAATTTTTTTTTGACTTAATGAATATATAACAGTTACAGAAAATACTTAAGCACACATTAAAATGATTAAGCTGCGGGACTGAGAATAAGGCAAACCAGCCACTCCCACCCGGCCATAAGTCTTTGTTCTCCTAATAAATGTTCAATATTATATTCCTAAAAATGCCAGCTTGTGAATTTGTTTATATCAGGTTTCACAAAACCATTCAGGAAATTTGGTGGAGTGAGTAATAGCCAACAAAGTAAACATATACAAATCATAGGTCCTCATAATCGCATTACTAACATCAAAACCTTTTGTTTTGGCAGTTCCCATGGTTTTGTGGAGACGAAATTTCCTCTCTCAACTCAGTCTAAGATTGCGATCTGATTTTTAGGAGGAGCCATTGTTGTGTGCACCACTCCACAATTAACATGGAAAACAGCTAAACCTATTTGGGTGTAGCCCCTACCTGAAAAGACAAAATTCAAATGTTTTACTGATGGCTTTGTCTAATTTTGCAGGTCAGTTCACTCCACATTTACATGCACACTGCTTACTAAAACTCTCTGAAGTTCCTTTGCAAGCCCTGACTGTCTTCACTAATGGATCAGAATTAACACACAAATTGTGCTTTTGTAAATAGACCCAAACACCCATCAGTGGACATCAGATGTTGCTATTGTCTCAGGTTCCCCTCAAATCGTTGAACTAGCAACTGTTGTACACGCTTATGAAAAATGAGACACACCCTTTATCACAGACTCCTTTTATGTTATAGAAATCGTTGAAAGAGCCAAATCTGCAGTTCTGGGAGAAATTGCTAACCCATTAACCTTGTTTTTCTTTTAGATAACCGTAGAAGTTGTTACTTTATTATGCATATTTGCTCACATACAACTCTCCCAAGTTTTATTGTAGAAGAATGCTGCTGCCTTGAAATGATCCTTTTCACTAACATATCAACAAGTTAAAACAGATAATGGTCCTGTATACATTTCCCATTCTTTAGCTACCTTTTTCACCTTATGATGAATACAACACACCACAAGAATCCCTCATTCCCCCACAAGACAGACACTCGTTAAGCAAACTCACAGCAGACTTAAACAGTAATTGGAGCAACAAAAGGGGGGAACTGAGGGTGCAACACCCCAAGATTGGCTACACAAAGCCTTATATGTTTTCAATTTTTTAAATTGCTATTCAGACAGCAAAACTCGGCCCATAATGCTGCATTTTGAAAAAAGTGCAGCAGTCACTGAAATTAAAACCCTGGTCCTGGTAAAGGACTTCTAATCAGGCAAAATAATTGGACCTTTTCCTTTTATTACGTGGAGAAGAGGCTATGGTTTTGTTTCCACAAGTACGGGACCTAAGTGGATCCCTTCAAAAAACATTTGCCCATACAGAAAAAAAGGACCAATGCCACCTGAAGATAACCAAGGGGAGAACAACGAACAACAAACATCTAACACGAACTTTAATGTCCTTAGAACAAAGGTTCAACCTTCCTCGTGAAGTCAAGCTGAGAAAATGATGACCGGGATTTTCATGAGTTGGACTATGGGTGGCTCAAAAATTTGATAAAACCAACAATATATGTTTATGCAGTTGTATTGTGTAATTTGTGTACCTTGTTTGTTACAATGTTTGCAGTATATAGTTAACAAAACAATTAAGCTTTTGATTGTTGAACAGAAAAGGGGGAAATATGGGAGTTTGGGTGGGGTTGCGAAGTCCAGCAGCTATAGAGGTCTTTTGTTATCAGTTAATGTTAGACATCAAGAGAGATAAGATGAATTGCCTCTAGCAGGGGTTGAGACTAATAGCAGGACAAGACTGTTTACCTTATGCATAAGTGATTAGCAGGAGAGATTGGGCAGGATGACAACGATCGGCGACCCATTAAGAAAGTAAAAACATTGTAACCCTGGAAACCAAAGTTCTTGTAACAGTTAAGTTTGTAACAGTATAAAACATGATGTGCTCTGTACAATAAATGGGACTTTGCATGAACCAGGCTCAGGACCCCGAATCAATCACCAACAAATGAAGAATGAACTTTCATAAAACTGAACAATGGCAGTGGTGATGGAATCAGAACTGACTTCAACATGCAACAATCCAACACCATCCACCATCTTTCCTGCCTGAAAGACTGTTAGGATTGATGGACCCCAAAGTCATGGACTAAATTAACTCAATGGACTTTTATAGGGATGTTCCATAGAGTAAGGGAATGATATCTGTGTGTATATCTGTAAAAAAATAGGAAAGGTGATGGGGTATTGGGAAGTGTGGGACCTGGCATGATGCAAATGGTATGGAATAAGGGGTGGATACTGTCCTGGTTTCATCTGAGATACAGTTAATTTTTTCTTAGTAGCAGGTGATACAAGGGAATCAGACGTTAAGAAATAACTTGTTAGAAATTGCTCACCAAACAATATATATTGCTTGCTTAACATTCATTGTGTTTGCCAAACAAGAACTGTGACCCAGTTGATACTCGTGGAAACTCCATGCTGGCAAAAAATCAAATTTGTTGTTTTGGCCTTTGGACAGAGACTCAAAATGCATGCGTAAAACAGGAAGGTGAAAAGGTCAGTGAAGAGGACCTCCTGTCCTTTTTCAGAAAAGACCCCGGAGCCCCCCCACCAAACAGAACTATGCAGACGCAAGGATATGGAAATTACTTTTGAACTCATTATAATACAAAGCAGGGATAGGTTATGCATATGTATAAGCGGATTGAGAAACTCTATGAATTTGTAACATGTAACCACATATATACTGAGCTATACAGGACTGACAGTGCGCGTGTCTTTGGAGGGCTACCTCCCACATGCCCGGCTCTGCAATAAACATACCGGCTTTACAACTTAAAATTATATAGGTTGTGAAGTTTTGCCTCTTTTTCCGTAAATCACAGGTACAGTACTGTGCTTTGGATTTAATATAAGAATAGTGTTGATAACACACTGATGGTTTGGTTGTTGCTGAGCAGTGCTTACTCTGAGTCAAGGGCTTTTCAGTGTCTCATGCTCTGCCAGTGGGTGGTGCACAAAAAGCTGTGAGGGAGCATGGCCAGGACAGGTGACCCGAACTGGCCAAAGGTATATTTGATACCACAGAATGTCATGCCCAGTATATAAACTGGGGGAGTTACTCAGAAGGGGGTTGATCACAGGGCACAGCCTGGGTATTGGTAAGCGGATGGTGAGCAATTGTATTGCACATCACTTGTTTCTCTAGGGTTTTCTCTCTCTTCCCCCCTTTTTTTATTACTATTATTATAATTATATTTATTTAGTTTCATTTATTAAACTGTTCTTATCTCAACTCCCAAGTTTTGGGTCTGGGGTTTTTCCCTCCTATTCTCCTCCCCATCCCACCAGGGTGGGTTGGAAGTGAGCAAGGGGCTGCATGGTACTTAGTTGACACTTGGGGTTCAACTACGACACACAGGTAAGCCTGAGCAAGGCAACAGAAAAGTTCAGCAGCTTTGACCTCCTCCCACACAGGACAGAGGTTGTTCTCCATGCTCAAACTACCTCCATCACCACATCACTGCAAGGACACTGCTCCATGCAAACACAATAGGGCACTTCCAATGCAGCTGGAGAGCAAGAAAACAAGTGGGACCAAATATATTCAGGTACACAGCAGGACTCCTCAAGATGCAACTCCCACGTTGTACTACAGTCCTGATATTTGTCTAACCAGAATTACCCTGTGACACCAGGCAGGGGCAACCTCATTGGCTTTGTCTTCTCTGAGGTGGATGAAGAAAGCAAACCCTCCTCAGATATAAAAAGAGAGAGGAGAAGAGGTAATGACACAAGCTGGAATATGGGGAGTTTAAACGTGAAAGAATAAACATACCATTATCTTTAGCATTAAGGTGATACAACACCAGAAGAGGGATCAGGGAGGTTGTAGAATGTCTATTCCTGGAGATGTATCTAAAAGCATCACTGGACAAAGTCACCCTCACCACCTACCCTCAGCACCAGATTGCACTTGGGACTTCCAAAGCAAAAAAGACCACTGAAAAAGAATTTTCAAAAATAGAAAGAAATTATGCATGCAAAGTGAGAGAGAGAGAGACTGAGAAGTTCCAGTAGTATGAGGGCATAACATAAGACACAAGCATTTCAACATCCAAACACTGGAAATTGGAAAAATAGAATTGTTTTACAGGACCTTTTCCTCTGTGCAACAAAATGAGACAGCAGTCATGAAAAATTCCTCAACTAGCAAAAAGAGTAAAAATCACCCTATACAAAAGTATTTCTGGCTGCATCTCCTTCATTCAATAAACAACGGCTTAGAAAAGACTTATCTCCCATCACAATGAGGTTCAGAGAAAAGGGAAGCAATGAGATTGTGGAATCAATAAACATTCAGTGCTTGTTATGATACACTGAAATAACATTATGACCCCACTTCTGACACCAAAATAATGTTAGGATCTGTTTATTAAAAGATGCCTCTGCCCAAATTAGGGTGAAGACGAGACCATATGCCAAAGTCAATAGTAAATAGATTTTATTTAACAGTACATGTGAGGTAGAGAGAAAGATAGGAAGAAAGTGGATGAAGGAAGAAAGAGAGAGAGAGAGAGAGACAGATTAAGTAGAAAGATAGTTACCATGATGCCTAATAATTTTGGGGGATTTTTTCTCTTCATGCATCTGTAACTTGGTGTAGTTCTATGCTCTTACAGAATACTGAAAACCTCTGTTCCCAACACATTTAAACAAAAAAAAAAGCTCTCTAGATAGAGATTCAAGGACATATTCATTACCCTAGGGCCCGAAATATGTAAACAATGGTGGAAAGGGGGGAGCAGGGCCTGGGGCAGTCAGTATCATCACCTGAAGGTGTGATTGGAGAATCAGGGACCAATATGCTAAATAAGACAAAACTTATAAAAGGTGAAGAGCTTGTGACCCGGGGTCCATTTTGGGTGTAGTCCCCAAGGGGGACTTTGCTTGCCCAAATGTACCTTGAAGGCCTTGAATAAATTTGTCTGCTTTTTATACACCTAATTGTTTTGGCCTCTGTTTTCAGGTAGCCTGTTTCAGGCATCACCACCATGTGGGTTCCTGCAGCTTCCCGCAGGCCCTCCTTCTGGTCCTCCCGGTGGTAGGGGTCTCAAGGTATTCTTCTGGAGGTACCACTTTAATACAGTCCAGGTCCTGGGTATCCACAAGGAGTATGTGCTGTTCCCACAACTTGGGATGGCATATGTGTAAGCAGCTGCTTCCTTTCCCATAGATTGCCATGGTGGGAATTTTTGTCTGGATAGGTGTAGCAGGTTGACCCTGGCTGGGTGCTGGGTGCCCACTAAACTGCTCTATCACTCCCTTTCCCTTCAGGACAGGGGAGAGAATAAGATGGACAACAGCCAGCAGGGTGAGATAAAGCAGTTTTATTACAGAAAAAGAAAAGGAATAAGCAGAGATTGCATGCACATAAGCTAAAGGGGGGGGGAAAAAAAAGGTCAATCACTACTTCCCATTAGCAGCGATATTTGGGCACTTCCTGGGAAGCAGGGCTTTAGCACATGTGACGGTTGCTCTGGAAGGCAAGCACTGAAAACTCACGAATGCCCCCCCATTCTTCCTCTCTCTCTTAGCTTATATATCTGAGCTGACGTCATATGGTATGGAATTTGGTCAATTTGGGTCAGCTGGCCTGGTTGTGTCCCCTCCCAGGATCTTGCCCACTCCCATCCCTTTGATGGGAGAAGGAATGTCAGAGGGACAGCACTGCTCAGCAGTACCCAAAACAGTGGTCTGTTATCAACACCCTTCCAGCTACTAATGCAAAGTACGGCATTGGGAGAGCTGAGAGCTTTACCTCAGTCAGACCCAATACAATAGGTTACCCAGATCTGCCTCATCAGCCTTGGCATCCTCCTGTTGTTGCCATCTGCGCTTATCACAAGTTATCACAGTCCAGTGGAATTTTGTCTGGTGTGCTAATCCCAAACCTTCATTTAGGCCTGGAATTAACGCCTTCCTGTTTGCCATCTGTGCCTGTTGTGGTGGCTTATCTTATGGGAACTTCCCTCTTTGACAGTATTTTGAGACAAGTTAACTGCATTCTTTAAGTCCTGACAGTGCTCAAGTGCTCAGATCCAGAGCTACCTCCTCAAATGACATCTGGGCTTGGAGAGCTCCTGAGATTCCCAAGAAATACATCATTTTACGAATAATCCAAAATGTAAAAAAAAAAAAAAAAAAAAAGATGTATTGACACAAAAAGAAAGATGACAAATATACCAAAACTAAAAAAAAAAAAAAAAAAAAAAAATCACAACCAATACTGGCATATTACATAAGGAAAAGAGACTTGGGCAGGAAGGGAAATTCAGTGGAACACAATAGGCAACAGAGCTCACTCAGGAGGGAAAGGAAAAACCACAAAAAAAACCCCAGCAGTAAAACTGCCCCACATGTTGCTATCCCAACACTTTCACATCTCCCACTGAACCACTACAGCCAACCTGCCCCCAACACGCCACCACCCTTCCCAAGCACAGCCACCCCACCAATGCACTTCCCCAAGACCACCACAGCCACCAGCCAAAACTGAAAACCACAGTGGGAAACCTGTTGCACTCAGAAAGCGAGGAAAGGAAAGCCATGACACCACATAAAGGCGCTCACCTGGCAGCACCCAAAGCATAGCACCCACCCACACCACCACCAAGCCTGACCAGGCTCACACACCCAGCACCCACAGCCCCACCATGGCTGTGCTCACAGACCCACAGCCCTGCCTGTGGCATGGTACCCTGGTGCTCCCACCAGATCTCACCACCACCCTTGTCTCCGCAATACCACCTTCCCCTGGGACAGCCTCCAGCTCCTCCAGGCCTTGGCTCCCAGCATGCCACAGCCCTGCCACCACCAGCAGGCACCCTTTCTCTTCCCCAAAACCCTCCTCGACACCTACAGCAGCTGCTGCCACCACACCCTGCATCCTCCAGAAGCTCTTCACCACCCTCAGCAGTCCAAAAAACCCCACCCACCACCACTGGGACACTATGGCATCACTTCCTGCACCACATCCAGCAGCTCGAGCAGTATGTGCCAGCCAGTGGCATACTCTTTGAAGGCCAAGGGCCCTGAAACCTTGGGCTCAGCATCAACAAATATTTTGGGTGCATCCAGGACTTCCTCTGCACCCACCACCACAGACCCTGTGCCTGGGGCCATGTCTGCCTAGAAGCTCACACCTGCTTCCATCTCCACAACGACACCCACATCATGTGTGATTAGCCCAACTACCCTGACCAATATGCAGAGCCCCACCCATGCCGCCGCCACCACCACCACCACCACTTCTGGACCATTGCCCCATTCCCACCCCTGTCCTCCCACCTCCCCAATAGGTGGCAAGATCTACCACAAGAACAGCCATGGACCCTGAGTCTCCACTGACTACTCATCTATTCTATTTAATTTGGCAAGGGTTTTTAACTATTTACTCATTTATTTATTCGACAGAAAATAAAGACCTGTTGCAAAAAAGCATGTCAGTGCCTCTTGTCTCAGAAGCACAGGAACAAGCCTTTGGGGTGGGGAGAAATGAGCTCCACTCAACACCTGCTCCAAACAGAGCTCTTCAGTTCCCATGCTCCACAGCCCCCTTCACTCTTTTTTTGGCATCTCCCCAAGAATGAGCTTTCCTCAACTTCTTTGGAAAACCTCTGGCAGGGTATAGCCATCATCATCAGAATCATCTCTTTAGCCTGTATCTCCTCAACATTTTCCACCTTCCATCCTGGTTTAGACTGACTAATGATTAGCACTGGAGTCCTCTGTAAAAGGAAGGCATGGACCTGTTGGAGAGAGTTGGAGTTGTTCAGCCTGGAAAAGAGAAGGCTCTGGGGGAAACCTTATTGTGGCCTTTCAAAACTTAAAGGGGTCTTATAAGACAGATGGGGACAGACTTTTTAACAGGGCCTGTTACAATAGGACAAGAGGTGATGGTTTTAAACTAAAAGAGGGTAGATTCAAACTAGATATAAGGAAGACTTTTTTATTATGAGGATGGTAAAACACTGGCACAGGTTGCCCAGAGAGGTGGTAGATGCCCCATCCCTGGAAACATTCAAGGCCAGGTTGGATGGGGCTCTGAGCAACCTGATCTAGTTGAAGATGTCCCTGCTCACTGCTGGGGGTTGGACTAGATGACCTTTAAAGATCCCTTTCAACCCAACCCAACCCATTCTATGATTACATGAAGGAGAGCCATGGCAGAGATCACTTTGACTAGGCTGAATTCAGCTACTCTTGCCACTTCAGGCACTTTTCATGACAACTGTCTTGTGTTGCTTGAAAACACCTTGCAGCATGAGCTATTCTAAGGCAATGCAGACAAGGTCCAGCCATGAGCCTCCAACATCAGTGTACCTCCTACAAGGACGGCATCTAGGTATGCCAAAACATCATGCACATGCCAGCACCCAAAGCACAGCACTCCCCAACACAACACTGCCTGAAGAGACCATGGCTCCTAGCCTGTCACCACCACCACACAAACATTTTCCCTGCTCCAAAAGCTTTGATAAAACATATGACAATAGCTCTCGTAATGCAGAATGTGATCCCTGCTGTTGGAGGGGACCTTAAAACTTCAGCAAGTGAAACCACCAGCTCCTTCTCCTCCTACTAGAGCTCTAACTAGATTAGTTGGTTCAGCTCCACCTCCAGAGGACTCTTGGATACTCCTCCTCTTGGGGCACAGGGGCTCAAGGCCATCCCAAACACAAGACCTTTTGCTTACAAACAGCCTCATGGGGGCCATTTTCTTCTTTGCTTCCCAGCCATCTCAGGCAAAAAAGTAGAGAAAGCACAAGACTCCTGCTGTAGCACACACACACACACACACACACACACACACCGGCACACACACACACGGGACCACAGCCAGGGACCCAACCCAGCAGAAGGAGGAGCAATATATATACCTGAAGAAAAAGCCTTTCTTCCTTATCCTCAGGAGCTTCAAACATAGGAGCTGGGGCAGCTGTATCCAGGAACACATCCAACAATCAAGTGCCTACACCCAGAGCCACCTCCTCAGAAACTGCCACCACCACCCCCCACCCCCCCCAACCAAGGCCCTCGGTCCAGGAGTGGGCTCCCCAGGCTCTTCCAAGCAACATCATTTCACAACCCTTCCAAATGTGAAAAGATCAGTTAATATGAAAACAAAGGCAGCACACAAGGGAAAGAAAAACAGCCCACAAACAACACCAGGTCATTACAGACAAAAAAGAGACTCGGGCAGAAAAGACTCAACCACTGCCCTGGGCAGCCTGTTCCAGTGCTTGAAAACCCTTTCCATGAAGAAATTTTTCCTAATATCCAGTCTAAACCTTCACTGGTGCAACTTGAGGCCATTTCCTCTTATCCTATCACTTTTTACATGGGAGAAGAGACCAACACCCACCTCACTACAACCTCCTTTCAGGTAGTTGTAGAGAGCAATAAAGTCTCTCCTGAGCTTCCTTTTCTCCAAGCTAAACAACCCCAGCTCCTTCAGCCACTCCTCCTAAGACCAGCCATAACTGCACTAAGAAATTTACACTCTTGACTAGCATTTTCAGCATGCTTTATTCACTAGGTTATAAAATAAAGTTGCCTGAGTTTGAGATAGGTGTTCAGGCTGTGCAGCTGGACAGGGTTTTGTCTAGGACATCCCTGTATTTACCTTTGACTATCTGACTCTGGCTGTCCCCAGACTCCACATGAAAGACCTGGTTCTGACTTGGACCTTTATCTATGGCATTCATCCAGTGATACTTCTTTTCAGATCACTGCTTGTTGCTCCATTTCTGCATCTATAGATACATTGCATCACTTAATCCTGTGACTTTTCTCAGTAACATACTACCAAACTTTCTCTTCAAGATCCTTATCCTAGTTTTCTGAAAACAAAATTATTTACCTTTCTGCAATCTAGGCTGAGGCTTTTTGTGAATCTCTCAGCTTCACCCATGCCATTTACATTCTGGATCCAGGTAAAGAAAACTTCATATACTCTCCATCCTGCAGCTCACCTGCATTTGTTGCCATGATGCACATGCAAAGATCTCTACCTATGAGCACCTCTAAAACCTGTCAGATGCACCTACTGGCTGCCAATTTGTGTACTTGCTGTTCAACCCTATCTCTTGGTAAAAGAAAACTTTGACACACAGACTTCAACTAGATTTGACAAGATGTCATGCTCTCTCTACAACAATTAAAAATTTCTCCACTCAAAAACACAGAGCATATTTCCTTCTATTTTCAAATTGACAGTTTCGCTGTATCAATTTATACCACCTAGAAAACTGTGGACAATTAAAAAAAACAGCATATAGATCATAAAGATAAGCTCTTAATCACTATCAAATTAACTAATTTGCATTGCACAAATGATCAACACTGAAGATAAGTTGTTTAAAATTAAATAAACCAAGCCATTTACTTACCATTGGCAACCTGGATTGAAGCATCTGGAGATCATCATAACCATAAATCTGCTTAAAGGCAGATAAAAATAAAACATCATTATAACACATTTCTCTGATGCTGATCAATTTGGGGCTCTGTTTAAACAGTTTGACCTAGGCCCAGTCTATTTTAAAGATGTACAGATATATGTCACATTGTGCTGTCATGGTGCACTGTAGCATTTTAAGGCTAGTAGAGCAAAGCTTAAAATGGCTTTTCACTCTGATGTTGTTTCCTCGTGACAGCAGTCCTCTGAGAGTATTACTGTCCCCTCATGACAGCAGTTCTCTGAGAGTATTACTGTCCCATGTTCAATCTGGTTTTCGCAGATGCATCATTCATCAAATTGTGAAAAATCTACAGGGCATTCAGAATTGAGAGGAAGAGCAACAGCCTTCCTTGCTGTAATCATTATTGTGGGAGTGGTGCCAAACACCTGGCATCCTGACCAAGATTTGAACAAGAAAATGTTAACCCTAAGGGCCCTGCTAAATTGTGTGCTTGCTGAAGGATGCTATGGAATCTCATTTCTTGGCAGAACACCGCCATGTGAGTGTGACCATGTGGCTTATTGTGATTGAAAAAAGTCACATGCATGGAATGCTTGAGACATGTTTTGTGTGTTACAGAATTAGCAAGAGGCCCTAGGGACCAATGAGAAGATGATTGTTTATCTGTAACAAGATTAAATAAAAGGGGGCTCGCCTGAGAATGGAGGAGACAGAGATGAGGAAAAAAAACAATACCTGCTGAGCTCAACACTATAACACTGTATCAGTGCATTTTCTTATAATTGCCGAGGCATATATATATATATATAAAAAATATTTAGGTTTTTCTTTGCATTTAAACCTGGTTGCCAACAATTACTTCTGAAAATAGCAGGATTTAAGTTTTAATGACTAGACCACAAAGCAACCTATGGTATCCCCTCACATTCAATGTGATATAAAAAAATTATTAGACTAAAGCTTCTGATTCAAAAAACAGATAACCCAAAAATATGTTGATCCCAGTCAGACACCAAAAAGCTATGTGCAATCTTTCAAAGTATGACAAGACACATGACACATTTCAACCATTACTATGTACTATCTATTACTATTACATTACTATGTAATACTATGTACTATGTAATACAAACCTAAATGGGTCTAATTTTATTCAAAGGGCCTAAAACCTGATAACGCTGAAAACCATAGCAACATGCATGTTTAGCTTCAACAGCAGCCAGGTCAGGTCTGTACCAACAGTTATACAGTTTACTATCAACAGTAAAGCCTCACTGAATACATTTCACATTCTTCAGCATTTGGAACAAGAATTCCAGGTGCAACATGTGCCAACAGAAATACATTGGCATAGACAACAGCAGGTCTGGAGGGCTCACTTGCACCAAGGCTTAAGCAATCAAGGACAAACAAATTGCTTACTGGGTAGGCAGGCAGAAGTCCTCCAGGTCCCACAATATACTGGTTATGCAACAAGGGTGGCACACCTTGAGGCAGATTTGGGGGAGCTTTGCCTGTAGAATTAAAATACAGACACTTTAACAAGTCTTTAGAAAAGAAAAGGCTTCAGCATTGAGACAAGATAGCTCACAAGTCCTGGCAGCTGCACTGTCTTAGTTTGTAAAAGCAGAACTATGCAGAAGAATTTTGTGCTGGTTGATGAAAATGCTCTAAACAGCCTGGAGAGTTTAACCATGCCTCAAGGAAGGGAAGGGAAAGCACAGGCTACCTAAGACTGAAAAGAGTCCCATCAGAGAACAGTCTAATTTTGTTATTTACTCTGTTCATGAGAATGACAAGAATTACAGGAACTTCTTTCCTCGGTCCTCTCCTGAAGGCAAAATTCAGGCATTGTTTCCAGTCTAAGAGCAAATTATCTCCTTTCATTTTCTGCTCTGTCAACACATTCTCCCTTATCACCAGCAATAGACTGGAAAGCACTAAATGTTGCCAGCATACTTTTTGTGGGTGACTTACTGCACCTAGGAATAGTAAAGAGGAAATTGAAACGGTTTCAGTTGCTTACATGAAGCAGAGCTAGGAAGCAGAAAAGTAAAAAAAATGCACTTTGACCAGTCATCACTTTATTTACAAGCTACGGAAATGAGAAATTCTTCTGTAAGTAAGTCTGATCTTAATATTTAAATCATTCACTTCCCTCCATAGGATTTCCTTTTAGCAGTTCAGGCTGATTAGAAAAGAAAGAGAATTTAGCATTGCTTTCACTTCAGTGCAAGAAGCCTCCCAACCTTCCCTCTGTGGTTCCTTTTTCTGAAGTGCTATTTTCTGTGGAATGACCCAGACATCAGACACGTTTTTCCTTTCTCTAGATGTGGCAATAGGGATGTGGCATATGATAATGAGGACACTGCAGTATATTTTGACACTGTCAAATAACTTCAAGTCACAGAGAAGACTGAAATTAAAGCTAATGTGAATTCACAGCCAAGAGCTGATTATACCCTGGAATACAAACAGGGTGAATCTCCTAGTCCAAAACTTCCAGAGTCAGAATTGCTCTGGTTTCTATTTATAAAACCCTATAGGGATGGAATATGCTACACAAATGCCACATAACATCCTAACAAATATCTCAAATACACAAACCCAGACAATTTTATTTTATAACCCAGAAAATAAAGCATGCTGAAAATGCTAGTCAAGAGTGTGGATTTCTTAGCATAGCTATGGCTGGCAAGATGCTCAACTGTCAGCCCTGCTGACTGAAGTCCTCTGTCTATCCACATAAACTGTTAATATTGCAAACCTGAAGACATTAGGGGAGCTGCCCGTGTGGTAGCAGACACACTGGTAACACTCAGGCCAAGGCCAGCTGTAGTATTCATACTGCTTGCCATGCTGACAACCGAAGAGGTGGTGCTAGTGGCTGAGGTTGAAGCAGTTGAAAAGGTTGTTGAAGGCTGGATCGAAGTTGTGTTCTCAACACTAGTGTGCTAGAAAGGAGACAAAAGGAATGAGCATCATAGAGCAAATGAGGCACAACGAAAGATGCTGGGGGAGGGAACAAAACTAAAAATCAAACCAAACATTCTTTTAAGTAACAGCAGCACATGTAAAAAATAATGCATTATCTATGTATCAGGCAAGCAATTAAGTTGCATGCTTGTGATTTTTAAGTATTCAAAGAAAATTATAATGAGAGTTAAACCAATATATCATCACAAAATTATACCACAGTAACTCAAATGTCACTCCATTGTATTATTTCTTGCCCTTTTTGCTTGTATACTTCTTTAAGCTAGTATTTGTTATGTTAAATAAACTATATTCTTCCAAAAGACAGTATTTGTTTTGAAAATACAGGACACTGCTATTGTGATTTCCTCAATGCATTTATGGAATTTAAAAGATTAAAACTGCAGTGCCCTGCAACAGAGTCAATGTGGTAAACTGAAACACAGACAAAATGCATTACAGGAACACATGAGGATAAAGGAGTTCCTGGTTTGAATCTAGAACATTAGAGCACCTTAGCTGTAAGCTGATCACACCTGCAAAACAGCATCATCAACACACAGAAGCCAAAAAGAACTCTGACAACAAAAAAGGAGGACATTTGGATAAGTGTGATTTTTAAGTTACATATACAGCAGGGATGGAGCATTGCAAACCAAAATTCAAGCATAAAGAAAAGCAGTAACCTATCTGCACACCTCAACTGGGATTGTAGAGACAGAACAAGGCAGTGTCTCTCTGATTTTCATTTGTGCAACCTCATCTAGAGCACTGTGTTCACTACCATTTGCCTTGTTATCTCTAATGCATTAAATACACAGGTGACAACAATGTCACATGGTAGCCTCTAAAATCATCTGTCCTGAGGCGTTTATCATGACGTACTGTCGCTGTTGAGCTGCTAGCTGAGAAAAGACCCAGGTTCTCAGACAAGGAAAGAGAAAAGGTGTCTTTATTATTTTGATTTCCATATATATAGAGTTTTCAGAGGTCACTCAGATTGGTCAGCCAGAAACCTCCCCCTAGGCCCAATTGGCCAAGACTGAACTGCCCTAATCTGGAGACGCTGTTTGCAAAACATCCAAACTTTATCTTTGTTTATGAAACGTAGCAAAATGTTCTCACGAGAAAGACCTGTGCTAGCCACAATGTACCATTCCATCACCTGCACTTTGCCAGCTAATCTCTCCAGTGGAGACTGCTAACAGTCCACATTTTAGAGCAGTTTCAGACAGCCACATCTAAAGTTTTATTTGTTTTTTAAACACATTTGTTATAAGAAATTCTTTCTGTATTCCAACCCCCCTTGCTGGCACAAAAATTTCCTCAACAGTTGTGTGACTGGCAAGTCTCTGTAATAGCTAGTCCTGATCTAGTACAAATCACAAGTGGTAAAGACTTTTTACCACTAAAGAGCTGGCAGTCCTCCTTCCCTGAGATAAAGCTCTTGTTTCAGTTCTTAGCATACTGGGACACACTGAACTAAGAGAGGGTCTTAATCATCAGATAAATTGACTATATGCCAAATATCTGTGGGAATGCAAATAGGACTTACCACATGTGATGTGCTTGAAGGCAACACTGAGGCAGGGGAGAGACTGCTCTGATGATTGGAAAGGGAGCTAGAAAGAAATTGCAAAGAATTAACAAAATTATTTTTCCTAAAACATTTTAATATATATCTATGTATATACACACATACATATATACAAACATGGAGTAGGTAGTAGAATATTAGTTAAAGAATAAAAATTGTAGGTATGTGTATACACATACACACACAGTAGAATAAAGAAAAAATTGTCTGTAGAAATGTGTGTGTATATATACACACACCCCTACATTTTCCCTTTAATTAATATCCTACTACCATTTAATGAAAAAAAATTAAGTACAGAGACAACTATTACTAACAAGAAACATCTAAAACACCATTCATTTATATTTATAAAATTACTATATTTTTAGAAAAACAACAGCTGGTTCAGGAATTATGTAGCAATGACTCCAAGACATGTAAAGTCCAAACCCAGAAGAATGCTTACACAAACACATGGCTTGTTTTTCATTCTTTCCATGAGCAACTGCTGCTGCTTGCCACAGAACACAAGTATTAATTAGGTGAGATAGTGCTTTGGTTTGACTCATTATGGTATTTCTCACATAACCTGCATAACATTAGTTCAACCAATTAGAACTGCAGGGTATTTGCTCCATAACTCTACCAAAAGCCCCAACAAACTCTCAAAAGACAGGGCTCAAAAAAAAACCCAAAAAACCAACAAATGAAGAACATCTGTGAAAGCCCAAAAGTTAGCCATACTAATATAGAATCTGTCAATTTAATCAAGGCCAATTCATACCACTACACCCTACCAAAACCCATTTCCTCTTTGAAAAGATGAATCAGAACTATTAGTTCAGTTTAATAACATACACTGTAAAATATGAAAATAAAGAATTCCCTGATGAAAAACATTTGCTATAGCTTTGCTTTAGAAAGCAACTCTGCTTTAGCACCATCTTTTTCCCTAACTGACCAGGCCGGTGAACTTTTGGCACTAACAGCACTGACATACATCTGTAGTCCAAAGATCTTTAAATATCTCCCTGAAAAGTGACTGAAATGTTTTTTTAAACATTTACAGTGACAGAAGTTATACTTTACATTCAAGGTCAAGAACATAACTTACAACACAATAAACAAATTGAACACTGACAAAGCAAAGACATAAAAACCATGTCTTTAGTTTAGTTTAGTTTAGGTTTTGTGCTCAAAAAAATCATCCTCATGTGAAATCAGAAGCAAGAGAGATCCTAACCATAACAAATATTGTAGTGTTCTCTATGGAAATAGTCACAAGAAAATACAGTAGTTTTCATAGCAAAGTTGTAGGCTAAATTATATGCCCTAATTAAAGGGCAAACACTTCTGGCAGCTCTTTGAGGTGCGGGACCAGAATAAATTTTGGCAGTTTCATAGATTAATTTTACTTTGACTCTTTAAAACTATTCTCTGCCTACAGGAATTACAATGACACCACTTCAAGCAGAAAGGAAAGAAACAGTTAAATCCCACATATGCTTTTAAACCACTCCCTTGCCCACTCTCCCCAGCTCTTCTAAAAGCCTTAATTTACCATCTGACCTATGGTAGAGACATAGACAAGAGCCACCGGCCCAACCAAGGCAGACATGCTTGGAATTCAAGAATCATCTTTCATGGTGTTTTGTATCTGACCAACAGCATTAATCCTCCAACTAAAATTTCTACCAGTGTATACAGCTTTTCAACAAACAAATGTGGGGAGATGTTTTCAATGTGAATGAATTAATTCTTGTTGTTTGACACATTTACCATTTTATTCAACAGAAAACACTAGTGTATTAAGAGCCTATGTCCTAGCTGTGAAACAGAAAAAAAACCTGTAATAGCCCATAAAATTAGTTTCATATATTAACAAATACAGTACAAAGGTGAGTATTAAAACATAACCAGTACAGCCTCAGGATGTCATCTGTCCAAGGACAAAGCTCAAGTAACAGACACTAAAAAAATCAGACAGACAGTGTTAATGAGCTAAGCTGTGCTAAATGCACTTCCAGGAACACTAATCAGACATTTCAAAGTGTCTTAAAGAAATGTCTTGGAAAAAGGCACACACTTTCCCTGTGGAATCATTTAATTTTCTAATTTTAAGAAATAAAAAGGTAAATGAAAATACGATATCTCAAAATTAGCCAGGAAGTAAATTGTTAGGGAATGATTTCAAACATACAACACTAAACAAACAGCAGACACTGCAGAAAAAGTAGGAAAAACAAACTGGGGTAATCAATTTAGCTGACATGATTGAAGCAAGAGCCACTTGAAACACTAAGTTGTTTATATACCACTGTTCTGGGTAACCCAAAATGTTATTGTATTCCATATCTATCTGTGCCCAAAATTGTTACTGTCTCTTTAAGACCCTGCAGCAGGAAAACAACTGTGGGGCAAGGGCTAGGAGGTGCCCAGGTTTTTTAAGGTTGAGGCACTCAGGCAGAGCTCTCGCCTCATGGCTCTGGCTTGTTTCCCTTTCTTCTTGCAGGGAGATAGAGCTGAGGCAGTGTGGGTGGAGGCTCTCCTTTGGGTTTCTTTTGTTTTTTTCCTAGAGGGTTGCCTCAGGTAGTTTTTTTTTGTTTTTTTTTTCCCCAGAGGCTGTGTTTCTCGGTCCTGGACTGCCTCAAGGCAAATTCCACTAGTGCCTGCCCTGCAGCGGTGGAATTTCGATGAGAAGAACAGCCCCGCTCCATAGGATCGATCGTCCCAGCCCACCAGCAATGCCCAGTTGAAATGGGAAGGTGCAGAGTCCAAGTTGCCCCAGCTGGCTGCCTTGCCACCTTCTGCCGAGAGGATGGCAAAATCCCTCCACGAGTTCTAGCCCTTGACCAAGTTCCAGCCACCAGAATGTGCCAGCCGCCTTCACTAACGGAGCTGCCGCCGCCGAAGAGAAAAGAGGGGAGAGGGCTGCTGCCATCTTTGTCTTTCCACATGTGGTTGTCTGCGAAGGGTGCCATCCTGAGGGAGGGGTAGCTGCCATTTTTTTATTTCTCCTTGTTCCCGGGGAGTCCACGAGATTTCAGCAATTTTGTAACTAATGACTATTACTGTTATTATTTTTGCCTGTTACTGTTTTGGTTTTTTTAGTAAACTGTTATTTTTTCACTTATATCTACTCATATTCATCTCTCCTTATTGGTGGAAAGGGATTGGTTAAAACTAAAGGAGAGGTAACTTATTTCAAAGTGTCCACCTCTTAACTTGTCTTAAACCAAGACAACCACAAAAACTTCAGGGCAGCAGCTACTCTATCATTAAGAAGCAGCCCAGAGCTCATACTTTGCAACCAGAAACATCCTGGCCTCTTCTGAATATCTCTCCTAATTCTAGTTAATGTCAGAAAAGGAGACCCTGCTGCCTAACAGCCCCATACACAATTACCCTTACATCTGTCCTTTCTCAACAATTGAACCCCTTTCAGTTTATCACAACTCCTACTGTACCTGCTTAACTGTGAGAGTGAGCTGTTGGCCAGATCACTGGACTGAGGCAAGCTGGGCAAAGTTGCTGTGTGCTGTGATGCTGAAGGCAGAAGTGAAGCAGTGGTGGATGCCATGCTGGGCAGAGAACCAGCAGAAGGTAGTGAGGGAGAAGGCTCTGTCTTAAGTGCAGGAACTGATGAAGTAGCTGCGACAAATTAAAAAGAGACCTTCAAAGACAAATTCTAACATACTTGACATCCCAGCCTGGATCCAGGAACCCAATAGTGTTCTCCCCTTGGCTTACAAAAACCTGACCATTAAGAACCAGTAACAGTATCAAGAATCAGGCTATTAATGAAAATTCAAACAGCAACATAACTATCATTTTTTCCCTTTAAGCTCTTCACCTACAATAGATTTATAATTTTCAGTGCAACGTGTAGCAAACTAGTCTTCTGCACTTCACCTCCCACTATCTGGATTAGTAACTTTTGCTCACAAGTCAATCCTCACTTTAAAATTCTTTGCATTTGGTTCCACAAACAGAAGTAATTTGCGCTGTACAAACCTGCTTTTACCTACAGTTCTGCTTCTTCATTGCAACCTATGCAGCACCTTTGATGTTTAAGACTTGGATCGCTGCAGTACAAGGGCATATACAACTTACCAGTTCAGAGAACTGAGTCAAATGTTTAATGGAGTAGAATAAAAGAAGCTGTGATAAAAGACCACAACTGGGCACAGCATTAAGCACTTTTGATGACTAGAGAGTCATCAAATATTGTCTAACTTTATGTGACCTAGAGAACAAAAAGCTTTAAGCATTAATAGTGCTTTTTCAGGTACACAGAGTGTCGCTGTTGAGCGGCTAGCTGAGGACTGACCCAAGTTCTCAGACAAGCGAAGAGAGGAGAAAAAGCACTTTATTGTTTTGAATTCCATATATATAGAGTTTACAGAAGTGCCCCAGATTGGTCAGCCCGAGACCTCCCCCTAGGCACAATTGGCCAAGCCCGAACTCACTCAATCCGGAGAAACTGTTTGCAAAACATCCAAACTTTATCTTGTTTACGAAATATAGCAAAATGTTCCCACGGGAAGAACCTGTGCTAGCCACAACAGAGTAGAACTTGTTTACCACAGATATGCCTTTCCAAAGGATCACTATACTGTAATAAGACACTGAACAACTCTACTGCTTAACAGAATACCCAGCTGTTTCTACACTTATCTCTTGTTCTCTGAAGATAATACACAGAATTAGAGGCACTCATTCACCAATAAAAGTAAGAGAGAGTTGAGCCCTCCCTTCTGCTGGGCCATGCTTCCATATCACATCAGAGACCATTAGCCAATGGATCATCACTACCTTGCAATGCATGTGAAGACAATCTTAGAATGGTCACAAAACAAAATTCAGAAATACATTTGGAAAGTACACATCACAGTTTGTTCAAGTCACTGCTTTGTTTTCTTCACTAAATGACCCAAGTCAGGTTGCTGGATTGCTATACAAACAGAAATCAAGAAGTCTTGGCCTTGGCAATGAGCATGAGAGTAACTGATAACAGAGAAGGAAATTCTGTAGAAGATCAGGCTCAAGACCATTTAAGGAACCTGAAGTCCATGGGACCTAAAGAGATACATCTGTGGGTCTGGAGGGAACTGGCAGAGGAAGTGGCTAAGCCACTATCCATCATATTTGAGAAGTCACAGCAGTCCAGTGAAGTTACCACTGACTGAAAAAGGGGAATGTGGTGGATGAGAGAATGACTGACATCATCTACCTGGACTTGTGCAAAGCATTTGACACTGTTCCGCATGACATTCTTGCCTCTCAACTGGAGAGACATGGATTTGATGGGTGCACCACACGGTGCATAAGGAATTGGCTGGACAGACACACTCAAAAAGTTGCAGTCAAGGGCTCAATGTCCAAGTGGAGACCAGTGATGAGTGGTGTTCCTCAGGGGTTGGTATTGGGACCGGTGCTGTTTAACATCTTTGTTGGTGACATGGACAGAGGGATTGAGTGTACCCTCAGCAAGTTTCCTGATGAGACCAAGCTGTGTGGTGCAGTCGACACACTGGAAGGAAGGGATGCCATCCAGAGGGACCTTGACTGGTGGACCTATGCAAACCTCATGAAGTTCGACAAGGCCAAGTGCAAGGTCCTGCACCTGGGTCAGGGAAATCCCAAGCACAAATACAAGGTGGGTGGAGAATGGATTGAGAGCAGCCCTGGGGAGAAGGACTTGGGGGTCTTGGTGAATGAAAAAATTAACATAAACCAGCAATGTGCACTTGCAGCCCAGAAAACCAAGTGTATCCTGGGCTGCAATAAAAGCAGTGTGACCAGTAGGTCGAGCGAGGGGATTCTGCCCCTCTACTCTGCTCTCATGAGACTCCATCTGGAGTACTGTGTCCAGCTTTGGAAGCCCCAACATCAGGAGGTAGACCTGATTGAGTAACTCCAGAGTAGGGACAAGATGATGATCAGAGGGCTGGAGCACCTCTCCTGTGAAGACAGGCTGAGAGAGTTGGGATTGTTCACCCTGAAGAAGAGAAGGATCCAGGGAGACCTTGTAGCAGCCTTCCAGTACCTAAAGGGGCTCCAAGAGAGCTGGAGAGGGACTTTTCACGAGGGCATGTAGTGACAGGACAAAGGGGGATGGCTTTAAACTGAAAGAGGGTAGGTTTAGATAAGTTATTAGGAAGAAATTCTTCCCTGTGAGGGTGGTGAGGCACTGGCACAGGTTGCCCAGAGAAGCTGTGGCTGCCCTATCTCAGGAAGTGTTCAAGGCCAGGTTGGATGGGGCTTGGAGCAACCTGGTCTAGTGGAAGGTGTCCCTGCCCATGGCAGGGGGTTGGAACTAGAAGCGAAATTCCTTCCAACCTAAACCATTCTATGAACTATGAATAGTATCAGCACATGCAGAAGGGAAAATGTCAATACTTTCAAATGTTAAAAACAGACAATTACATAATAATTTGGATTCATTAAATAGATACATGGAAGAAGACTGATTCCAGCTTATGTGCTTGAGATACAGAAAAAAACCAAGTGTTCTCGAAGGGGAACTGGCTCAGAAAAAGGGATTAAGAAAGCTGTTACAGAATAATTACAAAAATATTAGGAATTCTCAGATCTTTATTTTCCATAGCAAAAAAACAAGTCCTGTAGTGAATTTCATAAATTGTTCATTAATTCTGTACACAAGAGTAAGAAACTTTTCCACTTGAAAAGTTGTTTTTATATATAACAATCTTTCAAGTGGTAACTCTTTGGGCATATACACTCCCCCTGCTCATTTAAATTGAACTTAGCACTAACAGAACATTGTTTATAGGTTTGAATGCCCATCTTCTTTCTACTCAGAAGTATAAAAAAAGAAGGCTGCCCTATTAGTGATCTACCTGAAGAGATGCTTAAGAGGAAAACAGACTTAATGTGTTGGAATTCCAAAAGATGTTAATTCACACTGCTGCCCTTGAAAACTTCCACAGAGCAGCACACAAAGGTCAGAAGATTGAATACTAGAATTTAATTTAATTATTTTAACTCCAGGAACAGAGATGTAGGGGTGCTACAAGTAAAATACCACATTAGAACCTGGCCAAAATGAAGATAACAGTAATGCCTGTATCAGAGCCAGTATTATGTTATTCTTATGCCACTGCAAGGAGCAAGGTACCTGGCAGAGGGAGCATGTTAGTCACCCTTATTTCCCACGTGCTTTTAATAGAGCACAAGTAGCACTACATCCAATGAGAGGTGCATTGAGAGAATGCGATTTTGTGTCAATACAGCTAAATGCTATTCACAGCTTCCTGACTGAGAATTGGAAGAATTACTAATAAATTTTATATTAATTTTTAATTTTATTTTTTAAATTTATACTAGTTTTGGCAGATAAATTCAAAAGAAAAAGCAGCAGCAAATCAGCTTCTTTAATTCTAAGACTGCTTAGGTTTGTAGATTTAATAGAGCTGCTTTCACGCTGCAGTTTTAGTCAAGCAGCAAGTATCCTATTTGTATCCTATGGAAATACAAAATAAACTCAAAAGAGTCAGTAATAAAATAGTCAGTGAGAACAATATAAAAGCTTAAACCAGACACCACTGCTACAGTTGTGCACGCACAGCAAGTAGTAAGGAAAGATCAGAAATCCCTGTGCACAACCAAGCTTTGTAAACTTACTGTCAAGAGTTGCCTGTGTTCTAACACTGCTGTGCCCATTCTGTAAACAAAGGAGAAATGGATGAATAAATTATCACACAGGAACATTAAATTTTCAGACCAAATCACACACAGAACATGCTTCATGCAAAATTCTATATTCATTCTAAATTGGAAGACCAAAAAGACAGAAAATTAACTTTTTTAACAGCCTTTAACAAAATCACATAATAAAGTTGTCTCAGGTACAAGGTATCCTGAACACACAGAATCCCATACACTGCCCATAATACATCCATCAGCAGGAGACCATCCCATCTACTGTATATAACATAAACTTCCGGTTCACACTGATATGAAAGAAAGAATTGCATTAACATATAGGAAATGGTTGTGCTTTTGATCTAATGCAACTCACAATTTTAACTATCCAAGTTACACAGAGACGCCAATTTTTTTCCATTGAAAGATAAGACTTGAGAGGCACCAGTTGTTTTTTTGATAACGCTGGAGTACAGAAGTGGATAGTCTATGCTTGATCCTCACCAGTACATACGAGCTAGTGCAGAAGACAAGTGTGACTGAGCCATTACATAACAAAGGCCAGGAATAAATAAACTTACAAACTCTCACAAGTTCCTTAAATATTTGATAAAATAAAATCTCTTAAAAAAACTTACATTCCATATACAAATAGAGTAGGTGCTTTGGAATATCTCCTGAGACTCTCTCTGTTCTAGATTAGATCTCTCCTTATGGTTTTTAAAATAAAAGATGAAACTAATTCCAACTGCTGTTTAAATCCAACAAAAGAGTAATGCTGGAAGGGCAACAAACAGTTTGGGATCCATTTTCTAGGTGCCATATTAATTTAATAAATAATATACCTTTGGATATAAATGGTCAAGTTATGGCAAAATACCATGACTGATGTTTACATACAGAGATAGTTCCTTTTTTGAAAACTAAGCTTCAGGGAAGTAAACTCAACTAAAACGTTAAGTATTACTAAGAATAAACGTCAAACAGCAATTTAAGATGTCAAAACCCATAAAAGCAGAGGCTCTTATATCCCAAATACAAGAAATGGCTACAAAATAGGAAAAGAAAAAACAACAGTGGACATGGGAATCAAAAATATCACTTGGCTTGGTTAAAATATTAACATATCTGGGTAATACAAGTCTAACACCGATAAGAATATTTCCCCTTTTTCAAAGTCTTATTTCTGAATTTCACTCACTGTAACTGCAACAGGGGTTGGTTCAGACGGAGCCATGGAGCTTTGGTACGCTATCCTACTATGCACAGAAGTCTGCTCATAGGAGGAAGTTGTTACTGGGCTAGTGCTCTGGGATGAGCAGGTCAGACTGGAAGAGCTGATGGCAGAGGTTGTGTAGGTGGACTCCTGTACTGTATTGGATATTGGCAGAGGGGTATTCAAAGGATCACTGAAAAAAGTAAAAATTATTTATCAACATGGCAAACTACATTTCAAATACCTTAGTGAAAATATCAGCTCCTATATAGTTATCTAGAACTACCTTAAACATGCAGTCAAATCTACATTATTTATACTAGAAAATCTAATAATGAGAAAAAAATATATAATTTTGCTTTGGTCCCCAGTAATCACTTAATCACTGCTTCAAAACCATCAGCTGCACTAATATGGGGGTTTAGCTTGGCCCAGAACATCAGCAAGGTATCTTTAACATCTAAGAGAAATTTAAACCCCTCAAAAGCTGTTGTAGTAGGCCCGAAGAAGTGTCTGAGGGGTGGGGAGTGGCACAAAGATGGCTCCTGTGTGTCCTGAGTGAAAGTTCTGGAAGTTTTTTCATCAAGTCCAGCAGAGCCAATCTCTGATGGCTCTGAAGGTGATGGACATGCTGCCGGCCGAGTGTGGGCCAATTAGAGGTGTTAGTTACGCCTCTGTGAAAACATATTTAAGAAAAAACCAAAACAAAAGTAGTCACGCACTTCTTTGTAGCTAGAGGAGGAGGAGGTAAAAATATGTGAAGGGAGAACAGCATGGAGACACCAAGGTCAGTAGAGAAGGTGGGGGAGGAGGTGCTCCAGGTGCCAGAGCTGAAAACTCTTTGCTAGCCGTGGTGAAGACCATGGGGGAGCAGGAGGTCCCTCTGCAGCCCATGGAGTCCACAAGGATGCAGAAATTCACTCACAGCCCACGCCAGAGAAGCAGGTGGATGCCTGGAAGAAGCTGTGATCCAGTTGGAGTCTCATTTAAAGAGTTAAAGCTGCAAGGGCCTTGCAAGAGAGAGAAAGGCCTTGCTCCTGGGATGGAAGCAGCCTGGCCTCGGCTCGGGAGAGTCTGCACCCTATGGACAAGAGGACTCATGTTGCAGCAGAATTCGGGCAGGATGTTGCTCGTGAGATTGAACTCACGCCAAAGAAGTTCCCAGAGGACTGTCTCTTGTGGGAGGGACCCCGTGGGTAAGTAGAGGACCCCCTCTTCCTGATGGACTGACCAGAGGAAAAACCCCTTACCCTGCCCCCTGCCCGTGCTGTTGGTTTGGAAAGAGGGAGCGGAAAAACAGAGAAACAGATTTTTAAGATGGAAGGGATAAGAGCGGAGAAACTGTCTAGAGAGAGAGAGAGAGATAAGTAGAGCTAAAGAGTATTTGTAGTATAGGAATTGTGGTGATGAATAGATTTATGGACCTGCTCTATGAACTAAGAAAATACCCCACACCCTGCCCCCCTACCCGAGCTGTTGGTTGGAAAGAGGGAGGGGGGTGAATAGAAAATGGGTTTGTAAGAGGGAGGGGGGGTGAGTGAACAAAATGGTGTATGAAAAGTTTATTTTTACCTCTCATTTATCCTCCGACTCTCTTAGGTAATTAAATCACTTTGCAACTTTAAGTTTAGAGCATGTCTGCCCTTCTTCCGTGCATCCTGACATCAGTGTCCTATCTCACTTAACTCATGAAATTGGTGTGTGTTTAACAGTTTTTTTTCTTTCCCCTCTTCTGCACGTTTGTGGCAGGAGAGAGAGCTAGAGTGCCTGGCATTTAGTCAAGGTCAAACCCCGACAACTAAGCACCATTCACCTTCCTCCTGCCAGCCCAACCAAAACAAGAGTTTACACACAAGCACTTTTTGGTCATGTTATTTTCACCTTGTCAAAGGATATATTAATGAACATAAACTCTTTTTTTAAACAAGTAGATCCATAAAGTGTGGTATATGATAAGAAACACCCAGTCTCTTAACAACAGAATTCTGTCATTAAATAGCAGTCTAACAGAACTATGCAAAGAGGAAAAATATTTTAAAACATGCAGAATTGTTTTACTTTCTAAACAGCATTGCTTGTTTGTTTGTTTGTTTTAGTTTACAGCACTAGAAATTAATGTGAAAGTTCATTTTTAATAATATTTCTGATTTAACTTTGGGAAACTTCTTACTGAAGCCAAATTTTTAATTAATAAGATAGAAAATATGGGTTATTAGTATGTTGGCATTTATCATTGGCCATTTTGGGATTTCAGTAAGAGGTTCTGCATACTGAAAGACTGGCTTCTTTTCTCATCCCATAGAAGCATCTGGTGTAATCTGGTGCCAATCTACTAATACACATATATGGTACAATGGTCATCTCTCCTGGACCTAAAAGCTGAAAAAAATTGTGTTGTGAGGAACAAACCCTCAAACAAATTTGAAAATCAGGAAGATTAAACACAAAATAGCAATTCTATAATGAGTAGCTTAATTATAAGGTTATATACATTCATGTCATCTCCAGCTTCACACTGACCCATCCAGGGAGATTTTGATTGTCATCAGAAAATAAGTTTCTTCTTTAGATGTCATCAACAGAAAACACTTCACAGAATCACAGAATCAATTAGGTTGAAAAAGACCTCTCACATCACTGAGTCCAAGCTATAACTGAATACCACCTTGTCAACCAGACCTAATACCACCTTGTCAACCAGACCTTGGCACTAAGTGCTACATCCAGTCTTTCCTTAAATACCCGCAGGGACGTTGACTCCACCACCATCCTGGACAGCCCATTCCAATTTCTAATCACCCTTTCTGGGAAGAAATTACTCCTAATGTCCAACCTGAACGTCCCCTGTCACAGCTTAAGACTATGTCCTCTTGTCCTGTCCCTTGTTCCCTGGGAGCAAAGCTCAACCCCCACCTGGCTCCACCCTCCTGTCAGGGAGTTGTAGAGAGTGATAAAGGTCCCCCCTGGGCCTCCTCCAGGCTAAACACCCCCAGTTCCCTCAGCTGCTCCTCATAGGACATGCACTCCAGACCCTTCACCAGCTCTGTTGCCCTTCTCTGGACTCACTCCAGCACCTCAATGTCCTTCCTGAATTGAGGGGCCCAGAACTGGACACAGGACTCAAGATGTGACCTCACCAGTGCCAAGTACAGGGGAAGAATCATTTCCCTGGTCCTGCTGGCCACACTATTGCTGATACAGGCCAGGATGCCATTGACCTTCTTGGCCACCTGGGCACACATTCACCTTACATGTCATATTTCCCCCTCCCATTACATGGCAATTGTGCCTTGATGTTTTTGGCACAAACTTGACCCCTTAAAGAAGACATGCAAGAATGCAGGAGGGGAACTCACACATACTTGACAGATTTTGAGTGCAAGCTATTGTTGGTTGCCTGGCTGGTATTCTCACTGCTTGAAGTTGATCCAAATTCTGTGAGCGTAGGTTCTGATCCAAACTCCAAAGCTCCAAACTGAACATTTAATCCTGTCACATCTGCTGATCCAGGCATCTCCACTGCAGAGGCAGGAATCTTAAAGGAGGAAAAAACCAACATAATTCCTTTGCATGCACTATCTGTATTAAAGATATAAGTAACTGACACTCCCATCCCTTAACTACAGGCTTCTTCAGTTACTGCCTCAGCCTTTGCTGCTAACTAGATCTGTGACAACCCCCCACTTTACATAAATTAACTACATTCTTGTAACCTGAAATTAATTAACTGATTCCATGCCCTGATCTGGAGATGAAAGAGTAAGCCATACTATTCTATAATAGCAAAGTGTCATCTGTGATCATCCTCCTCAGCCAATATTCATCTTGTGGCTACTAACTCAATCAAAAAATCACATAACAACAGTAATTTTCCACATAGAACAATTAGATATGTGCTTGGAAAAGACATCACTGTATTTTGAACCTAAAAACTATTCAGCTTTGAATTTCCTGCTTTATAAATAAGAAACAGACCATGGTGTTTGCTCTCCTTCTCCCTAGAAACTTATATATAGAATCATTTAGGTTAGAAAAGACCCTTAAGATCAAGTCCTACCATTAATCTAGGTCCACAACTAAAGCATGTCTCTAAGCACCACATCTATATATCTTTTAAATACCTCCAAGGATGGTGACTCCACCACCTTCCTGGGCAGCCTGTTCCAATGCTTGCCAACCCTTTCCATAAAAAAAAATGTTCCTAATATCCTATCTAAACCTCCCTAGGTGCAACTTGAAGCCATTTCCTCTTGTCTTGTCAATTGTTACCTGGGAGAAGAGACCGACCCCCGTCTGGCTCCATCCTCCTGTCAGTTAGTTGTAGAGAGGGAGAAGGTCCCCCCTGAGCCTCCTTTTCTCCAGGCTGAGCCCCCCAGCTGCTCCTCACAGGACTTGTGCTCCAGCCCCTTCACTAGCTTCATTACCCTTCCCTGGACTTGCTCCAGAACCTCAATATCCTTCTTGCTGTGAGGGACCCAGAACTGGACGCAGGATTCAAGGTGTAGCCTCACCAGTACCGAGAGGGACAATCACTTCCCTGGTCCTGCTGGCCACACTATTGCTGATACATGCTTTTGTATGCTTATATGTTTACTAAGGACAAACTCAATTACCCACCTTGGATGCTGGAGTTATCCTCCGTTTTGGTGGTTTTATCTGCTTCTGCTGGGTTTGGTGGGCAGTCACTGCCTGGTTATCCATAGATATAGTGGGGAGCTGTAACATTTTGCTAACAGCGGTAGAGGTGTCTATCGGTGATGGCTCGTGGAGTTTTACCTGGGAGGAGAAGGACTCCAGCCCAGGAGGAGGAACAGGGGCTGCCTGTGTTTGTTGTTGCTGTCGCTGGGTCAGATGGCTCAGAACTGGGGATGGTTGAGGCTGGGATTTCAAGTCTGGTCAGTATTAGGAAAAAGAAATATAAAAATTAAACCATTGCACTCTGCTCTTCATGCTTCTACCCTTTATGAAACAATCTGGGTGACTTGACACACTGGACAGCTATGATTTTATAGAGTGTGCAAGTCTCTTTCAGACAGCACACAAGTTTCATACTGAACATTACCACTGTAATAATAAAGCTAACACTTGATATTCTCTGCAGCAGTGTAAATCCTCGGGCAGCCCCCCCCTGCTGCGGGGGGAGGGCTGCCCAGAAGCTGGAACTCGAAGGGAAAGCTCTCTGTGGCAGCGAGCTGTGGGGCTGGTCAGACTCGGTCCTCGCAGAAGTGTTGCAAGTTTAAAAAGGCAGCTGTCTTGTTCCAGGTCTCCATGGTGACTTTATTTAGGGTAACGGGGGAGAGGTTGGGGGATTGTGGAGGGGTGAGGGAAGATAAGGGAGGAAGTGAAATCCATCGAGACTGGAACGAAAGAGGGCACCTTCTGGCTCCTGCTGGGGTTTTTATCCCTGGACTGGGAGGCGGTCCTGACTCACATCATCCAGTCAGGAGGGGTCAGGGGGCGGGGTCAGGGGAGGGAAGAACGCATCACAACAATTCTCTAAGTAAATAGCTGTGGGCAAGCATTATTTAGAATCATTGAAATGTTTAGGTTGGAAAAGACCTTTAAGATCGAGTCCTACCACTAACCCAGCACTGTCAAATCCAACACTAAACCATGTCCTTAAGCACCACATCTACACAGCTTTTAAAAAACCTCCAGGGATGGTAACTCCACCACCTCCCTGGGCAGTTTGACAACACTGTCTGTGAAGTAATTTTCCCTAATATCCAATCTAAACTTTCCCTGGCGCAACTTAAAGCTGTTTCCTCTTGTCTTGTCACATGCTACCTGGGAGAAGAGACTGATCCACATGTTGCTACGACCTCCTTTCAGTTAGCTGTGGAGAGCAATAAGATCCCCCCTGAGCCTTCTTTTCTCCAGGTTAAACAACCCCAGCTCCCTCAACCGCTCCTCATAGGACTTGTGCTCCAGACCCTTCACCAACTTCATTGCCCTTCTCTGGACACACTCCACCACCTCAACGTGTTTCTTGTAGTGAGGGGCATAGAACTGAACACAGGATTCAAGGTGTGGCCTCACCAGTGCCCAGTACAGGGGAATGATCACTGTCCTGGTCCTACTGGCCACACTATTGCTGATACAGGCCAGGATGCCATTAGCCTTCTTGGCCACCTGGGCACACACTGGTTCATGTCCAGCCGCTGTCGACCAGCACCCCCAGGTCGTTTTCCACTGGGCCGCTTTCCAGCCACTCTGCCTCAGCGTGTAGCATTGCAGGGGGTTGGTGTGACCCAGCACTTGGCCCTGTTGAACCTCATACAATTGGCCTCAGCCCATTGATCCAGCCTGTCCAGAGCCCTCTGCAGAACCTTCCTACCCTACAGCAGATCAACACTCCCACCCAACTTGGTGTTCTCTACAAATTTATTGACCCAGCCATCAGTACACCCATTCAAGCCATGAACAGCCAGTGTCTCCAGGAGAATGTTGTGGGAGACAGTGTCAAAGGCTTTACTTAACTCCAGGCAGACAACACCCACAGCCTTTCCTTCATCCACTAGACAGGTTGCCCTGTCATAGAAGATCAGGTTGAGCAAGCAGGACCGGCCTTCATACCCTCATGCTGACTGGGCCTGATCCCCTGGTTGTCCTGTAGGTGCCACATGATGGCACTCAAGATGATCTGCTCAATGACCTTCCCTGGCACCGGGGTCAGGCTGACAGGCCTGTAGTACCCCAGATCCTACTTTCAGCCCTTCTTGTGGATGGACATCACATTTGCTAAACTCCAATCTTCAGGGACCTCCCTGCTTAGCCAGGACTAGTGATAAATGATTGAAAGTGGCTTGGTGAGCACTTCTGTCAGCTCCCTCACTACCCTTGGGTGGATCCCATCCAGCCCCAAGAACTTGTGTGTGTCTAAGTGGTGTAGCAGGTCACTGACTGTTTCCCCTTGGATTGTGGGGGTTTCATTCTGCTACTTCTCTCCATCTTCCAGCTCAGGGGGCTGGGTACCCAGACAACAAGTGGTCTTGTTATTAAAGACCAAAGCAAAGAAGGCATTGAGTACCTCAGCCTTTTCCTCATCCTTTGTCTCTATGCTTTCCCACACACCCAATTAAGGATATTTTTCTTGTCCCTCCTTTTGCTGCTGATATATTTATATAAACATTTTTATTGTCTTTTATGGCAGTAGCCAGATTAAGTTCTAGCTGGGATTTGGCCCTTCTAATTTTTTTTCCAACATCCTTGTAGTCCTTGCAAGTTGCCTGCCCCTTCTTCCAAGGGTGATAGACTCTCTTTTTTTCCCCCAAGTTCCAGCCAAAGGTCTCTGTTCAACCAGGCAGGTCTTCTTCTCCATCAGTTCATCTTCTGGCACATGAAGACTGCCTGCACCTTTAGAATTTCCTTCTTGAAGAATGTCCAAACTTCTGGCACTCCTTTGCCCTTCAGGACTGCCTCCCAAGGGACTCCATCAACCAGTCTCCTAAACAGGCCGAAGTCTGCCCTCTAGAAGTCCAGTGTAGCGGTTCTGCTGACCCTCATCCTCGCTTCTCCAGGAATCCAAAACTATCATTTTGTGATCGCTGTGCCCAAGACAGCCTCTGACCACCACATTACCCACCAGTCCTTCTCTGTTTACAAACAGCAGGCCCAGCAGAGCACCTCCCCTGGCTGGCTCAGCAGCTGTGTTAGGAAGTTCTCTTCTACACACTCCAGGAACTTCCTAGACTATTTCCTCTCTGCTGTGTTGTATTTCCAGTACACATCTGGTAAGTTGACATCCCGGACAAGAACAAGGACTAGTGACCGTGAGACTTCTCCCAGATGCTTATAGAATATGTCATCTGCCTCTTCATCCTGGTAGGGTGGTCTATAACAGACTCACACCAGGATATCTGCCTTGTTGGCCTTCTCTAGGACTCCTCCCCATGAACCCTCAATTGTATTGTCACCATCATTAAGCTCCAGGCACTCAAGACACTCCCTAACATTCAGAGCTACTCCACTGCCTCTCCTTCCTTGCCTGTCCCTTCTGAAGAGTTTATAGCCATCCATTGCAGCTTTCCAGTTGTGTGAATCATCCCACCATGTTTCCATGATGGCAACTATGTCATAATTTTCCTGCTTGCCATGGTTTGACCCTGGCCAAATGCCAGGCACCCACGACAGCTGCTCACTCACTCTCCCCTGCCACAGCTGGGCAGAGGAGAGAAAAAATTAAACTAAGGGGTCATGAGTCGAGATAAGGACTGGGAGAAAACACTCCAAGGGTAAAACAGGCTCAACTAGAAGTTACAAAGTGAATTTATTACTAACAGAGTCAGAGGAGGATAATGAGAAGTAAAATAAGCCCTTAAAGACACCATTCTTCCTCCCCAACCCCTCCCTCCTTCCCACTAACAGTGCAGGGGGACAGGGCATGGGGGTTTGGGTCAGTTCATCACCGAGGTCTTTCTTCCGCTGCTCAGAGAGAAAAGTCCTTCCCCTGCTGCACTGTGGGGTCCCTCCCACGGGAGACAGTTCTCCGTGAACTCCTCCAATATGGTCCAATCTCATAAGCAGCAGTCCTCCCAAAACTGCTGTGGTGTGGGTCACTCATCCACGAGGTGCAGTCCTCCAAGGACAGGCTGCTCCAGCCTGGAAGCAGGGGCCCCCACTCTCTCCACCGGGTCTCCCACTGGAACACAGCCTCCTCCAGGCATATACCCGCTCTGGCGTGGGCACCTCCTCCATGGGCTGTGAGTGGATCTCTGCATCCCCCGTGGATCCCCATGGGCTGCAGGGGGACAACCTGCTTCACCCCCATGGTCTTCACCATGGCTTGCAGAGGAAACTTGGCTCCGGCGCCTGGAACACCTCCTCCCCCCACCTCCACCAACCTTGGTGTCTCCATGTTGTTTTCCTCACATGTTCTCACCTCTTCCTCCTTCTCTGGCTAGAAAAAACTGTGTGCACACTTTGTTTTGATTTCTTCTTAAATATGTTATCACAGAGGCGTAACCAACATCTCTAATTGGCCCAGGCTTGGCCAGCGGTATGTCCATATTCAGAGCCATCAGGGATTGGCTCTGCTGGACATGGTGGAAGCTTCTAGCAGCTTCTCACAGAAGCCATCTCTGTGGCCCCCCTGCTATCCAAAAGCAGGCTGTGCAAAACCAACACACTGCTGCACCATGGTTTCCAGCTCCTCCTGTTGTCCATGCTGTGTGTTGGTGTAGATGAACTTCATTTGGGCTATTGATCCTGCTGCCTTTTTGGGGGGAGAAGCCCTAGTTCCTGTGTGATCATTCTCAGGCACTTCTGGGATTTCTAACATATCAATAACCCTTGTGTCTTAGCTGCCTCATGGATCTCCATCCCCTACCTCAACTGAGATGGCAGACCAAAGGACCTCACTGGCACAGCATCCCTCAAACACTGGTGTGCTGCCCAAAGGCTTCTCTCTAGTGAGCCGGTGTTTATCCCCTTCCCCCTTCAAATGTAGTTTAAAGCTCTCTCAACAAGCCCTGCTAACTCCTGTGCAGAGATCCTTTTCCCTTTTTGAGACAGGTGGACCCTGTCTGTTGCCAGCAGGCCTGGTTTGCATAAACCGACCTGTGATCACAACAAAACAAAATTCTGCTGGTGAAATCAGGCTCAGAGCCAGGTATTGATCTGCTGGTTCTTGCTGTTTCTTCCCTTATCATTCCCTGCAACTGGAAGGGCAGAGAACACTTCTTGTGCTCCTGATCCCTTAATCAGTCACCCCAGGACCCTGAAGTTTCTCTTGATTGCCCTCGGACCTCTTGTTGCAACTTCATCACTGCCTACCTGAAAAATCAATAATATAAGTGTTGTACCAGCTGTCGGGGGTTGAGAATTTCTTCCCATTCCTGTTACTAAGCAACAAATAGTTAGATGTTTAGAGCAATCAAGCCTTTTGTAAAAAAGACAAAAGCTGGGCTTGGGCGAGGCAGGTGAAGGGAAGAGGAAGGCCCTGGAACCTCTCTCTCGTGGTTCGGACGCTGAGAGGAGAGGCTGCTCTTTGCTTTTCAGCTGGGACCAGAGGGAATCCAACTGTGCCCTGTTTTCTCTTCTCCTGACTGGGTGAGCTTGGATTCAACCTTTTCTCCCCACGGGGAAGAGCACGTTCCCCCCCCCCCCCGGGCTGCGTTTCCTCGCGGCTGCTGCTGGGAGAGTCCCGCGGCCTCTGCTGCCTGCCCCCCCGCCCTCTGCCGCACGAGACCGCGGCGTCTGCTGTGACTGCAGAAATCCTTGCTGCCCGCTGGCTGGACGGGGAGAGAGAGCCGGCGCCCGCCCTGCTACCCTGCTTTCTCGCTGCTCCGAGCCGTTTCGCTGCCCTCCGCGCTTTCTCAGCCTGTCCGCCATCACCAGCTGCTGGACACTGACCTGACCCTGCGCCACAGCGCCACCTGCAGCCGCTCGGGAGTCATCGCACCTGCCCTGCCCGACCGGGAGCTCAACAGCGCCACCTGCAGCCGCTCGGGAGTCATCGCGCCTGCCCTGCCCGGCCGGGAGCTCAACAGCGCCCCTGCTGCTTGCAACCGTGATTACACCACACGGGCAAAGGCTCAGCAGCTCACAAGCCATCTGCTATTGGTTTTCTGGTTCTAGTTCTGGTTGCTATTATTGTTATTGCTTGTTTATAGATACTAGTAAAGAACTGATATTCCTTTTTTCCCATACCTTTGCCTGAAAGCCCTTGATTTACAAAATTGAATAATTCGGAGGGAGGGAGGAAAGGAAATCACATTCTCTGTCCTGGGGGAGGGTTCAACCTCTCTTGGCAGACACCTGTCTTTCAAACCAAGACAGATCTTGGTGCCCAACGTGGGGCACGAGGGCATTGGAAGAAAAAGGAATAACAGTTTCTGTGAGACCTATCTTAGTGTGGTGAACATGAAAACCTCATTGAGTGGTACTATGTTGAGTATACCCTGGTTTGGTTGGCACATACTTGTGACCACACTTTTCCCATTTGCAGCTCCCTACCTAAACATGGGCCCTATAACTAAGGTTATTGTGGCTGTCATCCAGTTTGCACAATGGGCCAATAGGGTGAAGAATTTCTGGATCTTTCAGTTCATTTTAACGGCAGGCACATGGTTACAGTTTTTTGACACCATCAGTACATGTTTTTGGAGTTTGTTTGGTAATGGTACCTTTTGTGAGGAGATAACACCAGGAGAAGGTTTTTCCCAACCTTTTATTCATTACTTTGGGCCTACCCAACTAATGCTCGAAGGGTTTGGAAACTCTCTAAATGCTTATGATATCATACAGTGCCTGGTGTTGCTGTGGCTGATAGGTCTATCCTACTTTGCATTCCGGGATAAGGTGAAAATTCCCTGGGTAACCATTCCAACAGCTGTACTAGGGAATAGGGATGCAGCCACAGAGCCCGAGGCTGTCCCAGAGCCTGGGGATACCCCACAGCCTGACCCTGTCCAACAGCCTGCCTCAGAAACGAACCATCCGGAGTGGGTGGGGGGTGCTAGTGGAGGAGATGATACACAGAATATACCAGCTGCTGAAGGAATACATCTCCCTAGCAGGTGTAAAACCCTCTCCTCGCCCCAAAGGGAAAGAGTCTGATGGTGCAGCAGTGGAACCCACAGATGTTACAACCATCCAGGTTCCAGCTGACTCCCAAGAACAGCCACGGCCAGCCAAAGTTGCCCCTGTGGTGCGTACAAAGTATAAGACCAAATCAGTACGCCCAGTTAATGATGATGGAGAGCCATTGCCCTCACAATCAGCAGTGGAGTCTGAGCCCGTAATCATCACTGAGTCCTTCCACTTCGATACTCTCCGTAATCTGCGAGATGATGTTAAGCGACGCGCGCACAAAGCTTTCCAAACCTGGTTACTTCGGGTTTGGGACCTTATGGGCCCAGGTGTGCAGCTGGATAATAACGAAGCAAAGAATTTGGGACCCTTGGCCCAAGACCCGGGTGTTGACAAAGTGTTCGCGAGGGAGACAGGGCCCCTTTCTCTCTGGGAGAGGCTTTTAATGGGTGTAAGAGAGAAGTTTGTCCACAAAGACAGAATGCAGGATCCCCACCGTAGAATGTCCTGGAAGACCATTGAGGAAGGGATCCAACGGCTGAGAGAAGCAGCCATAATGGAGGTGCTCTTTGGGAGGGATGGACAGCACGAAAATGACCCTGATAGGGTCAGGTGCACCGGGCAAATGTTGTGGAGCCTTGCAAGGCAAGGGCCAGACCAACATGCCACCTTCCTTGCAACTATTAATGCTGATGACAATCGAGAGACGGTGGGCTCAATAGCTGACAGGCTCAGGTATTATGCAAGTGTGATCAGTGACCCGATGAAGGCTCAGGTCTCTGCTGTGGTTAAAGACCTCAGGGAGGAGATGAAAGAGATAAGGGAGATGAGAGAGGAGATGAAGGACCTGAGGGAGGAGATTAGGGACGAGATGAGGAGGATCAATGTGGCACCAGTGAGAGTCACAGGCCCCAATACCAGAGCCAGACGTCCCCCGGCTAGGGAGAGAGGGTACACCCCACGAGCTGAGTTGTGGTTCTTTCTGCATGACCATGGGGAAGACATGAGGAGGTGGGATGGGAAGCCCACTACTGCCCTGGCAGCACGGGTGCATCAGCTTAAGGAGGGAAATGCTGGCCGAGGGGGTTCGGCTAAAGCGAAGGTAGCCTCAGCTTCCCGTGGCCGACCTGCTAGGTACAATAGACGGGAAGATGATGGGTCAGATCCCCTTGAAGGAACCTCTAGAATGTATGACCAGGAAGGGAATGATAACCAGTGCTAGAGGGGCCCTGCCTCTAGCCAGGTAGAGGTACGGGAAAACCGTGTTTTTGGACTGTGTGGATTCGATGGCCTGGCACATCAGAGCCACAGAAATATGAAGCACTAGTTGATACAGGTGCGCAGTGTACCCTAATGCCATCGGGACTTGCGGGAGCAGAATCCATTTCTATTGCTGGGGTGACGGGGGGATCACAGCAGTTGACCCTGGTTGAAGCCGAGGTGAGCCTGACTGGGAAGGAGTGGCAAAAACATCCCATTGTGACTGGCCCAGAGGCTCCGTGTATTCTAGGCATAGACTTCCTCCGTAACGGCTATTTCAAAGACCCGAAAGGACTCAAGTGGGCTTTTGGAATAGCTGCTGTCGAGGCAGAGGGCGTGAGGCAATTGAACACTTTGCCTGGACTATCAGAGAACCCTTCTGCAGTTGGACTTTTGAAGGTGGAGGACCAGCAAGTACCAATTGCCACCTCGACAGTGCACCGCCGGCAATACAGGACTAATCGAGATGCTGTGGTTCCCATCCACAAGATGATCCGTGAGCTGGAGAGCCAAGGGGTGGTCAGCAAGGCCCACTCATCCTTTAACAGCCCCATCTGGCCTGTGCGCAAATCTGACGGAGAATGGAGATTGACTGTGGACTATCGTGCCTTGAATGAGGTGACTCCACCTCTGAGTGCTGCTGTGCCAGACATGCTGGAGCTCCAGTATGAGCTAGAGTCCAAGGCAGCAAAATGGTATGCCACTATTGACATTGCAAATGCATTTTTCTCCATTCCTCTGGCAACAGAGTGCAGACCTCAGTTTGCTTTCACCTGGAGGGGCGTGCAGTATACCTGGAACCGACTGCCCCAGGGGTGGAAGCACAGTCCCACCATCTGCCATGGACTGATCCAGGCTGCTCTGGAAAAGGGTGAGGCTCCGGAACATCTGCAGTACATCGACGACATCATTGTGTGGGGGAGCACAGTGGAAGAAGTGTTTGAGAAAGGAGAGAAAATCATCCAAATTCTCCTGGAAGCCGGTTTTGCCATCAAGAAGAGCAAAGTCAAGGGGCCTGCCAAAGAGATCCAGTTCCTAGGAGTGAAGTGGCAAGATGGCCGATGTCAGATTCCTACCGAAGTCATCAACAAGATCACAGCGATGTCCCCACCAACCAACAAGAAGGAGACGCAAGCCTTCCTAGGTGCCATAGGTTTCTGGAGGATGCATATCCCCGAGTACAGCCAGATTGTGAGTCCTCTCTACCTGGTGACCCGCAAGAAGAATGATTTCCACTGGGGCCCTGAACAGCAACAAGCCTTCGTCCAGATCAAGCAGGAGATCGCTCATGCAGTAGCTCTTGGTCCAGTCAGGACAGGACCAGAAGTGAAGAATGTGCTTTACTCCGCAGCCGGGGGAAATGGTCTGTCCTGGAGCCTTTGGCAGAAGGTGCCTGGCGAGACTCGAGGACGACCACTGGGATTCTGGAGCCGAAGTTACAGAGGGTCCGAAGCCAACTATAGTCCCACCGAGAAGGAAATCCTAGCAGCCTATGAAGGAGTCCAAGCCGCCTCAGAGGTAATTGGTACGGAAGCACAACTTCTCCTTGCACCCCGACTGCCAGTGCTGGGGTGGATGTTCAAGGGAAAGGTTCCCTCAACCCACCATGCCACCGATGCCACGTGGAGCAAATGGATTGCTCTCATCACACAGTGCGCCCGTATTGGAAACCCGAATCGCCCTGGGATCTTAGAAATAATTACAAATTGGCCCGAAGGTGAAAACTTTGGCCTCACAGATGAAGAGGAGCAGGAACAAGTGATTCGTGCAGAGGAAGCTCCACCTTACAACCAACTGCCACAAGATGAAACATGCTACGCTCTGTTCACTGATGGTTCCTGTCGTATTGTGGGGGCAAATAGGAAGTGGAAAGCAGCTGTATGGAGCCCCACACGACGGGTCGCAGAGGCTAAAGAAGGAGAGGGGGATCAAGTCAACTTGCTGAACTCAAAGCTGTCCAGCTGGCCCTGGACATTGCTGAAAGAGAGAAGTGGCCGAAGCTCTACCTCTACACTGATTCATGGATGGTAGCCAATGCTCTATGGGGTTGGTTGGAAAGGTGGAAAAAAGCCAGCTGGCAGCGTAGAGGAAGACCAATCTGGGCTGCTGATGAGTGGCGGGACATTGCCACTAGGGTGGAGAAGCTACCTGTGAAAGTCCGTCATGTGGATGCCCATGTCCCCAAGAGCCGAGCTAATGAGGAACACCGAAACAACAAACAGGTGGATAAGGCTGCAAAGATAAAAGTGTCACAGATAGATTTGGATTGGCAACACAAGGGGGAGCTGTTCCTAGCTCGATGGGCCCATGATGCCTCTGGCCATCAGGGCAGAGATGCCACCTACAAGTGGGCACGAGACCGAGGGGTGGATCTAACCATGGACTGTATCTCCCAGGTAATCCATAATTGTGAGACGTGTGCTGCCATCAAGCAAGCCAAGCGGGTGAAACCCCTGTGGTATGGTGGGAGGTGGTCTAAATATAAGTATGGAGAGGCCTGGCAGATTGATTACATCACACTGCCTCAAACCCATCATGGCAAACGCTACGTGCTCACAATGGTAGAAGCCACCACGGGGTGGTTGGAAACCTACCCTGTGCCTCACGCCACTGCCCATAACACCATCCTGGGCCTTGAAAACCAAGTCCTGTGGAGGCATGGTACCCCTGAGAGAATTGAGTCAGACAACGGGACTCATTTTAAAAATAGCCTCATAAACACCTGGGCTAGGGAACATGGCATTGAGTGGGTGTACCACATTCCTTATCATGCACCTGCTGCTGGCAAAGTGGAGCGATGCAATGGTCTGCTAAAAACCACCTTGAAAGCTTTAGGCGGGGGGACTTTTAAAGGTTGGGAACAGCATCTAGCCAAGGCCACCTGGCTAGTTAACACCCGAGGTTCCACCAGCCGAGCTGGCCCTGCCCAATCTGAACCCCTGCAAACAGCAGACGGGGATAAAGTTCCAGTGGTACACATGAGAGGCATGCTAGGGAAAACTGTTTGGATTAATTCTGCCTCAGGCAAAGACAAACCCACCTGTAGGGTTGTTTTCGCTCAGGGACCAGGGTGTACCTGGTGGGTGATGCAAAAGGATGGAGAAGCACGATGCATACCTCAGGGAGACCTTAGTTGGGGTTGAATTGCCCATAACACTGTGCCTGTATCCATACCTGTATGTAATATGTATATATGTATATAATTAGAGTAATGCATGTGTGTATATAATTTAAATGCTTAAGCTCAATGTAACATGTTGGAATGGAAAAAATTCGGGGTGGATGATGTCGGGGGTTGAGAATTTCTTCCCATTCCTGTTACTAAGCAACAAATAGTTAGATGTTTAGAGCAATCAAGCCTTTTGTAAAAAAGACAAAAGCTGGGCTTGGGCGAGGCAGGTGAAGGGAAGAGGAAGGCCTTGGAACCTCTCTCTCATAGTTCGGATGCTGAGAGGAGAGGCTGCTCTTTGCTTTTCGGCTGGGACCAGAGGGAATCCAACTGTGCCCTGTTTTCTCTTCTCCTGACTGGGTGAGCTTGGATTCAACCTTTTCTCCCCACGGGGAAGAGCACGTTTCCCCCCCCCCCGGGCTGCGTTTCCTCGCGGCTGCTGCTGGGAGAGTCCCGCGGCCTCTGCTGCCTGCCCCCCGCCCTCTGCCGCACGAGACCGCGGCGTCTGCTGTGACTGCAGAAATCCTTGCTGCCCGCTGGCTGGACGGGGAGAGAGAGCCGGCGCCCGCCCTGCTGCCCTGCTTTCTCGCTGCTCCGAGCCGTTTTGCTGCCCTCCGTGCTTTCTCAGCCTGTCCGCCATCACCAGCTGCTGGACACTGACCTGACCCTGCGCCACAGCGCCACCTGCAGCCGCTCGGGAGTCATCGCACCTGCCCTGCCCGACCGGGAGCTCAACAGCGCCACCTGCAGCCGCTCGGGAGTCATCGCGCCTGCCCTGCCCGACCGGGAGCTCAACAGCGCCCCTGCTGCTTGCAACCGTGATTACACCACACGGGCAAAGGCTCAGCAGCTCACAAGCCATCTGCTATTGGTTTTCTGGTTCTAGTTGTGGTTGCTATTATTGTTATTGCTTGTTTATAGATACTAGTAAAGAACTGATATTCCTTTTTTCCCATACCTTTGCCTGAAAGCCCTTGATTTACAAAATTGAATAATTAGGAGGGAGGGAGGAAAGGAAATCACATTCTCTGTCCTGGGGGAGGGTTCAACCTCTCTTGGCAGACACCTGTCTTTCAAACCAAGACACCAGCGTAGAAAGCTTTCTCATCACATCTTTCACCTGGGCCCCAGGGAGGCAGCAGACTTCTTAAAGAAGTGGGTCTGGTCTGCATGTGAAGCCTTCTGTTCCCTTCAGAAGGGAGTCTCCTATGACAACTATCCATCTTTTCTTCTTTATGGAAGCAGTTTTGACACAGGGCATAGGCTGACTTAACCTCAGGACACCTCCATGCTAGATGTACTATTGTCCTTGTCATTGTTAAGTTCTACTTGCAGAGCCTTGTACCTATTATGCTAGGGCACCTGGGGAGGTGGGGTAGTCACAGATGAGATGTACCTGCTGCGTTGGGTAGGAACTTGTCACCATTACCCCCTATCCTTTAGGTCACCATGTTAAGCCAAGCAGAAAGAAGATAGGGGATCTTCCCTGTCGTGTCTTGTCTGACTGGTGGGCCTGTCCCAGGAAAGGTAGGGTTTAGTTCCAGTAGTCTCTCTCTTGCACTCCCTGATACTCCTCAACCTACTCACCTCCTCCCAGAGTTCTGTCACTAAGCAGAGGAATTCCTGTACTTGGGCACACCTCTCACAGGTGTGCTCACTACTGCTGTCCAATACTGGCATAAGAGCAGGGCACACCCTGCAGCCCAACACCTGGGTGGCAGCATGTTCCCACTGGAGCTCTGTTTAGGCAGCTGTTTCAGTCATGGTGGGTGCAGAGCTTAGAGAGGTCAGCTGTGGCTGTCTGCCAGGTGGATACCATTGCTCCTTGATTGAGCTGGCACAGCCTCCTGCACAACCTGCTGTGCCACACCCTGGCTTAAGTGCTACAGGGGTGGCCACCATTACTCCTGGCCCTGCTCATGCCCACTCTCATGCAAGCTGCCAGCTCCTGATGGGTCTCAGTGCTCTCCTGGGGTTTCCCCAGCTCAGGACACCATCACCAACCGCATCCCATAGATCCCCTGCTCTGCTGCAAAACACACCTGCACCAGAGCTGCTTGCCTTGGCTTTCTTAAAAAATATAAAACCAAACCTATTCATACAGTCACATAACATTATCATACATTAGGCCTCAAAAACTGTTATGGATTATTTTAGTCAAACACTGCAAGTTTTACTGCAACTAACTGTGCCAATAAGATGTGATTACTTCCAAGGGGTCTAGAGTTGCAACTTAGTGGTATTATGAGTTAAAATTCCCTTCCCCTACAAAGGAAAAGATTTTCAACAGAAATAGGAAGTCATCTACCATCTCAATATGGCTGAAAGTCAAGAGACACTGGATACTGACAGGTTTTTTCCCAAGACTTTCCCTTTCATATTTTCAGGCACTGAAAGTATCTCAGAGCACTGGTCAACAACCATAAGACATCCACAGCATTTGCAGTGTGAAGGTTTTTTTAATCCAGTTGAAGTGTATTAGAAAGCAACTTAAAATGTACATAAACATTTTTTCAGAATTTCACGTCAAAGATTATAACTGCTACCAGATTGGCTGCTTATCTATCTGGAAACATACACTCATACACGTGGGAGAGATACAAGAGCTATCACTCTTCATAGTGAGATTACTGCTAGGAACTACACTGTAAAACCAAGTTTGTGTCATTTTCACTGTTTCTACTAATTTTACTCAATTAAATGAAAAATCCATACAATTATGAATAGACAAAATGGGTAACCTGCATCATTTTCAGCACACATAGACTTCACATTAGGAAAAGAATGCTGAGATGTGCTGCACATTATGAAGAAATTATATAGTACTCATTCAAAATTCATGCAATGATTAGAAGAGAAAAAATTGGGGAAAAAGACAAAATATGGTACAACCTAGAAGCAGCATAGGTACACTGAAAATAGGTATTTTCCAGGATTTGCTGAGAAACAAAGTGTGCTGGTTTTGAATGGGGTAGAGTTAATTTTCTTCCCAGTGGCTGGAATGGGGCTGTGTTTTGGATTTGTGCTGAACACAGGGTTGATTATACAGAGATGTTTTTGTTATTGCTGAGCTTACAGAGTCAAGGCCTTTTCTGCTCCTCGTATGGCCATGCTGGGGAGGGGGCTGGGGGTGTGTGGGAGGTTGGGAGGGGACACAGCTGGGACAGGTGCCCCCAACTGACCCAAGGGGTATTCCAGACCAAATGGCATCATGCTCAGTATATAAGATGGGGGAAGAAGGAGAAAGGGGAGGACGTTTGGAGTGATGGCGTTTGTCTTCACAAGTCACCATTACATGTGACGGAGCCCTGTTTTCCTGGAGATGGCTGAACACCTGCCTGCCCATGGGAAGCAGTGAACAAATTCTTTGGTTTGCTTTGCTTGAGTGTGTGGCTTTTGCTTTCCCTATTAAACTGTCTGTATCTCAACCCACAAGTTTTCTCATTTTTACCCTTCTGATTGTCTCCCCAATCCCGCTGGTGGGGTGTTGTAATGCATTTTCCCTCCCCTGACCCCGCCCCTTTGACCCCTCCTGACTGGATGATGTGAGTCAGGACCGCCTCCCAGCCCAAGGGATAAAAACCCCAGCGGGACCCAGAACGAGCTCTCTTTCATTCCGGCCCCAATGGAATCCACTTCCTCCCCTATCTTCCCTCCCCCCTCCACAGTCCCCCAACCCCTACCCCTGTTATCCTAAATAAAATCATCCATGGAGACCTGGAATGAGACAGGTGCCTTTCTAAACCCGCGACACTTCTGTGAGGACCGAGTCTGACCAGCCCCACAGCTCACGGCCACGGAGAACCCTCCCCGCATGTTCCAGCTCCTGGGCAGCCCTCCCCCAGCAGCGGGGGGGGGGAGCTGCCCGAGGGTTTACACTGCTGCAGTGGGGGAGGGAGCGAGTGGCTGCACGGGGCTCGGTTGCTGGCTGGGGTTAAACCACGACACAAAGTCACATCAAAATTCCACTTAAATATTCAAGCACATTAAATCAAAGATGTTGTTACATGAAGGCTCAACAACCTCTAACGATTCAATGACATTTACAGATAGGCTTAAACCTCTCATAACTTAGTTTGTGATATAATTATAATGTCTATTACCAGCAACTAAGTGTAACAGAATGCTGTAACCAATTATATTATTAGGATTACGATTTTTTAAAAAAGCTTTTCATTTAGGGCCATTTAAAATTGTTATTGGCATTAAGAAATCTTATAGGCTGAGAGAAAAAGCTATGTCAAAGCACTTACCAAACTGACTAAGGACTGAGGCCTGGGTAGTGGGTGGTTTTAGATCCCAGGATGATGTGGTAGTGGTAGTAGAACTATTATTGTTCTGTTGAGAGGTAAACTGACCCAAACCTGGAGATTTCAATTGGTCCAAGATTTGGGATCCAGTAGAGTTTGTCAATTTAGGAGACCCACGTTCTCCAAAGCCAGAACAAAGAACTGCAGACTACCAAGAGACAAAAAAAAAAAAAAAGGGAAAGAGTGGAGTTGAGTATTTAATAAATAATTTCAACATAACCATAACCATAGGGTCAATGCCTACAGCTGCTATTTGGCAGCAACCAAAACCTCCTCCACCCTAGATGACTGATAAATCACTGAATTGTTAGGGTTGGAAGGGACCTCTGGAGATCATCCAGTCCAACTCCCTGCTAAGGCAGAGCCACCTAGAGCAGGTGACACAGAGGCACATCCAGGTGGGTTTTGAATGTCTCCAGAGAGGGAGTCTCCACACCCTCCCTGGGCAGCCTGTTCCAGTGCTCTGCCACGCTCAATGTAAAGAAGTTCTTCCTCATGTTGAGGCGTCACTTCTTGTGTTTTAGTTTATGACCAATAAAAAAATCAGCAGTTGTAGCATATGGCCAGATCCTCTCTGGTTATCACTGATACAACTTCATCACTGACTATGACAATACTTTATTTGCTTTAATCCATGCATCTTAAAATACCATGCATTTACTAATAGTTGCATTTATTCTCTGAAAATCAGTTCAAGTGCCCAATTTCAAGCCCTCACAATTGACTCAGAAATAATCAGGTTTTCACAAAAAGCAGTCAGATATGTGTTTGCAAATAACATATCAAAGTTTTCTGGCATAGAACTCTTCACTATAAACAAGTGATTTCATCCTAAATCAGCATGCAGTAAATGCATTAGCTCTCTACTCAAAAATTAATACAAGTATTTCATGTGAACTGAGAAAAAACTACTTAGGAAAACCAGAAAAAAAGGAAACTTTATTTTGTATGTGTGTGAATGGAAGGAATGGAATTATGAATTCCTTCAACATTTGCAACCTGAATTTTATAAATACCGAACCATCTCATTAAATGACCAGTACTGGAAAAGTTACTTAACCTGAAATATTTACTCATTAGGAATATTTAGAAAGCATAAGATATTTTTACCAGACTTTGAGGAGAATAAGAGTTTACAGCACTGGAGCTGCCAGTTCCTGCTGCCATCTGGGTGCTGTGTTGAGAATTTGTGAAGACTAGGGCTTGGCCAAAGGTCTGTTGCTGGGGAGCCTCAAATGAGTTGCCTTCTATCTCTTGGGTAAAGGTCACAGGCTTTTCGGGCTTTGGAAGCAGTGTTACCAAATCAATGCTATAAGACAAAGCAAAGTTTGGCTGGAATAAACATGATGATTAGACTGTGCTGAAACTGAAGAAAGCACTAATACTAAAGCTGCCATATCAGCAACAGAATTATTAATGATTAACAGTCTTTTCAAACATTGCTTGCCTGCCATACAAATGAGGTAGAATAGAGGTTTTTGCCAGAAAATAAAATTCTGCTAGCTGAAACCTACCACTACAGCTAGAATATAAATTGTCTTTGCTCTCATTTAAAACATTATCAAATTTATAACATTATGTATCACATAAATAACCTTTATGATTAATATAACAAAATAACTGGAGACAAGTCATAAAAGATACATTGTGTTTAAGCTGATCCTGCCTGCCAACCCATTATATATATTGATATATCCACATTCTCTGTATATCACACTATTCCTTTAAAAAGAGCAAGGGATCAAAGTCCTACCTCTGTATGGGGTGGGTATACAGACAGTAAAGAATGAAGTCACATGCAGCAATTGAGTATGTGATAGTATGGAAGTCACAAGAGCAGCAGAAATAAAGGCTATGTTTCTCAGATAGTAGGCACATATCCAAAATTACTCTACCACACATACCTGAGCAGGATGAGAAATGTGAATTTTCTTACATTTAACATGGCTTACTAACACCTACACATGTTTAACACAGGTTTATCCAAGGAAAAGCAAAGCATTCAGACAGTAAAAGAAATCTACTAAAAAAATTCTAACTTAAGTTTATCCTAAATATACCACAGGCTTGGGCTGAAGAGCTGGTTCCAGCACTTTGATTAGCATTGATTTTTTAATGTTCAAGCCTTTCTTATGACAAGTAAAAAACCAACCAAACAACCAAAACAAAAAACCACAAAACAATACACCAGAATTTGAGCTGATGAACTAAAATATTTTCTAACATAAATTGAGGGACATCCACTGGAAGAATATTTGCATTAAAACAATGAACATGTGAGCATATCACAGAATCACAGAAGAGTTAGAGTTGAAAGGGACCTGTGAAGATCATCTAGTCCAACCCCCCTGCCATATCACCTTTAAGAAGGAAAGGAATGGAATATAAACTGTAAGCCAACTGACACCATGCCTCCTCCAGGTCACACTCATGTTATAATGAAAATTTTGCTGCAGTCGGAAGTATAGCAGTACAGCTGTATCAGGATGTTTGGGACCATTAGGTCACCTAGTTTTCAGATCTCATGCTATCCAACTACAGAAGTCTTCATCACACAACCTTAATCTGCTCTCTGAGGCTAATGCAGGCAGCTGATTCCACATAATTGGCCAGCCATTTGGTGGAGATAAAGACAAGCAAAGGCAGCAACTGCCATATTTCCATTCTCTATCTGAATTCAATATTATCAGTTAAGGGAAGTAATTGGGATGGCAAGAAGGTGATTTTCCTGGTAAGCAATACAAGCTTTTCTGTCAACATATTTGTCAAAGCACTACATTCTGAATACTTTCTACATCTACAAGGGTAGGGTTTTCATTTTCTGGACAGCAAAGCTAGAGCTTCCTTTTCAACAGCAGCAGCACAGTTTTCTTACCAGCTAATTTTGTTCCTGCCAGTAATCAGTCTTTGGGCAGAAGTCAGTATTATGTTCATGGATTTGGTAAGTTTGGCTCCACTTCTGTAGTCAATAATAGGTAACATAGGAACCCACAAAAGCAAGACTTTCACAATTTTGAAACTAGCTTGACCAATCTCTGACCAAGGCTGCCCTGTGTTTTAGTCAACATTTTATATGTGCAAGCTAGCATTGCTTCAGCAAGCAGAAAGTTTTTAAGGTATAGGGATACTGTGGAAGAAGAGCTTACCTTTGCCTAGGAGTCACATGATTCTCAGCTGGAACAGAGGAGGCAGTGAAGACTTTTGTTTCAGAAAGCTGAAAAAGTGTAGGTGGGGGAAAGTTATTTTAGTCATACACATGCTCACCCTTCAGTGCTGTGACATCTTCAGAAATTCCGTCTTGGTCATGCACTTTTAAGATATAAGTAAAGTCAGACAATCATTACAACCAGTTATGCTGCAGCTCTGCTTAAAAAGACAAAAACATGTAGTCAAACTTCAGCAAAGTCTTCTCCACAGAATCAAGTACCAATTTAGTAAAGTGTTAGGAAATTTGGTCTACTGAACACTGAATGGTATACTAATGTAAGTACATCAGTTTGGGAAATAGTTTAACTGAAAACTATACCAGTAGAAAGCAATTAGTGTGACAGCTGGTATATCATCAGTGTGCAGACATAATTTAGGACTCCATAGAGTAGCTCTGATAAATCTTGTTGCAGAAGTCTAACACATTTAACTGTTCCCACTCATTTAATGTACCTCTGTTTTACATTTCAGCTCACATCACCAGTGGAGGCAGGTTTGCACTCAAGTATGTACAGTGAACTAGCATTCATGGTTCCTTCTTGGCACTTCTGCTAGGGGTGGTAAAACCATCTTAAACAGATTGCTCTGCAAGCATGAGTTTGAAAACAATAAAGGGAGAACTGCGTAGTTGCTTATACTTGTTGCAGTGTGCTATAGGATTTTTTGTATATTAATGCTGCTTCAGATATTTCTTTCTGGCTGGAGTCTGTATGGTTTTTCCCTCCTGAACCCCTCCCCTCTGGCTTTCCCTGGTTGGCTCATATGAGTTAACTCCGTCCCTCGTCCCTCTCCTGATAACCCCCTGCGAAAGCCGGACCCGGGGTTCACCATCTTGGCTTTCTAAGACTCCTCATCCTCCCCTTCTTCTCCGCCCCTCTCCACCATCCCTGAACCTTTCCCTGGAGTCCTCAATAAATTCCCTAGAAAGCTCAGATCATGATTCTGCACTTCTTATACTGCCGCGCCTCCACAGCGAATCGCGTCCTCGGCAGCTCCACAGCCCGCCGCAGCCACATGCGTGCCTGGCATGTTTTGGCTCTGAGCAGCTTCTCCCACATTGCAGCGTGGGGTGGCTGCCTTTGAATTGCGAGACTGCGTTGCTGCATATACTAGTATAACAAGTCAAACCATCCACAGCAGAAAACTGTACTGCTTCCACCATGCAGTTACAATAAAGATAGATACTTGCACAGGTAGCTAGGGAGGGGGAGCTGGTTGGTTGGCATTTTGGGGGGAAAGGGGGTGATATTGGTTTGAAGGGGGGGTTGGTTGTTTTCTGTTTGGGATTTTTTTAATAGCTTTTCTTTTTAGAAAAATAGTAGTTAACAACTACAACTTCCCACGGCTAATTAATTTCTATTGACAGGAATACTTGCAAACCAGAATAAGTCTTAAACCAGCACAGGTTTGGTTTAACAAGGCAGAGATATGACTGAATAATAGTTATATTTTAAATTAAATTTGCACAAAATCACCCTTAACTACTTTGGTGTAGCTCTGTATTCAGACTAAAGAATAACTGACCTATTCAAACATGCACAAAGAATCCCTTTAGAATGTGACATTTGAATGTAGCTCTTCCAGGAAATTGTGCATTTTTAATTGCTTGTAGCCCAGTTTAAAGGACATCACAGACATGAGGCAATTTCATCTGCCATCCCACAGAAGCTCTACTGAAAGCATGTATGTCCCTGCACATGATTATCTGATTGGAATTCTTCTATGAAACATTTGATTTAAGTAGGATGCAGAAGGTCTGACTGGGAGCAAATCACTTACTACTCAGAGGCAAAGTTCAAGTGTTTCATGTGCTCTCCCCTAGCACTACACTGGGTCATGAAAAAATGAGTACCATCACAATTCCTCCCTTCATTTCCTTCCCTTCCTGCTAATACAACATATTTTAATCCCATCTTTCTGGAACACAACTCTGTCCTCTGCATAATGCTGCCAGCCCGCAACTCTATGTACTGACCAAAACAAAGAAGATTCAGCTCAAGCATATTTCCAGTTTAAAAGGCTGTTTCTCTATTACTCAGCTCTTTCCCCACCATATATGTTATTTTAGAACATGTACTGTACTTTCTGTGGTGTTATGAGACTCCTGCATTATATGGCACAAGGAGGTCAGCTAATGGCACAAGTAGCAGTCTATGGTTTGCAATCTCTTGGTTAAATAGCAAATTCTTTGTAATGTCAAAAGTTTCTTATGTTCACAAAACCCAGGATAAAACAAACCATGGCCAAAACACTGATGAATCCTGAAAACTAAGCAAATCGAGGAGCCTGAGGATGTTTGTGACAATGCAAAAGCATGCTTAACGTGAGAGAGGAAATGTTCTCTTCAAGTGAACCAGCACGCAAAATAGACATCTCCAGCTACCATCTTGGCTACATTGAAGTTTACACTACACCCTGCAGCAAACTCACTGCCACAAGCTCCAATCAAACACCTAATTCAAAAGTCTGTTGGGATTACAGCATTTCTCCAAACACATGCTTTGTGCAGCAGCAGCTGAAAAGCTTTATTACATAGATGTATTTAGTATTTCTTAGAAGTAATATCGGCTCCTAACAAAGTTATTTATGCTCACTGTACACTACACTCACAAATCTTTCACCGAGGCTCTGGCATTTTCCCAGAACTGAATGAACAGTTGTGAACCATTTGCAAGCAGCAGCCTCACAAGGGCATCTGCAGTGAAATGTCTGTGCTTTTCAGCTCCTGTTTCTATGATAAAAATAATTCTCCAATCACCAAACACACAACATATTTAACAACTAAGTTACCATTTCCTATGGCCAGTTGATAAGTGAGGACCGCAAGAAAATATTCTCTGGCATACTCATAAAAACTCAACAGCAACAAATCAGAAATAACAAAACCTTATTAGTGTTTTGATATGATGTACTGAAGTTAAAGAAATTAAAACAAGTTCTTGTGCTGCTTCCTGATAAAGGAAACATTCCCACCAAAATATTTATTTTTAAGTGTTGCCATTGTTTCAAATAAAAACTAAAACTACCAATAATATACAGAAAATGTTTGCCTTTATCCACTTTCCAGCAATTTGTATGTATTCTATTTCTCCCCTTCTGACAGTTTCTGTAGTTAGACCTAATTTTATTTAGCCAGAAGAATATGTTCACAATTTTAAGAGGAAAACCCAGAGCCATCTACAGTACCTCAATATTTGCCTGGTCCTTCATTGTCCATACAACCTCAGATTTTCACTGCAAGGAGTTTCCTCTATTAAATAGCACGCTGACAACATACTATACTTGCTCAATACTCACTACTAAAGATGAATACCAGACAGGACTATTAGATCACAGAAATCAAATTGTTCTCAGGTCAAACAACATGAAATTAAACTCACCTGCACCTAACTTGTACTTGACTAGAGAACATCACATTTAAACAAAAATATTCTTTAAAAAACCACCTGGTCTTTATCTGCAGACAGCAAATACATCAGCTTCCTTGGTTGTTTCAATCATTAGTCATGCTGCTAGAATTGTTCATAATACATTTAAATGCATGGCTCCATTTTCCAGCCACAGGTTCATATTATGCCTTGTTCAGCTAGACTAAAACAAGAACCCATTTTATGCTAATAAAGTAACCTTTTCAAATTCAGTAAACTAAAAATTTCACTCTCAAACACCAATACTATCAGTAACTATTTTCAGCTATTTTCAACATTTTTTGATTTGTAAAAGCAATGAATAATTGGATGCAGTATTTAAGAATCAAGTTCAGGAGAGTCCACATACAGAAATATAAATCAAGAATGATTAAGAGACAGAAGTGCCTACAGGCAAAAAGATTGCAATAGGGGTTTTTTGCCACAGCAACAGCCCTTTAGGAGATCATGCTGAGCTGTTCTTTTTTCATCATCTGCTATAATGCTGAAAATTTTTCAGTTGTTGCTTTCCAGACACCAGCCCTTTGTTCTGGAGGTGTGCCTTTATTCCTATAAAACAAATGGGCACTTGGCTATATTAAAGTATTTTTCATTTGAATGGATCAAGTCTAGCAGAGGTTCAGATTTCTGTATCACTGGCTTACTTTTAATGGCCATTCCAATATTTTATTTTTATTTCTCACAAATTTTATTCAGCAGTGATCTTATTACTTCCAAATCATTGATAAAGACACTAGATGGCATCTGGCCTAAGACTGGATAACTTTATAGCCCTCCTAGAAATGCCCATGTTCAATAAGAGCCCTCCTGCAAAAGATTTATTGGCTAAAATTTTCATGGCAGATTTCAATCCACTTAATGTGTTTCATGATGGCATGTAATCATATTTAGAACAAAAGATGTAGATCAAATCTCTTACAAGGACATGCTCTATCTTTGCAGTTAACTTGAAATTTACTTAAAGACCAATATCAGGTTTATTTGAAGTGGACCTATTTTCATACAACTACACTGAATGGCACAAGGTGCATTCTTCCACTTCCATTTCTTTTCTTTAAATCAAATAAATCAATTTTACTTTATTTTTTCCCCAGGAATGTTTTGGGCTAATTTGCCTGCAGCTTACTATTTCATTCACTCTTTCTGAACATCAGCACATGACTAACTTTCTCCTAGGTTACAGGGGTTTTTCCAGCACACCAAAATTAATAAAAATTAACAACAGGCTAGAGATTTCATTTGCTGTTCCTTCAAGATTCATGTACAAATTACTCGCGTTTGATAGTTAATTACCTAACCAGCATTGCTCAACACCCCTCCTGTATTACAAATGCTTCATTGTACCAGCAAACAGGGGTAAGACCAAGGCCATAAACTTTCAGTATCCTTAGCCCTTAGTTTACTTCTAGCGTATACTGCAGAAATAGAGGACAGGTTTAAAAAAGCTGCCAGCTTTTGATGAAAGTAACCAATACAGAAAACCTATGAATTTTAGAACTTCTTTTCATTTTCTCGAAAGACATGTCCCTCTCATTAGGTAAGGATGGAGCTTTCATATCTGTTATATGAAACATTCACACATTTCTGGGGATAACACAGACATGCCACCCTAGAGGAGGAGGCAAAGGGATAACTTCCAAGACAATCTCTTACTCTTCTGAAAAGAAAGTTGAAATAATGGATGTTCTGAGAAAGGAGTAGTCAAATAGAAAACCCAAATCTATTTGCACTTCAACCATCCTTGTTTCTTTGAGCTTTTGCCCCTTCCACCAGCACGGCGCCCGTCAGTTCTGGCCTTGTGGATTCCCTTAATCTTATCAAGATAAAAGGGGGCAAAAGGAATCCTTTTGCCATTGAGCACAAGAAATTGCTAATAATATTAATGACTTATGAGAAGTAATTTGTATAACCACTCCTATCCTGAAGAATGTAATGAATATTCATGAATTTTACCTATAACACTGTGTCTTTGTGGTACTGAGGTGTGTGTGTTTGGTGGAAACAATTTCCCACACATCCGGTGCACCGAATAAAGCAAGTACCCACTTCTCTGACTTGGTCTCTGAAGTGTCTCTGGGCTCGATTGGGGCAAATCAGTTCATAAAAAAGATGAAAGACGTCTTAAAAGCTAAGTTTTCCTTTCCATATTTTTTGCTATCTAGTCTGTATTCTGAACTACTTAAGCTTTAATACAATAGCTGAAAACTTAAAATCATAAATGCAAAATTCATGCATGTTGATCACAAATGCCAAATATTTTGCAGGCATGAAGAAATCTCCTGCCTGTTAAAGAACGAGAGCCGAAAGTCTTGTACTTGCTTTACACAACACATCATGATGAAACAACAGGAATGAAGCAATTAAGTGCCAACTTCAGCATATTACTAGCTCCTTTTTAAAGATTTGAACATGAAGTGGACTAAATGGAACAATTATGCAGATTTAAAACAAAAAGCATCAAATGAGCTGAGAGCAGAGTTCAGCACTTAATTACATAAAAGTCTTGTGATAATATGGCTTTAAATCCTTACATAAGAGCGGGGGAAAGTATGCGGTTCACAAATACTTAATTTGGGATAAAACTTAAATTTTTATTATCTATGTATTGTACACCCAGAAAAAATAAATTAATATTTCTTGATTCAATTTTATTCTAAAAATAAGCTCATCTAAATATATATGCTTTAAACAGGAATTGCAGCAAAAAACACAAGAAATATCACTGCATGCATACAAAGTATTATTTCAAAGATTTAGTTTTTGAAGACAACACAGAAACTCTGAAAAGGGTAAATAATCACTCTACCTAACAAGGCACACTTACATCTTCATTCCAATCTTCTGCAGTCCATTCTTCTACTGAATTTTTCCATGCTCCTATTGGAATTAGAGGAAGGAAAGAAAACAGTTACAAGCTAAAAGCACAATGTCATATTTCAACCATTCTGCTTTATAAGCAATCCTGTTTTCATTATTCATGGAACACAAAGCAGGGAGATAGTGGTTGGAAACATGGGAAACTCTAGAAAACTGTTTTGCAGATTTACAATTTTGGGAGGTGGGTTTGTTTATTTTCCCATTTAATTTCTGATTTCAGGTATGACTGAGGTGGGGCTGACTGGCCGGTAGCTCCCTGGGTCCTCCTTCTTGCCCCTTTTGAAGACCAGGGTGACAATCGCTTCCTTCCAGTCCTCAGGCACCTCTCTTGATCTCCATGACCTTTCAAAGATGATCACGAGTGGCCTCACTATGGTGTCCGCCAGCTCTCTCAGCACTCCTGGATGCACCCTGTCAAGGCCCATGGACTTGTGGATGTCCAGTTTGCCTAGGTGTTCTCTGACCCAATCCTCCTTGACCAAGGGAATGTCTTCCTCCCACCATTCCTTTACCCTGGTCTCCTGGGTCAGAGATCCCCGAGGGCTGGTCTTGTCAGAGCAGACCGATACAAAGGCAGCATTCAGTAACTGCCTTCTCTGTGTCCTCTGTCACTGGGGTCCCCCCTGGATTTACTAACGGACCCACATTATCCTTAGTTTTCCTTTTGTTATTGCTGTATTTGAAGGAGCCCTTCTTGTTGTCCTTAACATCCTTGGCCAGATTTAATTCCGGATAGGCCTTGGCCTTCCTCGTCTCATTTTTACTTACTCTGACAACCTCTCTATATTCATTCCAAGTGGCCTGACCCTGCTTCCATCTCCTGTGTGTTTCCTGCTTATGCTTGAGCAATGACAGTTTATTCATCCACACAGGTCTCTTGTCCCCTTTGCCTGACTTCTTGCTGATCGTGATGCAGCATTCTTGAGTCTGGAGGAAGTGGTGCTTGAACAGTGACCGGTTGTCTTGGACCTCCCTTCCCTGCAGTGCCCATTCCCATGGGATTCTTCAAAGAAGATCCTTAAGGAGGCCTAAGTCAGCTCTCCTGAAGTCCATGGTTGCAATCATACATGCTGCCCTGCTTCCTCCTTGCCCAATACTGAACTCCACAATCTTGTGGTCACTGCAGCCAAGGCTGCCCCCAACCTTCACATCTCCAACAAGGCCTTCCCTGTTTGTTAGTATAAGGTCAAGCAGTACACCATTCCTTGCGGGATCCTCCACTACCTGTGACAGGAATTTGTCATCAATGCTTCCCAAGATCCTCCTGGACTGTTTGTGCTTCACTGTGTTGCTTCTCCAGCAAATGTCAGGGTAATTAAAGTCCCCCACAAGAACTGGGGCCTGTAACTTAGAGGCTGCTTCAAGGTGCCTGTAGAAGGCCTCATCCAATCCTTCCTCCTGTTCAGGCAGCCTGTAGCACACGCCCACAACAGTGTCACCCTTACTAGCCTGCCTTTTATCTTAACCTATAAGCTCTCGACTTGCTCATCATCCACCCCAAGACAGAGCTCCATACATTCCAAGTGTAGACTCACACAGAGGGCAACTCCACCACTGCACCTTCCCGGTCTGTGTCTCCTAAACAGGGCGTGGCCCTTCATGACAACATTGCAGTCATGCGAGCTATCCCACCATGTCTCTACAATTGAAATGAGATGAAAGCCCTGTGACTACAGATCTCCAGTTCCTCCTGTTTGTTCCCCATACTGCATGTGTTGCTGTACAGGCACTTTATAGAGGTATTTGAGTGTGTCAATGTCCCGGGGGGGTGCAAGGGAATGCCCCATAGTCTTGTCTTGTGGTTATGTCTTTGGCTGCTTGTGCTTGCTCGAGGCATCCCCTCTTAAGTCTCCTTTTGCTACTTGGGTGGTCACTATAGTTCTCCCCTTCCCACACTTTATCTGTCAAGCCTGGCCCTGTCCCATCCATCTCCCTTCCAATCTAGTTTAAAGCTCTCTCAACGAGCCTTGCTAACTCCTGAGCTAAGATCCTTTTTCCCTTTTGAGACAGGTGGACCCCATCTGTTGCCAGCAAGCTCGGTGTTGTATAAACTGACCCATGATCAAAAACCGCAACATTCTGCTGGTAACACCAGTCTCAAAGCCACGTGTTCATCTGCATGAATTTCCTGTTTCTTGCCCCATCATTCCCTGCAACTGGCAGGACAGACGAGAACACTACTTGTGCTTCAGATCCCTTGACCAGTCATCCCAAGGCCCTGACATCCCTCTTGACTGTCTGCAGACATCTTGTTGGGACTTCATCGGTACCCACCTGGAAAACCAGTAGCAGGTAATAGTGGGCCATACCAGGCTGGGAGGTTTCTTGGTGTGGTGGTTTTGATTGGCCCAAAACATCAGTAAAGTATTTTTAACATCTAAGAGAAATTTAAACCCCTCCGAAGCTGTTGTAGTAGGCCTGAGGAAGTGTCTGAGGGGTGGGGAGTGGCACAAAGATGGTTCCTGTGTGTCCTGAGTGAAAGTTCTGGAAGTTTTTCATCAAGTCCAGCAGAGCCAATCTCTGATGGCTCTGAAGGTGATGGACATGCTGCCGGCCAAGTTTGGGCCAATTAGAGGTGCTGGTTACACCTCTGTGAAAACATATTTAAGAAAAATTCAAAACAAGGTAGGCACGCACTTCTTTGTAGTTAGAGGAGGAGGAGGTGGAGGTAAAAATATGTGAAGGGAGAACATGGAGACACCAAGGGCAGTGAAGAAGGTGGGGGAGGAGGTGCTCCAGGCGCCGGAGCTGAAGACCTTCTGCTAGCCGTGGTGAAGACCATGGGGGGAGCATATTGTCCCCCTGCAGCCCATGGAGTCCACAAGGATGCAGAAATCCACCCACAGCCCACGCCAGAGGAGCAGGTGGATGCCTGGAGAAAGCTGTGATCCAGTTGGGCTCTCATCAAAAGAGTTAAAGCTACAAAGGCCTTGCAAGGGAGAGAAAGGCCTTGCTCCTGGGATGGAAGCAGCCTGGCCTCGGCTCGGGAGAGTCTACACAGCACCTTATGGACAAAATAACTCATGTTGCAGCAGAATTTGGGCGGGATGTTGCTCGTGAGATTGGACCCATGCCAAAGAAGTTCCCAGAGGACTATCTCTCATGGGAGGGACCCCGTGGCTAAGTAGAGGACCCCTCTCCCTGATGGACTGACCAGAGAACAAACCCCTTACCCTGCCCCCTGCCCATGTTGTTGGTTTGGAAAGAGGGAAGGGGGTGAGCGGAGAGACTGCTTCTTAAGAGGGAGGGGGTGAGAGCAGAGAAACTGTCTGGAGAGAGAGATAAGTAGAGATAAAGAGTATTTGTAGTAGAAGAATTGTGGTGATGAATAGATTTATGGACCTGCTCTATGAACTAAGAAAATACCCCACACCCTGCCCCCCTACCCGAGCTGTTGATTAAAAAGAGGAAAGGGGGTGAATAGAAAATGGGTTCGTAAGAGGGAGGGGGGTGAGTGAACAAAATAGTGTATGAAAAGTTTATTTTTGTCTCTCATTTATCCTCCAACTCGGTTAGGTAATTAAATCACTTTGCAACTTTAAGTTTAGAGCCTGTCTGCCCTTTCTTCTGTGCGTCCTCCTACCAGTGTCCTATCTCACTTAACTCATGAGATTGGTGTGTGTTTTTACAGTTTTTTTCTTTCCCCTCTCCTGCACATCTGCAGCAGGAGAGAGCGGAAGTGCCTGGCATTTAGTCAGGGTCAAACCGCGACATTTTGTGATATCCCTTACCCAGGCCCCAGCGGGACAGCACACCTCCCTATGGGTTGGGCCTGGTCAGCATACCAGGCCCTCCATTCCTCTCAAAATGGAGTCACCAATGACTACTACCTTTCTTATTTTCTTAATTGAGGAGGTCATGATGGGGGGGGTAGGCTGCCTTGCCCTAGGTAACCTCTCCATCCCAAAACCACCTTCATCCACGTTCTCATTTTCCTGGTCCTCATTTCCCTCGTCTTCATATTCCAGGGCCTCACACCTATTGTATAAGGGCACCTGGGGAGGTGGGGGTAGGTCAGGAGGGGATTTGCCTGCCACCTCGAGCAGAACCCTGTTTCCATTCCCCTCCATCACTAAGGTCCCCTCCTCCTGCCTGGTGGTGAGAGGGTAAGGGATCCATTGCTTCCCCACCACCTTTGGGAGACTGAACCTACTTAGAATAATACTTGGGACATTTTCCTGATATTCAGTTTAAACATTTATCTGTTGCTCCTACTTATGACCATGGTTCTATGAGTTTATTCTTTTTAAATACTGAACACGACTTATCACCCTTTTATTAGTTTATTCAAGCGGCTAAGTTTATTACTATCGTTTATTAACATTCTACCTTTCCAATGCAATCCTTCCAGTTTCAGTTATTCCACTGCTCTTCTCTGCACTAAATCTAGTTTGCTAACGCCTTCCTCCTATTGATGGGATTCAAAGTCTGATCTTGCCACAAGTGCAATTTCCTTTTAGTCCAAAATCCACCTTGGCATTATTGAAATTCCATATATCCTCTTCCCAACCTTTCCCCCAAGCCTTGCAAAGCATCACAATTTAAGAATTCTCTGGTTTGCACTGAAATTATGCTATGTGTTTTCAAGGATCCTTGTCATAGCAATTCAACCTAGATGACTATCTGTGACTCTTTCCTTTTTCCCTTAGTAACAAGTCTAGTTTTAAAAAGTTATAAAGCAAATAAAAAGTATACTACATATTTTTGGTAAGTCTTCAGCTATTTCTCTCCAATTCCTCACTTCCTGTCACATTATTTGAATTTTTCTTTAATAATCAGCCATAGATATTAGCCCAAAAATAATTTTATTTTGGTCTATCCTAAACTTATGTAATAATCCTTTCCTTCTGGATTACATTCACATTCTAGAATGACCTGAAAGTTTCCTAGAATGTTCCTTCTGACTTTTGCAGCAGTCCTAAAAAACCCAACTTCCTTGTAACTTCTAACCTACACAATTCCTTTCTTCCCCCTTGACAGTTACGCTATAATTTTTTTCTTTTACGTTGTTCTTCAGTTTCAAAGTTATTTAAGGCTGCTCATAACCAAGATAATAACAAATGAAGTTTTTCTGTTAAATGTCTGAAACTATCAAAGTAGAAGTATCATTCAATTACCAGAATACCATCTTTTATAACTTACTTTGAGAAGTGACCACCTCCAACATAATTTATTGATAAGAACTGTTGTGATTTGAGGTTCAGGATCTCACATGGACTTGTACATTACAAAAAAGGCTAAGAAACTGAACACTCAGCGTGCCTGTAAGAAAATATCAATCATGCTAACGGTTTATTCCCTTTTGAATAAGGACTGGTTGTTTTGTTTCCTCCTACCTGTCCCTTCTCTTTACCTTTCAATTATTCATTACTTCTATAAAAATTAGGATGTAGCAAACCCAATGCTGAATTATTTGAAATACAATCACGCTTAAACATTATGAACCATTAAAGATTTGCCCTTTACTCTATTTTTTTTTTTTTTTTTTAATTTCAGCCAACAACACTAAATTTTACCTCCATGGAACCAGCTAGCTTTTCTATAGGATTACACAATGGTGCACCTAGAAACACCTTTCATTCAGGCTACTGCAATTCCTCTGGCACGTGGAACAATTCAGAACAAGAGGTGCTAGAGTGCTTTCAGAGAAGGTATGGGGGCAAGTACATTTTGGAAACAAATAGTGTATTTATTTTTAATTGAAAATGTTGATGTTGATCATTTCCCAGCACTGGCTTAAAGATGAAATATTTAGTAAATACTCAAAATTCCACAGAGTTTATATTTGCGTGATGTGTTTAGAAAGCATTTTAATATGCAAAATTGGTTTTGTTTCCCCAGGTAGTTGCCCAGTTACCTCCTTTTTAATGTAACTGTAGATATAAGATACTAATTCTCCATGTAGCCAGTATGTGCTATTTTTTTTTTTTTTTAAGATTAAAGAAGAAATAGGACTGAATAATAAGGAATTAGGACTGAATAATAAGGAATAAAGACAGGGATTTACATCCTGCCCTTCCTTTCTCTGTATACACTTATCTGAAATCCTTTGCAAGCTCACTGCAGGCTATATGGGTTTCCATACATAAATACTGCCCACATTCACATCTTTAGTAACTCCACATTGGTAACATAATTATTACTGAGTCTGTTGATTTGTAACTAACATAACAGCACATTAAGTTAAGGGAAAAAAATTGAAAGCTAATGCTTGTGATTAATAGCCCAAATCAACAGCTCAAATTTGTACAACTTGCTTCCAGTCCCACATCTTGTCTGCCACTCCTTCCCTTTACCTCTGTTTCCATCTTCCCAGCACTCTCTTCTATTTTAAAACTACTACCTCAGCTGCAGCATCCTCTAATAACCCCCCAGATACTTTCCATTACAAGGATGAGTGTTTCTCACTTGGACAAAACTAAATGATTCAATTCTAAAATCTACTCTTTTTCAAGGAGTCTTTTTGGCTCAGGGACTTATTTCTGACATTCCTACAGATTGTCTAAAGAAGAAACACTAAAACAAAACATTCTCCCTATAGTCATATATAGAGAGATGTAGAAGCATGGAAGATAAAGGGCTAATGTGTGTGCCTCAAATACCAATAGCCGGATGTCTGTGGAACCAACCAAGGATTGTTGGTAATAACACGCTGTGAGAAAGAACAGGATGTGGCTGGAGAAGGGGCCATGCGGAGGTAGGGCAGCACTTTTTTGGGACAAACATCCTAGTTCTAGTTCCTGAAGATAAGCACAGCACAGTCCAGCGCAAGCACAGGAATGAGATTGAGAAATGGGCATGGACAGAGGGGGAGGGGGAATCAACACCCCCAAAGACCCCTGGAAGCCCTCTGATCCATTTCCAGAAAAGTGTAGAAGAACAGACTGTGCATGAGAACTGATTTGCATAGAAACAAGAAACTATCTCCAGGGTGGGGAAAACTTATCTATAAAAAAGGCACCCCCACAAGGCCCAGGGTGACTGGTGATTTCTTTCTTTCTTTCTCCCCCTCTTTAATTCATCTCTCTCTTTCTCTCTTCCCTTTCACCCTACCCCTTTATCCAAAACCCACTGCTTATATAGGAGATCAGGGACTAACATGCCAATTTCCAAGACAAATGTGTAATTTACTAATAAAACTCTCTAAGCTTTTGCAGACTTTCTAACTTTTGTTGTTCCTTTCAACCATGAACATTTACAAATCTTGGGTGCTCCCTTCCCCTTAAGGCAGGGATGTCACAAGAGATATTTTTGTTCTGTCAGTTATGGTACCTTTTCCCTTTGCCTGAAAGTAAATTAAGATTAGCAGCAAAAAAGTACTTAGCACCCCAAAAGAACATTCATGCTTAGCTAATTTATTTTAAATTTCCACCAACCAAATGATTTTGCAGGAACTCTCCACACTGACACTCACTCATTCATACCCCTAAAAATCATTAATCTGACAAGGAAAGGGAAAATTCCCAAATGCCTTCTCATACCTTCTCTGTACCATGCTCCCCAACATTCCATACATGCCTCAAATTGTGTTACTGAAGTTCAGTGTGGTTTTCAGTGACACATGCACAGCCTAACAGCAACAACACACTTGGCATCCAAACAAAAGTTCCACATGTCATTTTGGATTCCCACCAATCTGTTTTCTCAGCAGCACACCCCTCATGTGGACACATTTGTACCCTTACTGTGATCTGTTTACCAACACCAAGGTACTCTTATTCCTAGGCATAATTCTTCCATTACTGAAGACTGAGGAGATGCCTACAAGAAGGAACAGAGGTTGCCATAGGGAAAGCACATGAAGGCTACTCTGAGTTAACAGAGAGGGTCACAAAACATTTGAGGTCACTTGGGAAGTGAAACACAAGTCAAAGTCATATAAGCCTTACAGTTGCATTCATTAATAACTAATCAGTGAATTTTCTACCTCTGGTCCAGTCTCCTCATGCCTTTCTTCTCTATCTTCTTTCTTTAGCTAACCTTATTGCTTCTGCAATACTTGTGACAACATACCTCTGCTACCATATAGCAAACAACAGTATCAGTATTCCTAGGTGGAATTTACAAGTCATTAGGCATTCTTCTAACTTATCTGTCAAACTTATTTGAAAAATTAACATCAGTGAAAGTAAAAGATGTGTTTCTGTTTGCACTATAGCACCAAGTAATTTCAAAAATAATTCCCAGGAAAGATGCCATAATTTGGCCAGAGTGCTTCCTTTCAGCAGTCATTAATATACTCAAGGCCACTCTCCCACACTGGACTAGAAAGGACTCAGAGTGACAAAACAGCTACCTCATAGGCCCTCCTAAACTCTGAGCCTGTTATTGTCTTCTCTTGTTAAGTGGAAACTGGCTTATATGAAGTTTAGAAAGCTGCATCTCAAAAGGCTCACAGCAGAGCCTAACAGAGCGCGCTCTGACCTCCAGTCTTCTCCTTCCACACTTGACACAGGTTGATGAAAAATCATCTGAGGAGGCTTCAGCAATGAAGAGATCAGAAAAGTTACCCTTTTCTGGGGTTAAAAAAATTCTCGTATCACTGGATGGTTCCCAAGTGTGGACAATACATAAATTTCTCCATCCTGATGCAGGGTTTCCTGTGTCTTTATCTCCTGTAACAGAATACAGGAAGCAGAAAGGTATTCTGTTTTACCAATCACAGACAAGCAGGTCACACTCTTCATTTCTCAATTGCCACGAGATCACTTTTAAGCAGTTCCTTTCCAAACTACATCTGTCTCTTGCCTTTAGCCAGGAGTGCATACTTGTCGGAGGTTGGGGGGCATTGGAATTTTTTTCTCCATCCCTGTTACTAAGCAACAAATGTTTGGGTGATTAGAGCCATCAAGTCTTTTGTAAGAGACAAAAGGGTGTGCTGGGTGGGGGCGAGGGGACGAGGCAGCCGGCTGTTGGAACTGGCACTCTCTCGTTCTGTCGGACACCGGAAGGAAAGGGACTGCTCTTTGCTTCTGGCTGCGACCGCAGGAGATCCAACTGTGCTCTGTCTTCTCCTCCTGGATGGGTGAGCTTTGATTCAACCTTTTTCCCACTGGGAGTGCACGTTTCCCGGCTGCGTTTCTCGCAGCAGTTGCCAGGGAGTCCGGCTGTCCCTGCTGCCCGCCCTGCTTCTGCCGCACAAGACCGTGGAGTCTGCTGTGACTGCAGAATCCTTGCTACCTTGCTGGCTAGCCTGGAAGAGCCAGCCCCTGTCCCTGCTGCCCTGCTTTTGCCGCTCTGAGCTGCCTGGCTGGCTGCCTGGCTGCCTGCTTCTCAGCCCGCCTGCCATTACCAGCTGCGTGAGGCTGACCTGACCCTGCACCACAGCGCCACCTGCAGCCGCTTGGGAGTCATCTCACCTTCCCTGCCCAGCTGGGAGCTCAACAGCGCCCCTGCTGCTTGCAACTGTGATTACACCACACGGGAAAGTGCTCACCAGCTCAAAAAGTCATCTGCTATTGGTTTCTGGTTCTATTTGTGATTGCTATTATTGTTATTGCTTGTTTATAGATACTAGTAAAGAACTGTTATTCCTTTTCCCATACCTTTGTCTGAAAGCCCTTGATTTCAAAATTAAAATAATTCGGAGGGAGGGGAAATCACATTCTCTGTCCTAAGGGAGGGTTCAACCTCTCTTAGCAGACACCTGTCTTTCAAACCAAGACAATACTTAACATTTGAAACTTCATACAGAAACACACAGCTGCTTCTATCTTCAGACAGGCCCATTGCCCTTTTGGCTTTCATTCAATTGTCTACTCATGCTTTAATTAATAATTCTCTTCAAAGGTAGCAGATCTTAGAATCCTCCTCCATCTTAGAGACTCACATTATTATATTATACAGGTGGGGCTGCCAAAGCCATCCCAGTGTCACTGAGTGAATTCATATTTGTAAATGGTTTTTCTTTTTCTACTTAAATATTCATACCCTACTGTTCAATGCCCATGGACCAATCACTTTTAGTAGGACTTATGAGAGATATGAGTTGTTTAGCTTAATAAGTAAGTTTTAAATGAGTCATTTAAGAGTCATAATATTGTGTGATTTAGTATGCCATTTGCTTAGCTTTACTTGCTTAGCATGAGTAGCTGGATTTGCTGAAGCCTTAGGCTGCAAGCTGTATTTTCACCATAGATATGCTTTTGGCTGGAATAGAGTTCACTTTCTCTGTAATTTTCATAGTAGCTGGTGCAGTATTGTGTTTTGAAGGTATAAAAGCCCAGGGATTTCTTTGTTCTGGGTGCCTATTTGGAGGCACCCAGCTCAAGCTGACCTGTTGCTATACCACTCTATTAAACTTATTTTTATTAAATCAAACACCTGAGATTCTGCTGTGGGAAACCTAGGGTTGAGCCTGAAAAAGAAGGAAGTGTGTCCAAGAGTGAGTGTGTATTAAAATTCTATTAGTAGACTTATTGGAAACAGAGAAGGGTGTGTGGTCTGATCAGTGTAAACTGCACAAGGAGACAGGGCTGGTGCTTGGCCTGATCAGAATAAAGCACACAAGGATAAATAAGTGATGGGAAATATACCTGACACAGAAAAGGGGGTGCCCTTGACCAAGGTACTACAAAACTGGAAAAGAATTTTGGTAAAGAAAATTATCAAAAATAAGTACACAGATATATCGAGAAGACTGGCCATTTATAACTAGAGATGGAACCATGGCAGAACGGTGGCCACTGCAAGGGACCTTTGACCAGCACAGACTTATCTTTCTGCAACATAGACTAAAGGATAGGCTCCCAGGACAAATGGATTACTGGTACGTTTGGGATGGTTTGGCATGGGAGAGAAAACACCCAAGTCAGGTGAGAGATGAAAGAGTTATCACCAAAGGTAATGCTTGCAGTAGCTGAGCCTACCGGCCCAGACAAGCCTCAAATAATTGCTCTGCTGGCTGCTGGACTCTATCCTACACTTTCTAGCATCTTGCCTAATCCTGCTGCCATGCAAGAGGGCTGCAGTTGGAGCCCCATCTGTACTGCAAATATTTACTAAACTACCTTGGAATCCTGGTGACTTGACTCTATGTGGGAAGTAAAATGCCAAGACTAAGGAAGGATACTGAGAAATGCACTCAACTATTTTCCAATAGATGCGCTGGATACAATCCAAGCTAGGGAGATACCGAGGTGTTGCTGACAGAATCATTCCAACTTGATAAGAGATAAAATAAATAATAAGGATGCTGAATTGGCTCAACAGGCAAGAGGTGACAGAAACCCCTGGGCAGCAAATAATCCAAACTGGGACTATAACAACCATTCATTTTTTCAGCTACCAATTCCCCCAAGTCCTTCTCCCCAGGGCTGCTCTCAATCCATTCTCCACCCACCTTGTATTTGTGCTTGGGATTTCCCTGACCCAGGTGCAGGACCTTGCACTTGGCCTTGTTGAACTTCATGAGGTTTGCATAGGCCCACCAGTCAAGGTCCCTCTGGATGGCATCCCTTCCTTCCAGCATGTCGACTGCACCACACAGCTTGGTCTCATCAGGAAACTTGCTGAGGGTACACTCAATTCCTCTGTCCATGTCACCAACAAAGATGTTAAACAGCACCGGTCCCAATACCAACCCCTGAGGAACACCACTCATCACTGGTCTCCACTTGGACATTGAGCCCTTGACTGCAACTTTTTGAGTGTGTCTGTCCAGCCAATTCCTTATGCACCGTGTGGTGCACCCATCAAATCCATGTCTCTCCAGTTGAGAGGCAAGAATGTCATGCGGAACAGTGTCAAATGCTTTGCACAAGTCCAGGTAGATGATGTCAGTCACTCTTCTCTCATCCACCACCTCTGTAAACCCTGTCATAGAAGGCCACCAAATTTGTCAGGCACGATTCACCCTTAGTGAAGCCATGTTGGCTGTCACCAATCACCTCCTTATTTTTCTTATGCCTTAGCATAGTTTCCAGGAGGATCTGGTCCATGATCTTGCCAGGCACTGAGGTGAGACTGACCGGCCTGTAGGTTCCTGGGTCTTCCTTATTTCCCTTTTTAAAAATAGGGGTTATATTTCCCATTTTCCAGTGCACATGAACTTGTGCACCTACAGGTTCCTTAAATAGTCTCAAATCTGATCTTCTCCTCTAGCAGGCAGTTCCTCATTTTCCCATTCCCTGCCTCTGCCTTCTGCAACTAGGGTGGTGTGGCTGGAACACTTGCTGATGAAGACTAAGTTAAAAAAGTTGTTGAGTACCTCAGCCTTGTCCATGACCTGGATAACCAAGTCTCCCCTGTCCTTCGGGAGAGTGCCTACATTTTCTCTAGTCTTCCTTTTATCACCAATTTACCCACAGAAGCTTTTCTTGTTGCCCTTGGCATCCCTGGCCAGGTTTAGTTCTATTGGAGCTTTAGCTTTCCTAACCTGATTCCTGGCTGCTCAGACAATCTATATTCCTCCCAGGCTACATGTCCCTGCTTCCACCTTCTGCAGCCTTCCCTTTTGTGTTTGATTCTGTTTGTTCAGGAGCTCCTTGTTCATCCATGCAGGCCTCCTGGCATTTTTGCTTGATTCCCTCTTCATTGGGATGCATTGCTCCTGAGCTTAGAGGAGGCAATCCTTGAACATCAACCAGTTCTCTTGGGCCTCTCTTCCTTCCAGGGCTTTATCCCATAAGACTCTAGCAAGCAGATCCCCAAAGAGACCAAAGTCTGCTCTACTGAATTCCAGGGCAGTGAGCTTGTTGTGCATCCTCCTCGCTGCCCTAAGGATCTCAAACTCCACCATTTCATGGTCACTACAGCCCAGGCTGCCTTTGAGCTTCACATTCCCCACCAGCCCCTTCTTGTTGGCGAGAACAAGGTCCAACATAGCATCTCTCCTTGTTGACTCCTTTATCACTTGGAGAAGGAAGTTGTCATCAACATATTCCTGTAAACTTTTGGATTGCTTTGTGCCCTGCTATGGTGTCCTTCCAGCAGATATTGGGGTGGTTGAAGTCACTTCCTCCCATGAGGACCAGGGCTTGAGAACTTGAAGCCACTTCTACCTGTCTGTAGAGGGCCTTATCAGTTTGGTCTTCCTGGATGGGCAGCCTGTAGCAGACCCCCACTATAATGTCACCTGTCCCTCCTCTCCCTTTAATCCTGACCTATAAACTCTTATTCAGTTCTTCACCCATTCCCAGGCAGAGCCCCATGCACTCCAGCTGGTCATTGACATTTGCATTTTGTCACAAGTTCTAAAGTACTAGGCAGAGTATGTTACATATATGCAAAAGGGGTTTGAGGAAAAAAGGAAGTATGTTCAATTGTGTCAGTCCACACCACCTGAAATACAGGTGCCTTATTTACAACCTGGAGATGGAAGTGTTAATTAAGGTATTTTCACAAATATCCAAATTAGAACCCAAATGGGAAAGGCCATATACTGTCTTATTGTGTTCTAATTTTGATTTTAAAATTTTAGGAAAAGAAAATTGGATATACTATTCTCATGTCAAATGAGCAATGAATAACCAACCAGCTAACAAATATCTGCATTGGAAAGAACCTATACACCAAAGACATGAAGTGGAGCATCTCGCTACTCTTGGTGCTGTTAACCCAGAGAACCACAACGGCATGGCTAAGTATAAAGTCAATGGATGACTCACTGTGGTATAAAGTTAACAAGACTAAAGGGGAGGTACATGACATAGACTTTTATGGGATGGGTGACCAAACCCTTGGAAAACCCAATGAAAGAGCTATCTTTTTGCAAATCAGATACATCTCAAAATCTAACTTTGATAGAGATAATCAGCAAGAGGAAAGTTCATTGTCCCAATGCTACTAACTGTTGTTTAACATTCAATTCCAGTTGTTGTGTATGGTTGGACACTGGATTTCAAGTAAATAGAATATGTTAATGTGACGTGGAAAAAAATTCACTTTCACCTAGATATGCTTTTAACTAGAATAGACTTAATTTTCTTCTCAGTAGCTGGTACAGTGCTGTCTTTTGGATTCAGTAAGAGAAAAATGTTGATAACACACTGATGTTTTAGTTGTTGCTACATAGTGCTTACTCTAAATCAAAGACTTTTCAGTTTTCCATGCTCTGCCAACTTAGCTAGTGCACAAGTACAAACCAGAAGATAAAAAGGCTACAGCCATCAGCAGAAGCTGCAACTCGACAAGATAGGAACAGTTAGTGGCCTGTGTGAACAGAGAGAAAGAATACAATAAGGGGTTATAAGACCCCAGACCGAAAATCACCATTGGACCAAGAGGTGTGTGCAAGGTATGTGAAGAATGGGTGAAGAACGTGTGCATAGACTGCAAGGGCATAAAAGTCTAGGGTTTTCTTTGTTTGGGGTCCCCCTCCAGAAGCACCCAGGTCGAGTTGACCTGCTGCTGTACCACTCAAATTATTTATTTTTATAAAATCAGATGCCTGAGACTCTGTTGTGGGAAACCTAGGGTCGAGCCTGAAGAAGGAGGAAACACGCCTGAGAACAAATGTGTGTTAGCAAGAAGTCAAAAGGGACACCCATTGGATCACTTGAGCTGCCCACTGCAAAAGCACTCTGGTCTAAGCAGTTAAAGTCTCAGGTGGTGTGTGTGTGACTCTTTGAATGATGTGAGAATGCTCAGACATTGGCTTCTCCTTTAACACAGTTCTTCACACACAAGGCTCTTCCAATAACTCTTCAAATCCCTTTGTCTCTCCAGGGTTTGTTACCATTAAACCAAAAAAGTTGCAAATTGCCTTCCCTTCATTCTAACAAGAGTCAGGCTACAGCATGTGCTCTGCACATTAGTAGCAATTAAGCTATAAAAATGAACTAATATCTGTGTCATGTGAAATGTATTCACATTTTCAGAAGTTAACTGAACACTAACAGAATGGTTATTTCAACTGCAATTTGCTACAAGTCTTCATTTCAATCCTTTCACTTCTTGAAGCATCTTACCAGTTCCATCATCTGCATCATTCTGACCAGTCTCCCAAATCTCTGATTTTGTCCCAAAGCCATCAGTGGCAGAAGACTCCATATAGTCTGCAGGGTTAAATGTCCTAGAGTTTTAAAAGTTTAAAAAGGGAAGAGAATGCATAGGTCATTCAATGAACATAAATGTCATCATATTTATCTGAAGTTTCATTAGATTAGATTTCCACATAATCTATCTTGATAGTTTTGGTTTCAAATTTTTTTCCTTTATGAGCAGACACACATAAAAGAGGGAGAAGAGGAGAAAAAAAAGTGATGAGACTGAAAAAAATTACTGTAGAGAAACTGAAGCAAACCAAAAATTCCTGAAATAGCAGTTAACAGCATACCTACTCCTCCAGTCTTATAAAGCATTAGTTTATATGCACAATGATAAGCCTCTCTCAGCTGATAGTTTCTCAGAAGGTTGCTTACTGATGAGAAACTAGTATCATGTCCTTTCAAGAGCACCAGACCTGTGCAGGACAGGAGTCAAAACATCAGTAAGACTGTTTCAGAATGCACTCTCGACACCAATGCCAAAACACACAGATGAAGCTAAAAGGTGAAAAAGGATCACTGATGATGAAAAACCTCTTTTCAGTTTATTATCTACAAGTATGAAGAAGAATTATTAGAAAAGTAGAATGAATCTTCTGTTCATCATGACATCGCTGATGTTACATGAAATGTCATTAAAGGCAAACACTGAGTGAGAGTAGCAGAGGCTACACTTCATGAAGCAAGTTATTCCACCAAAACTGAGAACAAACTTTAGAGCTGCTGAGTAACTTCTTTTGATTTTGTTTTAGGGTCAATGTATGTCCAAACAGCTAAAGCATGAAACCTCAAAACCAGGAAAATGTTTAGAATCACTAGTCTTTCTGGTTTTATATAGAACTTGAAAGTTCTACATTACACTGAAACAAATCTTTTTTTTTTAATTTACCTAGAACTATATGCACCACACAAAACTTTCAGCCTCCAAGACACTACTGATGGCTGCTACTGATAGGTACAAATGGGTTCCCCAAGTCTGAGATATTAACATTGAGTGAACTTACATTAGGTTTGTATAGGTGTGTCTAGTTAGAAATACTGGTTTAAGACAAAAATAATCCATTAATAATCTAAGACATTTTGAATTTTTGTATCTATATGTTTATCAAACATACAGCAATATTAAGACACACAATGACAACACTGTCAATTAATATTGCCAGTGAGTTTGATCCTTGCCAAAATCTGTGCTCTGCATGTTTCTTACCCCATGCCTTGGGCTGAAAACCTCCCTGCTCCTCTCCCTCTGACACGTCCAAACCCTAGGAGAGAAAACACCATTTAACAGCAACAGCAGAGGAGCCACCAATTGCTAGTCTATCACATTAGAAAATACTATGGTTGAAGAAAAAAGTACTGTGGTTAAATATCATTTACTTCCCAAATTTCCCTAACACATGCAAGTAAGCCACAGTTCATCTAAGACTTCATGTTTCAGTAGGACTTGCAATTCTTTGCTATCTTTTCTGTATCTAGTGAAGTAGCTCCAAATGCCAAGAAAAAGACTTTACCTAAAGAATCATCCCATGAGACTGCTACTGCCAAATCATTAGATATTGTTCAAAATTTCATATAATTTTTCCCTCTTGCCTAAATGCTTTAAAATTCCAGCCTCCTGAATACCTTGATCTCTCAAGAAATTCCATCACTTCTTATCTGTGAGAAGAAAATTTAAATATTCCATTTGCTTCCTTCTCTGACTCAGGCCACCCTGACCCTCCTGTGCTTCCAACCTGTTCCAACACATTCCCTCTGTTTCCCCTTTAAGCATAACTACTGACATGAAAATTATCCAATTCAAATTACTCAAACTTCCTTGTTATCACTCACAAGAATATTAATTTCTGTTTTAACAACAACAAATATTTGTTGCCTCCAGTTTTGGTTACCAACCTCAGTTTACAAGCTTCTTAATATAGTGAATGGCTTTATTTTTGCATGTTGTATAGTGCCAAGAAAGTATGAAAACTTTTGTATTACTTAACCATCCATGAAGCACATGTCTATGCAAACTGTTAGAAACTATTTCTTACATGTGGCATATTTCTACATAGTTTTGGTGGATTTTTTTTCTTTTTTATAACCTAAATATCTGAGGCTTTTTCAGTTTGTTGGTTTTTTGAGGAAGACTATGTATATTATTTGGTATTACAAGAGTTGCTGACTGAGAACAAAGTGATGTTTATTGTAATGACAAAATTATGTAGTTATAAAAAGTCACTGAACAACGACAAGCTTATCAGAGCACAAAAGTTATAATCCTAAGTCACTGATACACTGGTTGTCAAAACATCAGAATTACCTATGAAAGGCTTCAAATTTGGATCAAAATTACCCCTTATTTTGAGGGGACCATCTAAACTGAATAAACAGTAGCTCTAAGACATGGTAAATTCAGTTTAGAAAGTTCCTATTTTAATGACTTTCCTTTTCCTCCCCTCACCACTCGTTCTTCTCCTTGCCCTAGTTCACTAACCATGTTTTAAAAGACATTTCTGGACCTCTAAAATACTGTGGTGGTTTGACTTTGGCTGGAGGTCAGGTGCCCACCAAAGCTGCTCTTATCACTCCCCTCCACAAATGGACAGGGGAGAGGATCACGCAACAATTACCACCACAAACTAAACAAACCTGACTTGGAGAAATTATTTGAATTTATTACCAATCAAAATCAGAGTAAGAAAATGACAAGTAAAACAAATCTTAAAAACACCTTCTCCCCCCCCTCCCCCCTCCTTCCCAGGTTTAACTTTATTCCCGATTTTCTACCCCCTCTCCCCCAACAGTGCAGTGAGATGAGGAATGGAGGTTATGGACAGTTCATCACATGTTGTTTTTGTCGCTGCTTCCTCTTCAAGTAAAGGAGTCCTTCCCCTGCTCCTGCATGAGGGTCCTTCCCATGGGAGACAGTCCCTCATGAGCTTCTCCAATGTGAGTCCTTCCCACGGGCTGCAGTTCTTCATTAACTGCTCCAGCGTGGGTCCCTTTCACAGGGTCAGTCCTTCAGGAACTGGCTGCTCCAGCATGGGTCCCCCACGGAGTCACAAGTCCTGCCAGCAAATCTGCTCCAGCACAGACATCCCACAGGGTCACAACCTTCTTTTGGGCATCTACCTGCTCCAGCATGGGATCCTCCACAGGCTGCAGGTGGGTCTCTGCTCTCCTGTGGACCTCCATGGGCTGCAGGTGGATATTCTGCCTCACCATGGTCTTAACCATGGGCTGAAGGGGAATCTCAACTCTGGCACCTGGAGCACCTCCTGTGCCTCCCTCACTGACCTTGGCGTCTCCAGCACTGTTTCTCTCACATATTTTCACTCCTCTCTTCTTTGGATGCAATTACTTCTGTGCAATATTTTTTTTCCCCATCCTTAAATATGTTATCACAGAGGCATTACAACTGTTGCTGATTGGCTCAGCCTTGGCCAGTGGTAGATCCATCTTGGAGCTGGCTAGCATTAGCTCTGTCAGCCATAAGAGAAGCTTCCAGCAGCTTCTTGGAGAAGCCACCCCTGTAGTCCCCCCCTCCCCTTGCTACCAAAACCTTGCCATGCAAACCCAAGGACTTCTTAGAAACGTCAAATTAGCAGGATAGCTTTATCCACATTTTGATGAAAGGGTTTACCCCTATTCTATACAGGATAACAACCATGTAAACCTGCAGAGGAAGGATTCTCATCTAGCAACGCAGAGCAACAAGAACACAGAAGAATAAAGTCTGACACTAGGCCATTTTCCCGTTTGCTCTCTTTTCACAATCGTCTGGAGAGAAGAGACAGAGATTAGGAAAGGGGCAACAACTGCAACCTGGCAATCGCCATCCCTCTTCACTGAGCCCACACATGGAGCTGTGCTTTTGTCACAGTGTCCCAGACCCTGCTGTACCCATCTGATAACTTGGCCTCTAAACCTCCTTGCTCAGCCTACCTCTCCTACTGCTCTTCTCTCCTTCACCCACCTAAAATCCACAATCTGGGAAGCTGATCTATGGCATTACAGGGTTTCAGCTTTAGAAGTCAGTGCACTCGGGATTATCTTTCTGCCTAGTAAATGTTGGTTTTGTTGGTTTTCTTAAAAGAGTAGAACCAGCTAGAAAAGTTTACTTGGGGACACTGTACTTCCTACAGCTATCAATACAGCATTAAATACCCATTACTAATGATGCACAGAGGAGAGATCAAAAGTTTTTTGACAAACTCAACTACAAGACTGACTGGGAGCTGCAAATCACAGTAACAGTCAAGAAGAAATATTTTTGAGTGAGGCAGACATTAGGTACAAAGAGATTAGCTGGAATAGCTAGCATGAAAGTAGAAATAGATTTTAGAAGGGGAAGTAAGTCTCCCCAGCCTCCCAAGTGCAAAAGTCTGAAAAAATAACTTTAGCTTATTACACATAAGATGAAGTTTTAGCAAACAAGGTATATGTAAGATGTCATACCAGGATGGGCACAATAAACTACTGGCTAAAAAGAGCAATAAGAACCTCTAACAATTTTAGAAACTGCTAGAAAGAAATCATGTTGTTCCTGAAGCTCCATGCACAGTCTTAGACTACTAGTCAGCAAGGCATTTTCAAAGTGATCTGGTATAGAAAGTTAATCCTGAACTTAAATTTCAAGTAGATTCCCTTAACTTCATAAAGCTGTGTCTATGCCTCCTGTCAAAACTGAAATTAAGTTTAATCAACAAATGCAACAAAAAGTATTCTAGTGAAGACAAAAGAGCAGTACCAAACCAGCAGGGTTAGCACTAAATTCAAAGCTATAAAACACTTATGATGAACTGATTCAAAATACTGGACAGTGAGTACTCACCACTGAAAGGTCACCCTGACACAGAATCTCATACATCATGGTCATTAATGCAAGATGCCAGTGGGAAGAGCTGACATTTTCTGACACAATTGAATCACTACTATAGTCTTAAATTCTCATGCTAAGAAAGTTACTTTGCTGCCAAAATTAAAACATGGAGTTAAAACAATTAAAAGGCACACAGCCTGTTAACATAGGGAAGCAACTGTGAATGGCCATCAGGTATTTCCAAACTTTTAATACTTTTTAACAGTGACTAAAAGGTCAGTGAGCAAATGGGGCTTCACACAATTCAGAGCAGGGTCCCATATTCTGAGCATGCAATCCCACAGTAACTTAAACCCATTTAAATCAGAACTACTACAACAGAAGTCTTTCTCACTAGTAATCACAACTCTGCTCTTTCCTGCACTAAACTTTGCACATACTGTCAAAAAGTGAGCGAGCACAAAACCACCATCAGAAAACAAAATTATTAGGTCACTGTTGGATCGGCTCTTCAAACCAGTTTCCTGCTTGCTAAATGCCAGAAAACCAGTCACCTTTACACTAGGATAAGCCACCAAAACCCCTGTTGTCCCCAGCTACTATGCTGCCCTTTTACTTTTTTGGCTTGGGTAATTTTAAACTTAGATCAATCCTCTAATAAAATTCAAATGTACCAGGAGACAGACAAGATCAATTCCTCCCAGCAGTAATGCCAGTTTATGCTTTTAACATATAAAGTATAGCTTTAACACTACTCTAAAAAGATGCATATATATGGTTTATATTACAACAGCCAATGTTTACTCAACTTATTTTTTCCTGTGGTAATTCACAATCAGCAATTTTTGTAACAACATTTTTATACACTGACAAAAAGACAAGTGACGTGGCAGTAGCACAAAAGCAAATAATGGAATCAGGCAAATAACAAAATTACTGTCCTGCCTCATATAAACCCTCATAACATTTCTTCACATTCTTTTACACTTGGATCTACAAACAGCTGCCAAAGGTATCAAGGCAGAATTGCTTACTCATTTCTGTTCCAGGAAACCAGGACTGGGGAACTATGTTTAAAGTTGATTCTAATCAACATTCCTGCTGCTACTACCCCTATCCAACATAATTTTAAACAACAAACTACTTAAAATATGGGTTTGCTTTCTTTCACATTGTAACTCTGATCAACTATATTGGGGGTTTTTTCCTGCTCTCCACCACACCTCCCTCAGTTGAATAGATTCATATTAGCCACCACTTATCCAATTTATATTTTTCTTTTCAGGTATGAATTATAGAGAAGTCAACCCAAGCAGGCAGTGAGATTTTGTTTCCACTAAAACCCATTGAGAGTTAAAACCACTTATAATTACACTCTGGTACCATCCATGCATAGAAAGAATTGTTCATCTCATACACAACTATTCTTCCCACAAAACAAATGTACACTACATGGGAGCATGAGAAAGGTGTGTAGTATCACAACTCAGATTGAAGCACTCCATTAACTTAATAACCTATTCTGTAGAAAATCCAGTTTGCTGAGCTTGCAGACCTAAATCTTTCTACTGCATCACAGATGCTTTATTTTGAAATTCAGATTTTCACACTGACAGGTTTAAATTAGGTGAAGACACTTTAAAATTAAGAAATAGGCTTAAGAACAGTAAGGGAATGCAGACTGGAAGTGCAGGCAACACCTTAGATTTGCGCCTTTCTTTGACTACACAATGATCAAACAGTCCTGGTCTCTGCTTTGGAAATGCAGAGCCAGCCATCCTCTCAGCAGATGCCAAGGTGACAGAGGTTTAAGCCATACAAAGAGATAAGAAGGCTAAGTATAGAAAATTCATATTCTAGGTATTCCATAGTACCAAAACAAACACTGAAGGTATATTCAATATATTATAATATCTTTAAATTAATTATATAGATATATATATTACAATTCAAATAATTTTGTCTTATTAGCTACCATAAAGCTAGAAGCATTGAATCAGTTTAATAATATAATGCATGTACTCCAGTAACCATTTTTAGAATCAGAATAACTAAGATTGGAAAAGACCTCCAAGATTAAGTCCAACTGTTGACCCAGCACCAACATACCATATCCCTAAGTGCCACATCCGCATGACTTTGAACAGTTCCACTTTCTTGTAGCAAGGGGGCCAGAATTAAACACAGGATTTGTGGTATGGCCTCACCAGTGCCCAGTACAGGGGAATGATCACTGCCCTGGTCCTACTGGCCACACTATTGCTGATACAGGCCAGGATGCCATTAGCCTTCTTGGCCACCTGGGCTCATGTTCAGCCAGCTGCTGACCAGCACCCCCAGGTCCTTTTTCACTGGGCAGCTTTCCAGCCACTCTGCCCCAAGCCTGCAGCACTGCAGGGGGTTGGTGTGACCCAAATGCAGGACCCAGCCCTTTGCCTTGGTTGAACTTCATACAACTGGCCTCAGCCCATTGATCCAACTTGTCCAGATCCCTCTCTAAAGCCTTTTGGCCCTCCAGCAGATCAACACCAACTTGGTGTCATCTGCAGACTTACTGAGGGTACACTTGATCCTCTCAACCAATCATGGATAAAGATATTAAACAGGACTGGCCTAAACACTGAGCCCTGCAGAACACCAGTAGTGAACGGCCTCTAGCTGGATTTAACTCCATTCCCCACCACTCTCTGAGCTCAGCCATCCAGCCAGTTTTCTACCCAGCTAACAGTGCAACCAGCCAAGCCATGAACAGCCAGTGTCTCCAGGAGAATGTTGTGGGAGACAGTGTCAAAGGCTTTACTTAACTCCAGGCAGACAACACCCACAGCCTTTCCTTCATCCACTAGACAGGTTGCCCTGTCATAGAAGATCAGGTTGAGCAAGCAGGACCGGCCTTCATACCCTCATGCTGACTGGGCCTGATCCCCTGGTTGTCCTTTAGGTGCCACATGACAGCATCAAGATGATCTGTTCCATAACCTTCCCTGGCACTGAGGTCAGGCTGACAGGCCTGTAGTTCCCCAGATCCTATTTCCAACGCTTCTTGTAGATGGCTATGCAGGACTAGTGATAAATGATTGAAAGTGGCTTGGTGAGCACTTCTGTCAGCTCCCTCACTACCCTTGGGTGGATCCCATCCAGCCCCAAGAACTTGTGTGTGTCTAAGTGGTGTAGCAGGTCACTGACCATTTCCCCTTGGATTGTAGGGGCTTCATTCTGCTATCTCTCTCCATCTTCCAGCTCAGGGGGCTGGGTACCCAGACAACAACTGGTCTTGTTATTAAAGACCGAAGCAAAGAAGGCATTGAGTACCTCAGCCTTTTCCTCATCCTTTGTCATTATGTTTTTCCCCACACTTAATTAAGGATATTCTCCTTGTCCCTCCTTTTGCTGCTGATATAGAAATATTTTTTATTGTCTTGTATGGCAGCAGCCATATTAAGGCTTTGGCCCTTCTAAATTTTTCCCTGTACAACATTGACATCCTTGTAGTCCTTGCAAGTTGCCTGCCCTTTCTTCCAGGGGTGATTGACTCTTTTCCCCCCCCCCAGCTTGCAGCCAAAGCTCTCTGTTCAGCCAGGCCCATTGTCTTCCCTGGCAGCTTGTCTTTCAGCACATGGGATGGCATGCTCCTGAACCTTTAAGGATTCCTTTGTGAAGAATGTCCAACCTTCTCAGATTCCTTTGCCCTTCAGGACTGCCTCCCAAGGAAGTCCATAACCCAATCTCCTAAAAAGGCTAGTGCCTATAGCACAGAGGCTGAAATACTGAGTATCAGGGTTTTTCCCCCTCACTGAACATAATATTTTCACCACAGTGTCAATTCCATTTCTGCTATTTTCAGTGCATGTAGTTTCTTAAAATTATATTGTTCTACAGTGAAGCAGTAACACAGTGGCCCAGAAAATCTTCCCCTCTAAAGCAGCCAGTAAGATAACTCCAGCCTCAGTAGGTTTCTTAAAATAGAGACAATACATTGCAAAGATATTAGCTGACCCCTACTTTTTTTATCCAAGGCCTAGACTCCTACATACACACACACTGCATGAAACATTTCTGAAAAAGGGTTCTGTAGTGATTACCAGCCACCTATTTACTTGTAGCTGAAGCACCTTATTCTGTGTAAGAGAACGGACAACCAGATGAAATGACAGAAGATTTTTATTATTTCTACTAATATCCAAAGAAAGAATGTCAGCCATCCCTGAAATACTGAGGAACAAATTACACAGCTTTATACAATGCCCTGCAGATTTCACAGGTTTTGTCATGGTTTAAGAGCGGCACCCCCTAATTTGGTGCCCCACGACCACCACTATGTCCACTTCCTCCTCCCCTTCTGTGGGAGATATATGAGGCAGAGATTATGTGTTGAGATAAGAACAATTTATTGGAATCAGCAATGCGATAAGAAAACAAACAGTAACAGCAACAATACTAATAAAAAAAGCATACAAAACCCCCACGTTCACTGATCGACCTGGCACCGCTCGACCCCCAAGACAATGAACAAAATGGCGGGGGGACCCTCTGCACACCAGCTTTTTCTTCCTGATGGTAAGAAACATCCCCCTCCTCCTTGGAGGTGAGAATCCCTTACTTCTGCCCTCCAGCAGTGAGATGAGTGGTATAGAATAAAAACTTAGGAACACCCAGAGTCTCTAGGATTCATGCCCTAACAACTACTGAGAAAAAATTAACTCTGTTCTGGCCAAAACCACAGGACATTATCCACCCCTTGTTCTATACCATCTATGTCATGTTCAGATCTTATACCTTCAAAATATATACATATACATATATATATATATACACAACACACATATAATTTTCATTCTCAATGGCCATCCCTCCAAGATGTCTGTTGAGTTCATTTAGTCCATGACTGTGGGTTCTATCTGTCCTAGATGCCTTCTAGGGGAGGAGGGCTAGTGTGCTGTCAGCTGGCTGCTGCATCAGGAGCTCATGACTGGTGTATCTAGAGCAGTCTATCCTCATTCCCCATGAGACTTCTGACATACAGTGGCAGTGCCATTCAGCAACCAATATTATACAATTCAACATTACAGGCCATTCTCACCCAAAATGAAATTCCCTTGAGGTACACAACATGCTTCCCTATCCCTCTGCATTACCATCCAAGTGCACCCGAGCCCTTAAGCAAAAACAATCCCATAGATGGGTTTGCCTTTCCTTGAGGCAGGACTAATCCAAACTGTCTTCCCCCTAACATATTCCTCATATGCACCTTTGTTGGTTTTGCTTGGCTCAGTTGTTGGTAGAGGGGGAGCTGTAAAGATGGCTCCTGCGAGAAGCTGCTGGAAGCTTCCACCATGTCCAGCAGAGCCAACTCTGATGGCTCTGAATATGGACATGCCGCTGGCCAAGGCTAGGCCAATTAGAGATGGTGATTGCGCCTCTGTGATAACATATTTAAGAAGAAATCAAAACAAATGTGCATGCAGTTTTTTCTAGCCAGAGAAGGAGGAGGAGGTGAGAACATGTGAGGAAAACAACATAGAGACACCAAGGTCGGTGGAGAAGGTGGGGGAGGAGGTGTTCCAGGCGCCAGAGCCGAGTTTCCTCTGCAAGCCGTGGTGAAGACCATGGGGGTGAAGCAGGTTGTCCCCCTGCAGCCCATGGGGGTCCACGGGGGGTGCAGAGATCCACTCGCAGCCTGTGGGGGAAGTGCTTACGCCAAAGCGGGTGTATGCCTGGAGGAGGCTGTGTTCCAGTGGGAGACCCCGTGGAGAGAGAGGGCCCTTGCTTCCAGGCTGGAGCAGTGTTGGGGTTTGACCCTGGCTAAATGCCAGGCACCTGCATTTGCTCTCTCTGCTCTCTCCTGCTACAGATGTGCAGGAGAGGGAGAAAAAAACCGTTAAACACACACACACACTGGACTCGTGAGTTGAGATAAAGCACTGGTGGGAGGAGACACACCGAAGGCAGAACAGGTTGAAAACTTAAAGTTGCAAAGAGATTTATTGACCTAACAGTCAAAGGATAAATGAGAAGTAAAAATAAGCTTTTCAGACACCATTCTTTCATTCACCCCCCTCCCTCTTAAGACACCATTTCTCTGTTCACCCCCCTCCCTCCTTCCAATCAACAGCTAGGGTAGGGGGCAGGGTATGGAGTTCTTCTTCTTAGTCCACAAATCTATTCATCACCACAATTCTTCTACAACAAACACTGTTTCTCTACTCACTCCCCTCCCCCTTTCCAACCAACAGCACAGGCAGGGGGCAGGGTAAGGGGTTTTTTTCTCCGGTCAGTTCATCAGGGAGAGGGGTCCTCTACTTAGCCATGGGGTCCCTCCCACAAGAGACAGTCCTCTGTGAACTTCTTTGGCATGGGTCTAATCTCACAAGCAGCAGCCTACCCAAATTCTGCTGCAACATGGGGTTTTTGTCCATAGGGTGCAGATTTCTGAGCCGAGGCCAGGCTGCTTCCATCCCAGGAGCAAGGCCTTTGTAGCTTTAACTCTTTATATGAGACTCCCACTGGATCACAGCTTCTTCCAGGCATCCACCTGCTCCTCTGGCGTGGGCACCTCCCCACAGGCTGTGGGTGAATTTCTGCATCCTTGTGGACTCCATGGGCTGCAGGGGGACCTCCTGCTCCCCCCCATGGTCTTCACCACAGCTAGCAGAGGGTTTTCAGCTCTGGCACCTGGAGCACCTCCTCCCTCACTTTCTCCACTGACCTTGGTGTCTCCATGTTGTTCTTTCTTCACATATTTTTACCTCCTCCTCCTCCTCCTCTAGCTAAAAAGAAGTACGTGACTACTTTGTTTTGATTTTTTCTTAAATATGTTATCACAGAGGTATAACTAACATCTCTAATTGGCCCAGACTTAGCCAGCAGCATGTCCATCACTTTCAGAGCCATCAGAGATTGGCTCTACTGGACTTGGTGAAAAACTTCCAGAACCTTCACACAGGAGCCATCTTTGTGCCACTCCCCACCCCTCAGACACTTCTTCAGGCCTACCACAACAGCTTTTGAAGGGTTTAAATTTCTTAGATGTTAAAGATACCTTGCTGACGTTCTGGGCTAAGCAAAACCACCACAAGCAGCCTGTCCTTGGAGGACTGCACCCCATGGATGAATGACCCACACCCCAGCAGTTTTGGGAGGACTGCTGCTCATGAGATTGAACCACATTGGAGGAGTTCACGGAGAACTGTCTCCCATGGGAGGGACCCCACAACAAAGCAGGGGAAGGACTTCTCTCCCTGAGCAGCAGAAGAAAGACCTCGGTGATGAACTGACCCAAACCCCCATGCCCTGTCCCCCTGCACTATTAGTGAGAAGGAGGGAGGGGTTGGGGGGAGGAATGGTGTCTTTAAGGGCTTATTTTACTTCTCATTATCCTCCTCTCACTCTGATAGTAATAAATTCACTTCATAACTCTAAGTTGAGCCTGTTTTGCCCTTGGAGTGTTATCTCGACTCATGACTGTTTTGTTAAATTTTTTTCCTCTCCTCTGTCCAGCTGTGGTAGGGGAGAGCAAGTAAGAAGCTGTCATGGGTGCCTGGCATTTGGCCAGCATCCAAACCATGACAGCACCACAGGGACTTTATCCCCTTCTATGTGTTATGACCTAATTATTAAGATTCTTTGGAAATACCCCTGCCTAAATTGAGGTGCAAACTAGACCATATGCCAGTCAAGAGTATGGGTTTTATGTGATAGTAAACATGAGAGAGAGAGAGAAGAAAAGAGAGAAAAGGAGAAGAAGGAAAAGGGGGGGGGGGGAACGGAAAGAGGGTGACAGAGACAGAATAAAGAAAATAACACCATCCGTGGATGCCAACAATGTTGTGTTGGTCCTCTCCAGCTGGTCTTCTTGGTGGTGATGGTCCCCCCAGAAAGCATAGAATCCCATGGCTTAATATACACTCAGGCCAGATGGCAATGTTCAGGCATGTCCCCCTGGGGGAGGGGGCAGCCTCTAGCAGCAGACTCTGCTTGCATCACGTGCAGTCCTGTGGTGCAAGGTCTAGCACTTTGGGGGGCCTTTGATGGATTATGACTCCCCCTCAGTTGCCTCTCATGTGAAAGTCCCATGGCTGTGGCCTGTGGGGCTGGGGGTTCCACAGCTGGGCCAGTTTGTGTAACGGAGGATGGATGGGTGTTTCTTGCCTCTGACCAGAGGTTATGCCATGCACCCAAAAATCTCCTCCTCCCCCCTCAGCTGGGGGAGAGGTTTGTGTAAACCTTGCTTCTGTGAGCTGTGCTCTCCCCCCCCACCCCAAACTCAGCCAGGGATGATTCTCAGCACAGCTGGTGGCTTTGGCCTTTGTGGATGCATACCTTTCCCTGAGCCTGAGATGACTGAACAGTAGGTTTCCCTTTATCTAATCTCAGCAGTTTGACTTCCAGTCCAAAGTCCCAGTCAGGTATCTTCAGGGAGGCTTCTTTGGTTGTAGCTTCTTTATACAGCTTTTGTCATAATGAGCAAAACTTTATATCAGTGTTTGAGGCATAAACTATTTCAGTCTCTGACACTGGTACATGGAAGTTTTGATTGGGCAGGGCCAGCTCAACGGGTAGACCCTCCAGTGTTAACTAACAAGGTGGCTTTCAAAAATGTAGATCCGAATGTTTGAAGGTCCCACCCCCCCCACTATTTTCAGTGTGGCTTTTAAACAGTCCATTGTATTGTTCAGTTTTCCCAGAGGCTGGTGCATGATAGGGAATATGATACTGATGCCTGATAGGTTTTTAGTCCTTTTTCATTATACTTTTATACCCTTTTTATATACTTTTTACCCTTTCCCATTCCTGTACTTTTTACTCCCTATATCTTAGCCCACATGTTTATAACCCTTGTACTCTAGCCTAGTTCAGAATTCTTTGGGGAAGACGAAACATCCCCACAATCTCAAGAACATGAGGCACCAACCTTGAACGGAGCCTCATCTCTTGAACATGTTTTGGTAAACTAAGTTGTAGCCTTTTGGGGGAGGGAGGTAATTAGAATAAGGGGGCAATTACTTCATTTGTTAGGTTTCTTATTGGGGAATTTTAGATAGGTATGCTAATTGGTGAGGTCCATAAAATTGTATATGCGTTGTACCGGGGCCCCTTTTTCGTCATGGTACCACCTTTGACAATGGTGCACCTGGGATCATATCAAACCAAGGTAATACCCTTTTCCCTATACTGCGGTGTCTGCGTATCATTTTTACCAGCATTTTAGGCATCAATACACTCACACTCAACTCTGTGCTCTCCCCTCCAAGTGTCTATGAGACTATTTTTGAAATGAGTCCCATTGTCCAACTCAATTCTTTCTGGGGTGCCATGTCACCACAGGACTTGCTTTTCAAGGCCCAAGATGGTATTCTGGGCAATAACATGATGCACAGAGTAAGTCTCCAGCCATCCAGTGGTTGTTTCCACCACTGTCAGCACACAGCGCTTGCCTTGGTGGGTTTGTGGCAGTGTGATGTAATCAATCTGCCAGGACTCCCCATATTTATATTTTGACCATCGTCTCCCACACCACAGAGGCTTTACCCACTTGGCCTGCTTAACAACAGCACATATTTCAGTTATGGATAACCTGAGATATAGTGCCCATGTTAAAGTCTACGCCTTGATAACGAACCCATCTATATGTTGCATCTCTTTCCTGATGCCCTGATGCATCATGGGCCCTAATAATAATTCACCCTTATGTCACCAGTCCAGATCCACCTGAGACACTTTAATCTTGGCAGCTTGATCCACTTCACCATTTTTCCACATGCACCCAAGAGTCACACTACTCAAGAACATCATATTTACATGATGTACTTTTACAGCCAACTTATCTACCCAGGCAGTCATGTCTTGCCACAATTCAGCAATCCAGATGGTTTTCCCTCTGCACTGCCAATTGGTCTTTTTTCCATTGGTCCAACCACTCCCCACAAAGTATTTGCTACCATTCACAAGTCAGTGGGGAGGTGGAGCACTGGCCATTTCTCTTGTTCAGCGATATCCAAAGTCAACTGGACGGCTTTCAGCTCTGCAACCTGACTTGATCCACCTTGTCCTTCAATAGCTTCTGTGACTTGCCGTGTATGAATCCATAAGCCAGCTTTCCATGTTTGATGTATCTACAATACAGCAGAAACCATCAGGAAAGAGACCACATTGCTTTTCATTTTCTGGTAGCTGATTATATGGTGGGGCCTCCTCAGCACGTCACCTTTTCCTCTTCATCCTCTGAAAATAGTCCAGAATTCTCACCTTCAGGCCAGTTTGTGATGATTTCCAAGATTCCTGGGTGATTGGGGTTTTGAGCTTGCTGTGTGATCAACACAACTCACTTACTCCACGTAGCATCAGTGGCATGATGTGTGGAAGGGACTTTCCCTTTGAACATCCAGCCCAGCACCAGCAGGTGGGGTGACAGGAGGAGGTGTGCTTCAGTGCGGATCACTTCTGAGGCAGCTCAAATCTCTTCATAAGCTGCCAGTATCTCTTTTTCAGTTGGGGCGTAATAGGCCTTGGATCTTTTGTATCCCTAACTCCAGAATTCCAGAGGTCATCCTTGGGTCTCCACAGGTACTTTTTGCTAGAGCCTCCAGAAAGGACCAATCTCCTTGGCTGTGGTGTAGAGCACATTATTCACATCTTGTCCTGTCCTGACTGGCCCAAGGGCTACTATATGAACAATCTTCTGTTTAATTTGTTCAAAAGCTTGTTCAGGACCTCTGCTGGAGGTTAGGATTTTCCTTTTTTTTCTTTCAGGGAATTTTTCTCCCATTTGTTGCCTAGGAGATGAGAACAACAATACTTAAGAGACAAAAGATGTGGCTGGAAGAGGGGAGGGGTGCAGTTGCCTGCAGTCTCTTAGCTGGGGAGTGAGCTTGGTAGCTGAGGGGTTTTCTCTTGGGAAGTGCAGAGATACCGAGAGACTTGGCTGGGGGTCAGCAGCTGGGCTCAGCCCTCGCCCGCTCTCTCAGTCTTGGGATCAGAGGGGGGACGGTTTGTGGTTTTGGTGTTGGACTGTTGCTGCCCAGAGGATTTGCTGCCACTGCGGAGTTTCGTCTTTCACTGCTTCTCCTTACCGTGGGTGAGCCTTTGCTCGCAAGAGTGGTCATTGAACTGGGACCTTTTCAACACCTGACCTCACTGGGAGGGATCTTCACCAGCTACTTGAGTGCCTCAAGGGAAACCCGGTACCCAGAACTCCTCTTCCTCTCCAGAGGGAGCATCTCCCAGCTGCTTGCGGCAGCTGCTTGTGGGAGCCTGGCTGCTGCTGCCCAGTCCCGCTGTTTTCTGCTGCTGTTTTGGGTTTTTGCTACACTTTAACTTGACACCCCATGTCCGCCTGGACCCCCTGCTGCTCCTGCCACGGCTTTGAGTTTTTGCTACACTTTGTTTGCCACCCTGGGTGTGCTTGCCCGTGCTGCTCCAGCCCACTGCTCTGAGGTTCCTGCTACAGTCCATTTCACCACCCAGAGTAGCACTGAGACCAGCTGCTCCCCATGAGTTTGCAAAGGGAGCCCCTTTTCTCTCTCCCGCCATCTGAGCCGCCATTGCCAGGGGAGAGGTGGCTGAGCTTGCGCAACAGCGCCCCCACAGCCACAGGGGAATCATTGCACTAGCCCTGCCTGGCTCAGAGCCAACAGCACGCCTGCCAGCTGTGACCATAACTACGCCAATGGGGAAAGTGCTTTACAGCCGAGAGAAGGCTGTTATTGGGTTTCTGGTTTCTTTTGTTTGTTGTTGCTACTGTTGTTGTTTGCCTTGGTGTATATATATTCTAGTAAAGAACTGTTATTCCTTTTCCCATATCTTTGCCTGAAAGCCCCATAATTAAGAAGTTATAATAATTTGGAGGGAAGGGGGGTAATATTTTCCATTCCAAGGGAGGTTCCCACCTTCCTTGGCAGACACCTGTCTTTTAAACCAAGACAACCCCACTTGAAACCATTTTTCTTCCGTCACACATGGTAGAGAGGGTTTACAATCTGACTGTAATCTGGAATATACATCCTCAAAAAAACCCACAGTGCCTAGGAAAGCTTGTGTCCTTCTTGCTGGTTGGTGGGGACATAGCTGCTACTTTGTTGACTATATCTATTGCCAGAGTCAGGTAGCCACCTGAAGCACTGTTCATTCTCCTTCTTTCATTGACATCACTGCCAATGAGTTGGCGTATGATGATGGCATACTCTGTAGGCGCTTCCACCACATGTATTGTGTACACTGGACCTCACCTGGATCTACAGGAGACTGCGTGTTATTTGAATCCCCATAGAGTACTTTCAGCACAGCTAAATCTCTCAGGTACTAGATACCTTGTTCCATGGCATTTCACCTGCTTGAGTGCACTATTAGAACATTCTTGAGAGAATACCTTTCCCTCACGCTTGACAGGAGTCACCTCTAGAGGATGAGTTTGTCTTATTCCCAATTTTCTGGTCAATGCACACATCCTTGGACAAGGATCCCAGTTTCTTGGCTTCACTACCATTTAGTTTCATATCATGGGCCACCATACCCCAGCATCAGAGCAGCCAGGTCACCATGGGCTTACCCAACTGGCAGCTGAATCTTTTCACATAGCTCACCCAGAGATAGGGATTGGGTGATTATCTCTGGCCCTGCCTCTTCCTCCTGTTCTGAGGGCCCTGCTTCCTATTCTTCCCTCACTATGCAAACTAATTTGGTCTTGGATTTCTTTTTCTGTATAGGTATAACTGCTACCGACATGGGTTGTTCCTTTGGTTCAGCTGCAGTTTGAGTGCCCACAGTGTCTGTTGCTCTGCTTTCCTCCTCCTCCCCCTGAGGGTGCTGTCTAGTGACGAGCAGTGTCCAATAAATAGTAGCCAGGGCCCAGCACACTGCAACAAGTTGCTCGTCTGTGGAGCTGTCACAGCATTGTCCTTGCAAATATTATGTCACTTTAACAGGGTCCTATACTTGTTCAAACTCCCAAACCATTGGAGCAGAGAATTTCCCCCAAAACTGGCCCATTTTCTGCCACATTCCATGCCACTCATGACTATCCACCCTCATGGCAGATCTCTGAATAACCTCCCTAGATATCTCTTTCTTAACTCTAAACATGGTGTAGACCACACTGAGGAGACCTGGCAGACTTAGCAACAAGAAGAGGCTTTCCTTAACATCCAAAGGAAATTCAAAATTCTCAAAAGCTGATGTAAAAGGCCTGAAGGAAGAAAAGGGGGTAAAAAGCTGGGGAAAATCATCCTTCCCTGTTTCCCCCACAGGCTGGGTATGATTATTAATGAATTCCCAGAGGTAGCACCCAAGGCCATGACAGGAGAACAGCACTGAGGACACATGCCTAATGACCCTCATTGCCATTGATGTTATCAAGTCATAAACTGATATCCCACAGTACAGCAATAAAGCAATCCCGATCCCTATCCCTGCTCTGAGAAGGAGTACTGTGATAGGCACATAGTGCACATACAGAAACACATACAGGGTTAGGTACCAAAACCATGTGAACAGACCAAGCAACATCGTACCAAGTGGCTCCATATGTAATACAACAAATTCTTAGATTAAAATTGCTTCCCACCCACTCTGGGCAGGTCTTATCTCAACCCTTTATGCCTCGCATTGAGTGCCAACCAAAGGCTGTCGTGGTTTAGAAGCAGCACTCTTTAATTTAGAGTGTGTCCCATTCTCCCCCTCCCCCCACTCACTCCTCCCCTTCAGTGGGGGATAAGAATGGCAGAGATTACAGGTTGAGATAAAACCATTTACTGGAAAAAGCAATGAGATAAGAAAATGAACAGTAACAGCAACAGTACTAACAACAAAAGTGTACAAAAAGAGGGTGATTTACATGCAAAAAAAAAAAATCCCCACATTCATCAACCAACCTGGCACTGTGCAACCCCCAAGACATTGAACAAAATGGCGGGAGGACACTCCATGTGCCACCTTTTTCTTCTGGACCATAAACCATGCCCCCCTCCTTCTCAGAAGTGAGATTTCCTTACTTCCCATCCCCCCCCCCCGGCAGTGATGTGAGTAGTATAGAATAACAACTTAGGCATGCCCAGATGGCTCCAGGCTCTGTGAAAAAATAACTGTCCTGGCTGAAAACCACAATAGGTTTGCATTAAAATTTAATTATTTCCTGCCACAGAATACACACACTTGTAATGTAGTAATACTGAAGTCAACCAGTTAATCACGGACAGTTGAAAACATTCATTAAGATACTTTTCTCACATGAATGCACAGTCTAAAATACTTGGTAGAGAGATACAGTAATACTTTGTACACTAAGCCAGTGAACGAAAATTGGTTGAAGTTGTTCCTATTTCTTCAGTCAGGTCAGTGTTTTGGCTTAAGACATGATATTCATCTAGAGAGCTACAGTGTTGACAACAAAAGCAGTGTATTGTTCATAAGGTTACAAAGCAAAAAACAGACTGCATTTGAAGTTAACCTCTAAGTTTCACCAAACAATTTTTATAACTCCTACCTTTATATTTATAATTTGAGTATAAAGGATTATTTTATAAAACAATTAACTGAAATACTTACATTCCATCTATTAACAGTGCTAACATACCAAAAAACTGTAGCTGTGAGCTATACCACACCCTCCCCTGCAAGGCTACCTCTCTACACACACCATTTGGTATTTGCTGATTCACAGATACAACCGAGTCATTCTTGCAACCCCTTTGGAAGCTACATGTGTCTGCATGTTTCCACTCCTTCAAGATGCAGATCTGGAGACAATGAAGTTGGATATGCCCATCTTTGAATGCCTCATTACTTAATACTCCAAAGAAGAGAACCCTTTGAAGGCAGAATTTTTCACCAATCAGACATTATTTAAGTTCATTAGCTCTGCTATGCACTTTTTCAATTTAACTCATTTAATACCCACTTCCTCACACAATCTGCACTGTACCCAAGTTACTAATTTTCATTCCTCCTGCTCTAAGAAGAAACAAGCTTCTTTCAACTTCAACCCATGAAAATCAAACCAGCTACACATCCTTTGATTCCACGTCAAATCCATTATCAACACCTTTCCTATCTCTTCTACAGGATAAGATTGTTGTACCTAAGACTGCAGTATTCTTTTTCCACAGTTCTTCTCACCAAGTCCTCTATGCTGAATTTCTTCTCTTACCAAAAAGCCTCTAAGGTGGCTTGTACTTTCTCTGAGTGGCTACCAAAAACAGAAGGCAAGCCTGACAACCAGGTCCACCCCAAAGAAACAACACAAGTACACATCAAATCCTTCCCTGAGAGCCATGCAGATGCAATCTTGTGCTCTCCTGCTGCCAAGGTACATCCTGCAGAGCCCAGCATACTCCCAACTCTCAAAAGGCTGACATGATTCAATCTGGGAAAACAGCTTTCCATAGCCAGAGCACACCAGCCTGCTACACAGGAAATCACCATAAAAGTAATCTGTGTCAATTCTTTAAAGTTGTTCTGAGACAAAGACATGACAAGGGGCAAGGGAGAGGAATGTACCTAAATTAAAAGTGGATTGAATGCTTATGGAATCAAAGGATAACCAACAAATGCTTAAAAAGAAGTGTTTAAAGAAATAAATAGGAGAGTTTGATTTCAGGATATGAAATCATTAGTGCCAGTCCTGCACCAATGCTACCATCTCACCTCTCCCACGGCCACGTTTCCCACGGTCTGAAGGCCTGTCTCCTTGATTGTTGTCCACTCCATTCTCTTCAGCTCTGACTGTGGAGAGAGGACAGCTTAAGAGACTCACACATGAGACAGTATAGCCATCTGCTTAACCTGAAGCTCAAAAAAAAGGCAAGATTTTGAAGTGGGCTGGTTAACAGATGTCAGTCACCCCTCTTCTTTGGGGGCCTAGCTACAAGCAAGTTATGTTTACTTTGCACTAGACCATTAGGAAGCAAAATATCTAACAAGAGGAAAATGCCCCTCAGCAGACACACTTCTGTCGGGTTGGGGTTTTGGGGGGAGGGAAGAAAGGCAGTGTTTTGCAGACTACACTATTAAGTATAGCCTCACCTCTTTAACAAGGTAGGAAATAAAGCTGCCTCATACTACGCTTCCTCAATAACAGGCTGTGTGGCAACAGTGAAAGAATAAGGGACAACACCAAGAACACCAACTCTTTTGTCTGCCCATACCATATCCCTGTACAACCAGGGAAACTTAAAACAACTCTCCTCTGTATTTAAATCAGAGGGATAACAACTAGGTGAAGGTGAGGCATTAAAAAAGCACTGCACCTTAACTATTTCACAGAAAATTCCTGAGGAAGTACTCCAAAAGATGGCTGGCTCTTGGAAGGAAGGGAGGGAGAGAGGGGAAAAAAAAAAAGACCGGCCACTTAAAGTACTGTTGAGATTTTGTACTTCACAACTTTTCGTAATAGCAGCAACAAAACCATTAATGCTTGGACTGGGAGGAGATTTTACAAAAAGAGACAAGCAGCATCTGGCTCTGTCAAAAGTTTTGCCCCTCACTTTCATTTTGATGGATCTGATTTCAATTTTTCTAAGCATAGATGCAAGTTTTATTACTCTTTTTCCTATCTTTGACATTATTTTACAAAGATTCACAATGTCTTCATTGGCACAATATTTGAAGATATTACAATAATTAATTAAAAGAATTGGCTAATATCGTAATTTTTTCCCCTGCTTTTAAGTCAAAAGCTAAACATATTTTTTCATTGGTGTTTCTCTGCTCATCTATCAGTGTTGTGTATGGCCCTTACAGGCAATTTATACAGCTTTGATACTGCTGATAAAACTTAAAGAGAAAAAAGCAATGTGCATCCAATGGCAATCTAATGTGATGCTACCTAACTTGAAAACATCAGTTTGCTTTTGTACAATGTATTTTTGCACCTGCATAAGCTGTAGAAAAAATTTAAACATTTCAACCCACAAAGAACTTTCTCTGTTGTAGAAACTCCCCTTTGGTTGGCTTATGAGTAATATATGCTAGAGAGTTATAATGATCCCAGTCTTTTCATTCCCCTTATAAAAAGATGAGAACATCTTCAGGTTCTCCCACTCATAAAAGGAGATGAAATCAAAGCTGGATATTTTTTTCATTAAAAGAAAAAAAGTGTATCAGCTGTGCAGCAACATACTTGCTTCTCAAGCAGTTTTACAGAGAGTCAATTCTAAAACTTAAAAAAGAACAGCAATTTGTACAAGATCAATTAATCAAAAAAGGACAGAAATTTAAAGTTAGTGTCTCTGAATAAATACAGACCATCCCAAAACCAAGTCACAGACAGATCGAGCATACCTGTTGCAGAAACAGGTTATGATCCCTTCAGTGCTGAGCTATAGCTTAGATAGTCTTTACTCCATTAAGCATTTGCTCTTAACTCAGCCAGTTTCAGCTGCAAGAAAAGTGTCTGAATCTTTAAAAATTAACCCCTATACGTACACTCTTGGCCACGGCTGCCTCCTCTTCCCCGTCTGTTGGAACTTCCCCGTCCACGGCTCATTTCTCTGTCCCCTCGTTTCTCTCTGTTCTCTTTGTTTTCCAAACCTTCTTTTCCAACATTTTTCTTCTTTCCCCCTACAGTCTCCCAAGAAGTCTATTTGGATAAAATAGAATTAGATACAAAAGTCAAAAAGGAAGACACAGCTCTCAGTGCATGCTTCTACCTCACACCCCTCCAGTTCATGGGGAAAAAACAGCTATACATACATATTACATTGATACAAATGGAAACATAAGCTGTATTTCTGGAAAGAGATGAAAAAGAAACAAGTTATAAAAGTTGGATTTTCTTATGGAATATGAGAATCCTAAGTATTTCTGGCTATAATGGACTTTTACTAGTTCAAGGAAGCCTAGATATGACCACAACACAGAAAATCTGCAAAGCAAGCATCAGTTTCCTTCTCAACTACCTCCATAAATCTAGGAAGGGAGCATGTACAAAGCTATCCTTTTCTCCAAAGGAAATGAAAAAATGCTTATAAGTATCATTGAACAATAGACTGCTGAGAGTAAGTACGTGGCTTCCAGTGCATCAAAGCAGAGTGAAACTAGAAAAAGATATTTATAATCTGCATTCAGAACTAGTACCACCTCTGCTTCCAACATTACATCAAATCCACAGTTAAAGTGTTCTGAAGTGTAATGGCCTTCAAGTTGGAGGCCCACAAATTTCCATAAAGAATAAGTTTATTCACACTCTGATGAGAACCCCTTCTATAATGAATACTCCTTCCTTCTTGAGTCCTTCAAGTTCTCTGTATTTGAGTTGCATTTTGTCTACAAAGCACAGTGGGTTCAGAGGGATTTGTCAAAAGAGCAATATATGGATCTGCTGCTTCTAATTGATAAATGAGTTCAGAACGTTTCTTCCAGGTCATGATCGCTTATTAAAAATTTGCTAAAGTAAGAAAGCATTTAAAATTCTCTATCAATCAGAAAACTATTTTCAACTAGAAAATGGCAAATATGAGAAGTACAAAAGAACACAAAACCAGCACATTACCAACATAGATTTAATCATGAGATGCTCTCTTCCCAACTTGACAGTTTGTTCAGTATTATATATTTCTGTGTTTTAGATGACCTCAACTCTGATAAATGAAAAGAGGATAGGAAAGAAAGTCCTCAGTCAAAACAGTATGTGTTCTAGATTTAGGGTGTGTGGGGATGGGTTTCTTCATTAAGACAGACTACACATCCTGATAAATCACAGGAAATACTGAATGTTCAGCATTAAGAAAGGAAGTCCAGGTTTCTCTCCCAATTTAGATGAGATGGAATCTAGTTTACTGTCTTGGACAAATTGTAAGAAGTCCCTCCAGCAAAAGCTTGAGCTGCAGCAAAACATTTTCCTGGTATCTCTTGGGTTAGAAAATTGTTCTGTGCAACATTCTAAGCAACATTATTTGTTGTTATATACACATTGTTTAGTCTCCTCTTTCTAGTTTTCAATGAAGTTATGCAAATGAACAACAGTGAAAGGATACTTGTATCCTCTTTTGCCATTAGTAGTGTTGTCAATGCAACTTTCAGATGTGGAAACCTCCTCCAAATTCAATATTGACAATGCAAACCTACATAAGCTGCACAATATCTGCCTGTGCTTTAGGTTTATAAAGATTATCCTTTGTGGCAAACAGACTCAGGTCTCATGGTTGAGAGGTGCTACAAACATTGGTGCAAAAAACAGGCCTGTGTCTGTCAGAGCAATGATTACTGCTGCAGAGTTAAAATTATTGTGTGTAAATGAAAACCAAAAGATTCTGCAAGAGACCAGCTGAACACCCACATTTTCAAGGTTCAGCCTAGTCTAAGGTATGCATGCAGCAGAAAAGCTGTCCTGGTCTCCATTTCCTTCAAAAAAATTTGGAGGCATGGAAATTGAAAGCTTCCAAAATGTGACTTTCCCAATCACTTCTAAGAAGTGGAAACAAAAAGATCAGCTTAATAGGAAAGTAAAACCTTACCGTGTCTGAACTTCCTTCCAGCAATATGTTAATTGCTCTGTTCATGTCCCCATTACAATCATGTAGTGCCACTATGCACTCATCTTGGTTTTTCCCCGTCACTTCCATAAGCTGGCAGTAAAAGTCAAACATGTTAAAATATTCAAATTATCTTTGTAAGAAAATAAGAGTTAGTACCACCAGAGATTCAAAAAAAGCACATAGCTACTGTGTCAGAGCAAACTAAAATCCTAAATAAAGGTAAACACAAATTAAATTATAATCAAGAAAGCACTCTCACTTTTTTTCCCTTTAACTTTATGCTTGGAGATTTCCTATGCAGAACTTAATTCTTATCCTTCCCACCAGCACAGCTACAGGCACTATTGATGAGGGTGTACTTTGGCTTCAGGAAGTACAAAACTTCACTTCTGGCACATCACCAAAACAAGTTTATAACAACAAAAAGCACTTAATGCTTCATAGAAGGTTTTCCAAAGGAAAAGTCAATAAAGCTGCATACACAGCTCTGGGAAGTCAAATTATTTTTTTAAATAATACCTCAAATTACCTTTAAACTATGATTCTATGATTTTTACTTTTCCTGAAAAATGGCCAATATATTTGCAAACTCAGTTTACACAGGTGACATTTTTCCCATGTGCGTGCACACGTAGACAACCTGAATGCACTCTTTATTCGGACAATCATTTAATTGGGACCATACTAAAAAGATATAGTCTGGAAAAGATCCACACAGATGAATTTTGGCTTAAAGGGCAAAGGAAAATACACTGGCGTAACTATACAGTCATAGCTATATTACCACGCAATTTTGTGAAAACAGACTTTACAGGGCAATAAGAGCACCTTTTTCTAGTTAAACTTCTATCCTTGTGAAAAAGGTTTCATCTAAATCAGAAACATGCTCTAGCTCCAAAATGCAAGTCAGCATTGTTGCAGGGCATAAAAACTCTGTATCATAAGAAACATACTTGTTTCACTTTATCTTCAAAATCTGTGTCATTCTTATCGTAGATCATCTGAGCCAGGCGAATCTGTTCTGCTGTTGCCTGAAAAACACAAACATCCAATAAAGTGCACAAAATTTAACTTTTTTTTTAAGTATCTCTTAAGTTATCACAATCACAGAATATGCAGAGTTGGAAGGGACCCACAAGGAGTAGCAAGTCCAACTCCTGGCCCTGTACAAGACACCCCAACAATCTCACCCTGTGCTTGAGAGCATTGTCCAAACCCTCCTGGAGCTCTGATAGCCTTGGGCTGTGACCATTCCCTGGCAAATCTGTTCAGTGCCCAACCACCCTCTGGGAGAAGAACCTTTTCCTGATATCCAGCTTAGCCCTCCCCTAACACGACATCAGGCCATTCCCTCAGGTCTTGTCGCTGGTCACTAGAGTGTCACTATATTTTTTTTCCTCTCAAGATTCTAAAAAAGAACATACACAACAAGCACAGAGGTGCTACAGGGATAGGATTAACATCTCCTCTATGCCCATTTTATAGTTAAAAATTAGCTAGAACAGAAGCAATTTCAACATATTCCAATGTGTTTGAACCACAGTTAAAGCTCATCACATCGTAAATAAAAGTAATATCGAAGTGTAAGCTTCTGTGGTAAATTCTATTATATGGTTGTCTTGTCTATCTACCACTCCAGAGATAGTTTTATCATAACAAACTGACAATGGCATTTCTAAATTAACCACATCTCTGATGATCCCTGCTCACATCACCTTCCACGCCTCTCCCAATAACCACCTGACTGTAGTTTTATGAGCACTTAAAAAGACTGAGTCATTCCTCAAGATTCTGCTTGTGAACAGTTGCACTTCTTTTTTTAATAAATTAATACTGGTCTCTGAAAACTGCTAAAAAATCTTGCTATTGATAAAATATTTGGTGCTTCTGTGACATTTCTGGACAACAAATCCATGCTGGCAACTTCTCCTAAAGCTGAAATACTAAAATGGATGGATGCAGTAAAGAGCCATAAACCCAAATAGGCTATGGCTACCTTAAAGTGAAAACTACTCAAAAACATTAATGGTACATCATACAGGCCACTCTTCGTAGTGTGGCATCTGCAGCCTACTTGAACTGCACTCCCATGAAAATACCAATGATAACTGTATGCTACATGAACTTTGATCTCATTTGATTTCTGCTCAAACAGAAGAGGCTACTATCTCATGCTAGAGAAGGCTGATACTGAAGAGAGCCAGGACCCAAAATGCAAGTTGATGTACTGCAGAAGACTTTACTGAGAAGGGGACCACATCACCCCCCGAAATTCTTGACAGAAAGGATTCATCCTAAGCAGTCTCACTTCACAGGATACCCACATGAAATTCTGTACCTCACAAGTTCAGATTTAATCAGTCTCAAACTGCTTCACTTCTGGAGTTTACCACAAATGCAAGCTTTAGAGGAGATTGCCAAGCGTAAATCCTGATTCAAAAAATTACACCACAATAAAACACCAGCTGCTTATTTGCTGAGAAGTTACTGCAGCTGTCCCAGTTCCTCAAGAAAAATAATATTTGCTTTGCTCAGAGTCAATGTTCCAAGACAATCAGTGTTAGTAACTGTCTGTCTCAGAGAAAAATTTTTCTAGGTGGAAAGCACTCCAAATAAACGCCTCCCCCCAAAGCAAAGGGCTCCTGGCACCCCCTCCCCACCCACAACAGAACTTCTTAGATGAAAGTGAAAAAAAAAAAACTGTTTAATTAACAGAACACACAGAGTGCCCTGCAAGGCACAGGGAAAGGGGAAAGAGGAAAAGGAATTATTAAACCTGAGCAAACAGCTGGTGAACTTTAGTGTCCTTTTCCTCAGGCTAGCTTCCCCTCTCCGGGGGTCCCCCAGGGGGCTGGGCGGAGTTGCTCGGGTGGCTCCCTGGGGGATTCTCGTCTACCTTCCTCCTGGGGCTCCTCGGGTTTTCAGGCAAAAAAGCAAATCGAAAAAAAGTCCAAAAAGGAGACGACGAAGAAGCAATCCCAGGGAAAAAGCTAGCAGTAGCGACAGCAGCAGCAACAGCCAGACGAAGAAACGTCCCTTCCTCCCCCTCGCTCCCCGACAGAGTAGCCTGGGGGAGAGTTTCAAAACAACCCATGCTTCTCCCAGCTGCTGAACGCAGTTAAAGCTACAGGACCACATTTCAGAGTATACAAGCAAGCGATAGGGAATACAGGATTATCATAACATCACCCCAAGACATTCCACCCCTTATTTCATATTGTTGGCTTAAAATCACACTAATATGTTTCAACTCTAAACTCACAGATATATACATATAGCTATATACAAATAGTGGCAGTGTCATTAAAAGCAAGCAGTTGTACATAGGCATCCCAACATTAGGCATGGCCCTCGCCCAAAATCAAATCTCCCTGAGGTATACATAGTGTTTCTTCATCTTCCGGCATTACCCACCAGGTACACCCTTGCCCCTAAGCAAAGACTACCCCGTGGATGGGTTTATCTTTACACGAGGCAGAATTAATCCAGTCTTTCCTAACAAGCCTCTGACATGTACTGCTGGGACCTTGTCTCCGTCCACTGTATGCAGAGGCTCAGATAAGGCAGGACCTGCTCGGTTGATGGAGCCTCGGGTGTTAACTAACCAGGGGGCCTTTGCTAAATGTAGCTCCCAATTTTTTAAAGTCCCCCCACCCAGTGCCTTCAAGGTGGTTTTTAACAATCCATTGTACCATTCCACTTTGCCAGCAGCTGGTGCACGATAAGGGATATGATACACTCACTCAATGCCATGTTCCCTAGCCCAGGTGTTTATGAGGCTATTTTTAAAATGAGTCCCAATGACTGACTCAATTCTCTCAGGGGTACCATGCCTCCAAAGGACTTGGTTTTCAAGGCCCAGGATGGTGTTACAGGCAGTGGCATGAGGCACAGGGTAGGTCTCCAGCCATCCAGTGGTGGCTTCTACCATTGTGATCATGTAGTGCCTGCCTTGATGGGTTTGAGGGAGTGTAATGTAGTCAACCTACCAGGCCTAACCATACTTGTATTTGGACCACCACCCACCATACCACAGGGGTTTCACCCGCTTGGCCTGCTTGATCTCAGCACGTCTCACAGTTATGGATAACCTAGAAGATAAAGTCCATGGTTAAATCCACCCCTCGGTCTCGTGCCCACTTAGAGGTGGCATCTCTGCCCTGATGGCCTGAGGCATCATGGGCCCATTGAGCTAGGAACAAGTCTCCCTTATGCTGCCAATCCAAGTCTACCTGGGACACCTTTATCTTTGCAGCCTGATCTACCTGTTCGTTGTTCTGGTGCTCGTCATCAGCTCGGCTCTTGGGGACATGGGCGACTACATGGCAGACCTACACAGGTAGTTTCTCTGCCTGGGAAGTGATGTCTTTCCACTCTTTGGCAGCCCAGGTTGGTTTTCCCCTACGCTGCCAATCAGCCTCTTTCCACTTTTCCAGCCAACCACACAGAGCATTGGCTACCATCCATGAATCGGTGTAGAGGTAGAGCTTTGGCCACTTCTCTCAGCAATGTCCAGGGCTAGCTGAACGGCTTTGGCTCAGCGAGTTGACTCGATCCACCTTCTCCTTCAGTAGCTTCTGCGACCCGTCGTGTGGGACTCCATACAGCTGCTTTCCATTTTCGTTTTATCCCTACAAGACTACAGGAACCGTCAGTGAAAAGAGTGTAGCATGTTTCTTCTGCTGGCAGTTGGTTGTATGGTAGAGCTTCCTCCACACGAGTCACCTGTTCTGGATCCTCTTCGTAAGTCAGACAAAAATTTTCACCTTCAGGCCAATTTGTAATTATTTCCAAGATCCCAGGGTGATTCAGATTTCCCATATGGGTGCGCTGTGTGATGAGGGCAATCCATTTGCTCCATGGGGCATTGGTGGCACGGTGGGTAGAGGGAACCTTTCCTTTAAACATCCACCCCAGCACTGGTAATTAGAGTGCAAAGAGTTGTGCTTCAGTACCGATTACCTCTGAGGCAGCTTGGACTTCTTCATAGGCTGCCAAGATTTCCTTCTCTGTTGGGCTTCAGACCCTCTGTAACTTCGGCTCAAGAATCCCAGTGGTCGCGCTCGGGTCTCACCAGGCACCTTCTGCCAAAGGCTCCAAGACAAACCATGGCTCCCAGCTGCAGAGTAGAGCATGTTCTTCACTTCTGGTCCTGTCCTGACTGGGCCAAGGGCTACTGCATGAGCGATCTCCTGCTTGATCTAGGTGAAGGCTTGTTGCTGTTCAGGGCTCCAGTGGAAATCATTCTTTTTACGGGTAACCAGGTAAAGAGGGCTCACAATTTGGCTGTACTCAGGAATATGCTTTCTCCAAAAGCCTATGGCTCCCAGGAAAGCTTGCGTCTCCTTCTTGTTGGTTGGTGGAGACATTGCGGTGATTTTATTGATGACCTCAGTGGGAATCTGATGTCGTCCATTTTGCCACTTCACTCCCAGGAACTGGATCTCTGTAGCTGGTCCCTTGACTTTGCTTTGTTTAATGGCAAAGCCAGCTTCCAGGAGAATCTGGATGATTTTCTCTTCTTTTTCAAATACTTCTTCTGCCATGTTCCCCAAACAATGATGTCATCGATGTACTGTAGATGTTCTGGAGCCTCACCCTTTTCCAGTGCAGTCTGGATCAGGCCATGGCAAATGGTGGGACTGTGTTTCCACCCCAGGGCAGTCAGTTCCATGTGTACTGCATGCCCCTCCAGGTGAAAGCAAACTGGGGCCTGCACTCTGCTGCCAGAGAAATGGAGAAAAATGCATTTGCAATGTCAGTAGTGGCATACCACTTTGCTGCCTTGGACTCCAGCTCATACTGGAGCTCCAACATGTCTGGCACAGCAGCGCTCAGTGGTGGAGTCACTTCATTCAAGGAACGATAGTCCACAGTCAATCTCCATTCTCCTTCAGATTTACACACAGGCCAAATGGGGCTATTGAAGGGTGAGTGGGTCCTGCTGACCACCCCTTGACTCTCTAGCTCACGGATCAGCTTGTGGATGGGAATCACAGCATCTTGATTTGTCCGGTACTGCCAGCAGTGCACGATCAAGGTGGCAATCGGTACTTGTTGCTCTTCCCCTTTTGAGAGTCCTACTGCAGATGGGTTCTCTGATAGTCCAGGCAAGGTGTTTAATCACTTAATGCCCTCTGTCTCTACAGCAGCTATCCCAAATGCCCACTTGAGTCCCTTTGGGTCTTTGAAATACCCATTTCAGAGGAAGTCTATGCCTAGAATACATGGTGCCTCTGGACCAGGCACAATGGGATGTTTCTTCCACTCTTTTCCAGTCAGGCTCACCTCAGCTTCCACCAGAGTCAAGTCTTGCTATCCTCCTGTCACACCGGCAATAGAAACAGGTTCTGCCCCCACATGTCGCAATGGAATTATCGCGCACTGCGCACCAGTGTCAACCAAAGCCTCATATTCTTGTGGTTCTGCTGTGCCAGGCCACCGAATCCACACCGTCCAAAAGGCACAGTTTTCCCTGGCCTCTACCTGGCTAGAGGCAGGGCCCCTCTAGCCCTGGTTGGCATGCATGTTAGAGGTTCCTTCGAGGGGATTGGACATGTCAACTGGAGCTGCTTCCTTTCTGGTGGAATTTCCTCTCTGAGTCTTGCCCTTCTTCAATTCACACACTCATCGCACCAGAACAGCGGTGGGTTGTCCATCCCAACTCCTCATGTCTTCTCCACTTTCACACAGGAAATACCACAACTTACATCGAGGGGTGTACCCGCTCCTCATAGCTAGGGAACATCTGCATCCGGTAACAGAACCTCTGATCTGAACTGCTGAGATTTGGAGAAGGCCCTCTTTAATCTCCTTACTAAGTTTCTCGTGATTCTCCTCTATCTTATCTTCCAGTTTCTGCAGATGTGTTTCCACAGCTGAGATTCTTGCATTTGTTGGGCCATGCATGGCATCTGCATACGCTCAGAGCTTCCTTGCCATATCAGGCACAGTCTCATGCCCATCATCTCGCTTCATCATTACTAAAGCAGAAGTGTATTCTGGTGGCCCAAGTCGTACGAGTTTCCGCCACATCACAGGTGTACATTCTACTCCATCTGGATCCACAAGCGGGGCTGGGTTTCCTATGTCCTCTGAGAAGACAATCTCTACCACCACCATTTCTCTCAAGTGTTGAATCCCTTATTCTATGGTCTTCCACAGGGTTTGTTGTATATAGAAATCCTCGGGGCATAGATATCTTTCCCTCACACCTTTGATAACTCGCCTCCAGAGGCTGCAAGGGTCAACCCCACTCCATGCCACTGGGTTGATATCTGGGTCACGTGACACAGTCCCCAAATGCTTTGCCTCGGTACCATCTAGAAGTGTAACATCACCTGCAGCATCCCAAAGATGGATTAATCAACTAATTATTGATTAATCGTCTTGTTGGACTGTCTTGGTTTGAAAGACAGGTGTCTGCCAAGAGAGGTTGAACCCTCCCCCCAGGACAGAGAATGTGATTTCCTTTCCTCCCTCCCTCCGAATTATTCAATTTTGTAAATCAAGGGCTTTCAGGCAAAGGTATGGGAAAAAAAAGGAATATCAGTTCTTTACTAGTATCTATAAACAAGCAATAACAATAATAGCAACCACAACTAGAACCAGAAAACCAATAGCAGATGGCTTGTGAGCTGCTGAGCCTTTGCCCGTGTGGTGTAATCACGGTTGCAAGCAGCAGGGGCGCTGTTGAGCTCCCGGCCGGGCAGGGCAGGCGCGATGACTCCCGAGCGGCTGCAGGTGGCGCTGTTGAGCTCCCGGCCAGGCAGGGCAGGCACGATGACTCCCGAGCGGCTGCAGGTGGCGCTGTGGCGCAGGGTCAGGTCTGGTAGTGGCAGCCGATAATGGCGGAGAGATGAGCAAGCAGGCAGCAAAGCAGCTCGGAGCGGCGAGCGGAGCGGCGGGTCAGGAGTTGGCCCTCTCCCCAGCCAGCCAGCGAGGATTTTCTGCAGTCACAGCAGACGCCGCGGTCTCGTGCGGCAGAGGGCGGGGGGCAGGCAGCAGGGGCCGCGGGACTCTCCCGGCAGCGGCTGCGAGGAAACGCAGCCCGGGGAAACGTGCCCTTTCCCGTGGGGAGAAAAGGTTGAATCCAAGCTCACCCAGTCAGGAGAAGAGAAAACAGGGCACAGTTGGATTCCCTCTGGTCCAGCCGAAAAGCAAAGAGCAGCCTCTCCTCTCAGCGTCCGAACCACGAGAGAGTGAGATTCCCGTTTCAAGGGCCGGGTGTTCCCTTACCCTGCCTCGCCCAAGCCCACCTTTGTCTTTTGATTACTCTAAACATCTAACTATTTGTTGCTTAGTAACGGGAATGGGAAGAAATTCTCAACCCCTGACATGGACATAATCTTTTCTTAGGCTGCGAAGGTCCTTCACGGTCATGGACTCAACAATGATTTCTGACTCAGTTGCTGACTTTGAGGATCCCTCCCCCCATCACCATCTGCTGGGCGATCGGTCTTGAATTGATGTTTCATGCTTCTTGTAACAGGAGCAACTGCCACCGGCTTAGGCTCCCCGTCTTCCTGTTCTATAGTATCGGACAATGTACAATGAGCATATGCCAGGGCCCAACATATTGCATTACAGTTGTCATTGCACTTCTCTTTCAGATACTTCCCCATCTCAGCTGGTCTCAGAATTTGTCCAGGGGGAAACTCTCAATGTATTGGGTCAGAGAATTTCTTTAAAGTTTGGCCTATATCCTCCCATACTCCACACCATTCAAATTTTCCCACATCTGGGTCAGGTGTCTGCTCCTGCTCAGCCCCTCTGGACCTCTCAGCCCTCATTCTCGACAAGCTGAACACTATATAGATGAAACCTATCAGGTAAAGCACTTGGAATAGCAGGATAGTGGTCTCTTTAACATCCAGGGGAAACTGAACTTTCTCAAAAGGTGATCTACCAGATTTAAAGGTAAAGAAATAGGTGAAGAACCAGGAAGCTTCATCCTCTGCTTCTCCTCTAGCAGGTTGGGTAATATTACTAACAAAACCCCAAAACAAGCTACTAAAACTAGGAGAGGAAAGCAACCGAGCATATGCATTTTTAAGAGTTTCCAATACCATTTTCTAGATCATCAATACCATGCGTATTACTATAACAAGGTGGATTCGTGTCCCTGATCTGTGAAAATTATACATCAGGGACAAAATTGCCCCTACCTGTTGGTAGGGAAACAGGCCTATGTACCAGACATACAGTATCACATCAAACAACATCCCATCAAACAACATGGTGACTACAGATAGCTGTAATCCAATACAAAGCGTTTAAAGCCAGAATGTAATTGTTAGGGGTTTGGGGTTTTTTTTCGCTTTATCTAGCCCCACATTGGGTGCCAGATATTGTCTTGGATTAGAGAAAAATTTTTCTAGGTGGAAAGCACTCCAAATAAATGCCTCCCCCAAAGCAAAGGGCTCCTGGCACCCCCTCCCCACCCACAACAGAACTTCTTAGATGAAAGTGAAAAAAACCCTGTTTAATTAACAGAACACACAGAGTGCCCTGCAAGGCACAGGGAAAGGGGAAAGAGGAAAAGGAATTATTAAACCTGAGCAAACAGCTGGTGAACTTTAGTGTCCTTTTCCTCAGGAGTAGCTTCCCCTCTCTGGGGGTCCCCCGGGGGCTGGGCAGAGTTGCTCAGGTGGCTCCCTACAGGATTCTTGTCTACCTTCCTCCTGGGGCTCCTCGGGTTTTCAGGCAAAAAAGCAAATTGAAAAAAAGTCCAAAAGGAGTAGCCTGGGGGAGAGTTTCAAAACAACCCACGCTTCTCCTGATGCCTTAAAAGCTGGTAAAAATAAGATGCAGACACCGCAGTATAGGGAAAAAGGGTATTACCTTGGTTTTGATGAGGGATCCCAGGTGCTCCTTCGTCGACAGTGGAACCAAGCCGACGAAGCACCCCGGGTACAACGAGTATACAATTTTATGGACCTCACAAATTAGCATATTTATTTAAAATCCCCCAATAAGAAACTTAACAAATGAAGTAATTGTCTCCCTATTCTAATTACTCCCCCCTAAATGAGGCTACAATCTAGTTTACAAAAACATGTTCCAGAGAGGAGGCTCCGTCCAAGGTTGGAGCCTCTAGTTCTGAGATAGTAGGGATATTTTGTCTTCTCTAGAGAAACCCAAACTAGGCTAATATCAGAGTACAAGGGTTATAAACGTGGGGTGTGATAAATACATAATAATATAGTGTTGGCTTTTCGCAGATATTCATTGTGTGTATGGTTTTATTCTTTTTATAGAAGTAGTCCTGTCATAAAGATAGAGGTATATAACCAATGTTTTAATTTCTGTTATGAACTAGATTTCGATATAGTAGTAAAATAACTAATAAAAGTAGTTTAAAAACTTTCCTTTACTAACCACACTACCTGCTTGACTGGATAACACCCAAAGAACAGCACAAGAGAAGACCTGCCACTGATACCTGACTATCAGCCATAACCAGATGCAAGAACCATGAACAAAAGCCCAAACTGGGAGACGATAACCAAGACTGGAAGAAACCACAGCCAAAAAAGCGCATGCTCTAAAAAGGCGGGACCAAGGAGGAGCCATGCAAAACAGTTCTTGGAACATGCAAAATAGTTTTGAGAAAAGTTTGAATATGCATGAATGCTTATGAATAGGCATGAGGCTGATGCAATACAAAGAGTATTTAAGACGACTCCCTCAATGGCAGGTGTGCTTTTTTGGCTGAATGCCAAAGCACCTAGCGCTGACCTTTTGCTTTTATCTGTCCCCTATTGTCTTTTATTAAACCTTTTTAATCCTAACAGGAGAGTGAACCTTGTTTTTCACATGGGGCTAAGATACAGGGAGTGAAAAGTACAGGGAATGGGAAAGGGTATAAAATGCATAAAAAGGGTATAAAAAGAGTATAAAGAGAAAGGATAAAAACCATCAGGCATTACTCCCAGCTGCTGAATGCAGTTAAAGCTACAGGACCACATTTCTGAGCATACAAGCAAACAATAGGGAATACAGGATTATCATAACATCACCCCAAGACACTGTCCTAGGTTACCTAGATGACCCCAAAAAACTTGCGTATTCCATATCTTCTCCATGCCATCCTGCCCAAGATTATTACTGTCTCTTTAAGACCTGGCAACCCAGGAAGGAGAACTTGTGTGTTTTACCCCAGTTCAGGGAAAGGAGGGGAGCTGGGTCCTTTTAAAACCAGTGAATGCACAGGCAAGGAGCTCTCTCTTGTTCCCTCTGAGCTCCTGAGGGGGTTTCCTTGGGCGGGTCTCCAAGTCACAACCCAGAAAGCTGCATTTCACAAACCGAGCTACTTCAGAGCAGATTTCCCAACACCTTTGCGGTAGCTGCCTGCTGTTTTGCCGAGGAGGGGTCGGACCCTTTCTCCATGAGCTTTTCTGCTGCTACCCCAGTTCCAGCCACCTGCCATTTGCCAAGGAGTTGTCACACCCACTCTCCACAAGTTTTCCAGCTGCTGCTCCAGTTCCAGCCGTGCCGCATCATGGAGGGGTCAGACCCTGCAACTGCCGGGAAGTTTTTTCCAGCGTTTCAGCAGCATTGAAGCCTTTTGGAAAAAAAATAAGAGTTTTTTCCAGGTTTTGCTTTGTCCCTGTCCCCTGTTGGTTGTTGTTTGAGGGAGAAGGGAGTTCTGGAACTGCAGAGACTCAATTGCTGTGTTGATTTCCCTTTGTTCTCTCTCTCTGCCAGTGGTCTAGAGAAGTGGTCTTCTCAGCCATCTTGTCTTTGTCCTCTGGGCCACATGGGCTGCTACAGCTGCCATCATCTTGGGAGGAGGGGGCTTCTCCACCATCTTGTTTTCTTTGTTCCCAGGGGGACGAGGTGACTCAGCACCTTTGTATCTACTGGTTATTGCTGTTTTTTCTTTTTAGCAAACTGTTATTTTTTCACTTATCTCTTCCCACATTCATTTCTCCTTATTGGTGAAAGGGGAGTGGCTAAAACTAAGGGAAGGTAATTCATTGTGGAGTCTCCACCCCATATAATTGCCTTAAACTAAGACAGTAACAGAGTTAAGTACTCTGCACTACCTCACATTTTCAAAGTGTCATGCTGACAGCTTCATATGCCAGTCAGTAACACAAGAGGAGAGCCTGCTCTGGAATTCCCTGCGCCAGCCCTGGTGCCACCCTCCACAAAAGCCTCCCAGGTCAGTGCGGTGCTCTGTGTGAAGGAGCTTGCTCTCGGTATCTATTGAGAGCTCAGCAGAGAGCAAAAATAAAAGGTCTGCTGGTTTCAGAAATTAGGTCCTGATGATCCATTTTCTTGCTCTGACTTCAGCCTCCTCATGCCCACAGCTACTTTTTAGCTAGTGAAGAGATTTCCTTTAAAGACATCCAGAGTAAAAGCATTCAATGTAATTTTTATATAGAACATGATGGGATATTTGACCAGAAACCATTAAGATTCATTTCTTCTTGTCTTGGTTTGAAAGACAGGTGTCTGCCAAGAGAGGTTGAACCCTCCCCCAGGACAGAGAATGTGATTTCCTTTCCTCCCTCCCTCCGAATTATTCAATTTTGTAAATCAAGGGCTTTCAGGCAAAGGTATGGGAAAAAAGGAATATCAGTTCTTTACTAGTATCTATAAACAAGCAATAACAATAATAGCAACCAGAACTAGAACCAGAAAACCAATAGCAGATGGCTTGTGAGCTGCTGAGCCTTTGCCCGTGTGGTGTAATCACGGTTGCAAGCAGCAGGGGCGCTGTTGAGCTCCCGGCCGGGCAGGGCAGGCGCGATGACTCCCGAGCGGCTGCAGGTGGCGCTGTTGAGCTCCCGGTCGGGCAGGGCAGGTGCGATGACTCCCGAGCGGCTGCAGGTGGCGCTGTGGCGCAGGGTCAGGTCAGTGTCCAGCAGCTGGTGATGGCGGGCAGGCTGAGAAAGCGCGGAGGGCAGCGAAACGGCTCGGAGCAGCGAGAAAGCAGGGCAGCAGGGGCGGGCGCCGGCTCTCTCTGTCCCCGTCCAGCCAGCGGGCAGCAAGGATTTCTGCAGTCACAGCAGACGCCGCGGTCTCGTGCGGCAGAGGGCGGGGGCAGGCAGCAGGGGCCGCGGGACTCTCCCGGCAGCGGCTGCGAGGAAACGCAGCCCGGGGGAAAACGTGCCCTTCCCCGTGGGGAGAAAAGGTTGAATCCAAGCTCACCCAGTCAGGAGAAGAGAAAACAGGGCACAGTTGGATTCCCTCTGGTCCAGCCGAAAAGCAAAGAGCAGCCTCTCCTCTCAGCGTCCGAACCACGAGAGAGAGTGAGACTCCCGTTTCAAGGGCTGGGTGTTCCCTTACCCTGCCTCGCCCAAGCCCACCTTTGTCTTTTGATTACTCTAAACATCTAACTATTTGTTGCTTAGTAACGGGAATGGGAAGAAATTCTCAACCCCCGACACTTCTGTAAACCAACTTTTTTCAAGCCCATATTAGAAGACAAAAATATACAAACTTTATCAAATTAGTAACAATATCTTTAGTTTTCCTGTGTAAGGAGAAAGCTTAGAAACACAAGCAGGTACAAAATCACTAACATTTATGCCAGTGGATTGCACACAGATAGAATTGAAGATTGAGGAGGAAAAAAAAACACAACAAAACCCCACAAGATGTGTTTACTACACAAACACCAAATCAGTGTCACAAGTTTTGCTTTTTATTTCCCCCAGTGAGTGTTTCTTCCTGCACCATTGTTACAAGTGACATCATAGTATCCTATAAAACAGTATAATTAAATTTTAATTGCAACTAAGAAAACGGTAGCATCTTAAGACAGCTAGAACTTTACTCAACCTTACAAGATACATTATCTTTGCAGCATAAGAGTGAAGGAAATTTTTAACAACTTCGAACTACCTGAAAACAGAAGTATGCAAAACACAAAGTGACAGTAATAGGCCTGGATCTTAAAATAAATTAGTATATTTATTATCCAGAAACAATGAAAAAGAACTGTGATGTAATTTCTTAAATAACCTAAATTATGTTCAATGTGACTATGACAATGAAATCTCCATTTGAGAAAGCAACATTATTCTACATTCAAAAAATGAATCAGTGGTAATTGAACAGTATCATCTCACATGTTTTTGTTGATCTGTAAAGCATAAGGAGGGAGGTTCATCTGATAGCTAAACAATAAAAATATACGATGTACTAAAACATATCTGCTGTATATTAAATAACCATCTTTTCCACTGAAATGACCAAACCAATATCTATTATGCAAGAGGTAGAATAAGTGGGAAAAAATGCAGAAAAATGTCTAAGACTTAATGCTTAAAATCAATGAATCACATCAGTTGCAAATATACCCTAGTGATAGTCAGTGCAACCTCCCACTGAGAGCACGTCCCATCAGAGCAGCTGCTTGGGGCCAGACAGAGATCCCACAACCTCTCTAATCCATGACAGTGTTAGTGGTAAACAATTTTTTTTTCCTTTTAACAGCTGGAATTTCCAGTGTTCCAACAACTTGTGCCATCGACTCTGAGGCTGGCTTCACCTTTTCTATACCCTTTCATGAGGTATCTGAATAGAAGGCAACCTGGCCTTGCCTTCTTAGGGATGAACAAATCCAGTTCCCTCAGTCACCACTCATTCATCCTGTGCTCCAGCCTCTCAACCATCTTCACAACTCCTCACTGGACTTGCTCCCATTTGCCAATGTCTGCCTTGCACTAGGGAACCCAAAACTGGGCAGAGTACTCCACTGCTGTCTTGAAAACATCAAAAAAGGGGAACACATCACTTCTGTCAACCTGCTCATTATACTCCTGCAGACTTACTTGTTATAAAGCAAAAACAAATTCAACTTCATTTGTTGAAAGTCACTTTCTAAACCCACACATTAACATGAATCACCACTACGCAAAGCACTGTACCACAAGGAGATAAGGGCTTGAGGTCACATAATTAATAGTGTACAAAGCAGAAGAGCCCCTCCATGTTAAAGATCAGTCTAGAAAATAAGACAATTTCCCAGGGGAGCACCTCTAGACTGAGAACTGAGGCAATTCTTGAATTGAATCAAATTTTGAGAAGTACCTGACAAGAGAATAATGAGTTGCCAGGAACACTCTAACTCAGGCAAGCACACAACAACTCTGCTGCTGAGAACCAAGACAATGGGGTAAGAGCTTAATTTCAATCTTGCAGATACTCAAAATAACTTTAGTCTGCTAGTGGACGACCATCTTCATTTCATTTTGTGAAGGCACTGGAGAAGAAGTTTAGGATTTTGTGACTTGCAAATATACTGAATCATGCAGTGGAACACAACATGCATCTAACAAAGCTTTTCCCACCCACCTAAATTCCTCTATTGACCAGAAATTTTCTAGCATCATGAGGCTGGCATATGAAAGAGCTGAGCTCTGAAGACACTAAGGTAACAGGACAGAAATCCTGACAGGGACAGACATAGAATTCCTCACTCATGGGAAATGTTGCTGAAAAATACAAAGCTCCTTCAGAGACAAGAATACAGGGAGAACTTAATTCTGTGCTGGATTACTAAGCAATTAAAACAAGATATCAAACAAACAGACTTTTCCAAATTAGACCATAGCCCCCCCTCCCCCCATCTTTTCTGTTTTTATTGACTTAGGGAAGAAACACATCATTGCATGCTCACTTTCAACTCAAAGAATATTATATAGTAGCACGTACCTGTACTACTTGTTTCTGTGGTTGTGTTGGCTGAGAGGTTGAAATTTGCATTTTGTCCCTAGTGCCCCGGGTACGTTCACTGCCCACCGAAGTCATCATATACAGTATATACAAAACAATGTATGTACAAAATAGAAAATCTGAAAGGAAAAAAAGAGTTAAGGCAGGGTACTGATTCAATACCCAGATAATATACAAATGTAGTAGATTGAACTCTTCCTGCCTTTACCACAAACTCTATACAGAGACTCTTGAGAAAGCAGCTTCAATACACTATTATTTGATTTATTGCAATCTTTACAGTAAAGGGGCAAATGAAGTGGATAAAAAGCATTTTTGTCAGTTGTCTGGGATCTGTCTAGATCTCTGCTTCCAAACAACATCTGTATCTCACAGCTTTTCGCAGTTATTTAATATATAGACTTTTCTATCTGTTACTCTGCTGAAGTTCCAGCTCCAGCTGGATCACTCCTTAAATTTCTTCAATATCTGCTGTTTTGTTTTGATGCCTAGAATTTAACTATTCATACCCACTCAGAATGCTAACACAAAAGTCACATTCACAAACCAAGCCATTCCTTTCTTCACTATCATTAAACTGCTTTCCTGCACATATACATGAAGTCCCACTCTACTTCCCACTCTCTTATCCTCTCTTATAGAAAAATCATGATCCATACCTTTAAATACAGCCTTTGTAGCCAATATTTTTATATTTTCCCTCATACTAATAAAATTATTTTAAAAACTACGTATTACCCTGCTTTGAACATAGCTTGGTTGTATGGCAAAAAAAAAAAAAAAAAAAAAAACCCAAAAGAAAAGAAAACTCAAGCCACACCCACCCACCAGTGCTATCCCATTTGTGGCAGTCAGCTTTCATTCTAATTCATCCTCTATCATTAAAATTACTCTGAAACAAGAAATTTATTATTCCCCGTGTTTTTACAGCATCTGACAAGGTTAATTGACAAGTATGGCTTGTAGTTACTAAGATAAATGGAATCAGATCTCGACTGGTCAGGTCAGTCAACTGCCTGGTTTCTGTCCCATTACACTGGGAAGTAAAATCTGCAAATTTAGGGAATCAAGGACAACCTACAAGTGGTGTACCTGGGCAGAAGGAGATGTGCAAACAAGCAGTCAAGTGCTTTTACTGCAGCCCCGATGTATGAACGTGCCTCAGCACACAACTTGTCAGTGCAGCAGTTTTGGTGCAAGCTGGTTAGCACTGAGTTCAGTGCACAATAATGCTCATATGAAAACTGAGCACACTGCTGTGATTGTATGAACGTGTTCAATACCCAACTGCTCACTGGCATTCACAAGGAATGGGTACTCAACAATTAAAGTGTCAGTCAACTCACCACAATTTGAGCATACCACAATAAGCAATGAAAAAAAGAAAACCAAGCACCCTTAATAGAGAATATGACAGAGAGCACTTACCTCTCGGAAAGACAAGCTAATAATTTCACATGTGATTGGATTAGCCCATTGTGATTTAAAATATGTTAACTCCACTGGGTCTCAATTTGCTGTTTAATTCATACTTGTTTTTCAGGATGAAAGGGAAAAAGGCATGCACACAAATATTTGAAACACCCCTGGGGGGATGAAGCAGCACAGCAAGATCAGCCTGCTGTGAAAACTGAGCCCAAACAACCTGAACATAACAAGATCTTTAGAGAATATACTCATCTTTATACTCATCTTGCTGACTGTGCAACCCATGAGCAGCACAATTTGGCAACAGGTCTGAAGCAGAAAACCAGTGAAGGTGAGAGCCTCTTCCTGGAAGCAGTATGAACTTGCACTTGCTTCAGACAACTGTGGAAACACACGCCTAGTTTGACAGTCCCCATTGTGGCAGGACGCTCCCCCCCCCCCCCCCCCCCCCCCCCCGATCAGTCGCCGGAGATGGATGGCTCAGATTAGGTTGATAGCTTAATCTGGGCTATCTAGTAGTGGCGCCTGAAAGCCTAAGGTGAGATGAAGAGAGAATGTGAAAAATTTTTAGTGACCACAAAGCCACACTTTTTTTATCCTATAAAAAGCTCATGAAATCTCAGCAAAGGTAGAAGCTTTTCTACATGGATACTGAAGCATGAGGGAAAACTTCTCCCCCGAGCTTGGACGCAAGCTCTGTGGTAACTTCTTGCAAGATTGAGAGCAGACTAATGTATCCCAGCACCAAAATTGGATTTTGGTAAGATCATTGGTTTCTAAATTGTATTATTCCGGCTAACTTATAGGTACCTTTCTTAACTTGCATTATAGTTTAAGCAAGCATTTCTTAACTTGCAATTTTAACTATTTTTATAGTTCAAGCAAGCATTTACCCCATAATTGCATTTTAGCTATTATAGTTTTGCAATTATGCATTCATTGTGTGTGTATGTATGTCAGTCTGTTCTATGTTTGTATGTTTGTTATTTTCTGTGTCTAATAAGTGGTATTTTTAGACTAATTGGCCAAATATCAAAGATCCTTGCAAACGGGACCGAGTCTTGGGGAGCTAGCTACCCTACTCTGTTGCTAGAAGCCTGGCAAACTGCAGAAACTCATAAGGCTTCTGTCTCCCATGCAAGACACCCATCAAGCCAATATGGGCATGTTATAATCCATTTCAAATGTAATACAGTCATCTTAAAGCACAATTGGCAGTAGACACAACAACCAGCCCAGCCCCAGCACGAGAAGCAGCTGAAGGGCCCTGCTCCACCACCAACAGTGCACTGACCAGGGAAACATTGCACCTCCCTGGCATGGATGTGCCTTCACCACACCAGGCTGAGGTTTCACACCTTACCATACCTACTTTAAAGTACCAAAGCAACAGGAAGGAGGAGGGCAGTTAGCCAATGCCTTCGAATTACCATATCGACTACAATTTTGAACATTAAATGGGATATTACTAATAAGATGGGAATGTAGTAGGATGCTCTGCCTGGAGTGGGGGTAAATCAACTTGAACAATACCCTATTTGCAAAGCTATCAGTGGTGAATGGAGAAGAGGGGGGTCATGCAGCTTTTGATGTTGAAGAAATGCTGAAACCAGCCTGACTCATCAGCCCCAAAGGTAAACATTGTGTTGATGAGGTGAAAATATGGCAGACCTGGTAAAGTACCTGAGATAAAGGAACCAACAAGTGATAGTTCTGATAATTTCTCCAAAGCTGCTGAGCTGACACAGCTGGCCCAGAAACATGACTGACAGTCAAACACTAGTATAAAAGCCTAGTCCCACTTTCTAATTGCAGGGTCTTCTAACATATCCTTTCTTGGAGTACGTGTGGAGATTCCTTCCTTGAGTGGAGATGCCCTCCAAGGTTATTCCTTGAGGCTGAGCAAGATATTTGCCCACAGTCGTTGGTATGAGTAATATCAATCTCTAATTAATAACTGGTTTTTTTCTAGCTTTAATATAATTGCTTCAATATTGCTTCAAAGATAGATAGTGCAATATACTAGTTATAGTGTGGTGGTGCATCCCCCCTCCACCCACAGGCCACACTATGATCTGAGAAATGCTCATTAGGCCTCAGCCTTGATGAGCAGCATCCTGGGCCGAACTCCTTTTGAACTTATCAGAAACACTGTCTACTCCCAGAAACTGGTGCTGTTTAATGAGCTCCTGCTTTTTAACAAACAGCCTTGGAAACTTATTTTTCCTGCCTGAATAACCACCCCAAGTGGACTAACATTTTTGTTATCAAACTTTCTTTGAAAGTTACTGTCTTGGGAATGTCTTTTTATCCCGTCCCATCTTTGTTTTTTTTTTCCTTGCTCTTTTTGTTTTGTGTGTGGGATGGTCACTGCCCCCCCCCCTACGGCTCCAGAATCTCACGATAGGTGGAGGCCAGCCCGGGATTTCCTGCGAGAGTTGGGGGAGAGAAAGGGAGCTCCGCCCTTTCCAGCCGCGCGGTCGATTCGATTAGCCAGGCAGGGTCTCTCTCTATAACAGAGATACTGTTGCACGCGAGTTTGCCTGTTTCTTTCTCCTTCGGCACTGTGACTGGGCTTACTGGCTCGTTTCTCTGCCTCTGCTGTTTGGGAGCCCCGAGCCAGTGCATGCCGCGCCAGGACACGGGACCGAGGTACCCCGTCCCCTGCCGGGGGCCACTGTGCCTCTGCACAGCCTGACCCCGGGGACCAGTCGTTGACGGTGAACTACCAAGGGGAGATTCCTCGCTCAACCCCTGCCGTTTCTCTGCTACTGCTCTGGGTTTTTTGCTACATTGTAACCCAACACCCCGTGCCTGCCGGGACACCTGCGGCTCCTGCTACAGCTATGGGGTTCCTGCTAGCTTTTGCTTGCTACCCCGGGGTGAGCCAGCCCTGCCGTTCCAGCTTGCTGCTCTGAGGTCCCTGCTACACCCTATTCCGCCATCCAGCCCGCCCACCATTACTGTATGAGGGAGACTCGATTTAACTCGCGCCACACCGCCCCCTGCAGCCACGAGGGAATCATCGCACCTGCCCTGCCGGGAGCCCCACAGCGCCCCTGCCGGCTGTGACCATAACTGCACCAAAGGGAGGGTGCTTGACAGCCCAGAGAAGGCTGTTACTGGGTTTCTGGTTGGTTTGTTGTTGTTGCTTGTTTGGCTTGTTATAAATGCTAGTAAATAACTGTTATTCCTTTTCCCATATCTTTGCCTGAAAGCCCCTTGATTTCAAAGTTATAATAATTCGGGGGGGGGGGGGGGGGGTCATATTCTCTATTCTAAGGGAGTTTCCTGCCTTCCTCGGCAGACACCTGTCTCTCAAACCAAGACAATTACTGACCCAAATCGTGGCCAGGATGGAAAATTACTATGACCAAAGCCTACTCTCTTGCAGCCCTATAAACAGCAGCCCAAAGTGAGACCCTTTGAGCTCTCCTGGACCACAGCAGGCTGTGACCAGCAACCTCCCTCTGAGTGGGGCCTCTCAGAGCCAGCAAACTCTCAAGTTCGCTATACTTGGAGGATCACTGAACGCCAATGACAGAGATCCCAGGCTGATACCCCCACTCAAGGCTCGACCCTTCAGCCCGTTGAGAAGATGCAAAGGCATCCAACATGAGTACTTCACTGATTTGGAAGGAAATTTTTCACAGGTATATACTTTGTACATATGCTTTAGGTCTGTGTGCGTGCGAGTGTGAATATGCTATAGCAAATGGACTAGGAATTTTGCTCTCATACATTCTTAAGTACTTTAGATTTGTAGGTAAATTGGCTGGTGAGTTACTGTTCTGCTATAGTAAATTCTATGTTAATCCTTAGTTAAATTGTTTAACTTAAGCTATCAATTAAGTGCTGTTAAAACCTTTGGGCCTAAACTGTTGGTCAAGTCTGGGGCTCAGTTTTGCAAGGGGGTCTATTCTCAACTTTGTGACTCAACTGGAGAGTCTTCCTTATTCCTTTTTATCCTTACCCCTTGGGTAGCACAGGTTCCAAGCCAGAGGGAGTGGTCAGGGTGAGCATTTTGCATGTGAATCACTCTCTCTCTTTTGTACACTTTTGTTATTAATATTGTTGCTGTTACTGATCATTTTCTTATCTCATTACTGTTTCCAGTAAATTATTCTTATCTCAACCCTTGATCTTTACCTTTCCTGCCTCCAATTCTCCTCTCCAGTAACCCACAGGGGAGAGGGAGGAAAGGGAGGGGGGAGCAAGCAGCAACATGGTTTTAGTAGGAGCACTAAACTGGAGAATATCATTCCCAAACCACAACAATAATCAAAGTTACTCAGGATTTCTCACAATGACAGGGCTGGGAAAAGGCCGCAGAATACTGCCTCATGATGGCATGACTACTGTACACGTACGATGAGTGTAGATTTTACTGCTATGCAGTAGCATGATATAAGCGTGAGAAAAAAAAAGAGTGGAGGAAAACAAACGTTTATAAAGCATCAATTCAATGGATTTTCCTCAAGTGCTGTTGTCTAAAGCATTTCACCACCTTTATTACTGCTTGAAAGGGAAAAAGTTTACAAGAGTCAGATGTTCCTCAAGAGTGGTGCTGATTACTCAGTGTCTGTAATGCCCCAAGCCAACAACACCAAACCTGAGCTTATGGATCCTGGGAGGACTCCTGTCTCATCTTAGTTTTCTATGGTAAATAGGAAGAATATTGATGGCCAGGAGTAGACCTGCATCACTGGCAGAACATCACAGGAGACAGAAAATGTATTACCGGTACGCTTTCATGTTTTACCAAGAAAAGAAGATTGCTGGGAGTGACCAGACTACCAACACGAACATATAAACTAACATATACATTTCCACTTGTGTTAGCAAAGCATACTGAATACACAAGGGAACACTCTTAAAACCCACTGAGTTGTTAGTCAAAATTATTATTCTGTCAATTCAATCTATAATGACCTAAGAACACCCCCCAATCTACAGAAATCAATACTTTCTCATTACCAGCCAAAAAAAGTTCATTTCAAGGATTACTAGTCCTAAACAAATGCTATACAAAGGAAGACAGAAATATACAAATAGGTCTTACAAATAAAGACAGCATTGTTTTGTAAGAGAAAGAAATGCTCACCATCAAAAGACCGGAGTTAGGCAAAGGCTGGTTACACATCCAGAGCCCCTCTCAAAAGCATGATGTGGAAGGGGGACTGAACAGGGCATGTTTTCCACTAGTAAAGCAAGTTTCAATCATGAAAGTCAAGCAATATGATTAGCATTATTTAAAAAATAAAATCTTCTAATCTCACAATATCTCTCTTTGCTATTATCCCAGTGTCTCTGCCCAACAGATGTTTTACATTTTAGTATATACTGATGATTATCCTTGCTTTAATCAAAATCTGCCAGCTACATCCAATAAAAATCCAGACTTGCCCTCAATTTCTTTATAAACATTCAAAGTTCAGATGCAACAAGTACCCTTATTCATACAGAAACTTCTGAAGGAGGAATCTAAATTTCCCCAAATTCAACTTTCACTGGTATTTAAAAAAAAACAACAAAGGACAATTGCATCAAAATTGGAGAAGCCTAACTTCTACCTAGGGCTTTATCTTTCACACAACCAAAGCAATCTTCAGACTGCTAAAAACCTGGTTAGCAAAACCCACCCAGCTCTGCTGATGTCAGAAGACAGCATTCCTGATTTGTCCTGATTCTGGAAAATAGAGTGAATGTCCTAGAAGATTCAGAGGACTCAACCTTATGTTTCAAACATCAATATCTACAAAGTCACTATTGTCATCTTTTGGTGACTTTCTGCAAGAACACCACCATTTTAGATAGCAACCAGCCTAACTTCCACATGCAAAAAGAATAAAATCCTGATCCCTGTCCTAATTATAAGCCTCATGTTTGCAAGGATCTGAAAGATGCGCTAGTTACCAGCACTTACCATTGACTGTAATGGAACTTTAGGTAACAGAGACACAGAAAATAACATGCAGTCTATATATCTAAGCACCACCAGAACTAGAGGATCTTACTAGACCATAACACAGACCAGACCACAGCTATTGCCATGAAATAGAGAGAGGGGAAAAGAAGAAAGGGGAAGGAGGGAAAAAAAAACCTGAAAAGCTTAACTGGTCCACCTAGAAATATAAGATATAGAAAATAGGAATTCTCTCTGAGAGGCAGTCATCATGGGGATCATGTGAGGAAGGGGCAACAGCAAGTTCATTTTTAAAGCATATTTCTTTGCTGAGTAATATTTTAAGAAAACTTCTTGCCTGTCTGATATTTTAAGACCTGAAGGAAAAATCAAATACATGTTCCTGTCATCTTTGATAGAAGGACCTAATTTCTTGTCCTCTGTCATAGAAAAGGCTTTTCTTATGCAAACCCTCTCTGAAAGGAGGTTGTAGCCAGGTGGGGGTTGGTCTCTTCTCCCAGGCAACCAGCAACAGGACAAGAGGACACAGTCTTAAGCTGCACCAGGGGAGGTTTAGGCTGGACAGTAGGAAAAAGTTCTTCACGGAAAGAGTGATTGGGCATTGGAATGGGCTGCCCAGGGAGGTGGTGGAGTCACTGTCCCTGGAGGTGTTTAAGGAAAGACTGGATGCGGCACTTAGTGCCATGGTCTAGTTGACAAGGTAGTGTTAGGTCATAGGTTGGACTCTATGATCTCAAAGGTCTTTTGCATCCTAGTTGATTCCGTGAAAAGCTACCGAAGTAGAAGAGAGAATGTATTCCCATCACTGAGCACACCATATGCTGTCCTGAACTGACTCAGTATCTCTGGTCAGGAAACAGAGAAAAACCACAGTGGCTCAGAGGTGGTCCCTGGTGCTTGCACAGCCATGCACATACTCCCACTTGCTACAGGAGGAAAGGAACACCTCCATTTCCAAGTTGTCTGCTTGCTTATTTTTTAGCCTAAGGAGATAAAAGAAAATACTAGCCAAGTCAATACATAGTACAATTGCTGTTTATTCCATCACTGCTACATTCAGTGGTGAAGAACCATCAGTATTGCCAATTTCTTCATATCTGTTTCTCAACAAAGAAAACCAGAAAAGGTAAAGCCCTCGATATTTTCCTTCCTAGGGTTTCCTTAGTAGCATTCAGTGAAAGGGCACTACAGTGTCTACAACTTCCAACAAAGTAGCAGCTAGCAAAACTACAGCCTAGTCACTCCCTGCAACAAATACTCAGACTGAATTCTACACTGCATTAACTAGGAGGCTTGTAAAAAACATTAACTAGTTCTTCACAAAAGGAAAGGTTTATTCTAGCTGAGGAAAAAAAAACAAAAAAACCAGGTTTTTCAGGGATGAAAATAATTACCCTCTGCAACCAGAAAACATCCTTCCTGAAGTCACACACAAGTGAAGGATGGCTGAGCAGAGTTTGGGAGAAAATATCATGACAAGAGTTTTAGTTCATGTTTGGGACCGGGTTGTATATTCATTCAAAGTTCAATCCATAGCGCAGGTAGAACCCAAACAGTTTATTCTGTTAAAATCAAGTTTCAGCTCATATCTAATACAGCACAACTGCAAGCTGTCACCAGAGAAACAGTACCGAGAACTGAAAGCCATAAGAGATCATTTTTATTTATCTGCCAACTCTGGACTGCTCCTTCTGTTATCACAAAAATTGTTAGCATTTTGTCAAGCTTTAAACAAGGTGGGTTTTATTAATTTCCTTTGATACTAAACCTCATCTTGACCTGCTTCAGTCAGAAAACTTGATTTTATCCCCAGGTTTTCCTACTTTATTTAGAACATTATTTCTCTCATGATCACAACTTCTGAACTTGATGTCATGTGTAAATTCACTTATTCTTGTTATGTTGCCCTAGAATTTTCCATGAGGCCAGGTTTATCCAATCTACACCAAAATGATACCAAACTATCCAAAAGAGATGAAGGATTAACAGTTTTTACAACTTCAAACATACTACACGCTAGAAAGGAGCAGGTGCCCTCCACGCAATTTTATCAAAAAGTCATCCAGACTGTTCTTGTGTGTTTAACATAAAAAAAGATTAGGAAACTAACTAGGAAGTGGAAAATAAATTTCATTTTGCTTTTTAAAGATACCAAAGAGAAAAGTTACATGATGCCAAACTGCCAAAATTATCGCACTTAATTCAGTATTTATTTTCTTTCCAACAAAAAGGGGGGTGAATCACCCTTAGACTTCTCCTAGACCCACAGTCACTGCTCCAACTCCCCATCTTTACCTTTTTCTGCACATCTGGACTTATATGTTGTTTGGCTGCCATGTGTTTTCTGTCTCTGAAAGGAGGTTCTCACTCTCCTCTACCATTTCTTTCCAAAGCAGACTAGCTTATAATAAAACTGAAGAATGTGGAAAGAATCTTTTTTTTAAGTTTGAAAAATCTGAATTAGCAAATTTTTCTTAAAAGCTTCCTTCCTAGTGATAGACCAGTAAGAATTTTTTTTAACAGGAATTTATTCACACTTTTTTTTTAAAGCTTACATTTCCTTTTAAATATACTTTTGTATTCTGCAGGACCATTCATTACCATTCTATACTAAACTAATAGCTCTTGAGCCCACAGACGTATGCTGACTTTATATACTGTGCAACGCAACATTAAAATGCCTATGTAAAACCTGTTTTAGAAAACATGCCAAGATATGTCACCTATTTTACCATCAATCTAAAAGACCAAGCACTCTGCTACAAGATCAAGTTATTCATTTTGAAAGAAAAGGGACTCGTACTCCTCACATCTCAGCTTAATTGCAGGACCTCACCCTTAGAATTCTGACACTGCATCTGGAATATATACTTTGCTAACTATGGTGTTCAATTCTAGCAACAGTATTAAAATATTACAGGTATCAGCTTTAGAGATCATATTGCACCTCAGCCTAAATTATCCTAAATGCTGTATGTACATTAAATCATTTACAATCCACACAATTCCAAGACAGAACATATACGTGTACTTGGGCAATTTTATCACTATCAGAGAACTAAATGCTTGACCCATTTCTTTCCTTACAGAACTGCCAAATTATAGCCTTCAGTTCAGCTAGAGCAAAGACAGGTAATTACTCCTTATTTGCAATAACAGAAGTTATTTGGATTTGAAATATGCATCTTATTGCATTTTCACAGCACTTTAAACACACATCCCAAACCCACCCACCTCTCCACCTATCAAGAGTCAAGAATTACTGTTACCACAACCCCTACACTAAATTCAATAATTAATACACCTCCTTCTAAAAGGCACGTAAGAGCATATGGCCTTGAATTTGTCTGAAAGACTACAGACTTGACTATGTCAAGTAGCTTAACCTAGAGAAGAAGAAAGCTTTGAGGAGGGTGTGTCAAAGCATATAAATACTTGAAGGGAAGGTGCAAAGACAGAGCCAGGCTCTTTTCAGCAGTACCCAATGACAGGACCAGAGGCAATGGGCACAAAGTGTTTTATGATTAAAAAACCCCACAATTCAGTTAACATTTTAAACCAAATAGAGGAAACAAAAAGGTTTTCAGAAGCCATATGCTTAATTCTCTATTATTATATCCATCATCCTCAAAACACTTAAAATAAATACAGTTAAAAATAACAATTCATTTTCTTTGCTCAAAAGCAATCTCAATATGGTCTCTAAAACATCATCCTACTTCCAGGAACAGTATTTTAGTCATAAGAAATACAACTGAAATGTTCTAGATGAAGTCTATACCACACAGAATAAAACTGCAAAAAAAATTCCTCTCTCTACAGCTAACCATTAAAAATGTTTAGGAATATGATCATGGCTACTGAATTTAAATTTTACATCTTCAACCATAGGGCTGCCTAATAGATTAAGATGGGTACTTCCTCCCCACATTAAACCAGGTTAAAAAAAGTGTAACCTAATATTTTAAATCTGGAGGTTAAGAAAGTGTGTTTTCTCCATTTAACTTTGGATTCAAATAGTGAATGATCCTGTAACACAAATTCCTTTGAATCTGCATCTTTTGCAGATCTGTAATAAACAGCGGTTCCTGTACGATAAAGCAAAAAAACACCCCAACCATAAAGTTTACAAAATAAATACTACTTTGAGCAAACCTTAAGTCTTGAGAAAGATCAAAGATTTCTCAATATGGAAAACATTTCATCATTTTTAATGCTAAATGCTACACACATCCAGGTTAAGAACTCCTCCAAGCTCATCTACTGGAAGACTGATTTAAGAAGCTGGGGAGGGAGGGGAAAAAAGCTTGGCAAGTTTACCTTCAAAAGAAGACACAGTGTCTTGCAGCTTTCACAAAGACAGTTGGAAAAAAAAACACAACTCAAGAGAACTGAGAGTAGAAACAACTCCAAGGGAGCTGAGCAAAGTTGTTCACATAAGCTATCTTACAAGCTTTAGTCTAGAGGGAACATAAATAAAACAATATGCTCAGCAAAATAATTATGCTATAGTAAAAACAAGTTGAGCAAGCCATGAGATCTTAGGCATCAGATTATATCACTTCTAATTTGTCTTTAGTCACTGTTTACTCTTTGCAGCATTGCAAAGTAGTGAGAAGAAAAGGGCTGAGGGTACCACACCTGAAGCAGCCTGCAGGAGCCCCAGGCAGATAGGTAGTTCCAACAAACTCCCAGTTTGGATGGCCAAAATTAGAGTGTGGACTTTCACATCAGAACAAAACAGAGAGAGAAACCCTCTGTATTATTTTTGTAAAATATGAACTTGAGGCAACTGTAAAGGAGCTACTTCACAACCTTTAATCCTGGCTCTCACTTTAATGAGCATAATCCGATTAGGGAAGTTAAATGAAAAATAGTACAAATCCAAACTAGGTCTCTGAGAAGCAAAGAGGACATAATGGGCTGCAAACAAGCAGATTTTATCAGAAAAAACCAAACCCATAAATTCAACAAAAAGCTCCAGCGGAGTAACAACACTTACATTTCCTCTAGCACCTTCCATTCAATAATTTGAAGTATACAAATACAACACTAATTTTCTTTAATCTGTCATTTTACAAAGGGGACAAGTCACTTGGCTTTTCTTTTACCAAGGTCATATGAGACTTTTGCAAACCCAGGCACAGAAAAAAGGTCTTCAGAGTCCTGCTCACGTGCTTTAACCAAATAAGAGATAACAGTAAAAAAATATTATTAAATTATAATCATTTGTATTCCTAGTCTTTCATGAAGTACCTATTCAAGTACTGATACTAAACATCACAGAAATTGCAAGCAAATATTACTATTATTAGTAATATTATCAATGCTAATTAACAGAATATTAACAGTCTATGATACATAAATTTCTCAAGCACTATTAATCAGCATACTATTCTGCTACAATCAGTAAGTATCACTAGGGGGACACCAGCAACAAATGTAAAACATAGCAAGAAATGGCATTCTATGAGGAAAGCATTACATATAAATGCATGAAAGAAATATAAAACACCAAAAACCTGCTCCTAAGTTCTATACAGGTAACTTGAAAATTAGAAAAACTAAAAAAAAACACCAAAAAACAACAAAAAAAAAACCCCCACACACACACTCCCGATAACAGACAAGATTTTTTGGTTGGGTTTTCTCTTAGCTTCCTTAGATTTTAGTGGTGAGTCTGTAACTCCAAAGTCCTCTTGAATTGTCAAATCCTTTTGTGACTCATAGCATCAGGAGCTTTTTTGAGGACTGACCAAAACAATGCAAGTGAAATAGTCTGAATTTCTGAATTTCCATGCCTTTGTTTTTATTACTAAAAACACTTTAAAAAAAAAAAAATCAACATACTGATAAAACTGCAACTAGAACAGCACTTGCCCCGTTCCCACTCCTCCCTACCTCCTTTAAATTGTTGAGGTTATAAACACAGCTGGCTCATTTTCCACAAAATTGATTTACACTAGTTAATCCAGTTTCTCAATGTAACCCTCCAGGAGTCCCAAACATCATTAATGCTACAAAGTGATTTAGCCTTGCTTGCTTTCAAGTTACCTAGAGTAAGGTTAAAAACACATTCTTTAAACAAGTTAGATCAAGCCACCACAGAAAGATCAGGCCCAGGTATCAATATTGAGGGAATTGCTAAAAGGCCTTGGTAAATATTAAAAAAGCAAATCCTCAGAAGGCTGAATTGCTACCATTTGTTGTGAAGGGCTCTGTTTCAATGGCAAGTGCTACTTCCCCTCCCCTCCCATCCAGCTCCAATTTCTCTTCTTGAAAACAGCTGCTCTCACACCAGAATAGCCCCTCCATTTCACCAGGCACCACCGCCACCACCACCCCAGAGGCTATCACACCTTGATCTGCTGCTGTATTATAAGCATTCAATATTCACTCAAACTGAAATTACTAAGGACCGATTACTGCTTGGTAGCTAGAGACAAAGCAGGCTGGCCCTCATGAGCTTCCCCTTACATAGCTCCACACCAAACCCGAAGTTTCTGTTCCACGAGACGGCATGTTCCTTTGAAGGTAATCAAGGGGGCTCTGCATATCCATACACCAAGCTCAAAGGTGCACCAGGTCCCTTTCTACATCCAGTTTCTTGCAGAAGGGTTTCTACCAGCTCACTTTTCTGCTGTAATTTTCTTCAGCAACAATAGCAAACACAGGTTTCTTTTTTTTTTTAATTTAAAAAAAGCCAGTCCAATAGTAAAGCCCTGCAATGACTTGCAATTCTCAACAAGCACACATAGTCAGGGGTGAGGAAAGACTAGGCAGAAATGGTTAACAGAAATAACAGTTCATTTATTGCCATGTCCTCGAGTAACCTAGTGTTGCTGCCAATATGTTATCGTCAGTGAATTCTGTAGCTGTGACTGAGACACAGCTGCCCTACCACACCACGGAGGGAGCACCGGGGAAGGAGATGAAGAAAACATGAAAGTAACACCCTACACAAGGCAGAAATCAATAGTTATTCACCCACTTGTTCCCTTCCCATGCTACCAGCCCTCCTTTGGCCCAACTCGACATTAGATAGAGGCCCAAAGACACGCCTCCCTCCACCAGATGCACTTCTCCGAAAGGTCCACTGCAGAGCCCACCCTTTCTTCACACCCACAGGCCCAAGGAACCAGGAGAAGCACAAACCCTTCAGGAGAGAACATCTCCCCCCCCCAGCTATAACGAGATGAGAAATGAGGAGAAGGGGATGCAAGACCTCCTCTCTAGAATAGAAAAGGGCGGAAAATTAATCCACCTCTCCCTACGCCCACCGGGTGGGCTTCCCCTCCCCACACGAACCCAGACTGGAACAGGGCAGCAGCTACCCGCAACCGCGGCCTACTCAGCGGCCCCTAACCACGCCTCTGAGGGAATGGGGGGAGGGGGAAGGGTGGCAATCCAGAGCAGGGCGAAGCTTCCCTTGGGCGGCCGCCAGCATAAGTAGGGCAGAGCCACCTCGCCTCACGCCACCACCCCCGTTCCCCCCCCCGCAGCTGTGAAGGGGCAGCAGGCCCGGCGGGGAGAGGCGGTCCCAGCAGACACCCGCCGCCGGAAAAAAGCTCACACCAGGATGAGGAACCGGCCGCAGGCGGCGGGCCCGTCCCAGGGCGTCAGACCGCTGAGGGTCCAACAGCCGTCCCCAGACCGTTAAGCTGGGAAGGGGCACCGGACCTCCCTTGGGCGCGCGAGTGCACCGCAGCCGCTGCGCGCACAGGGCAGGCAGCGAAGAAGAGGGGCAGGCACTCGCGTATCCCCGTCCATCTGTTGCCCCCCCTCCCCGCAGGCGGCGGCCCCAGTCCCCCTACGCGATACCTGCCCAATGTGCTCACAAAGCAGCAGTAGCGCCCACCACCGTCACGTGACCACTTGACTGGCTCCCCTTCCTTCCCCACGCGCACACGAGGCCGCTCCCCCGCCACGCGACGTCACGTGACATCACATAGCACACTCCTCTTCCGCGCGCTTCACTCCTCATCGGCCTTTCCGCTTTACTCTGGTACGCATGTGACCAGGGCTTTGTCCCTCCCCCCAAACGCCCGCGCAGCGGAGGGGGATGGTTAAACCTCTTCATAGCTGCACTGAGGGGAGGTGGCGTAGGGTGCTTCTCCATGAGGGTTTGTCCTCGCACTGGTTCGTCGCTGTTGCTGGCTGCTCCGCGGACGGCTCTGAGGGAAAGCCGCAGCCGTTCCTGGGGTCGCTCCGTAGAGGGCTGATGCGCTGGCGGAGCCTGCCTGGGAAGGGCATCTGCGGGGACAGGCGCCTTAGCGCTCTGTCAGGCCGCGGGGAGACAAAGACTTAGCACCCTAGGGAACAGCCTGGGCCCTGGTGGGATGGGTTTAGGAACAGGGCGAACGTTCAGAATCATGGTTCAGTACCTCTCACTGGCCAAAGGAGCAGTTCGAACTGGGAGCTCTGGGTTTTTTAGGCTTTATTACTTTTTAAAAGTGGCCTTTATTTTCTACCCTACAGGGTTTTGGCAGGAGTCGTTCATGTCACAGATTAAAGCCCATTCAGATTGCCAGATTATGTTCATTACATTTGGTGCCTCAGTCCCAGATAATGGTCAAGATGAAATTACATGGATTCTGTGTTTTCTAGAGGTCTTTTTGTTATCCCTAAAAGCTGGATGTGTCACCCGGTGTGCAGTAAACCAATCTCACACACAGAGCTGAGGTATTTGTCTATTTCATATTTGTGCAAAGATGGGTGTGAAAGGAATGAGAGGGAGATGTCTTAAGAAACAAACTGGGCCTGCTGATAGGTGAAAGAAGCAATGGGAGGAACAATAAATTCCAGAGGAATTCCACTAATTGACACAGACTGTTGCTCACCCAAGGCTGTGCTAAATTCCTGGACTTAGAGAAAAAGAACAGAGACACAAAGAAAAAGAAAAGGGGGGAAGGGAGGAATGCACATTAGAAGGGGATCCGTATTAGGCGATTCAGGAAGTCTGTACCTTTCAAGTACCTCAGCCAATGGGGAAAAAGTGAGGTAAATGTGGCCGGGAAATAAGGATAAAAAGGAGGATGTGTCCTCTAACAATTTGAGAGACCCCATGGGAAATTGCCCCATGACCTCTCCCTTTATTTATGAATAAAGCTACAGGACTCCTCTGTCTCCTTTTTGGACATAAACCTCTGGTGTTTGTGGATGAATTTTCCTGACAGGTGCTAGCACACTGATTCTCAAAACTTTATCTATACATTTTAGCAAGCAAAGAAATCAAGGTTCATTGCTTACAAGTTACCTAGTTCTCTTATTAATTAGTATTCTGCCTTCTATTGGTTGAATGATTCTCTGGCTTCTCATGCTAATTAGTCCACATGCTCAATCTTTTTTTTGAGTCAGTGGGTTTCTTGAGTCGGTGGTCCCAATCTCCCACTGCCGGAATTGCCTTTAACCCAGTTGGCTCGGTGTGCAAATTGTAGATTGAGCTCTGGGTAATGGGAGCCCAAGACAAAAACTGGCATTACAAAGGACATGGGTATCTGTGGCTCCAACCAGGTGACAAGAGACAGAGCAGGAGCCCAGGACTCAGCAGGAAGACCTCAGACTACCCATGAAGGGTATAAAAGCCCAGGTGGTCCTTTGTTCAGGGTCCCTCCTTTGAAGCTTTGAGGCCTGTTTCACAACCTCCTTCTCATTCTCTGTAACTCTCTGGGTGAATTGTTAACTATTTCTGACCCTTAAGATATCACCTGCACTAAATATATTCCTCAACATTTGATATCTCAAACAATCCATATGTCTAGAGAATCAAAAGCCTCCTTCATGTTCTTTCTCCACAGTTTCTGAGTCCAATGCCTGAGTGGTTAGGAAATTGGAACCAATTCTGCACTTAAGTGTTACATTCTTTTTCCAGACTGGACACAGGAAGGTCCCTCATTGACATGGGGGAGTCCCATGACAAAGGATAGGATAGCTACACTACAGGAGGAAAAGTGTAAGGAGAGTATACTAGGGATTAACAGAGAACAGGAAGGGGATGGCACAGCAGAAGTATGTCAGAGCATTTGGTGCAGCTTCTGGCAACCTAAACTGAATGGTGATGAGACAGGTGGCAAGAAAGGGAGGTTGTTTGACTCCCTAAAAAGAATAGTTTCACGTTGTGAGCCAGGAAAAAAAAATAACTTTTCCCCTTTAGGCTTTTTTTTTCCCTTGCTGTGCATTTTTCCCATTCTGTACAGCACCTTGGTTGCCCAAAATGCAGTGATTGTACCCTTCAGGCATCCCTTCTTTGTAAGGCATTATAAGGCTCTGCTCACTTAGCCTATGTGGAAATTGGTCCCTGCTTGGTGCTCTGCTGAGCAGGCAGGGTTGGTGAAGGTGATGGGGCACCAGATAGCAGACTGTTCAGCCCTTGGTGCCTCCAGTGATAACCTCCCATGGTTTTTGACCTTTTCTATGGTCTTATTTCCTTTACTGCTGTTTGCTCATCCTTTGTCCTTTGACCCCATACTCTCCATGTAAGTAGAGAGGACATCAAATCTCATTTTACCTTAAGCAGTATCTGAAAATTAGTCAGTGTTGTTCATGCTTCTCTTTCTCTGCTTAGACATAGTATACAGATTTAAGTGGCATGTGTTCTGGACTGACTCCCTAGCCAGAGTAACTATGACTCTCTTAAGATGGGACTGAGGTTGATAACTGGGTGTAGCTGCAGAGATCATCCCTCCTCGTGGTCCTGCTGCATGCTCTTCAGGTTAACCAAGTTGATGTCTGCCCCAGTGTTTGTAGGGCTATAGCTGCTTCCTCCCTATTATTGGTTTCACTGACCAATGATAGTACCTAAGTTGAAAATAAACTTTTGGTTTAACCAAAAGCTGGGCAACAGGCTAGTTGGTTGTTACCCTTCCCTAGTCAAGGGCAAGACTGGATTGGCCTCTATGTTTTGCCACCAGTGAGCTCTGCTCTGGTCGCAACCTAGTAGGTATTGAGAGGTAGAGATCCATGCCATACCAGACCTTGGTGATGGGGTTTGGGGTTTCCTCTAGTTTGGAGCCTAGGGGTATTCTGCCCACAAGTCCTAGTAGTTGGGCAAAGCCTGTTTTGGTACTGAGGGGTGCTGCCAGACTGAATTACCCTCATTTGTAACTTACTGATTTTGAAACAGATGGACAAGCCACCTTCACTTAACCTGGAAAAGGGACATAGACTCATCATCTATAAGTCCAATAAATAGATGAGCAGGAGCTATGACATTTCCTAGTGCTTGGAAACAAGAAGACCTTGCTAATCCCATCTTTTCCCAATAAGATAGATGTGGTAAGAGAGGAAAAGGCTGCGGGCAGCCTAGACCTAAATAAGCTACAGCTGTGCCCCTAAACAAGCGAGGTAAACAACTTTGCTAGAGAATGAAGCAGAGAATGCAGACGTGTATGACTAATTAGAAAAGGCACCTGTGGATAGTTTACTAACCAATGGCCTTGCAATAAAGAACACCTGTTACGCATGTGCAGAAAGAGTATAAAAAGGTGTACTGGGGACAATAAGTGGCTGATGCCTACTGCCATCTTGTGTGTTGGCCTTTGAGTCCACTGTCAGGTAGAGGGTTCTTTAGAGCTAAATTGAAATTCAGACCAAACAGTGCACAGGTAGTGTTGATTTTCTTGAGGCAGCTGTTGATATTTTATTTTATTACTATTGGGGAGAAGCAATTAATTTTATTTCTAAATGAAGTTTCACAAACTTTGTACCAAACGTGTCTGCAGCTCCATAATCTGTGCAGATTGAATCAGTCTTATTAGCAGTTTTTCATCATGACTCGACAATCCTTTGCTAATCAACATGGATATTTGCTGCGCAGCACAAAACAACAAAGGCTGAGAGCTCTTGCGATGCAGTAGTCAGATGGTGTGGTGCCAGCTGGAATGTGTCTCCAAATATCACACAGAATCCAGCCCAGGAGCATTTAAAATAGGAGAAAATTAAAGATAGCAGGACCAAAGCATTGTAGACTCCTTTCTGATGTACATGGAGTAAATAGAAATGAGAAAATGGTATACTTAACTGCCAAAGCTTCCAGAGGGAAGCTAAAGGAATAAACTGATGGAGGCTTGGGGACACAGACCCTCACTCCAAATATTCAGCACATTGGGCTTGGAGAGGAGACCCTGCACTAAACACAGGGAAGGTTTGACCAGGCCTGGCAGGCACATTCTACCTACTGCCTGTGCCAGGGCTTTTATCTGCTGTTACAAAATTTGCAACCTTTTCAGTTTTCCAACCACTAAAAAACAGTCCAGTGCAGGTGCAAATCCCACCAGATTTTTTAAGCTTCCTTCAGGATTGCTTTTCTCAGTCATCTACTGCAGATTTCTTAAATAGCCTGCAGTCTACATACCATGGACTGGAAACCACCATTCTGGTGCTTTGGCATTCTACTTGCCAGTCACTTTGGGAGTGGGGATGTCACCAAAATCGTTGTGAAGAAATGAAACTCTCCAACACTATCTTTTTAAGTGTTAGTGAGCCAGGCATTAATTTATTTTGGCCAGTGTATGTAGCAAATTATTCCAGCTACACATGCCCCTTTCAACACCTTTCACTTATTTATACATTTTTAGCAAATAAAGAAATTAATGTTCGTTGGTTCCAAGTTACATAATTCTCTTTATTAATTAGTATTGTGTCCTCTATTGGTTATTGATCTCTTGCTCCTCATGCTAATAAGTCCACATTTTGTAGTCCTCTTATCATCTTTTTCTCAGACAGGGAGTTGAATCACACAAATCACGGTGTAGCAACTCCAGAGACTTTTCGTCTTTGAAGCAGGTATTTTTTTATTCGGCGCCAGGTGCATGGGGGATCGCTCCTCCTAACATGCACACCAGGCTAAGTCGCTTCCTCATTCTTATGCTGTGATCACATACATATTCACAAAGGGGAAGGCCTATTCTAAGACAAAGGCATGTCTAAGCTAATAAATTCCTGGAATTAGGTTGCACAAGCTCACGCAGCCGCAGTTCCCTCTGGTGGTCATACTGAGGAAGGCTCAACATCTTCCTCGGGGGTCCTTTTGATGGAGGCTGGCAGTCTTCCTCAGAATGCACTTTTCACCTTGCTGTTTCAGCAGTTTCTACCCCAGTTCTAACCGCCTTTGTTCCTGTTTTCGGCTGCTCCTGCTCCTCATATCTTTCTGGAGGACATTCTGTTTCTTAAGGCTATGGCTAATATTTGCTTACTCATTTGCTAACTTCTTATTTGCTAACTTCTAGTGTTTGTTAATACTTACAGGGGTGAAATGGCTTTACCTCTTAGAGAGTCTCCAACTCTCCAGACTGTAATGTCTTTGTTAATCTCCTCTGTAATTTCTGGTTACTCCAACATGTTGTTGATGGGCCGTAAATTTAAGATCCAAGATATCCAATTTTCAACTCCCTCAGGCTTTGTTTATTGAAGCTTATCAGGTCTAGTCCAGTGACACTAAAAGCCCCAGTAATTTATAGATCAAATTGTCTTAGTTTAAGAAAATTATATGGGGTGGAGATTCCAAAATGAGTTACCTCTCTGTCTCGGTTTAAGACAGTTTAAAGGAGAAAACCTCTATAATAAACACATATTATAGTATTGGCTTTTCACAAATATCAAAATGGATGCTATGTGTATGTTAATTCTTAAAGAAGTAGCTTTGTTATAAAGATATAGTTGTATAATAATAACTAATGCCTTTATTTTTGTAACTAACTTAATCATAGTTGTGAAATAGCTAATATGGTTGTTTTAGAGTACTTGTGGTTGATTGTTGCTGTTGGACCGCTAGCGGAGTGAAGAGTCGAGACCTCTCGAGTGCTAGAAAAAGATCTGCTTTTATTATTTATTTAACAATTTCTATAGATATCAGAGGGCTGTTCGGATTGGACCAATTTCATCCTCCCCCAGGGATTGATTGGTCCAGGCGTGAACCGCCTGTATCCAAAAGGCTGTTTCAATACCATAAAAGTTTTATCTTTATTTATAAAACATAGAAGAAGAAGAGAAAAGTTCCCATGGGAAAGGATCTGTGCTGCCACAGCTCCCCCTTTTTATTTAAGAACCAGAAAGCATTGCTTGTGAACCTCTGTGAATCAGCATGAAGGATCTGCTTGGTAGTGGCCAGTTACCAAACAAAGCCTAGATGGAAAACCGATAAGGGGTCTGCCCGGCGGTGGCCAGCCACCGAACAGAGCCCAAACCAGATGCTGATTTAAGGTGAACAGAGAGACTCTCAGCAATACCCTGGGTAAAGCATCTATAAAACCTAATTCTACATACAATTCTATGATTCAGTTAAAACATGCTTTCGAAGTCCTTGCTTTCTGACTCCATAAAACTCAAATTTCAGTCTCTGCTTGTGGAAGGACCGTCTTCCTGATGGTCAGCGTCCTGGTCATCATCAGAAGGATCACTTGGTTGGTGTTCTGCATTCTGGTTGTTATTTTGAGGTTGCTGGTTCTGTCTCTGGAGCCGCAGCTCAGGGCAAATGCATTTTGCAGGCAGCCATCATACCCCAGTATCTGTGGAAATGCAAGCATACCTACAACCCCAAGCAATAAGCTCATGTGGGCCTTCCCAGATGTTAGTAAGTAGGTTCTGTACCCAGACCTTCACCCGGGGCAAGCACAACTCGCCTGACAACTGCAATGAGAGAAAATGGTTCAAAATCACAGGATTATTCAAATTCGGTGGCACTGTAAGGTGATTGATTGTGTACAAAGCTTTTTCCAATTGGCTCTGTGGTGTTTCCCCATGCATTCCCCCTTTTTTCCTTTCCAAGACACGCTTCAGAGTACCGTGAGCGCGTTCAACAATGGCTTAGCCAGTAGGAGAGTGCGGAATACCAAATTTATGGTCTACACCCCATAGGTGTAAGAACTGCCGCGTCTTCTGCGAGGCGTAGGCAGGACCATTATTGGTTTTCACAGTGGCTGGCACACCCAGGACCGAGAAGGCTAATTTCCAATGGGCAATGGCATCACGACTTTTTTCTCCAGTATGAGCAGTCACCCACATAGCTGAGGAGAAAGTGTCAATAGACACGTGCACATACTTGACTCGGCCAAATTCAGGGATGTGTGTCACATCCGTCTGCCAAAGCTGCAAGGCCTTTAGACCTCTGGGGTTTACCCCCAGTGGGAGAGGTGCAGCAAGTCTGTGGCAGTCAGCACAAGCACTGACAATGTCACGAGCCTCAGTTGGCGTCAATTGAAACTGCTTCTGCAGGGTATGTGCACTCTGATGAAAGAAATTGTGCGATGCCTTGGCTTGTGCAATTTTGTCAGGCTGAGGTGCCACCCATGCAGGGTTGGCTAACATGTCAGCCCTGGCATTGCCTTCTGTTATAAAACCTGGTAATTTGGTGTGGCTTTGAATGTGCAAAATATAATATGGATGCACTCGAACCTGAATCGCCTTCCACAAGGTTCGCAATAGCGAAAACAGGGCCGCATTATTGACTTCTTTTAAACGTGAACAATCCAAACGTTTGGTTATATCCGCTACATAAGCAGAGTCAGTGACTAAATTCAAAGGCACCTGAGAGAACCGCTGAAAAGCCATGGCAACTGCTTTCAATTCAACCAACTGAGCAGAGCCTGTCTTGTGACTTTTCAGCACTTGCCACTCAGATCCCTCCTTCCAGGTGACAATGGCCTTTCCTGTTTTCCCAGAACCGTCCGTGAAGACGGTGGGTCCGTGAACTGGCACCCAACTGTTCTTTGGCCGCAACGTAAAACTGATTGAACTTGCCAGCTGCAGCAATTTGTGGCTGGGCAGATGATAAGCAATCTGCCCTGAGAAATTTTGCAGGGCACTTTGCAAAGGAGTGCTATGAGCAAGGCTCCATTCAAAGCTGTCCCATGATACCGGAACAACAATCGTTGCAGGATCCGCTGCCATCAATTGTAAACACTGATAACGGCATTTGATTATAAGGCAAGCTATCAACTCGAACAATGTGGGTGCTGTCTTTTTTGTCTGATGGGGCAAAAAGACCCATTCCAGGATGTGCAAAGGGTCATCCCAATGTTTGTTCCACTGGCCAATGATACCTGTAGGATGGAGGTCTGGAGCAGTAATGAAAACAGTGATATCAGTAGAGGGATCTACTCGATAAACCTGACGAGCAGAAACAGCTTGCTGCACCTCATTCAGCACCTGTCACGCCTCAGGAGTCAATTTCCAAGGTGAGTTTAGATCAGAGTCCCCCTTTAAAATTTTAAAAAGTGGGGAAAGTTGTGCATTGGTTAGTCCCAAATACAGACGTAACCAGTTGATGATACCTAGGAATTTTTGGGCGTCATTCAGAGTCTTAATAGAGTCTGAAAACTGCACCTCTTGATGCTGTATGGTTCGATCCAAAATTTTGACTCCTAAATATTTCCAAGGAGGCTGCTGTTGAACTTTCTCTGGAGCCACTTGCAACCCATAGGAATGCAAGGCATCGAGCAGTTGAGGCTGTAACCTCTGCAACTCGTCCTGGGTGGATGCTGCCACCGGGATATCATCCATATAATGGTAGCAGAGTGCCTCGGCAAACTGCTCACGGATTCCGGACAAGGCCTGAGCGACATACCATTGACAGATAGTCGGGCTATTTTTCATGCCCTGAGGTAACACTTTCCATTGAAATCTCTTTACAGGCTCCACATTATTAATTGCAGGCACAGTAAAGGCAAATTTTGGTCTGTCATTGGGGTGCAAAGGGATTGTGAAAAAACAATCCTTCAAATCAACGATCAAGATTTCCCACCCTGTGGGAATCATCGTAGGTGAGGGCATGTCAGGCTGTATGCTCCCCATACTTTCCGTCACTGCATTAACTTTTCGGAGATCTTGCAACAGTCTCCATTTCCCCGATTTTTTCTTACTTACGAAAACAGGGGTATTCCAGGGACTGGTAGAAGGCTCAATGTGTCCCTGTTTCAGTTGCTCCTGAACCAGCTGACAAAGGGCGACTAATTTGTCTTTTGGCAGGGGCCACTGTGGTTCCCATATGGGTGTTTTGGTCAGCCATCTCAGAGATAGCGTGGAATACGGTGCGCCCTTGCACACTGTGACCCCTATTAAAAATTTGTCATGATTCGCACCCCCTAAGCTGCCAACACGTCCCGTCCCCAGAGGTTAATTGGAGCTGGAGTGACAAAGGGCCGAATGGAGGCCGTGTGTCCCTCTGGGTCCTTCACCAACACAGGCCGCTTACTCAGTCGGCTCTGTGTGGTTCCTCCCAGCCCCACAATATTCAGTCCCGCAGGGGATAAAGGCCACAAAGGAGGCCATGAAGTGGAGGAAAGGATCGTTGCATCAGCACCTGTATCAATCAAACCGCGGATCCAAATTTGGTACGGATGCGCTTTCGGCATGATGAGGGTACATGTCATCTGTGGTGACTCATTAGAGATGGCAGCAGCCCAGTAGACCTGTGGAAGTCCCAGCAGTTCAGTGCTGTTACCTCCGCCAACTTGCTGGTCTACCCTGGGAACAGAAGACTCAAAAGGCAACAATTGAACAATGTGAGTCTTTTCAGGGATGGTGACGGGGGGGTCTGATGTGGAAACCGTAGCATGAATCTGGCCTGTAAAATCAGCATCTATAACTTCTGGAATAACAAGGATCCCTTGGCTGGTGGCCTCAGGTCCTCCCACAAGCAGTGCACTGAATCCCTGATCTAGGGGTCCATGCACATCCAAGGGAATCCTATGGGCATCGTCAGATTCTAGGACGACTGTTGCTGCGGTGTAGGCATTGACTCGGGCTGAGCCTTGGATGCCTCCTCCACATTGACTGGATAGGCCTGTGTCACCGCCCTGTTCTGGGGGAACTGTCATGATGGGGGGCAAATCCCCCTTTTTGTGCCCCTCTTCATGTTTCCCGACAGGGGTCGACCATCTGCATGGTACTTGGACCTGCAATATTCTGGACAGTGACCTGGCCTACCACACCTCCCGCACTGAGGATTCCCAGTTCCCAAATTTTCCTTCTTCCCCAAATTTTCTTTCTGCTTTGATTTGACTTGTTTCCGTTTGTTCCCAGCTTTGGGCTGTTTTTGTCCCTGATCAGGGGGTTCCCGACCAGGCAACAGAAATGCAGCCAAGACGGATTTCCCTTGACTGTCTGCCTGCACCTTAGCACAAGCTTGCACCATGTCTGTGACTGAAGGATCCCCTGGTAGGGCATTTATGATCCTTCTACACTCGTTGTTGGCATTGTCTCTTGCCAACTGCCTGCACAATATCCGTCTCAATGTACTATCTTCCACCTGCTTTTCCAAGGCTGCTGCTAGCTTGTCTACAAAGGCCAGGAAAAGCTTAGATTGCCCCTGATGTATTTTTGAGTATTGTGTTTTTGGGGCGATCATCTCTATAGTTTTTACAATGGCTCCCATACCGAGCTTTTGGGCTTGCTCCAGAATCCGAGGATCCCAAGCAGCTTGGACGTTGGGGTTAGTGAAATGTCCTCTACCCATAAGGACATCAGCCCCAATCATTCGCCTAGGGTCCTCAGAAGGCAAGGACATATTGTCCTTTATCTGTTTTTCAACTATCATTTTCCAATTGTTCTCAAAAACTCTGTATTGCATGGGGTGAAACAAGACTTGAGCCAAATATGTAATATCAAATGGAGCAAGCAAATCACTATTTATCACTCTAATAATTTGCATAACATGAGGAGAAGAGATTCCATGCATCGTGACTTTCGTGAAAAGGTAATTTACCACCTTCCACGCAATGGTGGCATGCCTGCTCTTCTCATCTGAGTCCAGGCCAGGCACAAACACTGGAAAAGCCTGAGCGTCTCCTTGCAGGAAGCTAGCATCAACCTGACCTGCCGTAGCAGTTTCACGGCCCTCCTGTCGTCTTGGCATCCCTAATCTCTATAAGTTCCCTGTGTCCCGCATCCAGCGCGCCCTGCTTGACTGATTCCCAGAAATGCAGGGAGTCATGTGGGCGGAATATCCCCACGCCGTTTCAGCGTCTCCAGGGGTTGCTCAGAACCCAGTGCTTTTTTCTTTTCCCCGCCAGCGTGAGCTTCCGCCCAGAAGGGAGGAACCCCTCCTCGTCACTGTCTGAATCATCAGTGTACGGCTTGCTATCTGCGAGCCCTATCACAAAGGACAGTGACTGGCTGGACGCAGTGTCTGCGCCGAAAAACTGCGCAGAGATAGGGTTGGGGGAGGGGCAAGAGGAGGGTGGTGATACTAGCGTGTCATCAGGCGCGTTCGCCAAGTTTGCTGGCACAGCGTCAGTTAATATTGGATCAGCGCGCTGGTACGAGGCTGCATCTGCCACTGAACCCATCAGAGGGACCAGTACCTGTCTGTGTCCTGAATTTCCCTGCGCCACCGCCACCATGTTGGCAGCCGCAGCGGCAGTGAGCCCGGACACCTTCCGGGGTCTTGGGACGGGGACTTCTGCCCCAGTCCAGCCTGCACGCTGGACGTTTTGTGAGCAGAGCTCTGCCATATCTCGGCGGATTCCGGCCACTTCGGCCAGTAAATCCCTTAAAAGCCGAGATGGAGGGGGCTCGTCTGGCAGAGGCTCAAAGTCCCGCATAGCATCAACTGCAATAGAGTGTTATAATCTAAAGTTCCGTAGGGTGGCCACCTTGCTCTGTCATCTAGCTTATACAGGGGCCACCACTGGGTGGAATATTTGATGAGGGTCCTTTTATTTTCTGTACCTCCAGTCCCTGCAATTTCCTTCCAATGTGCCAAAACACAGCCAAGTGTGGTTGTTTTAGGAATTTCTTTACTTTGCCCGGTCTCTATCTTATCTACTTTTTCTCTCTCTCTTATCTTGTTTCCACACAAACCTTCTCTTACACTCTTTAATAGTCTTTTCCCAATTTTCTTCCCACACTCTTCACATTTCTGGGATCAGTCTCTCTCTGCGACACACCAATTTAATTATCTTAAAATCACTAAATGTTTCTTCTGATTCTAGTAGGGGGAATCTGGGGCAAGTTCTCTCCCAGATCCTGGTCGAGCAATACCACCTCAGAGAACACATTATACACTGTATCAGAGCCCAAGCTGCGTGACACCCGCTGGTCGAGTTTGGGTTTCTAGTGCACCTGCACTCTGAACACGGTATACTTGGAAAATTTTTTGTCTAAATCTTCAACTCTAGGCTGTTCCCAATCTAAAGGCAAAAGTTTCCCTGCAGGCGATCGGTATGCCCCTTCCTGGGTAAACCGTTCTTCACGCACAAAGTCCCAGGGGTCTTGATGCCTAAAATTGCTGGTAAAAAAATTTGAGACACAGACACGTAGTATAGGAAAAGGGTATTACCTTGGTTTAATAGGATTCCAGGTGCACCATGATGAAAAGAGCCCTCGGGTACAACGAGTGTATAATTTTATGGACTTCAGCAATTAGCATACCTATCTAAAATTTCCCAATAAGAAACCTAACAAATGAAGTAATTGCCCCCTTATTCAAATTACCTCCCCCCAAAAAGGTTACAACTTAGTTTACAAAAACATGTCCCAGGGATGGGGCTCTTTCAAGGTTGGTGCCTCATGTTCTTGAGATTGTGGAGATTGTTTCGTCTTCTCCAAAGAATTCTGAACAAGGCTAGAGTACAAGGGTTATAAACATGTGGGGCTAAGATACAGGGAGTGAAAAGTACAGGAATGGGGAAGGGTAAAGAGTATATATAAAAGGGTATAAAAGTATAATGAAAAAGGACAAAAACACCATCAGGCATCAGTCTAAACCAAACCACTGAGGAAGGGGGGCTCCTTTTATCTGTCTAGTCATTTTTGCAATCTAAACTTCACTTAAATATTGTGTTACCCACTCCAAGTCACCTGTATAGTTAACCAGCCACTCTTTGTATGCCCTCTCCTTATGCCTTGCCTTTTTACTCTTTTTTCTTTTAAGTCTTTTTTCCCAAAATAGATTAACCCAATATTCCCAATATTCTTCTAAAATTGCACGTCTAAAAAAAGGGACTTGGTGTTTTCGTCTACACACAACCTTTATAATGCTCCAACCTTTATTTTCTCTACAATCCACACATTCTTCTAGCAGCTTGGTCTCGGTGGAAGGAAAATATTTCCTGAGTTCACAAAACCGGCACTATGTTAAAACCCAGAAATCATGCTGTGGTGCGATTGCTGTGCTACATCCACATAAAGCCAAAGGTCCGGGGGCTATGCTCCTTTGATATAGCCACCGGGGGGAGGGGCAGTCTTCTCTGATTAGCTGCAGTGTTAATTTCTCCTTTATTTATTTGCCGCTACAGTTTCAATCAACAACATACACTCACGCAAAGCTTTATAATAATTTCAAACAAGCACACACGGCATACACTTACCACAGCACAGAAAACGCTTCTTACAACCACAGAAACAAATTGCAACAAAAATTCCAATACCAAACACTAATATACTAAAGCTAATAATTCCCAACCATAACCATAACCAAACATTCATTCCAGCTTTATTAAAACACTCCCTTCATCTCTTCACCAGCCAGTCCCCTCGCAGAGATCTGAAACCGTGGTTAAAAAGACCCCCACTCACTTCGCAGATCCAGACTATCTAGTCTGCGTCTCATACACACACTCACAAACACACAAACACAGGTGTTAGCAGCAGTTCAAAATAGTTTCTCTTGGGATTCACTTGATCCACCCCCAGGATTGCTAGTGGGCTGCTCCATCGGCCAGCGAATTCCCCCTTTGCAAGCTAAGGACAGCGAATTGCCCCATAGGTTCCTGGTTCCCCTAGCCAGTTGCTTGCAAACTTAACCCACTCAGGGACAAGGCTGGGCGGAGAGACGTCTCTCTGCGACTTATCAGCAGCTCTAGCCATGTGTATAGGACTTACAGGCTTCCCTTTACCCAAAACATACTGTTTCTCTGCCGTATCAGATGGTCGTTGTCTGCCCCCGCAGTGAGTGGCCAAGGAGCGAAGCTCCTCCAGGAAAATCCTGGGGTGCGCTTGGGATGTCAGCCCCTCAGTCGATCCTGCATCCAGGCAGACTTTGTCCCATCTGGGTGCCAAATTGAGGTGCGGATAGACTCTGCAACTCAAAAAGTTATGAAGTAGGTATGCGATTATTCCAGCGCTGGAGGTGCATGGGGGGGAGGCAGCCCCTCCAAAAGCATGCACGCTTCAGCAGCGCTTCACTTGGTTTATATCAGGTTACAGGTTATATATGCATGAAGTTACACAATGCCCTTATACATATTCATTACCTATTCCTGCTTCATATTATAAGAAGTTCAAAGTTCATTTAAATATGCTTGCACTTGCACAGTGCCACTTGATTGATTGAGTTGGTGGGCTTTGAGGGTTTTGGGAGGCAGTAACCGGAGTATTCCTCTGGATGAACTCTTCACCCTGTCTCCTTGCGCATGCTCCCTGAGTTTCTGGCCCAAGTCCAAACCTTAGAGCTACTTTGAGCTGGTTCTGGGGTCCAAAATCAGGATGTTCGGTCACAGTGGTTTAACTTTATCAATGATCAGGCATTTCTTTCTGTATCCTCCCTTTCTGCTTGGCAAGTGCAAAAACCATTAAGCAAGTGATATATTGTTTTTAGCTAGCAGCTCCTAGTAAATTATTATCCAACTGCAAGCCCCCTAAATCACAGGGACGGAGCAAAGAGACAGAGCACAGAGAGGAGAAAGAGCACAGGGACCGAGCACAGAGATGGAGCGAGAGCAAAGGACCAAAAATACGGACCGGGCACAGGACCAAGACCAGAGACCGAGCACAGAAAGGAGAAAGAACACAGAGACAGGGCACAGGGATGGAGCACAGGGACAAAGAACAGGGACGGAGCACAGAGAGGAGAGAGAGCACAGGGACGGAGCACAGTGATGCAGCAAAGACAAAAGAGAGAACACAGAGATGGAGAACAGGGAGGAGAGTGAGACAGAGACAGCACAGAGAGGAGAGAAAGCTCAAAGACGAAACACAGAGACAGGGCACAGGGACGGAGCACAGGGAGGAGAGAGAGCAAACGGATTGAGCACAGAGAGAAGAGAGAGAGCATAGGGACAGAGCACAGAGATGGAGCACCGGGAACGAGCGCAGACACCAAGCGCAGACGCTGAGAACAGAGACCGAGCACAGAGACAGAGCACCGCAAGGAGAGAGAGCACAGGGACGGAGAACAGGGACCGATCACAGGGACCAAGCGCAGAGACAGAGCGCAGGAAAAAAGCAAAGAGAAGGAGCGAGAGCACAGGGACAGAGTGCAGGGACTGAGCGCAGGGAATGAACGCACAGATTGACCTCAGAGACTGAGCGCAGAGACCGAATACAGAGACCGAATACAGAGAGGGAAGAGAGCACAAGGATGGAGCACAGAGAGGAGAGGGAGCTCAGGGACGGAGCTCAGGGACCAAGCACCGGGACAGAGCACAGGGATGGAGCACAGAGAGAATAGACAGCACAGGGACCGAGCACAGGGACCAAGCACAGGGACTGAGAACAGAGACTGAGAACAGAGAGGTGAGAGAGCACAGGGACAGAGAAGAGAGTGAACAGAGAGCATACGGACGGAGCTCATGGACTGAGCATAGGGGACAAGCATAGAGACCGAGCACAGAGACGGAGGGAGAGCACAGGGACAGAGAACAGAAATGATCACAGGGATCGAGCACAGGGATAGAGCTGAGAGAGGAGAGAGAGCAAAAGGATGGAGAACAGGGACTGAGCACAGGGACGGAGCACAGGGATGAAGCACAGAGACAAAGCACAGGGACGGAGCTAAGGGATGAGCACAGAGAAAAGAGAGGACACAGAGACAGAGCTGTCATGCATGGGAGACAGGAGTTTTATGAGTTTTTGCTGTTTGCTCAGGCTTCTAGCAACATGCAGTAACTTTTATTAGGGTGGCTAGCACACCAAGACTTGGTCTCGTTCGCAAGGTTCTTTGATAATGGCCGATTAGTCTAATATGATATAAATTACTATTTATTAGACACAGAAAATGACAGACATAAAGACTTAGGACAAATTTACACAGAAATTGCAAAAACTACAAAATAGCTAACACTGCAATTATGAAATAAGATTATTGCGAACTACTGATAGCTAATATTGCAATTTATGAAAAGGTACCTATTCTTATTAACAGCTAGCAAAATAATATAACTTAGGAACTCCATGTATCTTACCAGCCGATTGGTGGTGAAATATACTTTGGAATCCTTTCACACAATTCCCAGGAAAGTAACCACAGAGTCTGTGTCCAGACTCTGGGGAGAAGCTCTTCACACATCTTCAGAGTGTGTGTAGGAAACCTCTACCTCTGGGATATTTTTGTGAGAATTTATAGTTGTAAAAGTGTGCTTTTTGGTCGCGTACTGATTTCTTTGTTTCTTTTTTCACATCCTCTCTTTATGAATTCAAGGTTAGAGGTCTCAGGCCTTCAGGCGTCACGAGATAACCTCCTGCTGGGCTTCTGACCCCACTGGAGTTATCTGTGTTCCGCCACGAAGCAGAAGGAGAGAGGGGAGAGGGGGGCGTCCTGCCACAACAGCGTACAGAGGAAAGCGAGCAAAAAGACGGAGTACAGAGAGGAGGGAGAACGGAGACGGATCACAGAAAGGAGAGAGAGCACAGAGAGGAGAGAGAGCACAGAGACGGAGCACAGCGATCAAGCACAGAGACGGAGCACATTTGAACTAGCACAGGGACCGAGAGTAGGGACCAAACACAGGGACCAAGCAAAGCGACCGTGCACAGGGACCGAGACTAGGGACCGAGCATAGTAACTGAGCACAGAGAGGAGAGAGAGCACAGGGACAGAGACTCTGAGCACAGGGACTGAGCACAGAGACAGGGCACAGAGAGAGGAGATAGCACAGAGACTGAGTACAAAGAGAACGAGGACGGAGACGGAGACGGAGACGGAGACGGAGACGGAGACGGAGAGAAGAGAAGAGAAGAGAAGAGAAGAGAAGAGAAGAGAAGAGAAGAGAAAAGAAGAGAAGAGCACAGAGACAGAGCACACAGACAGTGAACAGAGACGAAGCACAGAGTTTGAACACAGAGTGGGGAGAGAGTACCAAGACAGAGCACAGAGACAGAGCACAGGGACAAAGCACAGACACGGAGCACAGGCACTGGGACCTGATAGGGGGCATAGAGAGGGAGCACAGAGAGGAGAGAGAGAACAGAAACGAAGCAAAGAGAGGGAGCACAGAAACCGAGCACAGAGATGGAGCACAGAGACCCAGCACAGAGACTGTGATAAATGAGTGAATAGTGAATGTTGGCTTTCACATATATGAATTTAACCTTTACAAGTGATAAGATACTGTGTAAAGTAGCACTAAGATAAAAAATAGTTAAGTAGAAACAATGTTAGAGTGAATTATAACTTCAAAATAGTTGTAATATGCTAGAAAACATGGTCAGAAATACATGGTAATAAATGTCTTTTAAGACGATAAGCCACAAGGCCAGAGATCAAGACACCCTAAAGGTAAAAAAAAAAAACCACCTCATGCATCCCAGGAAATCTGTTATCTCCATTCACACCTCCCTGAGAAGCTGTCAGCCACAAATTGAATTAGAGCTAAAGAGGATTTCTGCCTTCAGCCCTGAGGCAAACCAGAGGGCCCAAGATGGCGCTGCGCTGGTGAAAGGGGGCAAGGATCGAAGAAAGAGGGGTGATTGAAATGTAAATGGTTTTTTTGGGGACTTAATGAATATCTAACAGTTACAGAAAGTACTTAAGCACACATTAAGATGACTAGGGTGCGGGGGATGAAAAAAGGCAAACCTGCCACCCCCGCCTGGTGCTGTATGCCTTTGTTCTCCTAATAAATGTTCAATATTATATTTCTAAAAATGCCAGCTTGTGAATTTGTCTATATCAATTGGTAACCCGACATGATACTCTGCTAGGACCCGCTTTCTTGCTTGGTGGGAGGGATGCCTCTAACAGTATTCTGTAGGCCCAGCCAGAATACAGTAGGCACTAGCAAGCAGTAATCAAAAACACATCCTAATTTGTAGAACAAAGGCAAACTTTTTTTTTGAGCTTAGCTCCCTTGAAGAAAACCACGGTAAATCGCCCATAATCTTGTACTTACAAAGACCCGAACAAGCCAGGAGGACACAGGTAAGTTCTTGTGTGGGGCGCATGAAAAAAAGGGGGATTGAATGTGGTGTGCTTGAGACGTGGACCAGACAGCTGGATCCGCGAAGTGAGTGTGGAGCTCTTTTAACTGCGTTTCCATCTCCTCCCGAGAGGAATGGCTGGTGACCAAGCGAAGCAAAAGAAATACACTGAATGATCCCCCCCCCCCCCCAAAAAATAATTCCTTAGCAGTCAGAACCCCTAGATAGAAATTCTTCGGAATTCTTAGGAGTTGGACACCTTAATAGGAATCTTCTGACAGGAATCCCTTGGGAGTCAGAACCCCTTAGTAAAAATTCCTCGGAATTCTTAGGAGTTAGACACCTTGGTAAGAATTCTAGCAGTTAAAACCCATAGGGGTAGAACTCCTTGAGAAGGGAGCGATTTCCTGGATGGTCCACTGGGAAATCTGATTAAGACTAAAGATACCTAAAACAGAGGGATTTAGCTCTGTAGTGCAGATTTATTGGAAGCTTGGGGTTGGGGGTTTTTTTGGTGTTTTTTTTTATTTTGGGTTTTTTTGTTGTTTTCTTTTTGATTTTTTGCTTGGGGTTTGGGTTTTTGTTTGGGTTTTTTTTCTCTTGCTTTTTCTTCTTTTTCTTTTCTCCGTTTTTGGTGTTTACTTTCGTTTGTTTGTCTTAGCGACATAACTCTGTCAATAGCCTTACTATTGATAGTTCGGTGTTATTAGTGGTTTGATTATGTTTGGTTTGAGTTAAGCTCGTGAAATAGTTTTCTTTGTAGTCTAGTCCTCTTATCCAAAAAGACGAGAACTGCTTGGAAAAGTAGATAAGAAATTAATAGTAGTGTGCAAGAAGAAGATTAACGGGCAGAAAGTTGCACTAACATGGGACAGAAAGCAAGTAAGATAAATTCAAAAAAACACAGAAAAGTGTTGGCTAATATACCACCTGATAGCCCACTGGGGGTTATGATAAAGTATTGGGATTAATCTAATGTTACTAAGGGAAAAGATAAAGTTAAAATGATAAACTTTTGTATGATGGTATGGGCAGAGAGAAAAAATAGATCTGATAATCTATGTTGGCCAAAATATGGTTCCTGTGAGGGTTGGATGTGCCAAGCCTTAAATGTATATGTTAACAGAAAGAAGCCTTATAATCTAGAGGAATGTGAATATGCAGCATGTTGGAAGGGATCAGAAGTGAGACCCACAACAATTCTGAAAGTAGAAGATAAAACAAAGTCAGAGGGATGCAAATGGGACCCCTTAGAACATCTCCCTCCGCCCTATAATCCCATCATTGTAGAAGCTCCCCCACAAGAGGGACCCCTGCCACAGGGAGAGGAAGCCCCGCTCAGGGAAGAAAATTCCCCTCCACGCCATCCAGTTACACGCTCAAGGATAATAGAAGAAAGGGAAGAGAGAAAGTTATTCCCTTTAAGGGAGGTTCCTCTGGGGGGGCACCGGGAGGAATTGGATTTGTGAATGTACCCTTAAATTCTGCAGATGTAAGAAGTTTTTAAAAAGAGATGAAAGCATTGTTAGAGGATCCCTTGGGTCTAGCGGAGCAGTTTGACCAATTTCTGGGGCCAAACACATACACATGGGAAGAGATGCAATCAATTAGGAGTATATTATTCACTCCAGAAGAACGACAAATGATTAGAGTAGCAGGGATGAGGATGTGGGAAAGGGAAAATCAACAAGGGATTCCCGCTGATGAAAAAATGCCTCTTCAGAGTCCCCAATGGGACCAGAATCAGCCTGAGGGTAGACAGAACATGGCTGATTTTCAAAATCTAATTCTAAGAGGAATAAAAGAAGCAGCCCCAAGGGGGCAGAATGCAGCTCGGGCATTTGATAGCTGACAAGAGAAGGATGAAACCCCCACTGAATGGTTGGAAAGACTCAGAAAGGCAATACAACAATTTTCTTGTGTCGATCCCTCCAGCCCAGAGGGACAAGTGGTGCTAAAAGTAAATTTTGTTATACATTCCTGGCCAGACATTCGAAAGAAGTTAGAAAAATTAGAGGATTGGCAGGACAGGGGTTTACAAGAATTATTAAAAGAAGCACAAAGAGTATATGTCCGGAGGGACGAAGAAAAAGCAAAGGCCAAAGCAAAAATCATGGTTGCCACTATGAAAGAAGCAGAATCCCTTAATAAAAAGGGGGGGGACCCAGAAACAAAAGGGGTCAGGAAGGTGCTCAGCAAAGCAATTGGAGACCCCTGGGGAAACAACAACAGAAAAACCAGCAAGGCAGTAGAAAAGTTTAATTGCCATTACTGTGGTGCCCCTGGGCACTTAAGAAGAAATTGCTCAAAACGCGCCAAAGATATAAATGCGTTTGAAGGGGAAATCGCATAGGGACGTCAGGGGCTTTTTATACTGGGGGCGGAACATCAAACTAAGCCCTTGATAAAATTAAAAATAGGACCCCAGGAAGAAGAAATAGAATTTTTAATAGATACTGGAGCTGATAGAACCTGCATATTAAAGGTTCCTGAGGGATGCTGTACAAGTAAAAAGGTTATTAGTGAAATAGGGGCAAAGGGGGAAGGGTTTAAAGTACCTTTAATCGAAAATGTGCACATAGAAGGCCCTAACCAATTTGCTACTGGAGACTTATTATTAGTCCCAGGTGCCGGACAGAATTTATTGGGGCGATATTTGTAATTACTATTAGGTATAGGTGGTCTTCCAGAAGAAGGACAAATGAAAGCAAAAATTTTAACTTTAACTAATGAAGACGAAAATAAAATTGAACCAGAAGTGTGGGCATCTGAAAATAATAGGGGAAAGATAAACATGAAGCCAATCGAAATAAACATAAAACAACCATCTCACTCCATAAGGGTCAGGCAATATGCAATTTCTAAGGAAGGAAGGATGGGGTTAAAACCAGTAATTGACAAATTGCTGCAAGAAGGAACTTTAGAACCCTGCATGTCACCTCACAATACCCTGATATTACCTGGTGAAAAAGGCTGATGGAACATATAGATTGGTTCAAGATCTAAGAGAAGTTAACAAAAGGACACATACATGATTCCCTGTCGTTTCTAACCCTTATACCCTTTTAAACCACATCCCTCCTTGTCACACATGGTACAGTGTAATAGATTTAAAAGATGCATTTTGGGCTTGCCCATTAGCAGAAAACAGTAGGGACTTCTTTGCATTTGAATGGGAAGTTCCTGAGACAAGAAGAAAGCAGCAATTGCGGTGGACTAGATTGCCCCAGGGTTTTACAGAGTCCCCAAATTTGTTTGGCCAAGCTTTAGAAGCTATCCTTATGTCTTTTGAATGAAGTGAAGAAACACTGATTTTACAATATGTAGATGATTTATTAATATCAGGATCAGACGAAGAAACAGTTTGCAGCACCACTATTGATCCATTAAATTTTCTTGGGAAAAAGGGGTTACGAGTTTCAAAGTAAAAGCTACAGTTTGTGGAGCAGGAAGTGAAATACTTAGGACATTGGTTAAGCCAGGGGAGCAAAAAGTTAGATCAGGAAAGAGTGCAGGGTATATTATCTCTTCCCCCACTGCAAACTAAAAAAGAAGTTAGAAAGCTAATAGGACTACTGGGGTATTGTAAGCAGTGGATTGAAGAACATAGCAAAGTAGTCAAATTTTTGTATTGATTCACCCCAAGCGAGCCCGGAGACACTTCAGAGACAAAGTCAGAGAAGTGGCTATTTGCTTTTATTCAGTGCACCGAGTGTGGGGGATTCACTCCTCCAAACACACACCTCCAAAGACACAGTGTTATAGGTAAAATTCATGAATATTCATCACATTCCCTGGGATAGGCGTGGTTATGCAAATTATTTCTCAGAAGTCATTAATATTATTAGCATGTGCACCACGCATGCTTAGTATGTCCCACTGGTCTTTGGAGAACCCCAAAAACCCCTCCAGGATGAAGGTCCCAGTAGTCTTCATCTCAATGCACTTTTCACTTTTCTCTCTGGAGCATGTGTAGTCCTTCGTGAAATGATTCAGCGGTTTCTTGTGCTGGCTTCAAACGGATTCTTTTGCCCCCTTATCTTGATAAGATTAAGGGAATCCTGTATTTCTGGGTTTTTAGAATTCACATATTCTGTCTCTCAATAGTTAACATGATAGTTAACTACCTATTTGACCACTCCTTTCTCAGTATGAAAAGCTAATAGGTGAGGATAAAATCAGTTGGACACAAGATGACCAGAGGCTAGAAATAGTAAAGGGGAAGCTTAAAGAAGCTCCAGTCTTAAGCTTATCAGATGTAACCAGGCCCTTTCAATTATTTGTTGATTCAAATGAAGGGGTAGCCTATGGAGTTCTCACACAGGAATGGGGGGGAGTCCAAAAAGCCTGTGGCTTTTCTGTCTAAACTTTTAGATCCTGTGGCCAGAGGGTGTCCAGTTTGTGTGCAAGCCATATCGGCCGTAGAACTGTTAGTAGAAGAAGCTCGGAAGCTCACATTTAGTGGAAACCTAGCCGTATATATCCCACATGCCATATTAAACCATCAGTATTAAACCAAAAAGCTGAGAAATGGCTCACAGATTCAAGGATGCTAAAATATGAAAAAATGCTTCTAGAAACTACAAATCTGACCATTTCCACAAGTAGCCATGTGAACCCTGCCCAGTTTTTGTATGGGGAACCAGAGGAGAATATTACCCATGATTGTTTAGAACTAATAGATTATCAAACAAAAATACGAGAAGACGTAATGGAATGTGAATTACCGGATGGGGAAAAGTTATTTATCGATGGGTCTTCTAGGTGCTAGCAAGGGCAGCGAATGTCTGGATATGCAGTAGTAGACGGGAAAACTATGGGACTTAAGGAAAAGGGAAAACTGCCTAGTCACTGGTCAGCCCAATCTTGTGAGTTGTACACCCTAAATAGAGCCTTGAGGTTATTAGAAGGAAAAGTAGGAACAATCTTTACAGATTCAAAATATGCATATGGAGTAGTACACACTTTTGGGAAAACCTGGGAAGAAAGAGGGTTATTAGACTCAAGGGGAAAGGGGCTAATTCATGAAAGACTTATTTTAGAAATCTTAGAAGCATTAAGGTTGCCTAAGGAAATAGCTGTAGTACATATTAAAGGACACCAAAAAGGAAAAACCTTAGAAATAAGGGGGAATAATTTAGCAGATCAGGAAGCCAGAGATGCAGCAGAAAATGGAAGCGAAAAGGTTATGTTAATCCTAACTCCAGGCAAAGAAGAATTGGAAATCCCAAAATTTAGCGAAGCGGAAGAGAAGGAATTTCGTAAGATAGAAGGTGAGCAAAACCAATCAGGTCAATGGAAACTTTCTGACAGGAGGCCGTTACTTAATAAGCCCCTTGCCAGAAAAATATTGCAAAATATGCACCAAAATCTCATTGGGGGACTCAAGCTTTGTGTGATCATTTTTTAAGGAATTATGGGTGCATTGGGATTTTTGGATTAGCCAAACAAGTTACTAAAAACTGTATAACATATCAGAGAGTAAATAAAAGGAATATGAGAAAAACCATGCCAGGAGGGCGTGAGTTAGCCCTGCGACCATTTCAAAGCATCCAAGTGGACTTTACTGAACTCCCCCAAGTGCAGAGATGGAAATTTTTATTAGTAATAATAGACCATTTAACTCACTGGGTAGAAGCTGTTCCAGCTGTTAGAGCTACAGCAAACGTAGTTTGCAAAACTCTCCTAGAACAAATTATTCCCAGGTATGGAATGGTTAATAAAATAGACTCAGATAGAGGAACACATTTTACATCAAAAGTTTTACAGCAAACAACACAAGCTCTAGGGGTGGAATGGGATTTGCATACCCTGTGGCACCCCCAAAGTTCAGGCTGAGTAGAAAGAATGAACCAAACTCTAAAAAACACCTTAACCAAACTAATGATTGAAACATAGATGTCATGGATAAGGTGTTTACCTTTGGCCCTATTAAGGGTCAGGACACAACCCAGATCAGACCTGGGAGTGTCCCCCTATGAAATTATGTTTGGGTTGCCCTTTTTGACCGCTCAACATAAAACCGCTACTTACAAGAAAGGGGAGGCAAGCATTAAGAAATATATCACTACAATTGCTCAAACACTAGAAAACTTGCGAACAAGAGGAATGATTCCTCAAACCACACCCTTAGACTTTGAAATCCATAATATTCACCCAGGGGAATGGGTAATGGTTAGAACATGGAAGGAGCAGACTCTAACTCCACAATGGGAAGGTCTGTTCCAGGTGTTGCTGACAACCGAGGCAGCAATCTGAACCAAGGAGCGAGGGTGGATCCATGCCAATGGAATCAAAAGACCCATGGAAGAACCGAAGGAGTGGACTGTAATATCTATACCGGGTGATACAAAATTAACCCTTAAGTGCAGGCGGGGGGTAATGGACTGGGAGGACTCAAATAATCAACAGAGAAACCTAAGAGTTGTAAATAATGAAGAAATAAAACCAAGCCTGTATCAGTGGTTCCAAATACCATCAGAACAAGTCCTAATACCCCTTTGTCACCCCCTTGGGGAAGGACAGTTCCACCCCAAACCGGAGGATCAGGACTGTATCAAACAGAAGGTCCTAATGTGTATGCATTAGCTTGTGACTTGTATAAAGAAAAAATCACACTGTACCCAGACCTCAAAGTATTATTACAACCCCCACCCGTACCAGCTCACATACCTTGTTTGCTTCATCCCAATAGCAGACACTGTAGCTGGGTCGAGTATAAGTGTATAAGCTGTAAACAAAATTGGTATTGTATAGCCCATAAACGACAACCCTGGTGCCCGCGGTGCCACTGTAATTCCAACGACCTGAGTGCATCCTGTGATCACTGGCACCTAACTGAGATTGTAACCCTGATTTGTGGGTGGGAATTAGCAATCCCTGCTTGGTGGGAAATAGCTAAAGCAGAGTGGGAAACCAAAAAAACCTGGGTAAAAGAACATCGGCCTGACAGCTGGCTAGATACATGGCAATATTAGCATAAGAATAATGCAACATCTCAAGAGGCCAGAGGAGATCATTATCAACCAAAAACCACAACATATGTGGCTTCCTTGTCTAAAAAAACTCCACCTAAATCATCAAGCATGGATATTATGCAAATGTATTGAATGCTTGAATAAATGGTATTGCTCTTCAACGAGGAGGCATCCCCATTGTCTGAACTGCCGAAAGCATAAAGAGCAAAGAGATCAAGAAAATACTGCGGTAGAACAAATTCTGTGTGGGTGGGAGTTACTCGTACCTGAAATTTGGGAAATTCCTGAAGAAAAATGGGAGCAAAAATTACACTTGTGTGCAGTACGATTTGCATGGAAATGGAACAAGCAGTGTAAGGAGGGCAAGCACGGGTTGGCCTCTGCACCTGCCTCAGGCATAGTCCTGCCACAAGCAGCAACCTCGGGGGGCATGAGACGAGGGGGTGTATGCCATACCGGACCTCCAATTACAACCGTGGCAATCATAATTATCGCATGTATCCTCGCATGGGTAACTCCAAGCAACACAAATCCAACAAACCCCTGCACCATGTGTAACTCCCTTATGCAATGGGGCAGTCGTGCTTCTTATCTAACCTTGCACACAAAAGTAAATAACGTGCTATTATGAAGCATCCCTGGAAACTTGTAATTATGGAAAACACTCACTACGGGTAGCCAAATGTGGTGATTTTGATTGGCTCAAAACATCAGTAAAGTATTTTTAACATTTAAGAGAAATTTGGACCCCTCAGAAGCTGTTGTAGTAGGCCTGGGGAGGTGTCTGAGGGGTGGGGAGTGGCACAAAGATAGCTCCTGTGTGTCCTGAGTGCAAGTTCTGGAAGTTTTTACATCAAGTCCAGCAGAGCCAATCTCTGATGGCTCTGAAGGTGATGGACATGCTACCAGCCAAGTTTGAGCCAATTGGAAGTGTTGGTTACGCCTCTGTGAAAACATATTTAAGAAGAAATAAAAACAAGGCAGGCACGCACTTCTTTCACTTCTTTGTAGTTGGAGGAGGAAGAGGTAGAAGTAAAAATATATAGAAAGAGAACAGCATGGAGACGCCAAGGTCAGTGAAGAAGGTAGGAGAAGAAGTGCTCCAGTGCCCCAGGTGCTGGAGCTGAAAACTCTCTGCTAGCCACGGTGAAGGCCATGGGGACACAGGAGGTCCCCCTGCAGCCCATGGAGTCCACAAGGATGCAGAAATCCACCCACAACCCATGCCAGAGGAGCAGGTAGATGCCTGGAGAGAGCTGTGACCCAGTTTAGAGTCTCGAAAGAGTTAAAGCTACAGAGGCCTTGCAAAGGAGAGAAAGGCCTTGCTCCTGGGGTGAAAGCAGCAGTGGCCTTGGCTCGGGAGAGTCTGCACCTTATGGACAAGAGGACTCATATTGCAACAGGATTTGGGCGGGATGTTGCTTGTGAGATTGGACCCCCGCCAAAGAAGTTCCCAGAGGACTGTCTCTCGTGGGAGGGACCCCTAGCTAAGTAAAAACCCCCTCTCCCTGATTGAACTGACCAGAAAACTCCTCTCACCCTGCCCCCTGTCTGTGTTGCTGGTTTGGAAAGAGGGAAGGGGGGGTGAGTGCAGAGACTGCTTCTTAAGAGGGTGGGGGTGAGAGCAGAAAACTGTCTGGAGAGAGAGAGAGACAAGTAGAGATAAAGAGTATTTGTAGTAGTAGAAAAATTATAGTGATGAATAAATTTGAGAATCTGCTCTGTGGACTGAAAAGAGATCCCTACACCCTGCCCCCCTACCCGGCTTGTAGATTGTAAAGGAGGAAAGGGGGTGAATACTATGGGTTTTTAAGAGGGAGGGGGGAGTGAACAAAATAATTTATGAAAAGTTTATTTTTGCCTTGCATTTATCCTCCAATTCTGTTAAGTAATTAAATCACCTTTTTTGCAACTTTAAGCTTGAAGCCTGCTTGCCCTCTTTTCGTGCGTCCTCCTAGCAATGTTCTGTCTCAAACCCATGACACCAAATTAAAATCCTCAGGGGGACATCAGCTTGGGTTACCGTGTCTGAAAGGACAGTATGTTTGTTTTGCCAAAGCAGGAATGTGGGGCATTTCAGACGGTGGGGGTGTACAAGACAGAACTAAAAAAGAACTAATGGAGCAGCGAATACAGACTCTCAGAAGCATCCCAAGACAGACCCAGACACCCTTAACTTCCTCAGACTCCCTCTATAAAAAAAGTTAAAGAGCAGCTAAAAGAAACACTTCCTATTCCACCCCTAGGCGAAAATCTATTTACAGATTTAATGGAACGAATAGTGCAAGCTCTAAATATTAGCGACTGCTGGATATGCGGAGGTGCATTGACAACTGAGCTGTGGCCATGGAGGGGAATTAGCCTAAGTGCCCCCGAAATTTTGTTGTGGAATAAAACCAGAATATCTAGAGAACACCGCCCTGAACGGGGGGATGCTAAATTCAGGAGTAATGGGCGAGGAATGCATTGGGAGAGAGGGTCAAGCAAAATATAAAACCTGGGTAGGAATAACCCAGTTATCCCAAACCAGTGCCATGACTTACCAAAACCGTTTAGCCCTTGACTATCATTTAGCAGAAGGAGGAGTATGTGGGAAATTTAATTCCTCCAATTGTTGCCTGCAAATAACTGATAACGGTCAAGCTATACTTGATATTGCCACAGACATACAGAAGATTGCTTATGTACCAGTTCAAAAATGGGAAACAGTACTAGAAGTTAATTGGTGGGATAAATTCTTAGGAATGACTTGGTGGAAGAAACTAGGTCTTTTCCTTTTGTATGAAATCGCTGGGTTAGTATTCCTTCCTTGTTTAATTCCCTGTTTTATCCAGCTAATCACAAGTGTCGTCCAAGGTATACAGTTAATCACCATGCCCACAGGCCCGAGACAAGCTACTTCTGGATCTGCTCAAAGGATAATGATCCTGAACAAACAAAACAGCATTGGAGACCCTCTTGAAGAAGCCTGGTTAATCTGTAAAAATTTCGAGCATAACAATGAAGTTTGAGTAAAAATTATGGTTCAAGCCAACATAAAAAAACCCCAAAAAACCAGGGGGGATTGTGATAAATGTTGGCTTTCGCATATATGACTTTAAAATTTACAAGTGATAAGGTACTGTGTAAAGTAGCACTAAGATAAAAAATAGTTAAGTAGAAACAATGTTAGAGTGAATTATAACTTCAAAATAGTTGTAATATGCTAGAAAACGTGGTCAGAAATACATGGTAATAAATGTCTTTTAAGATAATAGGCCACAAGGCCAGAGATCAAGACACCCTAAAGGAAAAAAAAGAAACACACCTCATGCATCCCAGGAAATCTGTTATCTCCATTCACACCTCCCTGAGAAGCTGTCAGCCACAAATTGAATTAGAGCTAAAGAGGATTTCTGCCTTCAGCCCTGAGGCAAACCAGAGGGCCCAAGATGGCGCTGCGCTGGTGAAAGGGGGCAAGGATCGAAGAAAGAGGGGTGATTGAAATGTAAATGGTTTTTTTGGGGACTTAATGAATATCTAACAGTTACAGAAAGTACTTAAGCACACATTAAGATGACTAGGGTGCGGAGGATGAAAAAAGGCAAACCTGCCACTCCCGCCCAGCACTGTAAGTCTTTGTTCTCCTAATAAATGTTCAATATTATATTTCTAAAAATGCTGCCTTGTGATTTTGTCTATATCAGAGACCAAGAACAGAGACAGCAGTTTAAGATGGAGCACAGAGAGGAGAGAGAGCACAGGGACGCAGCACAGAGAGGAGAGTTTGCAGAGACTGAGCACAGGGACGGAGCACAGAGAGGAGAGAGACCACTGAGACGGAGCACAGCGACGGGGCACAGAGAACGATCGCAGAGAGGAGAGACAACACAGGGACGGAGGACAGAGAGGGGAGAGAACACGGGGATGGAGCATAGAGACGGGGCACAGAGATGGTGCGCAGAGACCGAGCACAGACAGGAGAGAGAGCACAGGTGATTTAGGGAGGCCTAGAAGTTACTTATTTAGGGGGGCTAGAAGCTGAATAATAATCTTTTGGAACTAATTTAAGAGGCCAGAAGTTAGATAATGATTTACTAGAAGCTACTTGCTAAAACAATATATTGCTTGCTTAATGATTTTTGTGCCTACCTTGCAGAAGGGAGGATATCGAAAAGAATGCTGAATAATTGATATAAATTAGTCATTGTGACTGAACATCCTACTCTTGGACCCCAGAACTGGTTCAAGTTAGTTCTAAGGTTTGGACTTGGACCAAGAACCAAGAAAGCATGCGCAAGGAGACAAGGTGAAAGAGTTCATCCCGAAGAATCCTCCGGTTACTTCCTCCCAAACCTGCCCACGACCCCTAGCGACCACTGCCTCAATTAATTAAGTGACACTGCGCCTCCGCAAGCATATTTAAATGAACTTTGAGCTCATTATAATACAAAGCAGGGATAGGTAATGAATATGTATAGGGGCATTGTGTAACTTCATGCATATGCAACCTATAACCTAATATAAACCCAGTGATGTGCTGCTAAGATGTGCATGCTTTTGGAGGGGCTACCCCCCATGCACCTCCAGCGCTAGAATAAACGCATACCTACTTCATAACTATTTGAGTTGCAGAGTTAATATGCACCTCAATGGAGCACAGAGACCAAGCACAGGGACTGAGCACAGAGAGAAAGAGCAATGAGACGGAGCACGGAGAGCTCAGGGAGAACAGAGGGAGCTGCCGGTAGGGGCTAGGGTTAGGCTTGAGAGATCTAAAGAGCCTAGAGCTCCAAGCACACTTGAAAGGGCCTGCCGAGGCCATCGCGGCATGGCCCCAACACTGCTGCTCTCTGACCTTTCTTAGCCGGACCCACCACAGGGGTGGGCACCTCTTGGCCCACTGCTAAGCTTCTGGTAGGGGCTATGGTTAGGCTTGAGAGATCTAAAGAGCCTAGTGCTCCAGACACACTGGCACTGGAAAGGGCCTGCTGAGGCCATCGCAGCAGGGCCCCAACATTACTGCTCCCACATCTTTCTGAGCTGGAGAACGCAGGTGTTGGGCTTGGGTAATTACGTAAAATTAATAAATGTTAAACTGAACAACACTTAAATTCAACTGACTTAGCCTGAATAAAACTTAACAGAGCTTAAAAGCAACCGACCTTAAACTTAACATCACTTAAATTTAACAGAACTTAATAGCACTGAACAATTAACAGCGCTTAACAGATAACTTAAACTATTTAGCAATTGATAAATATAGAATTTACTATAACACAGTAGTAACTCACTTACAGGCCTAACTTACAAATCTAAAGTACTTAAGAAGCTACAACAACATTCCTTGTATATTTGCTGCAGCACTTTCACACTCGCATGCACAAAGACATAAACAGTCTGTTCAAATTATACCTGTGGAAAAAAATTCCATTGAATTCAGTGAAGTAGTCACCTTGGATGCCTTTGCATCTTTCCAGTGGGCCCAGGGTCAAGCCTTAAATTTAAAAAAACTAGATTCAACCTTGTGTCTTAGGTTACATGGAAGGTGTAACCAAAAGTATGTATTCTATTGCCATCTTCATAAACTGTTAAGAACAGGTGGGGCAGTGTTCATTATCTTCAGCATGATTCAGCCCTGATAACACCATCTGGGGGACTATCTCTGCTAATGGGCCATCAAGGTCTCTGGGATTGACTCATATTACATCATCCCATTGGGAGATGCCCCTCCCAGAGGGAAGGAACCGAACATTCCCACCTGCATGTAAACTGAGACTCTGGAACACTGGACTATGACTCCCACTGGATTCCCAGAGGAGGAGAGCTCAAGAGTCACCACTGGACCTCCCGAGACCGACCAGACCTTTCTGCAGGATCACCATTTCAACAAGACCACATCCATCACTCCAACAGGACTGCAGCTACCATTTAACTGGACTGCTACCACCACCCTGACTAACAGGGTATCAGGTTGTATTCTGACTTTGTCAGTCTAAATCCTTGTTTCTATATTACTGCCTTGTTACAAATACTAGTAAAGAACTGTTATTCTTTTTCCTATATCTTTTGCCTGAAAGCACTTGATTTCCAAATTATAATAATTCGGAGGGAAGGGGGGTCATATTCTCTATCCTAAGGGAGGCTCCCGCCTTCCTTGGCAGACATCTGTCTTTCAAACCAAGACAAAAGGTGAGAGCGTTACTTTAAATGTTTCAGATAGAACAGCATTTACCTCATTTTGACTCCATCGTTATAAGAAAGCTACTAAAAATTTGTCATACAACTGTTAAACATCAATGAACAATATGCAAACAAACACCTGAGTAGTAAATGAAATAGCAGGGTAAATGAAATGAACTCTAGAGGGTTGAATTTCTGCTGGATTTTCTGGAAAGATTAGAAAGGTGTGGCAAATATGTCATGATTGTACATAAATCAGTTTTGAGAATAACCTATGGTAACTATAAACATTATTGAAAATGCCTGTTTCATGGTCAATAGTTTTCTAATATAAGCATAAGTTTGCCAGGATTTTTCCAATGTGCAGCCTTACTCAGAAAAATGATGACATTGTATGTCTTGGCAAATTGCATTTAAAACCTGCTCAAGTCGCAGATGGTAAGACAACTTCCTGTGATTGTCATTACAATAGGTTTGAGATATAAATACTTAAGGACAAAACATCAGGGACATAATCATATAATACTGTCATGATTTTTGCACATGTAACTTAGTGTAGTGGGTGTATAGAACTGACGCATGTACACAAGCAGCTGTAGTCACAGTTTTAACTGATTCTAAAGGAGTGTGCTACTGTATACTTCACTGTGACCTCTCTGCCATAAGAGCAAAGAACATTAAGAACTCAGGTACTGAGTAGATAACTGGGCAAGTCTATTTTATGAGATGGTGTTACATTCAGTCACTTTTCCGGGCAATCACTATACTTAAACTGTTTTGATATTAAGTTCAACTGCAATCTATAAGTGTTAAGGAAGAACAAGTACATGTGAAGCGCTGAACAGCTGTACTAGTTTGAAATGTTGTCACATGCGTCTCCATGGCAAAACAGTCACATTTAAATTGTCTGATTGAAGCTGTACAAGCAAACAGGTAAAGCTGGCACTGTTCTGTCTGTTCTTACAGTAGAGCATAATGAGCTAATTATATCTAATTCCCGAATAGCTTCTGCAGATAACATACATGGGGTTAAGCCTAACAGAGGTCAAACACAGTTAATTGCTCCCAGTAACTTTTGTAAATCATTCAATGTTATGACATCAGGCTTTAAAGTTAATTGCTATGGCTTTACGTCTTGTCCAGTTAATAGTCACCCTAAATATTCCAAGGAGGGATCTACCAAATTTCTACCTGCAAGCATGCTGAGTAAGATTAAGATGCCGAGTAGGATAATGATAAACAATGCTCTGAGGAGATAGCCTGAAAATCATGCAATAAATGCTACTTTGCTGATTCCTTATGGGATCACAAAAAATAGGTGTATTCCAGGGACTAAAGGAAGGAATTATGCATGCTGCCTGTAATTATTTTTGTACTATTTGGTTTGTCTTAAGTACCTTAGGCATCTCAAGGTCACAAAGCTGGAGTCCCAGCCATCCACTAAACATTTCGTTGGACAGGTGCCAAGCCAGCTCTGTGAACTTACTGGCCTACGTACGGAAAAAATAAATTCTACCTTATGTTTTTAATGTTGATGCCTCGGTTTTATCAGAGTTGGATGACATTATAGCCTCAATGTGCACATCACAATAAAGCTGATGTAATACATATATATATATATAACTGAGCAGAACATAAATTACTTGTTCAAATTAAATACTTCAGGTACACCTATTGAACTTGCCAATTGAAGAACTGACTTTGCAGCACTTAAGCAGTCATTATTTGTAAGAGCAGATGCTAGTAGTCTGCAGGCAAAGGAAAAGTTAAATCCTGGGACAGTCTTAGAACAAAAAATGTGGTTCCTGTAAAAGACACAAATTCAATTTTAAGTTATATAGTGGGTTTTCCCTTCAGAGATCTGGATTAAAAAGGTATTGTAAAATGTAACCTCAGAGAAGAGACAAAGTATACAAAACTAGGTAACCCTAACCCTAACCCCAAGTTCTGTTAAGTTTAAGTTCTATTAAGATTAATTTCTGTTCAGTTTCAGTGATGCTAACTTTAAGTTCTGTTAGGTTTGCTTTCTGTTACATTTAAGTGACGTTAAGTTTGAGTGAAGTTTAAGTTCTGCTGAAAAATGCTCATTTAAATTAAAAAATACAGTTATTTTGTTATAGAGATAAGATGGAGTCAACTGAAACAATTATGATGGAGAATTAGTAAGCAACTGTTTAAGAACATAAGCTGATAAGTTGTACACAAATATGTGAAAATGCAGTTTATTGGATCTTTAGTTTCATCACGAATTCTATGGGTGCAAATGTTCTACATTGGTTAATTAAGATAACTATTCATGACAATCTTTGCAGTTTTATCTTCCATAGGTAGCACAGCAGAATGAGTAACAATTTCAAATTATGGATATTATTAAATGTAAGATGCTTAGTGCTTTCTTTCTTGCTTTCATTTTGCTTTATTGTCATATATACATAGATATGTGGAGAAATATAATCTTGGTTTTTTGGAACAGTTACTGTTACTGTATTAATGATTCTGGATATGTTGTTAATGTAATTATGTGAATTCACTGGGCTTTTATAAAGGGCATTATCCAGAAAATATTATTTGATTTTACACATATGCATTCATTTAGCTATTTGCAGTTTGTTCATGGTACCATTGATTACTTAGTTGAAATTAAATGACAATGTGGGCTGCTTTAGAAACTTTCACATAACCTCGTGTAATTCTCTGCAAGAAGTGTATCATTTTAGGAAACTTTCCCAATTTATATTAATAGAGGCCTGTTTGTAGGATGTTTTAGGGAAACCCTCCCAGTTGAGGCCTAGGCTTTGGCCAAGTCCTGGCCCTGGCTGGTTGGGAACTATGCCAAGAGACCCAGGTGTTTCTGATCTGAAAATGTGATCAAGTCACTTTGACTTGCTGATTACTTGCAATACTGCTCTGAAGGTTTGTGTGCACATAACCAATTTCCAAAAGTTTTATGTAAGGATCTAAAATTGGGTGTGCATTGGCAAGGCCCAGATGATTTACTAACCTGAGGAAGAGGGTATGCATGTGTTCTATCGCTAACAGGTCCAAAGTGGCTACCTGCTCGTCTGGTAAAACCATACCATGAGTCAGAGAGACCAGTCCAACAACTCGATACCCCAGCTAAAGAGACTCTCAATAGTGACAAAGAGGCGCCACACGACACCAGCCATCAGCACGTCGGTGAACCCAGAGATAACACGGAGGATGTTGAAGCAACTACAACAAAGAACTGACATCCTGATTGTCAAGGTTTGAGATAGGACGTTGCCAGGAGGACACACAAAAAGAGGGCAACCAGGCTTCAAGCTTAAAGTTGCAAAAAAGGTGATTTAATTACCTAACTGAGTTGGAGGATAAATGCAAGGCAAAAATAAACTTTTCATACATTATTTTGTTCACTCCCCCCCTTACGAACCCATAGTATTCACTCCCTTTCCTCTTTTATAACTAACAAGCCCGGGTAGGGGGCAGGGTGTGGGGCATTCTCTCAGTCCACAGAGCAGGTTCTTAAATCTATTCATCACTACAATTCTTCCACTACAAATACTCTTTATCTCTACTTATTTCTCTCTCTCTCCAGACAGTTTTCTTGCTCTCACTCCCCACCCTCTTAAGAAGCAGTCCACTCACCCCCCTTCTCTCTTTCTAAACCAGCAACACAGACAGGGGGCAGGGTGAGAGGGGTTTTTTGGTCAGTTCAATCAGGGAGAGGAGGTTTTCTACTTAGCCAGGGGTCTTTCTCATGAGAGACAGTCTTCTGGGAATTTCTTTGGCATGGGTCCAATCTCACGAGCAACATCCCGCCCAAATTTTGCTGCAACATGAGTCTTTTTGTCTATAGGGTGCTGTGCAGACTCTCTCAAGCTGAGGCCAGGCTGCTTCCATGCCAGGAGCAAGGCTTTTCTCTCCCTTCCAAGGCCTTTGCAGTTTTAACTCTTAGATGAGACTCCCACTGGTTCACAGTCTTTTCCAGGCATCTACTTGCTCCTCTGGCATGAGCTGTGGGTGGATTTTTGCACTCCTGTGGACTCCATGGGCTGCAGGGGACCTCCTGCTCCCCCATGGCCTTCACTATGGCTAGCAGAGAGTTTTCAGCTCCGGCACTGGGAGCCCCTCCTCCCCCCACCTTCTTCACTGACCTTCGCGTCTCCATGCTGTTCTCCCTCACATATTTTCACCTCCACCTCTTCCTCCTCTAACTACAAAGAAGTGAAAGAAGTGCGTGCTTGCTTTGTTTTGATTTTTTCTTAAATATGTTTTCACAGAGGTGTAACCAGCACCTCCAATTGGCCCAAACTCGGCCGGCAGCATGTCCATCACCTTCAGAGCCATCAAAGATTGGCTCTGCTGGACTTGATGTAAAAACTTCCAGAACTTTCACTCAGGACACACAGGAGCCATCTTTGTGCCACACCCCACCCCTCAGACACCTCCCCAGGCTTACTACAACAGCTTCTGAGGGGTCTAAATTTCTCCTAGATGTTAAAAATACTTTACTGATGTTTTGGGCCAATCAAAACCACCACACTGATGCATGGTGTAGGAGCAGCACCAGCCCCAGAGAACACCTTCCTGGCCTACCTAGCTAGCAACTCTACCATAAGAATTCTGCGACTCCTCTGGACAAACATTGATCATCTCCAAGGAGATGAGGCCCAGTGAGAGGGAAAATTACCTAATCACCATCCAGCCCTCGTAGCTAAGGCAGGAGAAGGGGTAGGGCTGCCAGGAACATGGCTGTGACTGGAAGCTTACGAAGGCAGCCGGCCAACAAAGACCTTGTGTTCCACTGCACCCACCATCATATTGTTGTGTTCCTGCTGATCTTCTTCAGTTATTCTCTGCCCCATGCTTCCAGAAAGACATTCAGTAACATCAAAGTTATCATTTCCAGCTAATGAACCTCTCTCCTGCCTAAACAGCATGGCCCCCGAGCTCCGGCCATATGAGCTCTGGAATAGTAGCCATTTATTTCCAAGTACAGAAGAAGCAGCTCTCTTCCTGGGGACATTGGACACCATCCTTTTGGCTTCCCATGCTGTGGGTCTCTTTGTCAGTGGCATGGTTGTTTTTGATGTGTTTTTATTGATTGTGATATGTATTCCACGTATTTTATCTTGTGTGCAACAGATGATCAGTAATAGTCTTGATAAGGTAATGGCTTTACAGGTGCAGACTGTTTTAGCAATAGAGCATATAAGCAAAGAAGGGGGAGATGTAGCGGATAGGTAAGACCTTACAAATAAAGGGCCTTCTTACCCTTGTGTATTGAGTCTGACTGAGGTAAAGTTCGCAGCCCTCCCAGTGCAGTGCTTTGCATTGGTAGCTGGAAGGGTGTTGATAACAGACCAGTGTTTTGGTTACTGCTGAGCAGTGCTGTCCCTCTGACATTCCTTCTCCCATCAAAGGGATGGGAGTGGGCAAGATCCTGGGAGGGGACACAACCAGGCCAGCTGACCCAAATCAACCAAAGGGATATTCCATACCATATGATGTCAGCTCAGATATATAAGCTAGGAGAGAGAGGAGGAAGGGGGGGCAGTCATGAGTTTTCAATGTTTGCCTTCCAGAGCAACTGTCACGCGTGCTGAAGCCCTGCTTCCTGGGAAGGGCCCAAACATTGCTGTTAATGGGAAGTAGAGATTGACCTTTTTTTTTCCTTTAGCTTTTGCGACCACTATCTCTGCTTATTTATTTTCTTTTTCTGTAATAAAACTGCTTTATCTCACCCTGCTGGCTGTTGTCCATCTTATTCTCTCCCCTGTCCTGAAGGGACAGGGAGTGATAGAATGACTTAGTGGGCATCTGGCACCCAGCCAGGGTCAACCCACTACCATCTTTTTTGGCACCCAAATGTGGGGCGAGATAAAAGCAGTTGTATATATGTATATATATAGATATATATAGAGAGCATGCTCTAGTAATTGTCGGTAGCAGTTCTAGAGTAGTAAGCTCATGTGTGGCATACGGCCTTCGGTGGCCACACTGCTTATCTTTGTTTTGCTTCGCTTGGGAACATGTTGAGAAAAACAATGACTTGGAATGAGTACAGCTCCTTCTCCCCGCCCAGGCTGGATCTGAATATGGATGATATTTTATTGCAGGCTCCCATGGTCATTGCAAACTCTTATATAAGCTGCCTTGTATTATTGAGAACATTGGCCAATACAATTGTTACACTATGGAATTCATGGAATTCATCATCCTGGTACAAGAGGAAACAACCTTTGGGTGAGGAGCTGTTAAAATCTCTTCTGAGGCACCCAGTTCCTCGGTGGAAAGGTGTATGGAAGGATCTGGGCAGGTTCCTGGGGTGGCTAACACCTCCCATTGCCTGGGACTTTACTCCCAAAGTGGTTAAAAACCCTAAAAAATTGGCCCGTCAACTGATAGAAGGGTGTCTCGTTTACACCCACAAATATGAGCAGCTTCTCTCCCTGTACTGGGGCCTGGCCTGGGCCTACCAAGCCTCTGTTCAATACTCCCAGAGGACTGTAGTTGAGGCAGAAACTCAAACTGTGTTTGAGGACACTGTGGCTGAGGCAAGGACACAGACCACAACAACTATTGCCAAGATAGGGACCCAGACCACAGCGACTACAAAAATTGCCCCAGTAGTGAAAACACAAAAATGGACGAGGCAAGTTTCAGGCCCATACCACCGATTAGTAAGGGCGGAAGAAGAAGAAGAAGAAGAAGAGGAAGTAATAGTAGAAAAAGAGGAATTAGATCAAGAGGCAAAACCTTCAGCAAAGAAATCAAAGGGAGTGAGGCAAGTCAAACATGAAACTGAAGTTACTTGGTTCCTGACCTCATCAGAACTTTGAGACTTGCGAAAAGATTACAGCCACCAGCCAGGGGAGCGGATTTCTGCATGGCTGCTGCAATGCTGGGATGTTAAGAAGCTGTTAAGAAGGGGCTGCCCAAGAAGACTGTGAGTGTAGTTGCTGCAGAGTGACCAGAAGGCAATCAGCGATCTCCCAGACATAAGAGAACACCCATTCCCTACAACCCTGATGAAGAAACTTCTGATCTGGCATCGCAAAGGTCAGATAGTGAATACTCCACCCAGGAACAGGAATAGAGGGTCACTGTCTCCGGCTAGGAGGAGGAAAGGGATGATCAGGTATACTGGACTGTGTGGATTCGATGGCCTCGCACATCGTATCCACAGAAGTATAAGGCTTTAGTAGACACTGGTGCACAGTGTACACTGATGCCATCAAGGCACAAGAGTGCAGAACCCATCTGGATCTCTGGAGTGACAGGGGGATGCCAGGAGTTGTCTGTAATAGAGGCTGAGGTGAGCTTAATGGGGGACAGATGGCAAAAGCACCGTATTGTGACTGGCCCAGAGGCACCTTGTATCCTTGGCATCGACTACCTCAGGAGAGGGTACTTCAAGGATCCAAGAGGGTATTGATGGGCTTTTGGTGTAGCTACAGTGAATACAGAGGAGATCAAACAGTTATCCACCCTGCCTGGCCTCTCAGAAGATCCCTTCATTGTAGTATTGCTGCAGGTGGAAGACCAACAAGTACAAATTGCTACCAGGACAGTGCATCGGCGGCAGTATCGTACAAACTGAGACTCTGTAACTCCCATCCATGAACTAATTCATCCACTGGAGAGCCAAGGAGTAACCAGCAGAACCCACTTGCCCTTCAACAGTCCCATATGGCCAGTGCGGAAGTCAAATGGGAAATGGAGACTGATGGTAGACTATCGGGGCCTGAATGAAGTCACACCACCTCTAAGTGCTGCTGCACCACACATGTTGGACTGATTCACGGAAAAAGAGGCAAGACTTCACAACCTATATAATTTTAAGTTGTAAAGCCGGTATGTCTATTACAGCGCCGAGCACGTGGGAGGTAGCCCTCCAAAGACACGTGCACCGTCAATCCCGTATAGCTCGGTATATATGTGGTTACATGTTACACATTCCTAGAGTTTCTCAATCCACTTATACATATGCATAACCTATCTCCGCTTCGTATTATAATGAGTTCAAAAGTCAAAACAACAGGTCTGATTTTTGCCAGCGTGGAGGTTCCATGAGTACCAACTGGGTCACAGTCCTTGTTTGGCAAACACAATGAATGTTAAGTAAGCTATACATTGTTCAGCAAGCAGTTTCTAACAAGTTATTCTTTAATTTCTGATTCCCTTGTATCAGATCCCCCTTTTCTATAAAATTAGTAAATTCTTTTACTAGTACATAAATTCTTCTTCTAGCAAACTTCTGTGAAAGGTGTCTCTCAATGCCTTACCATGTGCATTTGACAGAGAAGTTCAAATCACTACCCGTTGTAACATTCTCCAATTCCAAACAAATAACACAAAGAATAAAACAAAGCTAACACTAATATAAAAAGAGCAATGATAGGGTGACATAATGTATTTAGAATACCAGTTGCAGTAGGTGAACACCCAAAGAGCACATCCCACCAGTGATGACTTGCATCGTCTTGCTCTTTGCATGACTCTTCTTATCTTTTCTGTGTCCTGATGAATAGTAAATAAAGTTTTCTTTCCATTTTCTTGAACTTCTTTCAAAATTTCAATCAGGTCTTGATGCTTTACTAACTGTCTTACTAATGTAAGGTTCATTCCAATAGGTGTGGGTGACAATTTGTGGTACATAGTGTAATTAGACTTTATCAATTGGTAGGATACAACTGGGGCTAAATACAAAAACTCACACCCAACAATCTTAACAAAATTACAGATACAAAAATTATAATGATTTTTAACATTTATGGTTATATTATTATTATCTATCTCCACAAAAGCACAAACAGTCCTTAAGCACACACAACCTTGACCAATATACACAAGCACAGTCTTTTGACTAGTGTCTGGATGGACTTTAAAGTGGCAAATGCCTTGCTCTGTATCAAGGCATATGTCTTGGGCATCAATTGTATTGCTTTCACAGATAAACCCCTGTTGTTCTCATGTAATACAGGATTCCAAATTCACAGGATGCCACTTCTTCTCTACTATCCGGGCCCATACCCTATGTTCAGAGGGATAGAGCACTGTTCTCTCATAGTTTAGTCCTAGTGCAACAATGGGATGGATAACGTAGACGGTGGCATTACGTATAGTGAGCACAAAGGCTGTGGCCATATTAGTAATAGGGTCATAGGTGAAGTTTACCTGGGTCCACCAAGATTGAAACTTCCTTTCTAGGTCAGTGGCATTGTCCCAAATAACTTTCCGAATTTCAATGGAGAAAGTGCCTTCACTACTTTCTCTTATAATTAAGGCAGCTGCTGACTGCATCCATAGTTGAGCCTGTATACAACTAAGGACTAAGGGCTAGGGATACATTATCCTGGGCTATACCAAGTGCATTTATTATTATTTCATGGTCCTGCTCTTCAATTTCTTCCCATTTTGGTAATACTTTTGAAACTTGCCCCTGTCCCTTCCCTAATGCTAATAGAGAAGACTGCAGGGGTTGTCTTAATCTTACCAAATCACCAGTTATGGTGGCCAATTTATTCATTAATACCTCTGACTCAATTTCATTTAGAACCCCCAATCCAGTCCCCAACACTCCAGTTAAGTCCCTCCGTATTCTACCCCTGAAGGGCACTTGTTTCTGCAGCCAGGTTGTCCAGCCCTTGAAGGATGTTTGTAAGAAAGGAGAACATGTTGGTTGAATTTCGGAAACACTGATTTGCATTAGCAGTTCAACATGTTTAAAAGACCACCCTGGGTTAAACAACAGCTGTTGTTGACCCATGTTCCTTATTACGTATGGGCCAGTTTCATAAATTTTGGGTTCAAGTTTAGGTGGTGTGGTTTGGATTTGGGCTTGAGTGCTGGCATAGGTTATAACAGGTCCAGCTATGGCATTTATTTTAAATTTGAATGAGAGCCCATTTGTGTCCTTGGCCCAAAGACAAACCACCTAAACAGTCTGTACTAATGTAAAGGTGTACCAACAGTCTGATTCTCTTGAACTGATACAAATCTCCTCATGCTTTTCAGTAGGGGTAGCCGAGACACTTATTTGGGTTGCTTTTTCATGGGTAGTCCCATTAATCATTTGGCATCCGATTTTGATTACTTCTCCTACAGTCCCCTGAAGTTGCCACAACGTTTGTTTTTCCCATTCTTGTCTTGCATATACTTGATTTTCATGCGTAATCACAGTTAACAGATTTAAACCCTTTATATCAGAATACCTCCCCATGGATCCAGTAAACTGCCTAAAAGCTTGGGACCAAGGCCACTCAGTATTGTCCTGGCTAGAAGTACTCCCCCATCCCTGGATTATAATTATGATCATGAGAAAAATAATTTTCCTGGTTGAACTTGCCTGACTTTCCATGGAGAATTATGAGCTTTCTTCACTCTGGTATGATGAATCCAGGCGTTCTGCTCCTTGATTTTAATTGCAGTGAAAGTGGTAAGGAGTACCTGAAACGGTCCTTCCCACTGTGGCTCCAGAGTTTTTCTGCAAGACACTTAACATATACGTAATCCCCAGGTTGAATATCATGTACAGGACCGTCCAAATCCTGGCTTCGGGTTCCAGCCACATGTTTCTCAATCTTTCTGAGTTGCTTGCTTAAAGCCACCATATAGGTGGTCATTATTTCTTCCCCAATTGGGGTAGATATTATCTTTTGTATTCTGTATGGTCCCCCATAGAGTATTTCAAAGGGGCTTAACTGTTCTCTTGTTCTGGGTTTGGTCCGAATTCGTAGCAATGCAAGAGGGAGGGATTGGGGCCAGGGTAAATTGGCTTCTTGCCCTAGCCTCACAATCTGTTGTTTGATCAGATGGTTCATTTTTTCCACCTGACCACTTGATTGAGGGTGGTGATGCCTTAAATTGCTAGTAGAAAATTTTTAGACGCAGACACACAGTATAGGAAAGGGGTTTTACCTTGGTTTAATAGGATCTCATATGCGCACCGACGAACAAGCAAAAAGCCCCCACGATATCCCCCGTATACAATTTATGGACAGCCTAGATTAGAATACCTATCTAAAAGTCTCCAATAAGAAGTCTAACAAATGAAGTAATTGCCCCCTTATTAAAATTGCCCCCCCCAAAAGATTACTACTTAGTTTACAAAAAACATGTCTCAGTGATGGAGCTCTGTTTAAGTTTGTGCGTCATGCTTTGCGATTGTGGATATGTTTCGTCTTCCCCAAAGGATTCTGAGCAGGGCAAGGGGTACTAGGGTGATAGACATGTAGGGTTAAGATACAAGGAGTAAAAAGTACAGGAACGGGGAAGGGTAAAAGGTTATATATAAAGAGAGTATAAAAGTAAAATAAAAAATACAAAAAACCCCATCAGGCATCATTTCCCCCCCTTTTTGGAGACTAACAAGCTTTTACCTTGTTTAGTCTCTAACTACGCTAAACTACTCTATCTACGACATCGGTTTACACAACTAGCTATGGCAAAAATAATAACTACAATTACAATAATTATAAATGTTTTTTTCACCCAGGCTCAGTCTGGCAACCATGAAGTGAGGGTGTGGAAAATTTGGTCAAATTTCAAGGTGTAATTTCTTGAACTCACTTTGTGTAGAATTTGAGTTCCCTTCCAAATTTCTTCTAAATTCTCTCTGATTTTCTTATCTTGATCTACAAAGGAACAACAGCTGCTATTAATAATATTGCATACTTCTTCATGAGCGCCGAGTAAGAATTTGAGAGCTATCTTGTACTGTGTCATTGCCTTCGACAGGCCATGGACTTCTTCTTGCAAAGCTATAATTGCATCAGCAGTATGTTTTCCAATGTTTTTAATAACACTCGATATATTTACGATTGCTTTTTCCAATTCAACTATCTTATAAGAGGGAAGGAGGGCTCTCACTATACTATGGAAAACTGTGGGACGTTCAATGAGGGGATTAAGAGTTCTTTTCTCCTTCCTACGTGGTTTTTCAATTTGGTCAAATATTGTTATATTTGGAATTATAGCCTCGAGGGCACAGGCCTGATCTCTATCTACAGGTAGAATTTTCCAGGCCTTATCATCACATATCCAATACACTCTCGTCTCAAAAGGCAGAGCCAATCTCCATCCCAGCAACCTCATTTTTGTTACAGATCTTGGGTTAAGTATTTTTCTAAAGTTGGTCTTATGACAATATGGTGGAAGAACGGCCTTTCCTGTAGCATTCATGAGCACGCAGCAAACTGTATAGTTCCCACATTCCATTAGGCCGCTCAGGGGTATAGGAGGCAGCAAGGTGGTATTGGGCCCGATTCGTTGCCACCTTTTTGTATGTTCTTCTTCCATTGCAATACTAATCAATGACCATTTCTCTTTCCCATTTAGAGGTGGTAATTGAGTACAGATTTAGCAATTGTTCATATTAAGAGCTTTGGATACATTTTGCATCACAGTATTGTGCAACTCCTGGGCTGAGCCCTGAGTCATGGTTACTAGTTGGAAAAACAGCATACATGTAAGGAACAATTTAACTATCATCTTGATTTGTATCAGTCTCTGTTTTCTCAGTGGTCTCAGGAGCAGAAGCTTTCTTCACTCTGGAATAGTGGATCCACGGTCTTTTTCTAGCAACTTTGACAGCAGTGAGGGTGGTCAGCAAGACTTGGAATGGTCCTTTCCACTTGGGTTGCAAGGGGTCACTGTTCCACCACTTGATGTAGACCTAGTCTCCAGGCTGAAACGGGTGGGCAGGGATGTCTAATCCTATAGGCTTGGACAGGACAACGAATCTCTGGAGCTTTTGCAAAGTGGAACTCAAAGCTATTAAGTATTTTTGCAAATCAATTTTTCCCTTCATGTGAATTTCCCCTGGAATGTGTGGAACTTGATATGGTCTGCCATATAGAATTTCATAGGGACTTATGTTGTCCCTTCGCCTTGGTTGTATGCGGACTCTCAGTAAGGCTATAGGCAAAGCCTGAACCCATGTCATAGATGTTTCTTGACAAATCTTACCAATCTGGGTTTTGAGGGTTCTATTCATACATTCAACCTTGCCACTTGCTTGGGGCCTGTATGGAGTATGCAGGTCCCAAGTAAGTCCCAGGATCTTGCTAACTTCTCCGACCACTGTTGCAATGAAATGTGGTCCCCTATCTGATGACATCCCCAAGGGAACTCCAAATTTTGGAATTATATGATTGAGCAAAGTTTTTACCACTTCTTTTGCTGCATTGGTGTGACAGGGATAAGCTTCAGGCCATCCACTGAATGTATCAACTAATACCTTCTGTGGCATTTCAGCAAAATCTATTTGCCAGTAATCTCCCGGGAGATGCCCTGTCTTGGTCACTCCTAACACTACTCTTTTAGTTGTGTCAGGGTTGTTTTTGCAGCAGGTTTCACACTTGCTTGTTACAGACTGCACGATGTCAGTCATTCCTTTCCCTATCACTATTTTCTTTAGATGTTTTAAAAGGTTTTTTGTTCCTCAGTGTGTAATCTCATGTTTTCTTTGCACTATTTCTCGAAGGATCGGGGGTGGGACTACAACTTGGCCTATAGGTGTAACAGCCCACCCACCCTCTTTAATTTTAGCCTTAAGAGATTTAATTAACTTTTGGTTACTCTGATCATATTTTGGAGCAAACTTTGTCAGATCTACTTCTTTCTGTGGCACTATTGCAAAAATGCCTTTTTCTGCTATCCCTCTAGCCATTTCATCAGCAAAGTGATTTCCCACTTCAGGAGTTGTCTTCTCCTTTTGATGACTTTTGCAGTGCATGACAGCTACTTCTGTAGGTTTCCAGATGCTCTGCAGGAGTGCTAGGATTTGTTTGGCATGTTTAATGCCATTACCTTGAGCAGTCAGCAGGCCACGTTCTTTCCAAATAGCTCCATGGGCATGAACAACACTGAATGCATATTTGGAATCAGTCCATATATTTACCTTCTTCTCCTCGCTCAGTTCTAGAGCTCTGGTCAGTGCAATCAGTTCAGCTTTCTGTGATGATACATCTGAAGGCAAGGCTTTTGCTTCAATTACTTCATCTGTGGTGGTCACTGCATAGCCTGTCATACGCTTACCGTTCCGTATGAAACTGCTTCCATCAGTAAAAAGTTCCCAATCTGGATTTTCCAGAGGCACATCTTTCAGGTCTGGTCTACTGGAGTAGGTTTCTTCTATTGTCTGCAAACAGTCATGCTCAGGTACGTTATCAAGCAGTGTAGATGACAAAAACATTGCGGGGTTTACAACAGATGTTGTTTTTAGAGTGACATTGTCCTGTTCTAACAATACAGCCTGGTATTTAAGCATTCTGCTAGGGGATAACTAGTGTCCCCCCTTTTGCTCCAGCACAGAAATCACGGCGTGGGGTACATACACGACAATGTGCTGCCCAAGGGTGAATTTCCGAGCTTCCTGGATTAGGATGACAGTTGCTGCTACAGCTTTCAGACACCCTGGCCACCCTTGGCTAACATTGTCTAGCTGTTTTGAAAAATAGGCCACAGCTCTTCGCTGATCTCCAAGATATTGTGCTAGCACCCCAAGAGCTACATTTTGCCGCTCGTATGTGAACAGTTCGAAGGGCTTCATTAAATCTGGCAGCCCTAAAGCTGGAGCAGACATCAAGGAATGTTTTAATTGTTTAAAGGCAGCTTTTGCTTTCTCTGTCCAGTTAATGGTTCCCTTTTCAGTTGTCTTTAGGGTTTCATACAGAGGCTTTACTAGTATTCCATACTTTGCCACCCAAAGTCGACACCAACCTACCATGCCGAGGAAAGCTTGCATCTCTCTCACCGTGTGGGGCTCTGGAAGCTGACAGATAGCTTCTTTCCGTTCTCTGCTAAGTTGTCGATGACCACGGAAGATTTTCAGCTCTAGGTATATGTCTTGGTTTGAAAGACAGGCGTCTGCCAAGAGAGGTTGAACCCTCCCCCAGGACAGAGAATGTGATTTCCTTTCCTCCCTCCCTCCGAATTATTCAATTTTGTAAATCAAGGGCTTTCAGGCAAAGGTATGGGAAAAAAGGAATATCAGTTCTTTACTAGTATCTATAAACAAGCAATAACAATAATAGCAACCAGAACTAGAACCAGAAAACCAATAGCAGATGGCTTGTGAGCTGCTGAACCTTTGCCCGTGTGGTGTAATCACGGTTGCAAGCAGCAGGGGCGCTGTTGAGCTCCCGGCCGGGCAGGGCAGGCGCGATGACTCCTGAGCGGCTGCAGGTGGCGCTGTTGAGCTCCCGGCCAGGCAGGGCAGGCGCAATGACTCCCGAGCGGCTGCAGGTGGCGCTGTGGCGCAGGGTCAGGTCAGGTAGTGGCAGCCGATAATGTCGGAGAGATGAGAAAGCAGGTAGCAAAGCAGCTCGGAGCGGCGAGCGGAGCGGCAGGGTCAGGAGTTGGCCCTCTCCCCAGCCAGCCAGCGAGGATTTTCTGCAGTCACAGCAGACGCCGCGGTCTCGTGCGGCAGAGGGCGGGGGCAGGCAGCAGGGGCCGCGGGACTCTCCCGGCAGCGGCTGCGAGGAAACGCAGCCCGGGGAAACGTGCCCTTTCCCGTGGGGAGAAAAGGTTGAATCCAAGCTCACCCAGTCAGGAGAAGAGAAAACAGGGCACAGTTGGATTCCCTCTGGTCCAGCCGAAAAGCAAAGAGCAGCCTCTCCTCTCAGCGTCCGAACCACGAGAGAGCGAGTGAGACTCCCGTTTCAAGGGCTGGGTGTTCCCTTACCCTGCCTCGCCCAAGCCCACCTTTGTCTTCTGATTACTCTAAACATCTAACTATTTGTTGCTTAGTAACAGGAATGGGAAGAAATTCTCAACCCCCGACATCATCCACCCCGAATTTTTTCCCATTCCAACATGTTACATTGAGCTTAAACATTTAAATTATATACACACATGCATTACTCTAATTATATACATATATACATACAGATATGGATACAGGCACAGTGTTATGGGCAATTCAACCCCAACTAAGGTCTCCCTGCGGTATGCATCGTGCTTCTCCATCCTTTTGCATCACCCACCAGGTACACCCTGGTCCCTGAGCGAAAACAACCCCACGGGTGGGTTTGTCTTTGCCTGAGGCAGAATTAATCCAAACAGTTTTCCCTAGCATGCCTCTCATGTGTACCACTGGAACTTTATCCCCATCTGCTGTTTGCAGGGGTTCAGATTGGGCAGGGCCAGCTCGGCTGGTGGAACCTCGGGTGTTAACTAGCCAGGTGGCCTTGGCTAGATGCTGTTCCCAACCTTTAAAAGTCCCCCCGCCTAAAGCTTTCAAGGTGGTTTTTAGCAGACCATTGCATCGCTCCACTTTGCCAGCAGCAGGTGCATGATAAGGAATGTGGTACACCCACTCAATGCCATGTTCCCTAGCCCAGGTGTTTATGAGGCTATTTTTAAAATGAGTCCCGTTGTCTGACTCAATTCTCTCAGGGGAACCATGCCTCCACAGGACTTGGTTTTCAAGGCCCAGGATGGTGTTACGGGCAGTGGCGTGAGGCACAGGGTAGGTTTCCAACCACCCTGTGGTGGCTTCTACCATTGTGAGCACGTAGCGCTTGCCATGACGGGTTTGAGGCAGTGTGATGTAATCAATCTGCCAGGCCTCTCCATATTTATATTTAGACCACCTCCCACCATACCACAGGGGTTTCACCCGCTTGGCTTGCTTGATGGCAGCACACGTCTCACAATTATGGATTACCTGGGAGATACAGTCCATGGTTAGATCCACCCCTCGGTCTCGTGCCCACTTGTAGGTGGCATCTCTGCCCTGATGGCCAGAGGCATCATGGGCCCATCGAGCTAGAAACAGCTCCCCCTTGTGTTGCCAATCCAAATCTATCTGTGACACTTTTATCTTTGCAGCCTTATCCACCTGTTCATTGTTTTGGTGTTCCTCATTAGCTCGGCTCTTGGGGACATGGGCATCCACATGACGGACTTTCACAGGTAGCTTCTCCACCCTAGTGGCAATGTCCCGCCACTCATCAGCAGCCCAGATTGGTCTTCCTCTACGCTGCCAGCTGGCTTTTTTCCACCTTTCCAACCAACCCCATAGAGCATTGGCTACCATCCATGAATCAGTGTAGAGGTACAGCTTCGGCCACTTCTCTCTTTCAGCAATGTCCAGGGCCAGCTGGACAGCTTTGAGTTCAGCAAGTTGACTTGATCCCCCCTCTCCTTCTTTAGCCTCTGCGACCCGTCGTGTGGGGCTCCATACAGCTGCTTTCCACTTCCTATTTGCCCCCACAATACGACAGGAACCATCAGTGAACAGAGCGTAGCATGTTTCATCTTGTGGCAGTTGGTTGTAAGGTGGAGCTTCCTCTGCACGAGTCACTTGTTCCTGCTCCTCTTCATCCGTGAGGCCAAAGTTTTCACCTTCGGGCCAATTTGTAATTATTTCTAAGATCCCAGGGCGATTCGGGTTTCCAATACGGGCGCGCTGTGTGATGAGAGCAATCCATTTGCTCCACGTGGCATCGGTGGCGTGGTGGGTTGAGGGAACCTTTCCCTTGAACATCCACCCCAGCACTGGCAGTCGGGGTGCAAGAAGAAGTTGTGCTTCCGTACCAATTACCTCTGAGGCGGCTTGGACTCCTTCATAGGCTGCTAGGATTTCCTTCTCGGTGGGACTATAGTTGGCTTCGGACCCTCTGTAACTTCGGCTCCAGAATCCCAGTGGTCGTCCTCGAGTCTCGCCAGGCACCTTCTGCCAAAGGCTCCAGGACAGACCATTTCCCCCGGCTGCGGAGTAGAGCACATTCTTCACTTCTGGTCCTGTCCTGACTGGACCAAGAGCTACTGCATGAGCGATCTCCTGCTTGATCTGAGCGAAGGCTTGTTGCTGTTCAGGGCCCCAGTGGAAATCATTATTCTTGCGGGTCACCAGGTAGAGAGGACTCACAATCTGGCTGTACTCGGGGATATGCATCCTCCAGAAACCTATGGCGCCTAGGAAGGCTTGCGTCTCCTTCTTGTTGGTTGGTGGGGACATCGCTGTGATCTTGTTGATGACTTCGGTAGGAATCTGACGTCGGCCATCTTGCCACTTCACTCCTAGGAACTGGATCTCTTTGGCAGGCCCCTTGACTTTGCTCTTCTTGATGGCAAAACCGGCTTCCAGGAGAATTTGGATGATTTTCTCTCCTTTCTCAAACACTTCTTCCGCTGTGCTCCCCCACACAATGATGTCGTCGATGTACTGCAGATGTTCCGGAGCCTCACCCTTTTCCAGAGCAGCCTGGATCAGTCCATGGCAGATGGTGGGACTGTGCTTCCACCCCTGGGGCAGTCGGTTCCAGGTATACTGCACGCCCCTCCAGGTGAAAGCAAACTGAGGCCTGCACTCTGTTGCCAGAGGAATGGAGAAAAAGGCATTTGCAATGTCAATAGTGGCATACCATTTTGCTGCCTTGGACTCTAGCTCATACTGGAGCTCCAGCATGTCTGGCACAGCAGCACTCAGAGGTGGAGTCACCTCATTCAAGGCACGATAGTCCACAGTCAATCTCCATTCTCCGTCAGATTTGCGCACAGGCCAGATGGGGCTGTTAAAGGATGAGTGGGCCTTGCTGACCACCCCTTGGCTCTCCAGCTCACGGATCATCTTGTGGATGGGAACCACAGCATCTCGATTAGTCCTGTATTGCCGGCAGTGCACTGTCGAGGTGGCAATTGGTACTTGCTGGTCCTCCACCTTCAAAAGTCCAACTGCAGAAGGGTTCTCTGATAGTCCAGGCAAAGTGTTCAATTGCCTCACGCCCTCTGCCTTGACAGCAGCTATTCCAAAAGCCCACTTGAGTCCTTTCGGGTCTTTGAAATAGCCGTTACGGAGGAAGTCTATGCCTAGAATACATGGAGCCTCTGGGCCAGTCACAATGGGATGTTTTTGCCACTCCTTCCCAGTCAGGCTCACCTCGGCTTCAACCAGGGTCAACTGCTGTGATCCCCCCGTCACCCCAGCAATAGAAATGGATTCTGCTCCCGCAAGTCCCGATGGCATTAAGGTACACTGCGCACCTGTATCAACTAGTGCTTCATATTTCTGTGGCTCTGATGTGCCAGGCCATCGAATCCACACAGTCCAAAAAATGCGGTTTTCCCGTACCTCTACCTGGCTAGAGGCAGGGCCCCTCTAGCACTGGTTATCATTCCCTTCCTGGTCATACATTCTAGAGGTTCCTTCAAGGGGATCTGACCCATCATCTTCCCTTCTATTGTACCTAGCAGGTCGGCCACGGGAAGCTGAGGCTACCTTCGCTTTAGCAGAACCCCCTCGGCCAGCATTTCCCTCCTTAAGCTGACGCACCCGTGCTGCCAGGGCAGTAGTGGGCTTCCCATCCCACCTCCTCATGTCTTCCTCATGGTCATGCAGAAAAAACCACAACTCAGCTCGTGGGGTGTACCCTCTTTCCCTAGCTGGGGGACGTCGGGCTCTGGTATTGGGGCCTGTGACTCTCACTGGTGCCACATTGATCCTCCTCATCTCGTCCCTAATCTCCTCCCTCAGGTCCTTCATCTCCTCTTTCATCTCCTCCCTGAGGTCTTTAACCACAGCAGAGACCTGAGCCTGCATCGGGTCACTGATCACGCTTGCATAATACCTGAGCCTGTCAGCTATTGAGCCCACCGTCTCTCGATTGTCATCAGCATTAATAGTTGCAAGGAAGGTGGCATGTTGGTCTGGCCCTTGCCTTGCAAGGCTCCACAACATTTGCCCGGTGCACCTGACCTTATCAGGGTCATTTTCGTGCTGTCCATCCCTCCCAAAGAGCACCTCCATTATGGCTGCTTCTCTCAGCCGTTGGATCCCTTCCTCAATGGTCTTCCAGGACAATCTACGGTGGGGATCCTGCATTCTGTCTTTGTGGACAAACTTCTCTCTTACACCCATTAAAAGCCTCTCCCAGAGAGAAAGGGGCCCTGTCTCCCTCGCGAACACTTTGTCAACACCCGGGTCTTGGGCCAAGGGTCCCAAATTCTTTGCTTCATTATTATCCAGCTGCACACCTGGGCCCATAAGGTCCCAAACCCGAAGTAACCAGGTTTGGAAAGCTTCGTGCGCTCGTCGCTTAACATCATCTCGCAGATTACGGAGAGTATCGAAGTGGAAGGACTCAGTGATGATTACGGGCTCAGATTCCACTGCTGGTTGTGAGGGCAATGGCTCCCCATCATCATTAACTGGGCATACTGATTTGGTCTTATACTTTGTACGCACCACAGGGGCAACTTTGGCTGGCTGTGGCTGCTCTTGGGATTCAGCTGGAACCTGGATGGTCATAACATCTGTGGGTTCCACTGCTGCACCATCAGGCTCTTTCCCTTTGGGGCGAGGAGAGCGTTTTACACCTGCTAGGGAGATGTATTCCTTCAGCAGCTGGTATATTCTGTGTATCATCTCCTCCACTAGCACCCCCACCCACTCTGGATGGTTCGTTTCTGAGGCAGGCTGTTGGACAGGGTCAGGCTGTGGGGTATCCCCAGGCTCTGGGACAGCCTCGGGCTCTGTGGCCGCATCCCTATTCCCTGACACAGCTGTTGGAATGGTTACCCAGGGAATTTTCACCTTATCCCGGAATGCAAAGTAGGATAGACCTATCAGCCACAGCAACACCAGGCACTGTATGATATCATAAGCATTTAGAGAGTTTCCAAACCTTTCGAGCATTAGTTGGGTAGGCCCAAAGTAATGAATAAAAGGTTGAGAAAAACCTTCTCCTGGTGTTATCTCCTCACAAAAGGTACCATTACCAAACAAACTCCAAAAACATGTACTGATTGTGTCAAAAAACTGTAACCATGTGCCTGCCGTTAAAATGAACTGAAAGATCCAGAAATTCTTCACTCTATTGGCCCATTGTGCAAACTGGATGACAGCCACAATAACCTTAGTTATAGGGCCCATGTTTAGGTAGGGAGCTGCAAATGGGAAAAATGTGGTCACAAGTATGTGCCAACCAAACCAGGGTATACTCAACATAGTACCACTTAATGAGGTTTTCATATTCACCACACTAAGATAGGTCTCACAGAAACTGTTATTCCTTTTTCTTCCAATGCCCTCGTGCCCCACGTTGGGCGCCAAGATCTGTCTTGGTTTGAAAGACAGGCGTCTGCCAAGAGAGGTTGAACCCTCCCCCAGGACAGAGAATGTGATTTCCTTTCCTCCCTCCCTCCGAATTATTCAATTTTGTAAATCAAGGGCTTTCAGGCAAAGGTATGGGAAAAAAGGAATATCAGTTCTTTACTAGTATCTATAAACAAGCAATAACAATAATAGCAACCACAACTAGAACCAGAAAACCAATAGCAGATGGCTTGTGAGCTGCTGAACCTTTGCCCGTGTGGTGTAATCACGGTTGCAAGCAGCAGGGGCGCTGTTGAGCTCCCGGTCGGGCAGGGCAGGCGCGATGACTCCCGAGCGGCTGCAGGTGGCGCTGTTGAGCTCCCGGCCAGGCAGGGCAGGCGCGTTGACTCCCGAGCGGCTGCAGGTGGCGCTGTGGCGCAGGGTCAGGTCAGGTAGTGGCAGCCGATAATGTCGGAGAGATGAGAAAGCAGGTAGCAAAGCAGCTCGGAGCGGCGAGCGGAGCGGCAGGGTCAGGAGTTGGCCCTCTCCCCAGCCAGCCAGCGAGGATTTTCTGCAGTCACAGCAGACGCCGCGGTCTCGTGCGGCAGAGGGCGGGGGCAGGCAGCAGGGGCCGCGGGACTCTCCCGGCAGCGGCTGCGAGGAAACGCAGCCCGGGGAAACGTGCCCTTTCCCGTGGGGAGAAAAGGTTGAATCCAAGCTCACCCAGTCAGGAGAAGAGAAAACAGGGCACAGTTGGATTCCCTCTGGTCCAGCCGAAAAGCAAAGAGCAGCCTCTCCTCTCAGCGTCCGAACCACGGGAGCGCGAGACTCCCGTTTCAAGGGCTGGGTGTTCCCTTACCCTGCCTCGCCCAAGCCCACCTTTGTCTTTTGATTACTCTAAACATCTAACTATTTGTTGCTTAGTAACAGGAATGGGAAGAAATTCTCAACCCCCGACAGTATACTACAGTTTCTTTGGCAACTTGGGCCTTTTCGTTTGAGACTCAGTATCCGCCCATGCCCAAAAAATTCAAAAGACTTACAGTGAGTTGGATGCAGTCATCTCATGTTTTTGCTGCGATCAGGATATCATCAACATATTGAAGGATTTCTCTTTTTGGTTCCTGTTTTTTCCAGTTCTCCAGTTCCTTTGATAGCTGGTGTCCAAATATTGTTGGGCTGTTCTTGAACCCCTGGGGTAGCACTGTCCAAGTTAGTTGAGTCTTTCTTCCTCTCTCAGGATTTTCTCACTCAAAAGCAAAAAGCTCCTGACTATCTTTGTGGATTGGAATAGAGAAAAAGGCATCTTTGAGATTTAAGACTGAGAACCACCCTAATTCATTTGTTAGTGTGGTCAGAAAGGTGTAGGGATTTGGTACAACTGAATGTATGTCCTCTGTAATTCTGTTGATTGCTTTCAAATCTTGCACTAGTCTGTAACTCTTACCATTAGCTTTCTTTACTGGCAGGATGGGTGTGTTGTATTTGGACTCACATTCCACTAGCAACCCGAATTTGAGAAATTTCTCAATTACAGGTGCCAGTCCCCTACGATTTTCTAATTTCAGAGGGTATTGTTTCTGCTTTACCAGTGTTGCTCTCGCTTTGAGTGCAATACTCACAGGTTCAGCTCTTTTGGATCTCCCGGGAAAATCACTGGCCCATACTATTGGAATAACCGTATCCTCAACTTCTTTAGGAATTTCTCTACAACATTCCTGGATAAGAATAGTAGCTGCTTCGACAAATTTAGATTCAGGAATTATAACTTTCACTCTCTCCTCCTTGGAAAATTTAATTTGTGCCTCTAATTTTTTCAATAAATCTCTGCTCAACAATGGTTTTGGAGAATTTGGCATATATAAAAATTGATGAGTTACCCAATGTTTCTCCAGTTTAAATCTTAAAGGTTGAAAGAAAGGCCTTGTTTCACTTACTCCCATGGTACCAATTACATCTACAGTATCTTGACTCAGTTTTCCTTTTAAAGTATTTAACACAAAATATGTTGCCCCCGTATCAACCAAAAATTCAACATCATCTTTCCCCAGCTTAATTATAACCGAAGGCTCCGCTGGGGTGGATAATGCCTTCGGTCCCCGTCAATTCTCATTCACAGCTAATTGAGAAGACGTGGGCATCTCTTTCGCCCGCATTGGACGCTCGTTCTTCCAGTGTCCTTTCTTCTTGCAGATGGCACACTGGTCCTCGGCTAGAGGAGGGTGAGGTGGACCCTTTCTTTTCCTCTGATCTTGTTTCTTCTTGTAGTGGGGTTTACCAGTATCCTTATCTGTTGAATTTCTGTTGAACGGGGTGTGGAGTTTCCATTTTATGCCTAATTGGCGGCTGATTTGCTGCACCACCCTTGCAATAAAGTGGGGTCCTCTGTCTGAGGATATTGTGGCTGGAACTCCAAAGCGTGGTATTATTTCTTGTAGCAATACTTTAGTTACTTCCCGGGCCTTAGCGGTTCTGGTGGGGAAGGCTTCTGGCCACCCTGAAAAGGTATCTGTTAATACCAACAAGTATCGATACCCCCCTTTTCTTGGAAGTTCTGTGAAATCAATTTGCCACTGCTGTCCAGGCCCATGGCCTCTTCCAATTTGACCAAGTTTTAATTTGTGGGTAATTTTGGGTTTAGTCTGGAGGCAAAGGTCACACTGCCGGGTTACCTGTTTGATGGTATCTTGTAACTTCCTGGCAATAATCTTATCATTTAAATATTTATATGGAGCATCTACTACCCAGTGTGTTTTCTGATGTTCCTCCCTAATTAATGACCACAATAAATGAGAAGGGATTACTGTCCTTCCCTCTGCTGTAATAGCCCATCCCTCTCGGTTATATGTTCCTTTCTCACTTTTAATTAACTTCCTATCCTTTTTGTTATAGGTTGGCTTACCTTCTAGGGAGACCTGCCCATCTGGGATCAAGGCTCCTTCCGTTGTTATCTCACCTTTTGCTGCTTCTTTTGCCTCTCTGTCTGCCAGATCATTTCCTTCCTCCAATTCAGAGCTCACCTTTTGGTGTGCCTTGATGTGCATGATTGCTACCTTCTCAGGTAGCTGGACTGCTTCCAACAGCCGCAGTATTTCTTGTGCATGTTTGATGTTTTTCCCTTGTGAGTGCAACAATCCCCTTTCTTTCCAAATGACTCCATGTGCATGTACAACCCCAAATGCATATCTTGAGTCTGTATAGATGCTTCTCTTTCCTTCTGCTATTTCCAGGGCACGGATTAGAGCAATTATCTCAGCTTTCTGTGCAGAGGTGTTTGTAGGCAAAGGTCCAGATTCTATTACCTCTTTGCAGGTGATAACTGCATACCCTGCATGTCGCTTTCCACTGATGACGTAGCTGCTCCCATCAGTGAACCAGGTTTCTGCATCATCTAAAGGGGTATCCTTCAGATCCGGATGACTGGAGTATGTGGCCTCAATGGTCTCCAGACAATCGTGGTGTACCGGCTCTCCTTCATTCCCACTGAGAAAAGAAGCTGAGTTGACAATGTTAGTTACTACTATTTCTACATTATCTTGTTCCACCATGATGGCTTGGTATCTCAAGAACCTCTGTGGGGAAAGCCAGTGGCCACCTTTCATTTCCAGCACTGCAGACACTGTGTGGGACACTAGCACAGTCATTTTCTGGCCCAGAGTAAATTTCCGTGCCTCCTGAATGTTCATCACGACTGCTGCGACAGCCCTGAGGCACCCCGGCCATCCTTTTCTAAGCATAGAAAAATAAGCAACTGCCCGTTGATACGGGCCCAGGTCTTGTGCTAATATTCCCAGGGCAATTTCCTCTTTCTCATGGGAAAACAGAAAGAATGGTTTACTCACATCTGGAAGTTCTAGAGCTGGAGCTGACATGAGGGCATTCTTCAGCTGGTCAAAGGCCCGTTTGGCCTCTTTTGTCCACTGGAGATCCCTCTGTTCTGTGTTTATGAGAGCATATAGGAGCTTCACAAGTAAACCATAACTATAAACCCAAAATCGACACCATCCTGTCATTCCCAAGAACGTTCTGAGTTCTTTCACAGTTTGAGGTTTCAGGATCTGGCAGATGGCCTCCTTGCGGTCCCGTCCCAAGGTTCTCTGTCCTGCACTGATTTCATAGCCCAAATAAACCACCTTTTTCTTCATTACTTGGGCCTTTTTCTTGGAAACCCAGTATCCCTGTAGTCCTAGGAAATTTAGCAGACTTACTGTCCAGGCAAGACAGGCCTCTTCAGTCTTGGTAGCTATTAAGAGGTCATCCACATACTGCAAAAGTTTTCCTTCTGATGGCGGGGCCTCCCAGGATTCTAAGTCCTTAGCAAGTTGGTCTCCAAATATGGTAGGACTATTTTTGAACCCCTGAGGCAACTCTGTCCAGGTGAGCTGAGTTTTACGCCCACTTTTAGGGCTTTCCCATTCAAAGGCGAATATTCTCTGGCTGGCTTCGTGGAGAGGGAGGCAAAAGAAGGCATCTTTCAAATCTAGAACAGTAAACCAAATTAACTCCGGTGTTAATTAATTTAATAAAGTATATGGATTTGCCACCACAGGGTAGAGGTCCTCTGCTATCTTATTTACAGCCCTTAAGTCCTGCACTACCCAGTATGATCCGTCAGCTTTGCGAACAGGTAGTATAGGGGTGTTGAAATCAGACTGGCATCCTTTCAATAGTCCTAGCTGCAAAAAGTTTTCTATTACTGGGCTAATTCCTTCTGTGTCTTCTTTCTTTAAAGGATATTGTTTAACTCTAACTGGCTGTTTTCCCTCCTTGAGTTTAATTTGTATGGGAGGTACATTCTTAGCCCTCCCGGGGACACCAGTGGCCCAAACCCCAGGAAATACTTGATTTGTTATTTCTTCACTAATTCCTTCTTTGGTCTCAGTGGTTGTCAATATCAAGCTTAATATTTCTATATATTGGTAATCATTCACTTCCAGAGTAATTTCTCCATTTTTAAACATAATGGTTGCTTGTAATTGTTCCAATAAGTCTATACCCAAGAGTGCTTTTGGAGAGTTGGGCATGTATAGAAACTTATGAACTCCCCATTGTTTCCCAAGTTTATACTTCAAGGGTTTACAGAAATATGCCTTTTCAGGTTGGCCAGTGGCACTTTTTACCATGACATAATCCTCCCCTATAGGCATCAAAGCTTTATTCAAGACTGAATAAGTTGCCCCCGTATTTACCAGAAACTCTACTTCTTTCTCCTTTTCCCCTAGCTTCACTATAACCTGGGGATCTGCTAGGGTGGAATACCCGGGTCCTCTTCAGTCTTCCTTAACATATGCAATCTCTTTCTCCTCAGAGTTATCCCGTTTCTTATTGGGACGTGTATTTTTCTTCTCTGGGCACTTATCCTTCCAATGTCTGAATTTCTTGCAGTTTGCACATTGGTCCTTGTGCAGTCTGGTTTTTCCTTGCCTCTGCCTCCTTTTCTGATTACTCCTTTCTCCACTCTCTTCTACCAAAGTCACTAACTTTTTGACTCCCTCTTTATATTTTGCCTCTTGGTTACTCTACACTCTCCATGCCTCATCTAATAATACCTCTAAATTCCTGCTCTCGGTTGAACGCAGTTTCTGGAGTTTACATCTGTGGGGGTTTTGATTGGCCCAAAACATCAGCAAGGTATTTTTAACATCTAAGAGAAATTTCAACCCCTCAGAAGCTGTTGTGGTAGGCCTGAGGAAGTGTCTGAGGGGTGGGGAGTGGCACAAAGATGGCTCCTGTGTGTCCTGAGTGAAAGTTCTGGAAGTTTTTTCAAGTCCAGCAAAGCCAATCTCTGATAGCTCTGAGAGTGATGGACATGCTGCCGCTGGCCAAGTGTGGGCCAATTAGAGGTGCTAGTTGTGGCTAGCACAGGTCTTTCCCATGAGAACATTCTCCTGTGTTTTATAAACAAAGATAAAGTTTGGAAGTTGTTGAAACAGTGTCTCGAGATTTGGACAGTTCAGGCCTGGCCAATCAGGCCTAGGGGGAGGTTTCTGACTGACCAATCTGGGTGACCTCTGAAAAGTCTATATATATGTTGGATTCAAAATAATAAAGCGCTTTTTCTATGCCACGCTGAGAATCCAGGATCTCTTCTCTGCTAGCAGCTCAACAGCGACAGCTAGTTATGCCTCTGTGAAAACATATTTAAGAAAAAAACAAAACAAGGTAGGCACTCACTTCTTTGTAGTTAGAGGAGGAGGAGGTGGAGGTAAAAATATGTGAAAGGAAAACAACATGGAGACACCAAGGTCAGTGGAGAAGGTGGGGGAGGAGGTGCTCCAGGCGCCAGAGCTGAAAACCCTCTGCTAGCCGTGGTGAAGACCATGGGGGGAGCAGGAGGTCTCTCTGCAGCCCATGGAGTCCACAAGGATGCAGAAATTCACCCACAGCCCACACCAGAGGAGCAGGTGGATGCCTGGAGAAAGCTGTGATCCAGTTGGAGTCTCATTGAAAGAGTTAAAACTGCAAAGGCCTTGCAAGGGAAAGGCCTTGCTCCTGGGATGGAAGCAGCAGTGGCCTCGGCTCGGGAGAGTCTGCACAGCACCTTATGGACAAAATAACTCATGTTGCAGCAGAATTCAGGCGGGATGTTGTTCGTGAGATTGGACCCATGCCAAAGAAATTCCCAGAGGACTGTCTCTCGTGGGAGGGACCCCATGGCTAAGTAGAGGACCCCACTCCCTGATGGACTGACCAGAGAAAAAACCCCTTACCCTGCCCCCTGCCCGTGTTGTTGGTCTGGAAAGAGGGAAGGGGGTTGAGCGGAGAGACTGCTTCTTAAGAGGGAGGGGGTGAGAGCAGAGAAAGTGTCGAGAGAGAGAGAGATAAGTAGAGATAAAGAGTATTTGTAGTAGAAGAATTGTGGTGATGAATAGATTTATGGACCTGCTCTGTGGACTGAGAAAATACCCCACACCCTGCCCCCCTACCCAAGCTGTTGGTTGGAAGGAGGAAAGGGGGTGAATAAAAAATGGGTTCGTAAGAGGGAGAGGGGTGAGTGAACAAAATAGTGTATGAAAAGTTTATTTTTGTCTCTCATTTATCCTCCGACTTGGTTAGGTAATTAAATCACTTTGCAACTTTAAGTTTAGAGCCTGTCTGCCCTTTCTTCCGTGCGTCCTCCTACCAGTGTCTTATCTCACTTAACTCATGAGATTAGTGTGTGTTTTTACAGTTTTTTTCTTTCCCCTCTCCTGTACGTCTGCAGCAGGAGAGAGCCGGAGTGACGGTGTTTAGTCAGGGTCAAACCCCGACAACGTCTAATGTCCCCCTGTGATTGGCCCAAAAAGAGAGACACTAGTTGTATCCCCACCTCTGACCCAGGGTCAAGTGTTGTGGTTTTGCGCATAGCATCTTTTAATCGTTCCAGAAAATCAGTTGGAGACTCGGAAGGGCCTTGTTTGACTGCATACAGTGCTGACCAGTCAATGGTTTTAGGAATTGCCTTTTCCATGGCTTTCGCTATCCACTCCTGATAAGCCTGTAGTTTAGCCATTTCGGCTGCTCTGTTTGGATCCCATTTTGGGTCCTGGAGTGGCAAATATTCTTTGTGATCCTCCTGTCATGTTTTGTAATAATCCTCAGCCAAATCCTCTGCCTTTTTCAAAATTAATTGTTTTTCGGTTTCTGTTACAGCTTCCAATAACAATTGAATATCATTACAATCGGGATTATGTTGTTTCATTATAAAACGTAAATGTTTACATACAATTGTTGGATCTGCTCGATAATCTTTTGCAATCTTTTTCCATGCTTCTATGTCAGTGGTAGAAAAAGGTACTCTGATCAGCATTGTATTACCTTCTGGCCCTACTGCCTCTCGCAGTGGTGCTTGCAGCACTTGCCCCTGCTTCCCTCGTGTTCGAGCAGAGACAGGGCTTCTTGGAGAGGAAAGCGTGTCCTCCGAGTCTGCATCATTCTCTCGCTTCCTAGGAGGGGGTTTAAGAAAATCAGTTAATTCTTGTTCTTGTGTTGCTGCCTGATGAACCTTGTCCGGCTTTGTACATCTCTGGCCCATGCTGCAGGCTGAACAGAATCACTTGAGTCTGCTCTTAGTAGTTTTATTTTCCCTTTCAGGGGCCAATATCAAGGGATCCTGAGGTGGTACAAGCCCACAGTCTCTCTGCCATTCGGGGTGGTTTTGGAAAGAGAAAAACATGTCTGCATAAGAGACTTCATCCCACTTTCCCTTCTCTCCTCAAAAACATTAACTGCAGAACGGTGTTATAATCTAAAGATCCAAAAAGTGGCCATTTTTCCTCATAATCTAATTTATATAAAGGCCACCACTGGTTGCAATATTTAATAAGGGTCTTCTTATGTTCTGTCCCCTCTGTCCCAGCTATTTCTTTCCAGTGTACTAAAATGCATCCAAGGGGGCTCTTTGCCATTATTTCTTTGCTCTGGCCACTTCCCATTTTACTTAAAATCTTTATTTAAATGTCATATTACCCACTCTAGGTCACCTGCATAATGTATTAACCACTCTTTGTGTGCGGGGGGCGTCTCTCGGTTAGTATTCCCCTCCGTCTTTCTTCTCCCTCCGTTTAATTGTTATAGCTTAAACTGTCATACACAGCATACAATTACTCAACACACCGTCACAGCAAAGACGAATTACACAATAAATTTCTATGCACAATATCAAAACAATACACGAAATCCAAATACTCATAACTTACTTCCGGGATCTGGGTTATCCGGGGCTTCACTTCCGCCCCCGGTCTGCGCTTAGTTCCGGGATCCGGTTACCGGAAACTGAGCACACACACACACAGCCACCATAGGAGCTCCACACACCCACACACCCAGTAATGTTCTGCCTACCCTTTCTCCTGCCTCTTATACAGTCATTGGCAGGTCTATCTTGGCTTCCAAACCTAGAATGCAGCAGAACCCTCGGATTCACCCTGACCACTCTCTGCAGATCTTGTAGAATCCTTTCCCTGCCAGCCCACGGCTAGCTGCTTGCAAGCCCAAACAGGGACCTTCGCTGTGCACTTAGATGTCTCTAGTGCCTTACCAGCCCTCCCTGGCTACACGTACGCCTTGTAGACTTATTAATTGATAAGTCATATCATAAGAACATACCATTTCTCCGTAGTGCCAATAGACACTTCCTCTGCCCGGGCAGTGGTTGAGCTGGAAGCAGAAGTCTTCCAGGGAAAAAGCCCCAGAGCGCGCCAAAGAGTCTCTTCCCGGCCAGCCCCGCACCGGACAGAGGTTCTCCTGCTGGCTCGCCAAAATGATTCACGGAAAAAGAGGCAAGACTTCACAACCTATATAATTTTAAGTTGTAAAGCCGGTATGTCTATTACAGCGCCGAGCACGTGGGAGGTAGCCCTCCAAAGACACGTGCACCGTCAATCCCGTATAGCTCGGTGTATATGTGGTTACATGTTACACATTCCTAGAGTTTCTCAATCCACTTATACATATGCATAACCTATCCCCGCTTCGTATTATAATGAGTTCAAAAGTCAAAACAACAGGTCTGATTTTTGCCAGCGTGGAGGTTCCATGAGTACCAACTGGGTCACAGTCCTTGTTTGGCAAACACAATGAATGTTAAGTAAGCTATACATTGTTCAGCAAACAATTTCTAACAAGTTATTCCTTAACTTCTAATTCCCTTGTATCAGGACTTCCAATATGAGCTGGAGTCAAAAGCAGCCAAATGGTATGCCACAACTGACATCACTAATGCATTTTTCTCAATCCCTCTGATACCTAATAATTTTGTGGGTTTTTTTTCTCTTCGTGCGTCTGTAACTTGGTGTAGTTCTGTGCTCTTACAGAATGCTGAAAACCTCTGTTCCCAACACATTTAAACAAAACAAAGCTCTCTGGAAGGAGATTTGAGGACATATTCGTTACCCTAGGGCCCGAAATATGTAAACAACGGTGGAAAGGGGGGAGCAGGGCCTGGGGCGGTCAGTATCATCACCTGAAGGTGTGATTGGAGAACTAGGGACCAATATGCTAATAAGACAATACTTATAAAAGGTGAAGAGCTCCTGACCCAGCATCCATTTTGGGTGTAGTCCCCAAGGGGGACTTTGCTTGCCCGAATGTACCTTGAAGGCCTTGAATAAATTTGTCCACTTTTTATACACCTAATTTTTTTTGCCTCTGTTTTCAGGTAGCCTGTTTCAGGCATCGCCTCTGGCAGCAGAATGCAGACCACAATTTCCTTTCACCTGGAGTGGTGTCCAATGCACCCGGAACTGACTGCCCCAGGGGTGGAAACACAGCCCCACCATCTGCCATGGCCTCATCCACACTGCTCTGGAATAGGGTAGAGCTCCAAAACACCTACAGTATTTTGATATTATTGCTTGGGGGAACACAGCAGAAGAAGTTTTTGAGAAGGGGAAGGAAATAATCCAAATTCTTCTGAATGCTGGGCTTGCCATAAGACAAAGTAAGGTAAAGGGACCTGCAGAGGAGATCCAGTTCTTGGGAACAAAATAGCAGGATGGATGCCGCCATGTGTCTACAAAGGTGGTTGACAAAATTGCTACTATGTCTCCACCAGCTAATAAGAAGGAGACACAAGCTATCCTGGGCCTTGTGGGGTTCTGGAGAATGCACATTCCAGGTTACAGTCAGCTTGTAGGCCTCCTCTATCGAGTGACCCAGAAGAAGAACCACTTTGAGTGGGGCCTGACTAGCGCCAAGCGGGCCCAGAGACAGTTCAGAGGCCAAGTCAGAGAAGAGGGTATTTGCTTTATTTGGTGCTCCGGGTGTGGGGGATTCACTCCTCCAAACACACACACTCTGCATTTCCAACAACAAAATATTATGGGTAAAATTCATTAATATTCATCACATTCCTTGGGATAGGAGTGGTTATACAAATTATCTCAGAGGTCATTAATATCATTAGCACGTGTGCCACGCATGCGCTGTGTCTCCTGGTGGTCTTTGGGGGTCTTTTCATGATGAAGATTTAGTAGTCTTCATCACAATGCACTTTTCACCTTTCTCTCTGGAGCATGTGCAGTCCTTTGTGGGATGATTCAGCAGTTTGTGTGCTGGCTTCAAACAGATTCTTGTCCCTCTTATCTTGTCAAGATTAAGGGAATCCTGTTTTCTAGGTTTTAGAATTCACATATTCTGTCTCTCAATAGTTGAGTTACCTATTGATTACCCCTTTCTCAATCCCCCCTTTTTCTTTGGTCATTTGTAATTCTTTACAAATCTTGTATGTCTTGAAAGTAAGTACCTTTCTCTATCTTATTTCTAAGTTTGCACTTTTGCCATTGAGCATAAGCATCACGATTCCAAGTACATAATATCATACACCAATAACTACTAATACAGTCAGTAAGTTACAATCCAATGATACAAATAACTATTACAAACAATTGTTTAAGCCAGGATAACTTGCGTAACCATGCTGTAAGTTTGTCCCATACCTCTTTAAACCCCCAAGAAGTGTCCATAGGGCTTTCCATACAGAATTTCAAAGGGACTAAGTTTTTCCTTAGAAAGATAAGCCATGGTTTTATATAGAAATATTTTGAAGAAAAAGAAGAGATAGAAAAGCAATTATATAGAAATTCTAAGAGGAATGTTAATTCCCTTGGGCTTCTTGGGCCTTCCCTCCCCCAGTGGGATTTGTTTTCTGGGTTTCTCTGGAGTTGGGGATGGAGCACTGCCTCAGCTGTTTCCATGACTGAGAGTACCACTGCAGGGCTGGGATGCTCTGGGGGTGGGGTAAGGAGCAGTTCACTGTCTCACCAGGGCAAGGCCTGACCCGCCTCCTCCCCACACACACACCCCGCACACACAGGCATCCGGAAGTGTCTCAGAGACATCAACCTTTTCAGGTTTTGGCAGCCAACCTCATGGCTCAAGACAGTGATCAGGACTACTGATATTTTTTCCCGTTTGTGATTTAATTAGGGTACCTTTCCCCCTTTGGTGGGATTGCTAGCAAAGAGAGCAGAAAGGAAAGAGGAAAGCATACTGGAATTAATATGAATGGTAACTGCTATTTTAAATTTAAAAGCATCTTTAAGCTGCAGAGCCCAAAGCCTGGCAGATCGTTCCATTATCTCCAGCGATTTCTCGAAGGCAGTATCTTCCTTCTATGGGGCCTAGCATTCCCAAATGCTAGACAAACAAATATACATCAGTTAGAAATGTGACAATCACTAATAGAACTTACTCGGTCTTAGCACCTTGTTAGAATAGCCAGCCATCCTTTTGAAACCTTTTCATTTAAAAGAAAATTATTTTGTTTGATTTACATATGTTTATATCTCAATTTTGCAAATTTAGATTTAAGTCCATAAGCTAATTATTAATGTAGCTGTTGTTTTACGTGCATGTATTAAAAAGGGTACCACTCTCTTTTCTTTCTGGCTTACTTACCCTTTTGCATCTGAAGACATACCTGTTCCAATTATTACAAGGTTCTGCTAGGATAGTTGACTGATCCAGAAGCAACACTGTGGGTAACACTGCTCTGGAAATACAAAACAAAAAATAAACCATTTAATGTGTTTCATTATGGATATTTTGTGTTTCGTTGCAGCTTTTACTGTTTATTATATTGTCCAATATGATTCTTTCCTGTTCCTCTGTCTTGGTTTGAAAGACAAGTGTCTGCCAAGAGAGGTTGAACCCTCCCTTAGGACAGAGAATGTGATTTTCCCCTCCCTCCGAATTATTTAAATTTGAAAATCAAGGGCTTTCAGGCAAAGGTATGGGAAAACAGAATATCAGTTCTTTACTAGTATCTATAAACAAGCAATAACAATAATAGCAACCACAAATAGAACCAGAAACCAATAGCAGATGACTTGTGAGCTGCTGAGCCTTTTCCCGTGTGGTGTAATCACGGTTGCAAGCAGCAGGGGCGCTGTTGAGCTCCTGGCCGGGCAGGGCAGGTGCGATGACTCCCGAGCGGCTGCAGGTGGCACTGTGGCGCAGGGTCAGGTCAGCCTCAGGCAGCTGGTAATGGCGGACAGGCTGAAGAGCATGCAGGGCAGCAAAGCAGCTTGGAGCAGCAAAAAAAGCAGGGCAGCAGGGGCAGGTGCTGGCTCTCTCCCGGCTAGCTAGTGAGGTAGCAAGGATTTCTGCAGTCACAGCAGACGCCGCGGTCTCGTGCGGCAGAGGGCGGGGGCAGGCTGCAGAGGCAGCCGGACTCTCCCGGCAGCTACTGTGAGGGAACGCAGCCCCGGGGAAATGTGCACTTCCCAGTGGGAAAAAGGTTGAATCAAAGCTCACCCAGCCAGGAGAAGAAAACAGGGCACAGTTGAATTTCCTCTGGTCCCAGCCAGAAGCAAGGAGCAGCCTCTCTTCCCGGTGTCCGAGGATGAGAGTGCGTGTTCCAACAGCCCGCTCTTCCCTTCCCCTGCCTTGCCCAAGCACACCCTTTGTCTCTTACAAAAGAGTTGATGGCTCTAATCATCCAGCTATTTGTTGCTTAGTAACAGTGATGGAGAAAAATTCCAAGGCATCCCCCAACCTCCAACATCCTCTGTCATGGGTTTTCGACAGGACATTGCCAGGAGGACGCACGAAAAGAGGGCAACCAGGCTCCAAGCTTAAAGTTGCAAAAAGTGTTTTAATTACCTAACGGAGTTGGAGGATAAATGCAGGCAAAAATAAACTTTTCATACAGTTTTGGTTCACTCCCCCCTCCCTCTTACGAACCTATAGTATTCACCCTCTTTCCTCCTTTACAGTCAACAAGCCGGGTGGTGGGGGGGCAGGGTGTGGGGTCTCTTTGCAGTCCACAGAGCAGATTCTCAAATTTACTCATCACCACAATTCTTCTACTACAAATACTCTTTACCTCTACTTATTTCTCTCTCTCTCTCCAGACAGTTTTTTTCTGCTCTCCCCCCCACCCTCTTAAGAAGCAGTCTCTGCACTCACCTCCCCCCCTTCCCTCTTTCCAAACCAGCAACACAGACAGGGGGCAGGTTGAGGGGTCCTCTGGTCAGTCCAATCAGGAAAAGAGGTTCTCTACTTAGCCAGGGGGTCCTTCCCACGAGACACAGTCCTTTGAGAACTTCTTTGGCGTGGGTCCAATCTCATGAGCAACATCCCGCCTGAAATTCTGCTGCAACGAGAGTCTTTTTGTCCATAAGGTGCTGTGCAGACTCTCCCAAGCCGAGGCCAGGCTGCTTCCATCCCAGGAGCAAGGCCTTTCTCTTCTTTGCAAGGCCTTTGCAGTTTTAACTCTTCGATGAGACTCCCACTGGTTCACAGTCTTTTCCAGGCATCCACCTGCTCTTCTGGCATGGGCTGTGGGTGAATTTCTGCATCCTTATGGACTCCATGGGCTGCAGGGGGACCTCCTGCCCCCTCATGGCCTTCACCACGGCTAGCAGAGGGTTTTCAGCTCCAGCACTGGGAGCCCCTTCTCCCCCACCTTCTCCACTGACCTTCGCGTCTCCATGCTGTTCTCCCTCACATATTTTCACCTCCACCTCCTCCTCCTCCAACTACAAAGAAGTGAAAGAAGTGCGTGCCTGCTTTGTTTTGAATTTTTCTTAAATATGTTTTCACAGAGGCGTAACTAGCACCTCCAATTGGCCCAAACTTGGCCGGCAGCATGTCCATCACCTTCAGAGCCATCAGAGATTGGCTCTGCTGGACTTGATGTAAAAACTTCCAGAACTTGCACTCAGGATACACAGGAGCCATCTTTGTGCCACACCCCACCCCCCAGACACCTCCCCAGGCCTACTACAACAGCTTCTGAGGGGTCCAAATTTCTCCTAGATGTTAAAAATACTTCACTGATGTTTTGGGCCAATCAAAACCACCACATCCTCTTTGTCTGGAGTTAATTTTATTCACATAAGAGAAGTCTCTGGCTGTAGATCTCACAGTTGCAAGGGTATTCAGCAGTTCTTTTTACTTCTGTGGCTTGAGTGGCTCCTTGTCTCATGTCTGGATACACTTAGCTTTTTCTCTGATGAGGATACACTTGAATATTCAAAGTTGTTAATGATAATAAAACAAACTTGCACTGTGATAACACGTTAGAGTGGGGAGAAGGATGAATTCCTGCCTCCTTCACCTCCCATTGGAAATTCTTATATTTTCTGCTAGCTAGTTTTATTTTGCAACACAACCAGTTCTGTTGCCCTTCTCTGCAAGCAGGCAGAGCTTGGTTTTGAGGGGAAGACATCATTCACACTTTCCCCTCAGTCAATTTGCATCTCTAAGGCAATCCCTCTGGCTGCCTGAAGGCTTGGCTAAGCAAGCACATACAAAAAGCATCCAAAACAATACTCAATTGGCACACACTAAAATCAGACAGTCCAAAGTCATATTTCAAAAATTTTAACTACTTTTTCAGGATCTTTTCTATATGATTCTGCGAGCTCATTCCAGGACCTCAAATCTGCTACTGAAAAACAGCACTTTAACAGTAACTGGCCCTTCCATCACGGCAGCTTCCCGAAGTGGGGCTTGAGTTACCACCCCCACCCCCCCTTTTTCCATTCATTTATTTTATTCTATTTTGGGTTCTACCTGCTACCGGACTCAACATCCCTTCACCTTTAACATGCTCACTCATTCCCTCTTCATCCCGTGCTGCGGGAGGCTCCTGTCGCTGTTGAACCGGTAAAGGAGCGAAACAGCAGGCATGAAATCCAAGCAGAGAAGAAGGTTTATTTAAAAACATCCGAATTTTATAGAATAGAGAAAAGCATTCGGATTGGCCAACAATCACCCACTCCTCGGGGTGATTGGCCGAGGCGTCTCAACCCCCATTCCAAAACATTCTCCGTTACCATATAGCATATCTATGTTTTCTTTATAGCTAGAGAAAAAAAGGAAAATTTCCCATGGAAGAGAATCTGTACAGTCACAGGCTCCCCAGATGCTGCCCCCCTTTCCCTTTTTCCAGGAGATATTAAAAATTCAACCTCTTCTTCCACGGGATCATGCCTCAGACACCTCTTTCCACTAAAACATTCTACACAACCATATTCCAGAGATTTCTATTTTCCTTCTTTAAAGCCAGTATCATAGACTGTTTTTGCTCTCTTGGTAACAAACTACATTTCTTTCATAAATCTAGATTATTTTTAAATGCACAGAACAAGTATGCTCACAAATATCAGCTACACACACACAGGAGTCCCAAAGGGATACCTATTAGCATATGCAGAGAAACAGCATGCACACAAAAAGTTCAACAGGCATTCAAAATACGTTTCAATACTCAACAAGTTACTTTTATCTCATGGGAATCCCAGCATGGATTTATATGCCGGCAAAATACAAATTAGCGCAGGTAATTTGTACACAAACAGTAGATGCACACACATTAAAAAAATCCAAACCAAGGGTTTATGCATGATTTATACTCATTCACTCTTTGCCAATCGCTTTGCTTTTCTCAGGCCATTTCTGTCACCAGATAACGGAACCGCAGATAGAGCTCCACACTCGCTTTGTGTTCAGGACACGTCTCATTTGTTCTCACACACACAGTAACAAAATAACAACAGACAGAACAAAAGTAGCAGTACGATGGTGCACTACAGCTGGGTCCAACCCCTGAGGGCCCAACTCCTTAAAGGTACCTTTCACTATAGTGAGGTCCGACCCCTGGGGGTCCAACCCCTTCCCCGGTACTAATTTTGGGAGACCCAGTCTCAACCCACCCTCGGGGACTTGTACCCCGGACCTGCAGGTATTTTTGTTTGTTGTTTTGGGTTTTTTTAATAGCAAATACCTTTATTTGGTGCAGATGGTCCTTGGTTCACCCCTGCTGTGAGCCAAGGACAGCTGAGCTCCCCCTGAAAATTCAGGATCGTGACTGGGAGGTCTGATTACCCCTGGATCTGGCAGCTGAGCAGAGTTAGGGTCCCATCTGGGGTGCCAGTTTGATTAGCCCCAAGTGGGCCCAGAGACAGTTCAGAGACAAAGTCAGAGAAGTGGGTATTTGCTTTATTATTTAGAATTCACATATTCTGTCTCTCAATAGTTACCTTGAGTTACCTATTGATTACCCCTTTCTCTGACCTTGAGCAATAGCAGGCCTTTGAGCAGATCAAACAGGAAATAGCTTGTGCGGTAGCTCTTGGGCTTGTTCGGACAGGACCAGCCATGCATGACATCCTCTACACTGCAGCTGGGGAGCAGGGCCTCACCTGGAGCCTCTGGCAAAGGACCGCAGGGGAAACCTGAGGTCAACCATTAGGGTTTTGGAGCTGGAATTATCGAGGATCAGAAGCCCACTATACTCAAACCGAAAAAGAGATACTAGCAGCTTATGAGGGGGTTCGAGCTGCCTCAGAAGTTGTTGGGACAGAAACGTGTCTCCTCTTGGCCCCGTGGTTGCCCGTCTTACACTGGATATTCAAAGGAAACATCCCGTCAACACATCATGCAACCAGCGCTACATGGAGTAAGTGGGTAGAATTAATTACACAACAAGCCCAAATGGGAAAACCCAATTTCCCAGGAATTCTAGAAGAGATTCTGGATTGGCCAGAAGCCAGAGATTTTGGAGCATTGCCTGAAAAGGTGACTCGTGCCCAAGAAGCACCGCCATATACCGAGTTACCAGAAAACAAAAGAGGCTATGCTTTATTTACTGATGGATTCTTCCGTGTGATAGGAAACCATCAAAGGTAGAAAGCTGCTGTGTCGCATCCCACACGACAAGTCATTGAGGCTGCAGAAGGGGAAGGTGAATCAAGCAAATTTGCAGAGGTGAAAGCCATTCAACTAGCCCTAGAGATTGCCGAGTGAGAAAAGTGGCCTGTTCTTTATATCTATACCGGCTCCTGGATGGTGGCTAATGCCCTATGGGGGTGGCTGCAGCAGTGAAAGAAGAGTAATTGGCAACACAGGGGCAAACCCATCTGGGCTGCTGCATTGTGGCAGGACATCACTGCACGGGTAGAAAACATGAATCTGAAAGTACATCATGTAGATGCACACATGCCTAGAAGTCGTGCCACTGAGGAACATCAAAACAGTGAACGGGTAGATAAAGCTGCCAAAATTGGGAAAGCTCAGGTGGACCTAGATTGGGAAAGAAAGGGTAAGCTATTTATAGCCCGATGGGCCCATGAAACAGCCAGGCATCTCGGAAGGGATGCAACATACAGGTGGGCTCATGATCGAGGGATGGACCTGACCATGGAGGCCATTACACACATTATCTACCAATGTGAAACATGTGCTGCCATCAAGCGAGCCACACGAGTGAAGTCTCTCTGGAATAGAGGGAGATGGCTGGGTTTCCAGTATGGTGAGGCCTGGCAGATTGATTACATTGGGCCATTGCCATGAACTCACCAAGGCAAGTGTTATATACTCACCATGGTAGAGGCAACAACCGGCTGGTTGGAAACGTACCCAGTAAACCATGCCAATGCCCGGATCACGATCACCGGTCTTGAAAGGCACATTTTGTGGTGACATGGAACCCCAGAAAGAATTGTGTCAGATAATGGGACTCATTTTCAGAATAATCTTATAAGCTCCTGGGCAAAGAGACATGGCATTAAGTGGATATATCACATTCCCTATCATCCACAGGCCTCTGGGAAGATTGAAAGGTATAATGGGCTGCTGAAAACTATGTTAAGGGCATTAGGTAATGGAACATGGAAGCATTGGGACACAAACTTAGCAGAAGCCACTTGGCTGGTCAACACGAGGGGATCTGCTAACTGTCCTGGTTCTGCCCAAACTAAGCCCCTAGACACAGTGGAAAGAGACAAGGTCCCTGCATTACACATAAGGAAGTGGCTGGGAAAGTCAGTGTGGATTTCTTCCTCCACGGGAAAAGGAAAACACGTTCATGGGATTGTCTTTGCCCAAGAGCCTGGGTGTACTTGGTGGGTAATGCGTGAGGATGGGGACACCTGGTGTGTGCCTCAAGGAGATTTAACCTTGGGGGAGGAATAATCTGTGGTGTAAGTTGTATGTTGCAGGAGGTAAAGTAGCAGGAGTGACATGAACTGCTGAAGAAGGAATTTTGTGAGGAATAAGAAGAATGCAATGATGAGCCGGGATGGTGTTGGTGCCCAACCATCAAGTGTACTACTTTCTCCAGTCCTGACCCCTCATCCTGCTGAAATGGAGACCTGGGGGAATGTGAAAGGACAGGCAATAGTAGTAGTTAATGAAAAGAATGTATGTTTGGGTATAGAGATGGTTTAAGGATGAAGTTTAAGCTGTATGTGTGGGTAAGAAAGTATTCCGGTAATGAGAAATACATATAATGGAAGAATTGGAAGATATATAGATTCTGTGGGATCTGAGTATGATGCAAATGGTATGGAATAAGGGGTGGAGATTATGTGTGTTGGTTTTTCTTGGCCCAGTTTTTTCTAGTGGGGAGACCACATAAATGGTTCCTGTGTTAAGCTTCTGGAAACATTCACCATGTCCAGCAGAGCCAATCTCTGATGGCTCTGAAGATGATGGACATGCTGCTGGTCAAGCCTGGGCCGATTACAGATGTTGGTTACGCTTCGGTGGTAACATATTTAAGAAGAGATCAAAACAATGGGTGGAGGCACTTCTTTTTAGCCAGAGAAGGAGGAGGAGGAGAGAATATGTGAGGGAAAACAACATGCAGACACCAAGGTCAGTGGAGAAGGTGGAGGAGGAGGTGCTCCAGGCACTGGAGCCAAGAGTCCTCTGCTGGCCATGGTGAGGACCATGGTGAAGCAGGTTGTCCCCCTGCAGTCCATGGGGTCCATGGGGGATGCAGAGATCTACTCGAAGCCCGTGGGGAGGTGCTCACGCCGGAGCGGGTGGATGCCTGGAGGAGGCTGTGATCCAGTGGGAGTCCCAGTGGAGACAGAGGCCTTGCTCCCGGGATGGAATAGACTGGCCTTGGAGGTCTGTGGCCCTTGGACGAGGGACCAACGCAGCAGCAGTTTTGGGAGGACTGTCTGCCCATGGGAGGAGACTCATGTTGCAGCAGGTTGGGGCGAACTGCTGCTCATGAGATTTGGACCCACACTGGAGAAGTTTGCGGAGAGCTGCCTCCTGTGGGAGGGACCCCACAGCTATGCAGGGGAAGAACTCCTCTCCCTGTGCAGCAGAAGATCTCGGTGATGAACTGACCCACATCCCCCATGCCCTGTCCCCCTGTGCTGCTGGTGGGAAGGAGGGAGGGGGTGAGGGAGAAACGTTGTCTTAAGGGCTTATTTTTACTTCTCATTAGCCTCCTCTGATTTTGTGTTAGTAATAAATTTCACTTTGTAACTTTAAGAGGAGCCTGTTTTGTCCTTGGAGTGTCTCCCAGTCTTTATCTCAACTCATGAGCCCTGTGTGTATTAACATTTTTTTCTCTCCTCTGCCCAGCTGTGCCAGGGGAGAGTGAGCAAGTAGATGCCGTGGGTACCTTGGTGTTTGGCCAGGGTTAAACCACGACACCTTGTAAAACTCTTGCTCGCTCCTATTACTTCGGCTAACTAGAAAAGCATTCTGGGAATGACTCAGCTAAACTAGAGGTGAAAAACAAGTTACGTAATTGTAAAACAACTGATAGAACCAATGAGTGCTCATACCGTGGTGTTGGTGGTTGGTTATACCTAATGCATCTTCCTATTGTGGTTTATGGTGGTTGGTAAAATACAAAACAAAGTTGTGCCTCACAAGAATGTAAACTCATAACAAACTTACAGTTTAAAAACCCTGGATTTTTGCAATAAAGTGCTTCGGCCATACAACTGCTAAGGGCAATTCTTGTCGTTCATCTGTTACAAGGTGACAGCCACGTCCCCTCCCCCGGCAGGTGCGGGACCCCCCTTTCCTTTGTGCTGGGGGGGGATGTGATGCCTTTAAAGCTGGTAAAAATAAGAGGCAGACACAGCAGTATAGGAAAAAAGAGTATTACCTTGGTTTTGATAGGATCCCAGGTGCCCCCTTGTCAAAGGTGGAAACACGCCGAGGAGCACACACCGTGTACAACGCGTATACAATTTTATGGACCTTAAAAATTAGCATATCTACCTAAAATCCCCCAATAAGAAACTTAACAAATGAAGTAATTGTCCCCCTATTCTAATTATCCCCCCCCCAAGGGAGACTACAGCCTAGTTTACAAAATCTTGTTCCAGAGATGAGGCCCCGTGCATGGTTGAAGCCTCTAGTTTTGAGATAGTAGGGATGTTTCGTCTTCCCCCAGAGAACCCCCGAACTAGGCTAAATATCAGAGTAAAAGGGTTATAGATATGTACGGCTAAGGTACAGGGAGGGTTTGTGAAAGGTACAAGGAAAGGGAAAAGGTTTAAAAATGTATAAAAAGGGTATAAAAAGGGTATAAAGAGAAAAGGCAAAACCCATCAGGCATCAGGGGTGTCAGTGCCAGGTGGGGTCGGTGCTAGGTGGGGTGGGTGACAGCCATGTCCCCCCCCTCCCCCCAGAAGGTGCGGGTCAGCGCCATCGCGCAGGACGTGGACCAGAACAATGACTACGCGAGCAACAGCGTCATCCTGCACCTGGATGTGGCCGATGAGGTATTCGTGAGGCTGGACGGGAGTAAAGTGCACGGTGGTGTGATAAATGAGTGAATAGTGATAAATGTTGGCTTTCACAATATATGAATTTAAAATTTACAAGTGATAAGGTACTGTGTAAAGTAGCACTAAGATAAAAAATAGTTAAGTAGAAACAAAGTTAGAGTGAATTATAACTTCAAAATAGTTGTAATATGCTAGAAAACGTGGTCAGAAATACATGGTAATAAATGTCTTTTAAGATAATAGGCCACAAGGCCAGACATCAAGACACCCTAAAGGAATAAAAAGAAACAGACCTCATGCATCCCAGGAAATCTGTTAGCTCCATTGACACCTCCCTGAGAAGCTGTCAGCCACAAATTGAATTAGAGCTGAAGAAACATTGAGATGGGATTTCTGCCTTCAGCCCTGAGGCAAACCAGAGGGCCCAAGGCGGCGCTGGTGAAAGGGGACAAGGATCGAAGAAAGAGGGGTGGTTGAAATGTAAATAGCTTTTTTTCGGGACTTAATGAATAAGTAACAGTTACAGAAAGTACTTAAGTACACATTAGGATGAATAGGGCGCGCGGCTGACAAAGGCAAACCTGCCACCCCCCCGCCTGGCGCTGTATGCCTTTGTTCTCCTAATAAATGTTCAATATTATATTTCTAAAAATGTCAGCTTGTGAATTTGTCTATATCAGCGGCAACACCAACAAGTACAGCACCTTCTCGGGCTTCATCATCTACCCCGACTGACCCCCCTCCATGACCCCACTGCATGCGCACCCAAAAACAGAGCAAGCAGAGCGCGGACTACAACTCCCGTGATGCCCCGCGCCGTGAGCGGGATGTCGGGGTGGTGCCTCGCGCTGTTTGGCTATGGCCGAGGTTTGAACCTGCGCCCGGCGGGCTCCACCCTCTGGCGGGCAGCGGAGCAGCAGCGCGGCGTGAGTGGGGGGCCAGGGCCCGGGGGGGGGGGGATTTGGAGCAATTTGGGGGTCCTGAGAGGGGAATTTGGGGCGCTGAGACCCCCTCAGGGGGCTGGGAGAGCCGGGGAGGGCGGCTGAGGGCGGGAGGGTCCCGGCAGCGAGGCCCCATGGGGGGAAGAGGCGGGGGGGGCCCTGTGGGCCACGAGTGAGGGGAGGGGGTGAGTGAAGGCCGCGGGAGGCCTGATGGGGTGGGAGGGGGAGGTCTGGGCCACTGTGGGGGCATGAAGTGGGGCTGGGGAGCCCCGGTGGGGCTGGGGGTCCCTGGGAGTGCCAGGAAGTGAGGCCAGGGGGCTGTGGGCCCTGGATGGAGGGAGTGGGGCTGGGGGGGCTGTGGACCTCCAGTGGGGCTGATATTGGAGATGGGGGCTCGAAGTGTGCTGGATTTGGGCCTCTAACGGGGCCAAGGGGGCTGCATGCCCTGGAGATGGGGGGAGGGACTGAGGGTGACCTGACCTTATAAGGGGGCCAAGGAGTGGAACTGGGGCCGCTGGGCAGCAGGGCTGGGGGCTTAGGGGGGACAAGGAACGGGGCTAGGGATCCCCAGTGGGGTTGATATTAGGGCTTAGGGTGCTCAGAACCCCTAAGAAGACCAAGCGGTGGGGCTGGGGAGAGGGCTGGGGGCTGCCCCAAAGCACTGGGGGGAACTCAGGGCTTTGGGGGTCTGTGGGTTTTCGGGGGGCTCTGGGGATCCCACAGCTCCCCTGCACTCCCCAGCCCTGCGTTCTGTTGAAGCCCCTCATGAGAAGCCCCCGGGAAGCATGAGAAAAATGGGAAGGATGGAACAATGGACATCTAGGCCGGCATTGAGGAGCGCCTGGAGAAGCTGCAGGTGAGGCTGGGATCCTTTTTGGGGAGGGGGCTCTGAGTTGGGTCTGTCTTCCTCTTTTCCCAGGAAAGCCTCTGGATCCCACTGGGGAGATCTTTGGGGGGCTCTGGGCTGGATTCCAGGGTCTGACTCCTTCTTTTCTCCAGGAAAACCTCTGGAATCCCCCTGGTCACTCCTGCCTGGCCCTGTCCTAACCCCAGCTCCCTCTTTTCCCCAGGAAATTACCCTCGAGGGGCTCTGTCCTGATCCCAGCTCCCTCTTTTCCCCAGGAAAGCCTCTGGATCCCACTGGGGAGATCTTTGAGGGACTGTGGGCTGGATTCTGGGGTCTGACTCCCTCTTTTCCCCAGGAAAGCCTCTGGATCTTGCTGGGGGGGAGACCATTGGGGGTTCTGGGCTGGATTCCGGGCTCTTGTCACCAAATCTGCGGGAAAAACAAAAAACTCTCCAACAACATTTTAATGTTAGAGAGTCAAGGCATTACTTTATTATCTGGCCAGGGTGTTGTTCTGGCCAGGATCTACCACAGAAATCATCTCATCCACACATAGCCCGGGTGTGCAGAGAGAATCATTCCAGGATACATGGCTTTTACTCAATTTTTCAGATATTTTATACAGTAAAAATACATAGGAAAGCATTGGGTCAGTGTGAAGCATGGAATGACTCCACAACTCAGGTAGTTATGAAGTAGGTATGTTTTTATTCCAGCTGGGGTGCATGGGGGGTAGCCCCTCCAAAAACATGCACACCCTCAGCAGCACTTCACTTGGTTTATATTAGGTTACAGGTTACATATGCATAAAGTTAGACAAAGCCCCTTCATTACCTATCCCCGCTTTGTATTATAATGAGTTCAAAGTTCATTTAAATATGCTCGCGCAAGTGCAGTGTCTCAGATTAATTGTGGGCGAGGGTCCCAAATGATTGATGACGGCGTGATCGATAGTCTTCCTCATGATGAACTGTTCACCCTGTTCCCTTGCGCATGCTCCCTTGGTTCCTTGTCCAAGTCCAAGCCTGAGAGCCAACTTGTACCAGTTCGGGGTCCAAGGGCGGGATGCTCGGTTGCACTTAGTGGTTCTTCTCAATTATTTGGCTCTCTTCTCTCTATCCTCCTCGATACTAGGTAGGCACAAAATCATTAGGGGAATAATAAATGTTCTACAGCAAGCAAATCTTAGTAAATCATTATCCAATCTCTGCCTTCTAAATCAGTTCAAAAGTTATTATTATTATTATTATTATCCAGCTTCTAGTTCTTTTAAATTAATAATTTCTATTTTACCCTAAATCAGTCCCCCCTTTTCTATAAAATTAGTAAATTCTTTTACTAGTATATGGATTCTTCTTCTAGCAAGCTTCTGCGATAAGTATCTCTCAATGCCTTACCATGTACATTCGATAAAGTAGTTAAAATGAATAGCCTCTTTAACATCCTATAATTCCAAACAAATAGCAGAACAGATAACACAAGACTAATACCTACCAAAATTAGTAAAACAATTATGGGGTGACGTAATGTATTAAGGATACCAGTTGCAGTAGGTGACCATCCAAAAAGCATATCCCACCAGTGGTGATCTGCATCCTGTCTTGCTCTTTGTAAGACTCTGCTTATTTTCTCTGTATCATGGTGAATGGTTATTAAAGTTTTCCTTCCACTTTTTTGAATTCCTTTTAGGATGTTAATTAAGTCTTGATGCTCTACCAATTGTCTTACCAGCGTAAGGTTCATCCCAATAGGTGTTAATGATCGAGATACAACTGGTGCCAAATACAGAAAGTCACACCCAATGATCTTCACAAAATTACAAATACAAAAATTAGAATTATTCCTAACATCCTAAGTAACATTGTCATTATCTATTTCTATGAAAACACACATTGTTCTTAAGCAAACACAACTCTGACCAATATATACAAGTACTGTTTTCTGACTAGTATCTGGGTGAACTTCAAAGTGGCAAATGCTTTGCTCAACATCTAAGCATATATCTTTGGCATTAATTGTGTTACTCTCACAGATAAACCCTTGTTGTTCTTGTGTAATCCGTGATTCTAAATTTACAGTTTGCCAATTTTTAATAAAACATATTTCTTTAAAAATATTAGAGTGGATTTTAAATGCTAAATTAAAATTTAATAAAAAAGGCTTTTCCATCTATTTTTCTGTATCCCACTGGGATTTTTTCATTAAAGAGACCAGGTAGGGTCATGATCCACTCATTCCGATTCCAAGCCCATTCAGGTGGGTGGTAAATTTCATCATCATGCATTACAATTATAGCCAAATCTGGAAGGCTACCTGTAGGGTACTTTCCCTGAAAGCTGGTATGCCCTATGAGGGCTTGTGACCAAGGCCATTCAGTATCTCCCTGGTTGAAAGTACCTCCTTTTCCTTGAAGTATGGTTATAATTGTGAGAACACCAACGAGAGTAACTTTTCTAATTGCATTCATTTTACCCAGGTAAATTTCAATTTCAGTTCATTATCGTTAGAAGCCACTTTCCAAGGGGTCTCTGGAGCCTTCTTCACTCGAGTATTATGCTTTGATTTTGATTGCAGTGAAAGTGGTAAGGAGTACTTGAAATGGTCCTTCCCACTGTGGCTCCAAAGTTTTCTCTGTAAGAGACTTAGCATAAACATAATCTCCCGGTTGAATGTTGTGTACTGGGCTGTCTAGGCCCCGACTCCGAGTTCCAGCCACATGCTTTTCAATTTTCCTGAGTTGCTTACTCAAGGCCACCATATAGGCGGTCAGTGTTTCCTCCCCAGCTTGGGTGGATAGTCCTTTCTGTACTCCGTATGGTCTCCCATAGAGCATCTCAAAAGGACTTAATTTTTCTTTAGTTCTGGGTTTAGTTCGGATTCGTAAGTGGAAGAGATTGGGGCCAGGGTAAGTTGGCTTCTTGCCCCAATCTTACAATTTGCTGTTTGATTAGGTGGTTCATTTTCTCCACCTGACCACTTGACTGTGGGTGGTATGGGGTGTGAAGCTCCCAATCTATGCCTAAATGATGGCTAACTTGTTGTACCACCTTTGAAGTGAAATGTGGTCCTCTATCTGAGGACATTGTGGCTGGAACTCCGAAGCGTGGTATTATTTCTTGTAACAATACCTTGGTTACCTCCTGGGCTTTGACAGTTCTAGTGGGAAAGGCTTCTGGCCATCCTGAAAAGGTATCTGTTAATACCAACAAGTACCGATACCCCCCTTTTCTTGGGAGTTCCGAAAAATCAATTTGCCACTGCTGTCCAGGCCCATTCCCTTTCCCAATTTGGCCCAATTTTGGTTTGGGGATAATTTTAGGGCTAGTCTGGAGGCAAAGGTCACACTGTCGGGTTACCTGTGTGATGGTAGCATCTGGCAATAATTCTTTCAATTAAATATTTGTGTAGGGCATCTATTCCCCAATGTGTCTTTTGGTGTTCTGTTCTTACTAGTGCCCACACTAAATGAGAGGGAATGACCAACCTCCCCTGTTCAGTAATAGCCCAACCCTCTTCATTGTATGACCCATTCTGATCTTCGATTAGTTTTTTGTCCTCTTTGTTATAGGTTGGCTTACCTTCTAGGGAGATTTGGCTGTCTGGAATTAAAGCCCCTTCAGTTGTCACCTCACCTTTCGCTGCTTCTTTTGCCTCTCTGTCCGCCAGATCATTTCCTTCTTCCAATTCTGAGCTCACTTTCTGGTGTGCCTTAATGTGCATGATTGCTACTTTTCCAGGTAGCTGGACTGCTTCCAACAGCCGGGTTATCTCTTGTGCATGTTTAATGTTTTTTCCTTGTGAGTTCAACAGTCCCCTTTCCTTCTAAATGGCTCCGTGTGCATGCACAACTCCAAATGCATACTTTGAGTCTGTATAAAAGTTTATCTTTTTTCCTTTTGCTGTTTCCAAAGCACGGGTTAAAGCAATTATTTCAGCTTTCTAGGCAGAAGTTTATCGGTAGGGGTCCAGATTCTATTACCTTTTTGCTGGTGGTGACTGCATACCCTGCATGTCGCTTTCCACTGATGACGTAGCTGCTCGCATCGGTAAACCAGGTCTCTGCATCATCCAAAGGTGTATCCTTCAGATCTGGACAGCTAGAGTATGTGGCTTCGATAGTTTCCAGGCAGTCGTGGTGCACCTGCTCCCCTTTGTTTCCGCTGAAGAAAGAAGCTGGGTTGACAATGTTAGTGACCACTATTTCCACATCGTCCTGCTCCACCATGATGGCTTGGTATTTCAGGAACCTCTGTGGGGAAAGCCAGTGTCCGCCTTTCACTTCCAGCACTGCAGACACTGTATGGGACACTAGCACAGTCATTTTCTGGCCCAAGGTAAACTTGTGTGCCTCTTGGATGTTTAGCACAACTGCTGCGACAGCCCTGAGGCACCCCGGCCATCTTTTGGCTGCTGCGTCTAGTTGCTTAGACAGATAAGCAACTGCCCATCGATATGGGCCCAGATCTTGTGCTAGTATTCCCAAGGCAATCCCCTGTTTGTCATGAGAAAACAGAAAAAATGGTTTACTCACATCTGGAAGTCCCAAAGCTGGAGCTGACATCAGGGCATTCTTCAGTTGTTTGAAGGCCCTCGTGGCCTCTTTCGTCCACTGAAGATCTCTGCTTTCCTTTTTGATGAGCTCGTACAAAGGTTTTACAAGGACCCCATAACTAAGGATCCAAAGCCTACACCATCCCGTCATCCCCAGAAAAGTCCATAGCTTCTTTACAGTTCGGGGTTTCGGGGTTTGGCAAATGGCCTCTTTCTGGTCTTGTCCCAAAGTTCGCTGCCCAGCACTGATTTCATAGCCCAAATACATTACTTTTGGTTTTACTACTTGAGCCTTTTTCTTGGACACTTTGTACCCTCGAAGCCCCAGGAAATTTAGTAAACTTACTGTCCAGAGTACACAGGCTTCTTCTGTCCGGGTAGCTATTAAGATGTCATCAACGTATTGCAATAGCTTCCCTTCTTCAGAGGGGGCTTCCCAGGATTCCAGGTCTTTTGATAGTTGATCCCCGAATAGGGTGGGACTGTTCTTAAATCCTTGAGGCAACACCGTCCAAGTGAGCTGAGTTTTGCGTCCGCTTTTGGGATTTTCCCATTCGAACGCGAATATTTTCTGGCTGGCTTCATGGAGAGGGAGGCAAAAGAAGGCATCTTTCAAATCTAAAACAGTAAACCAGGTTAGTTCAGGTGTTAGCTCAGTTAGTAGCGTGTAGGGATTTGACACCACAGGATAGAGGTCCTCAGTTATTTTCTTTACTGCCCTTAAATCTTGTACCACCCGATATGACCCATCAGGTTTGCGGACTGGTAAAATGGGGGTGTTGAAATCAGATTTGCACTCTCTCAATAGCCCTAGCTGTAAAAAGTTTTCAATCACTGGGCTAATTCCTTCCTTGTCTTCTTTCTTAAGGGGGTATTGTTTAACCCTGACTGGTTGTTTCCCTTCCTTCAACTTAATTTGTATCGGAGGTGCATTTTTAGCTCTTCCAGGTACGTTTGTTGCCCATACCCCAGGGAATACTTGATTCATAATTTCTTCACTAATTTCTCCCTCAGCCTCTGTGGTTGTTAGCATTGAACTTAATGCTTCAACATATTGTTGATCATTTACCTCCAGAGTAATTTCCCCATCTGTGAATGAAATGGTTGCTTGTAACTGTCCCAACAGATCTCTGCCCAAAAGGGCTTTTGAAGATCTGGGCATGTACAAAAACTTGTGAATACCCCATTGCTTTCCCAGTTTGTACTTTAAAGGTTTGCAAAAATATGCTTTTTCAGATTGACCAGTTGCCCCTTGAACCATGATATAATCGTCCCCCACCGGCATTAAAGCTTTATTTAAAACCGAATATGTTGCCCCCGTGTCCACCAAAAATTCTATTTCTTTTTCTTTTTCCCCTAGTTTCATTATAACCAATGGATCTGCTAGGGTGGAGTCCTCCGGTCTTCTTCAGTCTTCTTTCATGTGTGCGATGACTCCTTCTCGGCCTCATCTTCTTTGCTGCTTGTTCTGTTTTCTTTTATTAAAAAAACAACATTAATTATAATAGTGTGTTATGTTCTAAAAACCCATGTGGAGGCCATCTAATTCCATCATCTAGCTTGTACAAAGGCCACTACAGAGTTGAAACTTTGATAAGAGTTCTTTTCTCTTCTGTACCTCCACTCCCTGCAATTTCCTTCCAATGTGCTAAAACACACCCAAGTGGAGTTGTTTTAGGAACTTCTTTGCCTAGTTCCCATCTTATCTATTTCCATCTCTTGGTTTTATCTCTCTTCCAGGCAAACCTCTTTTCACACTGCCTTAATGTTTTTTCCCAGTTTTCCTCCTGCACTGACCAGGTTTCAGGAACTAAATGACTCTTTCCACACACTAAGGCGATAACAGGTGCTTCTGACCACTCTGTCACAATAGTAAGCGCGTCTCTTTCGTTAAGATCTCTGCTTTTTATTTCAGCTATGCTATATCGAGCTTCAATTTCAGAATCCTCACACGCTGGACACCACTTTGATCTCAAACGAAAAACGCAATACCACTTTTTGTGACATGCAGCACACTCACACAATGCCCAAACCTTACAGTAATTATTTTTACATTCAAAACAAAAAGGTATTTTTGGCATCAGACAAGCATCTCATTTATTTCACTCAATGCCAAGCCGCTATGAGAGAGAGAGGAAAAAAAAATAAAAATCAAGATTAATTACTGAGAGGGAGGAAGAGGAAAGAAAAAAAAATAAAAACCACTCTTTATATGCTACTATTTTCACTAAGTAAATTAACTCAATATTCCCAATATTTTTCTAAAATTACACTGCTAACAAGGAACTTGGTGTTTTTGTCCACACAAAACTTTTATAATGCTCCAACTTAATTCTCTTTACAACCTGCCCAGTCGTTCTCTGACAGGTCGATAAAAAATAATATCTCCTAACTCTGCAAGCCTGCAAATCTGAGACCGTGTTAAAGCCTACTAATCATACTGTGGCACAGCTGCTGTACTACATCCACATAAAGCCAAAGGTCTGGGGCTATGCTCTTTTGATGTAGCCACTGAAAAAAACCAGCGTCTTTAACTGGCCGTGGTATAAAGTTTTCCTTTATTCAGTTACCACTACAATTTCAAACAACTGCATACACTCACTCACCCTAACACAACAATAAACACTTAATACAACACAACAAGCGCTTTTACGACCACAACAACAAATTACAACAAAAATTCCAAAAACCCACACTCATATACCAAAGCTAATAATTCACAACCATACCCAAATATTCATTCCTATTAGACCACTTGCCTCACACTTCATCAATCAATCTCTCATTTGCTCGTGCAGACTAATCTGCACCCCACACACATACACAATACTGGTGTTAACAAAACTTCAAACTAGTTCTTTTTCAAACTAGTTTCCTTAGGGATCCACTTGATCCACCACCAGGATCGCTCGCGGCCGCTCTATCGGTCAGCGAATCCCCCCTGCCAGCTAAGGACGATGATTTACCTCGCCGATTCCCGTTCCCCTAGCCGGCCCTAGCCGGTCGCTTGTAAGCTCACCACTCGGGGACGACGCTGCGCACAGGAAGTCTCTCTGTGTCTTACCAGCAGCCCTAGCCACGTGTATACGACTTACAGGCTTCCCTATACCCAAAACACATACCGTTTCTCCGCCATATCAGATGGTCGTTGTTTGCCCCCACAGTGAGCGGCTGAGGAGCGGAGGTCCTCCAGGAAAATTCCTGGGGCGTGCCTAGGATGTCAGCCCCTCAGTCGATCCTGCAGCCAGGCAAACCTTGTCCAACTGGGGTGCCAAATGAAGCACAGAATTGACTCCACAACTCAGAAAGTTATGAAGTAGGTATGCTTTTTATTCCAGCTGGGGTGCATGGGGGGTAGCCCCTCCAAAGGCATGCACACCGTCAGCAGCACTTCACTAAGTTTATATTAGGTTACAGGTTACATATGCATAAAGTTAGACAAAGCCCCTATACATATTCAATACCTATCCCCACTTCGTATTATAATGAGTTCAAAGTTCATTTAAATATGCTCGCACAAGCGCAGTGTCTCAGATTAATTGTGGGTGAGGGTCCCAAATGATTAATGAGGGCGAAATCGGTAGTCTTACTCACGATGAACTCTTCACCCTGTTCCCTTGTGCATGCTCCCTTGGTTCTTGGTCCAAGTCCAAGCCTTAGAAGCAACTTGTACCAGCTCTGGGGTCCGAGAGCAGGATGTTCGGTCACACTCAGTAGTTTTTCTCAATTATTTGGCTCTCTTCTCTCTATCCTCCCCGATACTAGGTAGGCACAAAATCATTAAGCGAATAATAAATTGTCTTCAGCAAGCAAATATTAGTAAATCATTATCCAATCTCTTGCCTTCTAAATCAGTTCAAAAGTTATTATTATTATGATTATCCAGCTTCTAGTTCTTTTAAATTAATAATTTCTAGCTCACCCTAAATCAATATAGTAGCAGTTGTGACAAAGATTTCAGGTCGTGGGAAGTAAACACGTAGGAAGAAAAAACAGAGGTAATCATATTCGCAAAAAACATTGAATGAATCCCGTGTTCTGTAACGGTACTGCGCAGTTCTTTAATGACCAAAAAAAGGAGTAGATTTCCAGGTTGGACCCTGCCCTTGGCGATATATGACAGGCGCAACTATTTTTTCTGCTATGTCAAAGAGTCCTTCCTTCAACCCCTCCTGTCTGATGCTAGCCCAATGATCACAGGGATTTGGAGGAGACAAATCGGGCTCCTGTGTAGGGTTAATAGGTTCGGGATCATGTTCCGAATTCACCAACAACGTATAGGGAGGTTTAAGACCGACCTTCATAGCAGGCGGGTTAGAGGGAACAGGGCGCGCAGGAGCGAAGGGTACATCGGCCACCACTCCCTCTGAGGAGGGGAGGCTGATTTTAGAAGCAGCTTTCTCTTTGTTAGTCTTTTCCTGTGTTTTAATAGCCTCCAGTATAGCCCTCCAGGAAGACAGCATTTCAGTGGCTGCCTCATCTCCTCTTGTAACGCAATCCCACAACTTGACTCCTGCCTCATCCCACACCTCCAACGAAAAAGCAGTGCTTGGTTTAGCTCGGGCACTCTGGCAGCTGCCCAACGCAGCACATTCTTAAGGGATTGGGAAGGCACGGGCTTTCCATGTTTTTCAAGTAAAAGAGACATAAGTTTGAAAACATGGCTATCCTCTGAGGACAGTCCTGTCCCCATCGTCTCCCGTGGCTCACCTTCAAATCCGAAGGGATCAGTCACTGGCCAGCTTCCTGCTTCTTGCAGCAGCGCTTAAAGTCCCACAGGGCTCACCAACGTACGCTCAGCCAGGCGTCTTATTGCTCCTCACACGAGTGCGCCATCTGTCGGTAATTGATATGGGAACTCAGCTTGGTTCATGCAAAGCCCACTTTATTGTTCAAAGCACATCTTTTTATACCGTTTCCAACTACAGCTCAGCCGTTACAAAAACTTCGGTTTCCAGGGTTACATGTTATGCATTTCTTAAGGGCTACAGATCACAGTCTTCTCGCTTAATCTCTCCTGTTAACTACTTATGCATAAGATAAACACAGTCTTATCTTACTCTTTGTTTCGGCCCCTGCCAGGGGTAACCCAGTTTATCTCTCTCAGTGTTTCATGTTAACTGAAGACAAAAGACTTCTGCAGCCCTCTGACCCTGCAGCTCCACCCTAAACTCCCACAGGGAGGAGTCTGTGTAAACCTGGCTTCTGTGAGCTGTGGTCTCCCCCACCCCAATCTCAGCTCAGAGATGATTCTCAGTGCAGCTGGTGGGTTTGGCCTTTTGTGGGTGCATTCCTTTCCTTCAGCCTGAGATGATTGAACAATAGGTTTCCCCTTATCTAATCTCAGCAGTTTGACTTTCAGTCCAACACCCCAGTCAGGTATCTTCAAGGGAGGATTCTTTGGTTGTGGCTTCTTTATACAGCTTTTGTTATAATGAGCAAAACTTTATATCAATGTTTGAGGCATGAACTATTTCAGTCTCAGACACCCTACCACCAGCAGCAAGATGTCATGGCACTCACAGTACCGCAGCTCCAAGTCCCGCCACATGTATGGCATAGCCGCCAGCAAGGACAAGTGCTACAGCTGCGTGCCTATCACTCGCAACGTCCACAACAACCACTTCTGCACCGTGAGCCCCAGCTTCATTGTGGTGGTGACCAAGTGCGCGGGCAGCGGATCCTTCCTCGTCATTCCCATCAAGCAGATGGGCAAGCTTGACCCACATTATCCCAAAGTATTTGGGCACAAATGAAATGTTCTGGACATCAAGTGGAACCTATTCAATGACTTTGTAATAGCTTCGTGTTCAGAAGATGCTACAGCTAAAATCTGTGAGATCCCCAATCAGTTGCCAAATAGAAACATTACCAGTCCAAAGAAAGAACTTCTTGGATGTACTCAAAGAGTCAGTCTGATTGAATGGCATCCCACAGCTGATAACATCCTCTTCAGCTCCAGCTATGACTACAGGATAATGATCTGGAACCTTGACATCAAGGACGCTGTCCTTTCAAAGCCAGTGAAGATTCTTGACGCTCACAAGGATGTGGTCCTCTCCATGACATTCAACACAGATGGCAGTCTCCTTGCCACAGCTTGCAAGGACAAGAAGATACGTGTGATAGACCCTCGTGCTGGAACAGTCCTACAGGAAGCAAGCTACTAGTCTCACAGAGCCAATAAAGTCTTGTTCCTTGGAAACATGAAAAAGCTGTTCTCTTACTGGAACGTCTTGTTGGAATAATAGGCAAATTGCATTATGGGATCAAAATTACCTTTCTGTGCCTTTACTGGAGGAGGATCTGGATGGCTCATCAGGACTGCTGTTTCCCATCTATGACTCTGACACTCACATGCTTTACATGGTGGGAAAGGATGATGGAAACATACAGTACTATGAGATAAGCCCTGAGAAACCATACCTGAACTACCTGATGAAATATCTTTCCTGCTTACCCGAGAAGAGAATTGGAATGATGCCAAAGAGAGGTCGTGCTGTGGCAGCTTGCGAAATTTTCCATTTCTACAAACTGATTCCAACTAAAAGCCTGATTGAGCCCATCTCCATGATTGCACCTTGACCATCAGAATTGTACCAGGAAGACACCTACCCCTTGACTGCAGCAGCCCAGCCAGCGCTGACAGCACTACAATAGCTGAATGGAATTAACAACGGGCCTCTCTTGGTATCCCTAAAACCAGGCTCTGGACCTGTGTCTTGGGGTGATTTTATGATGACACTCTATTCCTGATCATCTGCTTTATGCCCAGAAATAAGTCCTATCACTTTGAGTCCGGGGGTGGGGCGGGAGCCAGGGGAACTCCGGGAGGTTTCTTCCAGAACTCACTTTCGGCATGGTCGGCACGTATGGGGGCACGTGCTACTTTGTTGCTCTTAGCTAGCTCAGTTTGTGTTAGCTGAGGCAAGAAGTTTTTTCCCTGGAGTGCAACAGTATCCTCTGGCAGCTTCTGTGGTTTCTTCTGGAACTCTTTGGCTTAGCTTTTGTCTGAGATTGTACCGTCAGCTGGCACCGACTGGCAGGGAAGCTGTGGGGACACCCCATCTCGGCCAGACCTCAGATAAAGCTGAGCCAGCAAAAGAAGGGACTTCAAAATTCACCAGTTTCATCTGCAGCAAAGAGGAGACCAACAACATTGGAGTTCACCAGGTTCCCATCTGTTTTTTCTTGTCCCAGACCTGCTGTGTGGACTCTTCTTCCCTCACAAGAGACAAAGCCATCAGCCATCTTGTTTTTCCCTAGCACATGGCCAGTGGAGTTCTTTTCCCTTCCCCTGGCATTTCTGGGTTTGTTTGTTCTGCTGTGGGGGTGTGGGGGTAAGGTTCTGAAGGTTCAATATCTAACACTTATTCATTTCTTTTGCGTCGTGTGGGCACTTTGTCAAATAAGGTTTTTTTTCCCCCCACTTTCACTGATCAGTATTTATTTCTTATTGGCAGGCAGGGATTGCTAAAACTCCTTTTCCTAGAGGAAACACTAATTCCAGAGTGTTCTCTCCCAAAACTTGTCTCTAAACCAAGACAACCTGTGAACTCCCTACCACAGTTTCTTGAGCCAGAGCCACTCACGAAAACTACTGACTGTGGCAGGACGTTCCCTCCCCCCTTCTGCTCAATGGCGGAAGATAGATAACCCCAGTGGGGTCAACAGCCTGGCAGGGGTTATCTCTTAGTGCCCAAAAGTCTAAGACCTCTAACCTTAATTCATATTTTGTCATGGAGAGAGGATGTGAAAAGGGAAACAAAATTGTACATACTGACCAAACAAACACACTTTTATCCTATAAAAGACACGCGAATTTTCCACAAAGATAGAAGCTTTTCTACACGAACACTGGAGCGTGAGAAAGCCTCTCCCCAGAGTCTGGATGCAACTCTGTGGTAACTTCTTTCAAGACTGGGGGAGGATTCTGATGTATCCCAGCACCAAAATTGGATTTTGGTAAGATCATTGGTTTCCTAAATTGTATTCTTTTTTTGCTAGCAATAATAACAACAATAATAGGTACCTTTTGCGCGCTGCATTTTAGCTATTCATAATTTTCCCATTTTGAGTAATATATAATTTTTTTAGCTATTCGTAGTTCTCCCATTTTTGGGAATATATAATTTGTTTAGCTATTTGTAGTTTTCCTTTATTGTGTAGTATATCAGTTGTTTAGCTCCTTGTTCTGTTATCGCTGGTGTCTAATAAACAATAATCCATTCCATATTAGACCTAAATCGGCCGTCATTAAAGAACTTGCAAACGAGACTGGGTCTGGGGGGGCTGGTTGCTCTAAGTAGGTTAACTGCCAGTTGTCACAGGCCTAGGCAATCGGCAGAAATCTATCAACCCTCTGTCTCCATTCATATCACTGACATGAGCCAGCAACAGGGAGGGGGAAGAAAGATGCCACTGGAGGACGAGCAGAAGCCAAGAGAGATATAAGAAGGCATCCAAAGGCTAAACATGGAGGAGAAATTGCCAAAAAACAAGCAAATGTGCCTCTCCAATGGCTTTGATGTATTCGAGCGTCTGCCACCAAAAACTGAAAATGAGCTTTTGCAGATATATTACCTGCAACAGGAGGAAATCCGTTGACTATGTGAGTTGATAAACCAGAGAGATGTCCAAATTAAACAGCTGGAGCTCAGAAACCTCTGCACAGACACAGGCGATTACTGAGGGCGCTGGCCTGCAGCTCTTTGCACCCCTGGAAACTGGGGGAGACTCCAGTTCCTGCAAATAACTCCTCCTAGGTTTTTTACTGGGGGTAAAATTGATATTTCAGGCAGCATGGACTTCCCTGGCTTGTGGTGATCACATTTCCCTAATCATCACCAGACAGTTTTTGGTGGATTTGCTGTGCTTCTTCAGGCTCCCCTTGCTTGCCTGCTCACCAATGTCAGAAGCTTGTATGTTAATGCTAGTGAGAGACATTGGAAAATCTTGCTCTTCTGGTCCTGGAGAAGCTACATGAAAAGCTCTAGGAACAAACTGTTTTGCTGCCCCTCCACATGACAGGAGGATGGCAGATTGAAGGCAGCTGCCAGTTTCTTTTCTCACCCTGGGACTGACCCAGCAATGTGGCTGCTGTCCTCTTGCCCAGGGAGTCCACTCTGCTGAGCTTCAGAGGCACCTCTAACTCCAAAGTGATCCTCATCAAGGCATCATACCTTGTCAAGGCATCATGATCAGCTGCTCAACATGTACCCCACACCCACTGAAATGCATCAAACTCCCTGGAGATATGCACTTTCTCTCAAGCCCTCTCACTCTCGCAGATCCCAAACCCCTTCAAAACATCCAGCAGCTCCTCCTAAAGAAAAAGTACTAGAAAAAAAAGCCAGTGTTGGCCTTCATAGTCCCTTTGCAGTCTCTAAACTAGATGAAACACACTAGTGATTCACACTTTCCTTTTCAACTATACACACAACATCCTCATATCCTCTCAAGGTGGCTGAGTCCATGGCTAAGCGTTTCCAGCTGCAGTTCAGAGTGAGAGATGTGCCGGGACAGAAAGCATTCACTGACCTTCCCTCTTCCCTATGCAACCTGATATTTGCAGCACAATCACATTCACACACTTTCAGTGTCTCTGAGTCCAAGCAGCTAGAGCTCACACAGATGGAAGTGTCAGGGCAGAAGACGTTCCAAAAGTAACCCCTTCTCTTAGCAGCATGTGAATTGTGCAAAACACACTGCGGCTCTGTACCTTCCTTTTAAGATATACGTGCCCTCACTTTGTTCACTCTCTCAGCTTGGTTGCAAAAGTCCAGCAGCTGCTCTCATAGAAAAAGCCTTTAGAAGAAAAAGCCAGTGCTGGGCTGCACCTTCCCCTTGCCGCACATAAGCCCCAGCAAGCTTCCCGGTGCACTCTGTACTTCCCTTCTCCACTGCATCTACCAACGTGTTCTCTGCATCTCAGCATCAAAAGCAAAGCGTGATTGCTTCCACATAGAGCTGGAAGAGGAATAGATAGCAGCACAAAGAGCTGTCATTGAACATCCTGCTTGCAACTTCTAACATGATTTTGGCAGACAAGCGAGAGGCGGGCACGTTCCTCTTGCAGCCTATTACGCTGCGCCCACAAGCCCAGTACTGTGCGGCTTCATGCTTCCTTTTGTAACTTCACGGTTTCATTCTCCTGGAGGTGAATAGCCGTCTACTTCTCGCACAGAGCACTGTGCCGGTGGTGAAGCATTCCAGCAGGCTGCTTCTGCCAAAACACACCTCAGCCATGCACTTTCCTTCTCAGCGCTACCTACCACCCCATTCTGCTTCTCTTGCAGTCTGAATATAAACAGAAAGATTTTCGGCTACGTCTCACACAAAAAAACATGCCCGGACCTTTCCCCTGAAACTTGCGAAAACTTGTATTTGCACCACATTCAAGGGGCAGTCCTCTTTCCTTTACAACCTGCAAAGTGTCATCAGATCGCTGTGCTCTCTTTACGTTTCTTCCCAGCTCAAAGTACCACCGAGCACATTACAGCCTTGCAAGGACCAAAGATCTGGGTAGACCTCTCGCACAGAAAAAGGTGTCAGGATAAAAGCATGTTTTTCGTTATCCCTTCTCGTCGCCCAGATTGTGGTGCTGTGTTGAAAGTCTTGGACATTGAAAGACTAATCCAGCTTCTCTCCTGGCACATTTCGCTGAGTGAAATGGACAGTTCAGACTCTATGAAGCAGAAAGCTAATCATTGTACCTCAAACTGAGGAAAAACCACGCACAGCACACTGTGGATGCATGCAGTATACATGCTGCAAAGTGGCAAAGGTGACTGCAATCAGTGGGCTTCATTTCTTTCCAGGGAACCTAAGGCAAAGAAAGAATCAGCAGAGCACCGGGTTTGTTTGTGCAGAGTACAGACTGGAAGAGGATCGCAGCTGCCATTTGATTGTGTGACAAATTAAAATCCTGGGATCACCACCCCCAAAATCCCTGGCAAGGAACCCAAAAATCAATGGATGAGCACCCCAAAATCCTGGGATCAACACCCCTAAAATTCAGGGTCAGAACCTCCAAATCCAGAGATCACCACCCCAAATCCAGCACCCCAAAAATCCCCCATACCTGGAGCAGGGTGGGGTGGGGGCGTTCCCAGCTGCATTCCCAGAGTTCTTGGAGCAGCAGCTCCCATTCCTCCCCATCCAGGGGGGCAATCCCGGGCCAGCAGCAGCCCCCGCCAGCATCCCAAAACCTGCCCCTCCAGGCTCTGGATCAGGCTCTGGGAAGGACACCAGGAATGGGAACGGGATCCCCACCCTGAAAATCCCAGGAATACCATGGAAAAATCCCACGGAAATCCAAGCAGGGAATCACAGGGGGGAAAAAATCCCAAAGGGAGTCCCAGTGTGGGTTATAGGGTGGGGCAGGACCCCATCCTCCAAGGGTTTTCCTGATATTTGGGGTTTGGGAAACTGGGAACCCCATGGAAAATCCCACAGGAATCCCAGAGGGAATCATGGGGAAATCCCAGGGGTTATGGGGTGGACCAGGACCCCCCTCCAAGGGTTTTCCCAACATTTGGGGGTTTGGGAAACTCAGGGAATCCCAGCAGGAATCCCGGGGGGTGGGGGGGGGGAGGTTTACAGGGTGGCTCAGGACCCCATTCCCAAGGGTTTTCCTGGGATTTGGGGTGGGGAGGGGTCTCCCCCCACCTTCATGCGCTGATCCAGCCCGGAACGCCGCTCCCACCATTCCTGGCACTCGGTGCAGCCACTGAAACCTCTCTGCTCCTGCTGGATGAGCTCCAATTCCCGGGGCACCAAGCTCAGGGGAGCCTGGAATGGGATGGATCAGGGATCCCAATCCCAGAAATGGGGGCTGACCCCTCTGCTCCCACTGGATGCACTTGAATTCCCAGAGCACCAAGCTCAGGGGGACCTGGAATGGGATTGGGATGGATCAAGGATCCCAATCCTGGGAATGAGGGGTGATTATGGCAGGACGTCCTCCCCCTCTCCCTCTCCCACGTGGCTGGTGTATAAGATAACTCAGGCTGGGTCTAACGCCCAGCAAGGGGTTATCTCTTGGTGCCCACAAGTCAGGGGCCTCCAACCAAGAAACCACATCTTGGTATGGAGAACAGATGTGGAAAGAGATGAAAAGAATAAGTACATGACCAAAAGACACACTTTTACACTATAAAAGACACACAAATTATCACAGAGGCAGAAGTCTCCTACACACACTCTGGAAATGTGCAAAGGCTTCTCCCCGGAGTCTGGACCCAGGCTCTGCTGGTTACTTTCCTGGGAATTGAGTGAAAGGATTCTGAGCTATATTTCACCACCAAATTGCCATTGGTAAGATACATTGGTTCCTAAGTTATATTATTTCTTGCTAGCTATAATGACAGGTACCTTTTTGCACACTGAATTCTCTCTACTAGTAGTTTCTTCTATTTTATTCCTGTGTAGTATGTAGTTTTTCCCCCAAGTCTTACGTCTGGTTTCTTCTGTGTCTAATAAATGATAATTTATGCAATATTAGACCTAATCGGCCATTATTAAAGATCTTGTGAACCAGACTGAGACTGAATTCCCAGAGAACCAGGCTCAGGGGGGCCTGGAATGGGAACAGGCCATGGAGCTGGGATCCCAAGCCCAGGAATGGGGGGTGACCCCTTTTTCAGGATCCCATTCCCTGGAATTGCAGGTGCCCCTTCCCAGGAGGAGAAGGAGGAAGATGAGGATGATGACGGATCCCATTCCCACCATTTGCACTGACCTTGGATCGCTCCGTGGGGATGCGGATGCTGACGGCATCCACGTTCCTCTCCAGCCAGGTCAGGAGCAGGGTGTCCCTGAGGTGCCGGGGGCTGGCACTGCCCAGGCACAGCTGGCACACGGTGACACCTGCAGGGACATCCCTGGTCTGGGACATTCCATTGGGAATTCCCAAAACTGGAAAAGCTTCCCGGACCAAACTCCAACCCCATCCAAAGCCACCTCCACATCTCCAAGCGCCACAGCCACTCATTTTTTGGATGCTTCCAAGAGTTCTTGCCTTTCCACAAAGGAATTTCCCCTAAAATCCATCCTAAACCCACCCTGGAATCCTTTTCCTTTGATCCCAAACCCTGGGAGCAGATCCCAATCCCACCTGGAGCCAGGAGGTCACCCTGGAGTCCCCCCAAGTTTTCCAGACCCTCCCCAAGCTCTGGATAAACTCCAACCCCTCCGTGTCCCTCCCTGCGAATCCCAAAACTGGGATTTGGGATTTCCCAGGCCAGAATCCCAAGGCTGGGATTTAGGATTTCCCAAAATCCCCAGACTGACTGCTGGAAATCTGCTGGAGCTGCTCCCAGAACCGCTCCCGCTCCGTCGGCCCCAATCCTGTGGAGCTGAACTGGAAAAGCTCCTCTAGCTCAGCCAGGTGGGAATGGGAACGGTCCTGGGAAAGATCTCCTTCCCCAAAGGAAAGTCCCCAGACCCGCTTCGAGACGTCCCCTCCTCCTGCTGCCACCTCCTTCCTCTTCTTCCTGCAGGTATCATCCCAAGATCCCCTTAGATAGGGCCAGGGGGATTCGGGATCAGCCCCAGCCCTAGGAGGATAGGGATTTGGGATGAGAGCTGGCCCTGGGGGATATCAGGATGGGGGTTTGCAAAGGGGGGGGTCATGGGATGAGCCCCTTTCCTGACAGTGGACTCACAGCTGACACTCACCACAGTAGCAAGCATTAGCCCTTTCTTAGCTCCTGGTACACCTTTTTATACCCTTTCTTCACATGCACAACAGGTGTGTCTTATTACATTACAGTTAGTTAGTAAACTACCCACAGGTGCCTTTTCTAATTAGTCAGACACATCCGCGTTCTCTGCTTCATTCGCTAACAAAGTTGTTTATCTCGCTTGTTTAGGGGCACAGCTGTAGCTTATTTAGGTCTAGGTTGCCCGCAGCCTTTTCCTATCTTACCACAATTCCCCCTTTTTGCTTTTCAACCACAAATGACGTGTATTTCCACCAGTTTCTCCCTTGGAAGCTAGTAATGCTTTGGAAACTGAACCAAAATTTGTATATTCAGGCTGCTTTAGTCCATTGGAGATTTGTAGACAGGCATTCCTTCATTGTAGATACACTTTAGGTTACTATGTTTCATCACTGCGCCTGACTTAGTAGATATGACAAGAACTTTGTTGTTTTGAGTTTCAATTGTCTTTTGGAAACTACAGAAAGCTTTGGAGAGTTGAATTTTCATTTTTGTGATTAAGTCTTGCCATCATCTCTGAAAGAGATTGTGATTCTTTTGATCAAGCACAATTATAACCTTACCAGGCTCCAGATCAGGCTTTTGGTCACCTTTTCTATCTGACCATCTTCCATAGCCTTGTCAACATGAATTTCTATGACTTTTTCTTTTCTCTTACAACCTTTTTGCCATTGTAATTGTCACACTTGTCCTTTGGATTTATTCTTTCACCTCGGTCTTTGCATTCTGGACACACAGTTTGGATTTGCTGCACCATGCCAGGTTCAATCTGTTGTACTATAACTTGCATTCCTCTTCTTTTACACGTAGAACATTTTTCTATTGCCTCTCTCTTTTTGCCATAACTTTCACACCTTGCACAAATAACATTTTTTAAAAATTCACAGCGGAATGTCCAAAATAAGCTTTTCTTCTGCTGATATTTGAGCCCCCATTTCTATGTTCCCAGCTGCTCACCTGGGGTCGGGTGTCTCTTTTATTTCTTTCTTTCTTAAATCGTTCAGACTTCTTCAGGCTCTCACTCCGCCTGTTTGCTTGGTTGGGCTCCTCCAGGACAGCGCCTCCCGCAGGAGGAACAGGACAGTGTCCAGGTCACCTGGGGGACAGTGGGGATGTGGGGGACAGGAGGGAACAGTGGGGTCAGAGGGGACAGGAGGGGACAGTGAGGGTGATGCCTTAAGGATTTTACGCTTTTATTTTTCATGCATCTGTAGTTTTGGTGTGTAGCTCTATGCTCCATATAAAGTGCTAAAAACCTCTGTTCCCAGCATTTTAGACAAAACAATTCCTCTCAGTTGGAAAATCCAAGAACACTTTGCTGCCTCAGAGCCCCAAATTATGTAAACAATAGTGAATTGGGGGGAGCAAGCTTGGAGTGGTTGATATCATCACCTGAAGGTGTTATTAGAGAATTGAGGCGTGATATGTTAAGAGACAGAACTTATAAAAGGTGAAGATCTCGTGACTCACCATCCATTTTGGGTGTAGTCTCTCGAGTAGGCTCTGTCTGCCCCAAATGTACATAAAGGCCTTTAATAAATTGATCTGCTTTTTATTCTCCTAACTTTGTCTTGGCCTCTGTTTCAGGTAAGCCCTGTTTTAGGCATCAAGGGGACAGTGGAGACAGTGGGATCAGTGGGGACGGGGGGGGGGGGGGGGGACAGTGGGGACGGGGGGACGGGGATAAAGCAGGGTGTGTGTATGTGGGGAACAAAGGAAAACCTGGGGGAAAAGTTCTGGGTGGGGAAAAGTTTTGGAGAGAGAAGTGGGAGGGGGAAATAAGGGATGGGAAATGGGGGGAAAAAGGGGGGGGAAGGGGGGGGAGAAAAACGGGGCAGAAAACCAGGAGGGGATGGGGGAAAAATGGGGAAAAGTTTCAGAGGTGGAAATTCATGGGAAAGGGAAAAATTTGGGGGAAGGAAATGTTTGGGGAAAGAAAAAACTTGGGGGGGAGGAAAAGTTTGGGGGAAGGAGGAAAAGTGTGGGGAGAAAGAAAAAGTTTGGAGGGAAAAAGTTTGGGGGGAGGGGGAAAGGTTTGGGGGGAAGAGGAAAATTTGGGGGAGGAAAAGTTTGGGGGGAAAAATTTTGGGAGAAAAAACCGAAAGTCTGGGGAAAGGAAAAGTTTGGGGGGAGGAAACTTGGGGGAAAAGGGAGGAAAATTTGTGGGAGAAGGAAGGAAAATTTGTGGGAAATGGAAGGAAAACTCCTGGAGAAGTCAGGACATGCCCAGCTGGAGCTTTGCCCCCCCCAAATCCTCCAAATTCCAGGTGCTCACCGGGCTGGGCTGAGGGGCCAGATCCCTCTGGATTTGGGGGCTCCCTCTGGTCCCCATTCTCCCCCTTTTCTGGGATGTCCTAGCTGGCCCCACCTGGAAGAGTGGGACACAAATGGGGCAGTTTTGGGGTCACAGAGGGAGGGACCACCCAAAATTCCCCCAAACTCACCCTGGGGCTCTGGGGGGAGCTCAAAGCTGAGCTGCAGCTCCTCCTTCTCCTCCTCTACGGGCCTCAGGGTTTCTTGCTCCTCAATCCCAGGGAATTCCCATTTCCTCTTTTCCTCCAAAATTCCACTTTGGGGCATCCCCCTCTCCTTCTTTTCCCAGGGACCCCCGGCCTGACGGGTGCCCCTTTTTTCCTTCTTTTCCACAGCTTCCATTTGGAGGATCCCCCTTTTTCCTTCTTTTCCAGAGTTTCCATTTGGAGGATCCCCCTTTTTTCCCCTCTTTTCCCGAGCTGTTTGGGGGTTTCCCTTTTCCCTCTTTTGCCGAATTTCCATTTGGGGGATCTGGTGTACAGCATAGTCCCTGGGGGGGGGGGGGGAGGGGCTTGCAAGCCAAAAGGTATTGGGAGCCAGCTAGGGGAGCTGGCTGACCAGGGTCGTTGTCCGACCAGGCGGTCACTAGCGATCCTGGGGGTGGATCGAGAGAATCCATATGGCGTATGAGTGTGGGCGCGTGAGATGCAGACCGGATAGTTTGGATCTGCGAAGCGAGTGCGGAGTCTTCCTAGCCGCAGTTCTGTATCTCCGCCAGGAGACCGCCTGGTGAAGAGACAAAGCAAGTGAATAACCGAATGAGTGAATAGTGTGAAATGAGTGTTTTGCTTTTGCTAGGAGTGATCAGTGTTGGTTTATTAGTGTGTGTAGGAACTTATTGTTTAATCCGTTTTTATTGTTCTTTTAGTGAATGTATGCTGTGTATGTTTGTTTAAAAGCTGTGTGGTTTTGTTTAAGATTGTTACAACGGCTAGGCGAAGGGAGATATCGTCTCCACAGTGGTTCAATCTCGAACCCTGGGATTTTGTGAATAAAGTAGAACATTGGATAACTCGGGGCAGGGGGGGAGGGGAGGGAATGATACTGCCTAGATGGAGTGTATAGATCGCCTTCTGTAAAGCTTTTGGTTTTTGATTGGGAACAACCTGCGGTAGAAAACTTAAAATTTTTAACCTCAAGACAAATACTGTGCCTGGTGTGCAGGTGTAGTATCAACCCCAATTCTCCTAGGGGTTGGCATGCAGCCTGGGCATTATTGCAGTGTGTATCATGTACCAGAAAGTTGTATTGTTCAACAAAAAGACAACAGACTACCTGTCCCAGGTGTCCCCCTCAGGACCCAGATTGGGCTAAACATCAAGGATCAAATATCATTAAACTTGTGTGTGGGAGAGAAAAACTTATTCCTGAAATCTGGAACGTGTGGGAAGAGGACTGGGAACGAACAGTAAAAGAGTGCAAAAGGAGGTTTGGGTGGAAACAGAGTAAAAGAGAGAAGAAACTTAGAGGAAAAGAAGAAAGGTCTAAGGAAAATGGGCAGTACCCAGAGTAAGGAGATTACAAAGAAAAGCCCTTTGGGCTGTGTATTAGCTCATTGGAAAGATATTGCTGGGACAGGAGGAACAGAGAACAAAAAGATGCTTATTAAATATTGCAATCACTGGTGGCCACTATATAAATTAGAGAGTGGAGAGAAGTGGCCACCTAACGGGACTGTTAATTATAATACCCTTTTGCAATTAATTTTATTTTTAAGAAGGGAAGGAAAATGGGATGAAGTATCCTATGCAGGTATGGTTTTTGTTCGTAGTCACCCTGAATGGCAATGTGGGATGGGAGCACCTAGGGACCCTATGGTATTAGCCCTGGAAAAGGAGAATAATAATGAAATAGGGAAGCAGCTCAAGTGGTGTTGTTCAGCATGTAGTATTGGCCAGAGATGTACAAAACCAGAAAAGATCCGCCAGGATGCAGAACCCGAATTAAATGATTTATTCAGGCCACCACTCAAATGGCCGGAGGAAGATTCAGATTCAGACACAACTGTAACTCCTCCAGGCATTCCCATAGCCTCCCGAACTAGATCTGTGGTGCAAGCACCCCTTTGGGAAGCAGTGGGACCTGATGGATGAACTATGTTAATAAAGGTGCCATTTTCCACTTTAGACTTAGAGGCTTGGAAAAAGGTTGCAAGAGAATACTGGACTGATCCAGTGGGTATAACTAAACATTTTCAATTTATTGCTAAACAACATAACCCTGATTGGGATGGTGTGCAGTTATTATTAGAAGTTTTAACAGAAACAAAAAAGCAGCTAATTTTGAAAACCGCTAGCTGAAGATCATTATAAAATGTTAAATGAAGATGTAAAAGATGATTTTCCATTAAAAAATCCTCATTGGGACCCAAATAGATCAGTGGAAATGCGAAAATTGCGGGGTTATCAGGAGTGGATTGCCAAAGGAATGGAAAGGGCAATTCCTAAAACCATAAATTGGTCAGCATTATATGAAGGTAAGCAAGGCCCCTCCGAACCCCCATCAGATTTTTTAGATCGAGTGAGGGAGGCAATGCATTATAACACATCGCTTGACCCTGCATCAGAAGTAGGCATACAACAATTGGTATCTCTGTTTATAGGGCCGTCCACAGGAGACATTAGGAGGAAACTGCAAAAAATAGAGGGAGTAGATGGAAGGAATCTGGAAGTTTTGTTGAATATAGCATGGAAGGTGTTTAGTAATAGAGAAGAACAGTACAAAAGGGATTTTGAAAGTTAGCAGCACTGGTAGAAGAGCAAGAAGAAGAGAAAGAAGGGAAAGGCAAAAGAAGTTAAAAAGGAAGGCAAACCGAGAACACCCCGATTAAGGAAAGATCAGTGTGCATGCTGTAAGGAGTATGGGCACTGGAAAAATGAATGCCCAAAAAGAAAACAGACCAATCAAAAGGGGAAAGTCATTGCACATGTCAAAAGAAGACTGACAGGGACCTGGGGGATCTGCTCTAGCGGATCCACTGGTTATAGTAAAGCTAGGGGATAAAGGGAAAGAGGTGGAATTTTTAGTAAACACAGGAGCAACCTATTTGGTTTTAAATAAATCTTTAGTACCAGTAGGAGAAGATTTTGTAATGATGAAGGGGGCAACCGGCCAAAGCGAAAAGGTATATTTTTGTAAACCTTTGAAGTATCAATCGGGAAAACAAATAGGCATTCATAAATTATTATACATGCCTAATTCTCCAAAAGCATTATTAGGAAGAGATTTATTAGAACAATTGGGAGCAGTTATTAAATTTGACAGAGGAGAAATTACTTTGGACATTGGAGGAGCAATCAGTGAAGAAATAATAAATCAAGTTTACCCAGGTGTATGGGCCACAGATGTACCGGGAAGGGTTAAAAATGCTTTGCCAATAGAAATCAAAATAAAGGAGGGAAAGCAACCAGTTAAAGTAAAGCAATATCCTTTAAAGAAAGAAGATAGGGAGGGAATTTTGCCAGCAATAGAAAAGTTTTTACAATTGGGTTTGCTGAGTGTCAGTCAGAATTCAATACTCCTATTTTGCCCGTCTGCACGCCTGATGGTTCTTACCGAGTGATTCAGGACTTGCGTGTGGTAAACAAGATAGTTGAAGATTTACACCCAGTGGTAGTTAATCCCCATACCTTGTTGACAGAACTCAGTCAAGAGCTACCTTAGTTTACAGTGTTAGATTTGAAAGATGCCTTCTTTTGCCTCCCTCTCCATGAGTCCAGCATGATAATATTTGCTTTTGAATGGGAAAATCCTAAAAGTGGGCATAAAACTCAACTTACCTGGACTGTATTGCCACAAGGATTTAAAAATAGTCTTACCTTGTTTGGGGATCAACTTGCAAAGGACCTAGAATCATGGGAAGCACCATCATAGGAGGAAAAGCTGCTGCAATGCATACATGATCTCCTGGTAGCCACCAAAATGGAAGAAGGTTGCGTCAATTAGACAGTGAGTCTGTCAAACTTTTTGGGGCTCCAAGGTTACCGGGTGTCTGAGAAGAAAGCTCAAGTGGTAAAACAAAAGGTGGTTTACTTGGGTTATGAAATCAGTGCAGGTCAGAGGACTGTAGGGCAAGAACGCAAAGAAGCAATATTCCAAACCCCAAAGCCACAGTCAAGGAACTACGAACCTTTTTGGGCATGACGGGATGGTGTAGATTGTGGGTTTATGATTATGGAATTCTTGCAAAACCATTATGTGCCTTAATCACCTCTGAAGAGAAGAAATTGCAGTGGACCGGAGAGGCTGAACGTGCCTTTGAACAACTAAAGAAGGCTTTAATGTCAGCTCCAGCCTTAGGCCTCCCCGATGTAAGTAAACCTTTCTTTTTGTATTCCCACAAAAAACAAGGAATGGCATTAGGAATACTAGCTCAAGATTCAGGTCCCTACCACTGGGCTGTTGCCTACTTCTTGAAGCAACTGGATGCAGCAGCCAAAGGATGGCCTGGATATCTGAGAGCAGTGGCTGCTGTGGTCCTAAACATCCAAGAAGCACGAAAATTTACTTTGAGGCAAAAGATGACGGTGAACGTATCCCATACAGTATCAGCAGTGTTGGAAGTTAAAGGTGGTCATTGGCTTTCTCCCCAGAGGTTCCTGAAGTACCAAGCCATTATGGTGGAGCGGGATGATGTGACAATAGTGGTTACTAACATTGTCAACCCAGCTTCTTTTCTAAGTGGAAATACCGGAGAGCCCGTACACCATGACTGCATTGAGACCATCAAAGGCACATACTCCAGCCGACCGGACTTAAAAGAAGTTCCGCTGGATGGGGCTCCTACCTGGGTTCACTGATGGGAGCAGCTATGTACTGAGTGGTAAAAAGCATGCTGTTTATGCTATCACCACTGCACAGGAAGTTATTGAGTCCAAGCCATTACCTGCAAGCACTTCAGCACAAAAAGCTGAGATCATCGCTCCTACCTAAGCCCTAGAATTGGCTAAAGGTAACAAAATTAACATCTACACAAACTCATGATACGCCTTTGGAGTGGTGCATGCACATGGCACTCTCTGGAAGGAGCGTGGACTGTTAAACTCCCAAGGTAAAAACATCAAGCATGCTGCAGAAATTCTACAATTATTGGAAGCAGTGCAATTACTCACCAAGGTAGCTAGTATGCATGTTAAAGCCCACCAAAAGGTAAACGCAGAAATTGAAAAAGGAAATGAACTGGCGGATAGAGAGGCAAAACAAGTAGCAAAATTGGAAGTAAAAACAGAAGGGGCTTTGATCCCTACTGGCCGAATTGAGGTAAAAGACAAAGCAGTATACTCAAAGGAGGATCAGAAATTAGTTGCAGATTTAGGAGGAAAATATAATCAGGAGGGATGGGCCCATACACCAGAAGGAAAGTTGATTATCCCGTTTTGTTTACTGTGGTCTATAGTGAGGGAGGAGCGTAAAAAGAGACATTGGGGAGCTGAAGCCTTGTATAAACACTTCATCAAGGAGATAGTGGCAAGAAACCTATATACAACAGCACGGCAGGTAACTCAGCAATGTTATCTTTGCATCCAAACTAACCCTAAAACTACTCCCAAATCAGAAGGTGGCCAGATTGGGAAAGGCAACATACCTAGGCAACACTGACTAATAGATTTCTCTGAACTGCCAACAAAAGGGAGGTATAGATACCTGTTGGTATTGACAGATACCTTTTCAAGATGGCCAGAAGCCTTCCCTACCAGAACTGCAAAAGCGCGGGAAGTAACTAGAATTTTGCTACAATAAATGATCCCTCGTTTTGGAGTTCCAGCCACAATGTCCTCGAATAGAGGGCCACATTTTATTTCCAAGATAGTGCAGCAAGTTAGTCAGCAATTAGGCATAGCTTGGCAACTTCACACTCCATATCGTCCTCAGTCGAGTGGTCAACTGGAGAAAATGAATCACCTAATTAAACAACAAATAGTGAAATTGGGCCAGGAAACTAACTTGGCTTGGCAACAATCCTTGCCTTTAGCCTTATTATGGATTTGAACAAAGCCATGAGCTAAGGAAGGATTGAGTCCCTTTGAAATACTATATGGACGACCATATAGTGTACAGGCAGGGACATCCACGCAAGTAGAAGAAATCTTGACATCCTATATGATAGCACTTAGTAAACAACTTACTGAAATTAGAAAACATGTGGCTGGAACTCAAAGTAGGGGTTTAGATGGACCTGTACATAATATACAATCTGGGGATTACATATATGTAAAGTCTCTTGCAGAAAAACTTTGGAGCCACAGTGGGAAGGGCCCTTCCAGGTACTCGTTACTTATTTCTCTGCAATCAAAATCAAGGAGCAGAACACCTGGATTCATCACACTTGAGTGAAGAATGCTCATAGGTCTCCATGGAAAGTCATGCAAGTCCAACCAGGAAAATTATTTTTCTCACAATCATAATTATAATCCAGGGATGGGAGAGTACCTCTAGCCAGAACAATACTGAGTGGCCTTGGTCCCAAGCTTTTATTCGGTTTACTAGATCCATGAGGAAGTATTCTGATATAAAAGGTTTAAATCTATTAACTGTGGTCATGCACAAAAGTCAAGCGTATGTTGCCTGATGTTTTTTTGTCCTTTCTTTTTACACCCTTTTTATACATTTTTATACCCTTTCCTTTCCTTGTACCCTTCACAAACACTCCTTGTACCACAGCCCTATGTTGCAATGTGATCTGTTTCAAAAATTTCTCTCTAGCAAAAGCCTGTACTATTCCATGCTGCAAGCTTATTGGCTTACCAATCCCCCCTCCCTAGCTCCGCCCCTGTCCCCTTGCCTGATAAGCCTCAGCGAAAGCCTCACTCAGGGTTCGACATCTCAGCTTTCCAGCACCCTCATCCTCCCCTGTCTCTCCACCCTTTTCCACCCCCCTGAACCCTGGATTGTGAACCCTAATAAAGACTGGAAACATCAGATGTCGTTCCTGCACTTCTCATGATGTCATGCCTCCGCAGCGACTCGCGTCCCCTGAAGCTCCACATCTTACTGCAGCCGCGTGAGTGCCTGGCGAGTTCCGGCCGCGGGCAGCCTCCCCCACCTTGCTGCGCGGGGTGGCTGGCCCTGACCAGCTAGACTGTGCTGCGGCAGCCCTACATGTTTATAACCCTTGTACTCTGATATTTAGCTTATTTTGGGGGTTCTCCAAGGGGGAAGACGAAACATTCATGACTATCTCAAAACTAGAAGCTCCAACCTTGGACGGAGCCTCCTCTCTGGAACACATTTTTGTAAACTAGGCTGTAGCCTAACTTGGGGGGGGGGGTAATTAGAATAGGGGGACAATTACTTCATTTGTTAAGTTTCTTATTGGGGGATTTTACGTAGATATGCTAATTTGTGAGGTCCATAAAATGGTATACGCGTTGTACACGGTGTGCTACTCAGTGTGTTTCCACCTTTGACGAGCGTGCACCTGGGATCCTATTAAAACCAAGGTAATACCTTTTTTTCCTATACTGCTGTCTGCTTCTTATTTTAACCAGCTTTAAGGCACCGGTTATTGGTGGTCTCAAGCCTCGCACACACGCTCTTTCAACCTTTTGCTTTCCTCAGTCTGGTGTGGCATGGGAATCGCTGGTTCATTTTTTGCACCAGACTCTAGGTTAAGAACTTTCTTTCTGGCTGTTTCCTTTCTGTTTATAAACAAAACATGGGTGGTGCATCTTCTGCTAACCCAAAAATCCCACAGGATTCCCCGCTGGGTCTGATCTTAAAAAACGGTCAAATTCTAATTGGGAAAAGAACCCCTCTGAACACAGAGGAATTGACTAGGCTCCCCTTGTGGGTGTGGTCTGGTTTGAAACTAAATGGGGGAGAAAAATGGCCTCGTTTTGGTAGTTTGGAAAACGAATTAATCACAGAATTACTAGTAGAACTTTGGGCCCAAGGCAGGTTTCATGAATTGAGGTATGCAGAATTGTTTTCTATATTCCTGAATCGGGACTAGGTGTATAAACAAACAAAAAAAAGACTGCCTGCCGTGCGGAAAAGAATATCATACCCCTTGCCACTACAGGGGCCAGCCGGACCGGTGGAGGTGGGGGAGCCTGGCCAACTTCCCTGCCACCGCTGCTGCTGTTGCCCCCCCCCCCTTGTCCCGGGCCAATGCGGTGCTGGGGGTGGGAGATGGGTGGCTGCTTCCGCCAGCTCCGCTCCCCGCTGCCACAGTGGGGCTGGAGATGGGGGATGGGTGGCCACCGCCCCCTCCGCTGCCACCCTCCCCGGGCCACCCTGCGGGCGGAGGCAGGGGAGGAGCAGGGGCAGGTCAAGGTGGGGAGGAAAGTGCATCTACCGCAGTACCCGGCCCCTCCCAATCGAGGGGAAGGGGGGGGGGCAAGAGCAAGAGCAGCACCCGCTTTGCCGTGCGGTCAGTAGCAGGGCTGAGGGAAAAATAGCCCCAATTAAAAGCGAGCTGGATGAGTCCAGTGCAGATAGCCCCAAAGAAGAAGAGACCGGGGCTGGGGCTACAGCCACAGCAGCCAGCGGGCTTACCAGGAAGAAGAGGGGAAAGGTAACCCGGGAGGCTATACGGGCTACTAGTCCAGTAGCTAAATGCACCAGATCTAAGAAGGATGAACCAAGAAAGGGGGAAGCTGTCCTAGAGGCACCTTTGAAGCAGGCTGTCGGGAATCAGAGAGTGATTTTTATGAAAACACCGTTCTCCCTCGGAGAACTACAGCAGTGGTCTGTGTTAAATACTTTTAAAGAGAAACTGAGTCAAGATATTGTAAATGTGACTGGTGCCACAGGGATAAGTGAAACAAGGCCTTTCTTCCAACCTTCAAAATTGTAATTGGGAAAACACTGGGTGACTCACCAAATATATGTCAAATTCTCCAAAGCCATTATTGGGCAGAGATTTATTGGAAAAATTGGAAGCAGAAATTAAATTTTCCTAAGAGAAGGGAGTAAAAGTTATAATTCCTGAATCTAAATTTGTCGAAGCAGCTACTATTCTCATCCAGGACTGTTGTGGAAAAATTCCTTAAAAAGTTGAAGATGCTGTCATCCCAATAGTATGGGCCAGTGATTTTCCCGGGAGATCCAAAAGAGCTGAAACCATGAGTATTGCACTCAAAATGGGAGTAACACCGCTAAAGCAGAAGCAGTACCCTCTGAAATTAGAAAGTCAGAGGGGACTAGAATCTGTAATTGAAAAATTTCTTAAATTTGGGTTGCTAGTTGAATGTGAATCTAAATACAACACACCCACCCTGCCAGTAAAGAAGGTTGAGAGTAAGAGTTACAGATTAGTGCAGGATTTAAGGACAATTAACAAAATCACAGAGGACATAGATTCAGTTGTAACAACCCCCTACACCTTTTTGACCACACTGACAAATGAACTAGGGTGGTTCACAGTTTTAGATCTCAAGGATGCCTCTTTCTGGATTTCTAGAAGTGAAAATAGTCAAGAACTCATGGCCTCTGAGTGGAAAAATCCTGAGACAGGAAAGAAAGACTCAACTCACCTGGACAGTGCGACTCCAAAAGTGCAAGAAAAGCCCAACTATATTTGGACATCAACTGTCAAAGGAACTGGAGGACTGAAGAAAACAAGAACCAAGAAGAGAAATCCTTCAATATGTTGATGACATCCCGATTGCAGCCAAAACGCGAAATGACTGCATCCAACTCCCTGTAAGTCCTTTGAATTTTTTGGGCTTAGGTGGATATTGAGACTCAAAGGAAAAGGCACAGGTTGCCAAAGAAACAGTAGCTTACCTGGGGCTAGAAATTTTCCGTGGCCATCGACAACTCAGCAAAGGACGAAAAGAAGCTATCTGCCGACTTCCAGAGCCCCACACGGTGAGAGAGATGCAAGCTTTCCTCGGTATGGTAGGTTGATGTCAACTTTGGGTGGCAAAGTATGGAATACTAGTAAAACCTCTGTATGAAGCCCTTAAGGCAGCTGAAAAAAGAACCATCAACTGGACAGAGAAAGCAAGATCTGCATTTAAACAAATACAACATTCCTTGATGTCTGCTCTAGCCCTGAGGCTGCCAGACCTAACTAAACCCTTTGAACTTTTTACATACGCACAGTAGAATGTTGCTCTAGGTGTACTGGCACAGCACCTTGAGGACTGGCAAAGAGCTGTGACTATTTTTCAAAACAGCTTGACAATGTTAGCCAAGGGTGGCCTGGGTGTCTGAAAGCCGTGGCAGCAACTGAAATCCTAATACAGGAGGCTTGGAAATTCCCCCTTGGGCAGCACATTGTCATGTATGTACCCCACACCGTGATCTCTGGGCCGGAGCAAAAGAGGGGACACGATGTCACCCTAAAAACAATATCTGTTGTAAACCCTGCAATCTTTTTGTCATCCACATTGCTTAATGACCTGCCTGAGCATGACTGTTTGCAGACAACAGAAGAAACCTATTCCAGCAGACCAGACCTGAAAGATGTGCCTCTGAAGAAGCCAGAATGGGAACTGATCGCACTGACCAGAGCTCTAGAACTGAACGAGGGAAAGGAGGTAAACATATGGACTGATTCCAAATATGCCTTCAGTGTTGTTCATGCCCACAGAGCTATCTGGGAAGAACGTGGCCTGCTGACTGCTCAAGGTAATGGCATCAAGCATGCAAAACAAAACCTTGCACTCCTGCAAAGCACCTGGAAGCCTACAGAAGTAGCTGTCCTTCATTGCAAAAGTCATCAAAAGAAGAAGACAACTCCTGAAGTAGGAAATTGCTTTGCTGACAAAATAGCAAGAGAGAGAGCAGAAAAAGGCATTTTTGCAGTAGTGCCACAGAAAGAAGTAGATCTAACAGGATTTGCTCCAAAATATGATCAGGGTGACCAAAAGTTAATTAAATTTCTTAAGGCTGAAATTAAAGAAGGTGAGTGGGCTGTTACACTGATAGGCCAGGTTGTAGTCCCACCCCTGATCCTTTGAGAAATAGCACAGAAGGAACATGAGAGTACACACTGAGGAACAGAAAACCTTTTAAAACATCTAAAGGAAGTAGTGATAGGGAGAAAGATGACTAATATTGTGCAATCTATAACAAGCAAGTGTGACACCTGTTGCAAAAACAACCCTGACACAAGCAAGAGTAGTGTTAGGAGTGACCAAGGCAGGGCATCTCCCAGGAGATTACTGGCAAGTAGATTTTGCTAAAATATCATGTAAGGAAAGATATGAATATGTAGAGGTATTGGTTGATGTGTTCAATGAATGGCCTGGAGCTTATCCCTGTCGCACCGGTGCAGTGGGGGAGATAGTAAAAGCCTTGCTTGACCATGTAATTCTGGGGTTTGGGGTTCCTTTGGGAATGTCATCAGATAAAGAACCACATTTTGTTGCAACAGTGATCGGGGAAGTTAGCAGGATTCTGGGACTTACTTGGGACCTGCACACACCATACAGACCCCAAGCAAGTGGCAAGGTTGAACGTATGAATGGAGCCCTCAAGGCCCAGATTGGTAAGATCTGTCAAGAGACATCTATGACATGGGTTCAGGCTTTGCCTATAGCCTTACTGAGGGTCCACATACAACCAAGGTGGAGGGACAATATAAGTCCCTATGGAAGACTATATGGCAAACCATATCAGGTTCCACACATTCCAGAGAAAATTCACGAGGGGAAAAATTGATTTACAGAAATACTTAACAGCCTTAAGCTCCATTTTGCAGAAGCTCCAGAGATTCGTCGTGCTGTCCAAAGTTATAGGATTGGACACCCCTGCTAACCTGTTTCAGCCTGGAAACTGGGTCTACATCAAATGGTGGACCAGCAACCTCTTCCAAGCTAAGTGGAAGGGACCATTCCAAGTTTTGCTGACCACCCTCACTTCTGAGAAAGGTTGCTGGGAAAAGATCGTGAATCCACTACTCCAAAATGAAGAAAGCTTCTGCCCCTGAGACCATCAAAAACAGAGACTGATGCGAATCAAAATGATGTAGTTTAAATTGTTCTTTACATGTCTGTTGTTTGCCCAATTGGTAACCATGACTCAAGGCTCAGCCAAAAGTTACACAACACTGTGATCCAAAAAATATATCCAGAGCTCTTAATATGAGCAATTGCTGCACCTGCACCCAGTTACCACCTCTAGATGGATGTGATAACTGGCCATTTAAAATTAGAAAAGTTTGGAATAAGTTTGGAAAGGGATTCAAATTCTGTATGAAGTGAGTCCAAAAATTACACCTTAAAATTTGACCATATCTTCCACGCCCTCACTTCATGGTTACCAGACTGGGCCTGGGTAAGAGAAACATTTATTATAGTTTTAATTGTAGTTATTATTTTTAGTATAGCTAGTTATGTAAACTAGTGCTGTAAGTAGTGTAACGTAGTTTAGAGACTAGACAAGGTAAAGTCTTGTTAGTCTCCAAAAAAAGGGGGAAATGATGCTAATGGTTTTTTGTCCTTTCTCTTTATACTCTTTTTATACCCTTTTTATATACTTTTTACCCTTTCCCATTCCTGTACTTTTCACTCCCTGTATCTTAGCCCACATGTTTATAACCCTTGTACTCTAGCCTAGTTCAGAATTCTTTGGGGAAGACGAAACATCCCCACAATCTCAAGAACATGAGGCACCAACCTTGAATGGAGCCTCATCTCTGGAACATGTTTGTGTAAACTAAGTTGTAGCCTTTTGGGGAGGGAGGTAATTAGAATAAGGGGGCAATTACTTCATTTGTTAGGTTTCTTATTGGGGAATTTTAGATAGGTATGCTAATTAGTGAGGTCCATAAAATTGTATACGCATTGTACCCGGGAACCTTTTTTCGTCATGGTACCACCTTTGACGATGGTGCACCTGAGATCATATTAAACCAAGGTAATACCCTTTTCCCTATACTGCGGTGTCTGTGTCTCATTTTTACCAGCATTTTAGGCATCACTGGCACAATACCTTGGGGACCAGTGAAGAGCTGTAGCCTATTTTTCAAAACAGCTTGACAATGTTAGCCAAGGGTGGCCTAGGTTTCTGAAAGCTGTGACAGCAACTGTCATCCTAATGCGGCAGGATGTTCCCCCCTCCTGTCTCTCTCTGCTGGGTCACAGAAGATGAATGTCTCAGTTAGGTTAACAGCCTAGCTGGGGTTATCTGTTGGCACCCGAAAGTCTAAAACCACTACCCCTAATTCATAATGTGGAATGAAGAGAGAATGTGAGAAAATAAACAACAATAATTTTTGGTGACCACACACGGCACACTCTTATCCTATAAAACACTCAGGAAGTTTCAGAAGAGGTAGAAGCTTTTCTACATGGACACTTAAACGTGAGGAAAGCCTCTCCCCAGAGTATGGATACAGCTCTGTGGTAACTTCTTGCAAGATTGAGGGAGGATTCTAATGTATCTCAGCACCAAAAATGGATTTTGGTAAGATCATTGGTTTCCTAAATTGTATTCTTCTTTGCTAGCCATAATAACAATAATAGGTACTTTTTAAGCACTTTACTGTTCTTAGTCTCCCTATTTTTGGGCAATATATATATATGTTTGTTTAGCTATGAGTAGCTTTTCATGTATTGTGTAGTAATAAGCTGTCTGGTTCTTTGCTCTGTTCTCTCTTGTGTCTAATAAACAGTAATCTATTTTATATTAGACCTAAATCGGCCGTCTTTATAAGGACTTTTAAGCGAGACTGGGTTTTTGGGGTGCTGGTCACTCTGAATAGGTTGATCACTAGTTGTCATAGGCCTAGGCAGCTGGTAAAATCTATCTAAAAGACGCTCTGTCTCCACTCGTAACACCTAATACAGGAAGCTCGTAAATTCACCCTTGGGCAGCACATTGTCTTGTATGTACCCCACGCCGTGATCTCTGTGCTGGAGCAAAAGGGGGGACACTGGTTATCCCGTAGCAGAATGCTGAAATACCAATCTGTGTTGTTGAAACAGGACAATGTTACCCTGAAAACAACATCTGTTGTAAACCCTGTAATGGTTTTGTCATCCCTATTACTTGATGACGTGCCTGAGCATGACTGTTCACAGACAGTGGAGGAGACCTATTCCAGCAGACCAGACCTGAAGGATGTGCCTCTGGAAAAACCAGACTGGGAACTGATTGCACTGACCAGAGCTCTAGAACTGAGCAAAGAAAAGAAGGTAAACATATGGACTGATTCCAAATATGCCTTCAGTGTTATTCATGCCCACAG